>OZ018332.1:83347595-83947595 GCA_963969495.1 Ceratothoa steindachneri | reverse complement strand
GGAAGAGAGAGAGAACGAGAAAGAGAGAGTTGCAAGGAGTTACAAGGAAAGGAAGCACCTTAAAAGTCATTCGGTCCATGCAGAGAACGTGCTTGTGTAAGTTTCCTATCTTAATATATACACAAAATTAGCTCTAAGCTGGAGACAAATGGACAGTAAAGTTGAATACTCTTCCCACACTCCTCTCTCACCCGCCACACGGGTACGGAAAATTGAAAAAATACCTGGTTCAGTTAAAATAGAGGGTTCAACCAGGAATTTTGATAGTAAATCGTTTTGAAACCTACCTAGTTATAACAATAATAATAAAAAAACAACATTAAACACATCAACAATGATAAAAACAAATACTCATAGAGGTTTCGTACAGGAAATAATAATAGGATAAGAAGCTCGGAAATGGTACTCCCAGATGTTCCCCTTGAACATCTTCCCAAATTTCGGAATAGCGTTTGCGGGAACCTTTTCTCGTACAATATCTGTGACAGGTGGAACCACCTTCTAGCGGAGGTGGTGAACAGCTGAACAGCTCGTCTCTGGTGGACAGATTACTGCACGAGTTAGAAAAGACAAACGAAAACTTAGAAATATTTCAGCTAGTCTGTCAAAATTCCTAGTTGTGCTCTTTGTTTCATAATGCCTAAGTCGTAGTTCAATTTCCATACCCGCATACAATATTGCCGGGGGACAGGTGAGTGGGGGCAGCCTTCATTTCCCTCATACTTATTACGTTAGTAGGTCTTCCTATACAGTACCTCCTCGGTATGGTTCGCAAGAGCTTATGATGTACTGCTTTTCCTTGTAACTCCTTTCTTGTAATACACATACTTTCTTTCTCTCTCTCTTCTCTCTCTCTCTCTCTCCCTAGAATAAACGTATCAACAGAGGCATTAAACAAAACTATCGAAATTAATTCAAGAATTAAAATAATGTGTGAAAGAAAAGGAATTATATTCGTAGATTTTCGGCGGAGTTTCATCGATAGAAAGGAGTACTTTTACAATGATGGGTCGAACTAAAACAATAAAGGCAAAAGAAATACGGCGAATTATTGAACGTTAATGTATTCAACCTTTTTGAATGTTTCCATAAAGGCAGTATATATAAAAAACAAAAGTGCATTTTCCTACCTAATTCGAGCATACTGAATTCAAATCTGAAATCAGATTCTCTCTAAATGCTACAGATTTTTTGTAATATCAATAACTAATATTATACAATAATTTTCATTTTATCATGCCTATCATCATGACCTGAAGTAATTTTGAATCATCTTTTTGCGTTATTTATAGTAAAGCAGGTTCTTTTGCACGGACATTTTATTGCATATGAGAAGAAACTTGAATTACACATCAGGATTACAAATACTGTAATCAAATAGATGCTAATTTATTAATGACCGTACATCATGCTGGAGGACCTCTTCTTGATTTCAATCAGGCAAATGTTTGCGTTTGTAACTCTTTCTCTTGTAAGCAGTAGTCCGCCATCATGTGACCTTGGTAGCGCTCTTCCATCGTCATCAAATCCTGATGGGAATCGGTCGAGGTGAATATTTAGGAAATGCAGCTTCACACTCCTGTTTCATCCCAGATCACGATATGCTAAAAGCATATTAGTAACCAGATCCTCGTTGTTATGCGGGTTTTTTTTTGTTTCCCAAGAAGTTACGAACAATGGCAGAAAATGAGAGCCAGGCTGCCTTCTCATTTTCATTCATGGTGTTCGCGAATCTAGAATCATTCAGAAGTCTTTGGATTTGGGGACCATCAAATACTCCTGCTTTTATTTCTTCGTATGACATAGCAGGAAACTACGATACTATGTGCTGAAAACAATCATTGTCAGTGCTCAACGCCTTGACATACTGCTTCATCAACCCCAGTTTGAGATGAAGTGGAGGGAAAACGATTTTCTCTCGACTTACGATTGGCTCATTAAAAATCTTTGACATTCCTGCTTCCAAAGTTTCCCGAACTGGCCAATCTTTTGGGGACCAGTGTTTGTTACGGGCTCGATTTTCCCACATACAGATATAGCATGGAAACTTTGTATATCACTTCTGCTGACCAAGGAGGAAGTTGACTATCTTAAGGTCTACACATATGATCCAATTGTGTTCATGTTACTTAAGTAAATCCATGACCATTTTTATGTCATCATGAGTTTCTCGCAGATGGACAGAGTAACCGAGAGGAACTGCACCAAAGTCATTGCCATTACACAAAAGGACACACTTGAGGCTATGCTTGGAGCTATTCAAAAACAGTCTCCATTCAGCAGGGCTATAGGTGCCAAGTTCCAACTCGGTAAACAGACCAAGAACATTGTGGCAGTATACAAATTGTTTGTCCTTAGAGAAATACTTAACAAATGTACTCTCCTTTGTTCGGTAATATGGTACCCGTAATATGATACCTGGAGGCTAAAAGTTCTGCAGCTTTCTTGGAGAGCGCAAAATTACGTATAAAGTCATTAAAACCCTCTTGATTGAAACAGTGAGGAGCTAATGACTGTTCAGCATCTCATGATAAATCTGAAAACTCTAAATCCATTCCGTGGACGTCCATATCAGGTACATCATTTTCATCCTCGGAGGAAGCATATTCACTGAAAATCGGAACTGGTAAAGACTCAGAATGAGGTACTGGCCGGATCGCCGAGGGAATGTTGGGGTAGTCGATCTTGTGCCGATTTTTCTTGCCAGTTCCTTTAGTATTCACCGAACAGAAATAACAGTCCGATACATGATCCTTTGGCTCTCGCCACAACATGGGGATTCGAAAAAGAAGACCATTTCTCTTTCCTTTCGTCCACTCACGATGATGTTCCACACAACTATGGCAAACAACATGTGGGGCCTACTTCTTATCTTGATTGCCAAGAGGAACATCAAAATATGCCTTATAAGTGCGGATCACAAAAATTGATATATTTTTCCTTTGACGAACTAGCATGCATGTAACAGCCACATATGTAGCAGAAGGTGTCTGGATCTTAACGCAATTTCCTCTTGACGAAGCCATCACTCTAACATGAGACCTGAAAAAAGAAAAAATAATGTTAATATTTTGCACAGTAACACTTATTACTATTTTACTACTTTGTACTGTGAAGTATTTGCTTTCTACAAGCACCCTCTCTGTCCGTCTGCAGGGCAGTTTTTCGGGAAACGAGAAAATAGAAATTACAGAATAACTATAGCATGTAGGAAAAAATGGATTATATATTAGAAATCAGCATGAAAAAACGAATTAAAATTGGCAATTAAATCTAAGTCAACAGAAAAGGTGATTAAAATTGTTCCCCTGTGTTATAGAACAATATGATAACTAAGACGAAAAGTAAAACGAAACATTAAAAAAACCGAGAAGAGATTATAATTGTAAAGCTAATAATCCCGAAGGAATTTTATGTTCTAGTAAATAATAAGAAGCCAATAAAGAACAATATTGGGCCACTGAGAGATAGTGATGTTAGGTTAAAATTCACAACCTATGACATATGTAGCTCATTTATTGAACAATTATTTCATCACTGTTTTTACTAAGAAAGAAATATCTCATATAGCTGAACTAAATATTGTATATAAAGGCAATGAACTCATTAGAATATGGAGCTGTACCGCCAAAGTTGTTAGCAATTTAATTAATAAAATGCATGCGAATAAATCACCTGAACCAGATATGTTTAATCCTAGAGTTCTGAAAGAAGTTAAGGATGCCGTTAGCAAGCGTCTCGCCAAAATCTTTAATAAATCCTTAGACGGGAGAATTGTCTCCAATGACTTGAAATATTCAAATGTAATGCTGATCTCTATAAAGGGTTGCAGAGGAAATTGTATTTCAAATAGAATCAAAAGAATTGCTTAGAGATTCTCAACATTGGAGCGATATGATGATGAGAAGTCAATTGATATCATTTACCTCGATTTTCAGAAAGCGTTCGACAAAGGCCCTCACAAATTGGCTGCGTCTAATTGGACAAAAAGCCAAGTGGAGTACCTCACCATTCTGTGTTTTCCCTTGGCTATTCACAATTTGCATTAATGATCTGGACATGTCTCATGTAAAAAAATGTAGTTTTGAATGACGCAAAACTTGGAAAAGGAAAAGTGAGATAAAAAGAAGCAGACGAACTTCAGAAAGATTTTAATAGTATACAAAAATGGTTAAAAGAATGGAAGCTACCTGTAAATTTAGATAAGAGTAAGCTAATGCATATCGTAAGCTGAAATCCATAAACTATGTACTCATTTTTGGTTCGTAAATAAGAGAAACAAAAGTTGAGAAAGATTTAAGTATATATATATATATATATATATATATATATATATATATATATATATATATATATATGGGTAGAAATCACGAGAGTTAACACGTGAATAAGTATAAATATTTGGGTGTACCACGTAGAGTAAAACGAAAGATTGATTGGAGCATTGGAGCTAGTACTTTCGTTATCTTAACACTTTCAAACTCACTCACAATGAGTTTGAAAATGCTAAAATAACGAATGTACTAGCTCCAACCAATCTTTCTTTTTCCCTACGTGGTACAACCACATATATATATATATATATATATATATATATATATATATATATATATATATATATATATATATATATATATATATGTTACATCATAACGGATACCATTTACTAAAACAAAGATAACGGTTTAGGTTTAACCAAGTCTCTTTTTTCCACTCTCTTAAAGTTGACTGTAGAAAACACAGTGTTTCCTTTTAATGCGATTCTGTATCTTCAACACGATGGGATGGCCATGAGCTTTTATTAGATCCCATCTTTGCAAACGCTTTTCTTTCGTACCATGAAAAAAACTGTTTAAGGAACTGCCCCGTTGAATTTAAACCGTTAGTGTTTAAAAGATATGTTGATGACTGCTTCCTCATTTTTGAACACAAAGACCTTTCCCTTTTATTTTTAAGTTACTTAGATCAACAACACCCTAATATTAAATTTTCAACGGAAATAAAAACAAGCAATAAGATATTTTTTCTTGACGTCATTGTTACAAAAATTGGGTCTAAATCTACTACTTCAGTCTGTCGTGATATAGGAAGGACTGAGTGGATGGTGGTCGTACGTATGGGTTGGTTACGTACTACAAAACTCCGTGATTACGTTTTCTCTCTAAGAGTGCTATATTTTATTATGATTATTATTATTATTATTAAGTTAATTTTTGAAGGTTCCTAGTGCCTTGCTCAGCGTTTTGAGGATTGAATAAAAAAAATGTTTCTAGAAAACTAGAACTTTAATTAAAAACATGAGCCAATGAACTTTAACAAACTAAATACACAGAAATGAATTAAACAAATTTTTAAGTGAGGCTTTCTAAATTACATACTTGAATTTATAGTATTGGTTGACCCAAAGCTCGCTTTAAAGTTAAATGCAACTGACCACAACGAAACAGATACCAGGGGTTTAAATACCTTACGAGATTCCACGAGAATCGGATTTGAGTCTGACCTTAAACTCAATTGTTGTCACCTCAAGAATGTTGTTTCCGGTCTGACCTGAGCTGATTAGTGTATTATGTGGTCTAGGGCGGCCGTTCAGCTTCTCTTCAAGACGAGGGGGGAGAGGAGAGGAGGTTAAGTGGTCGGGCTATCCCGCCTTCACTGCCAGGACCTTGTGGTTACAGACCAGTGGCTCAATTGTGAGGGTGGGGTATCGATTCCCTTACACAGTCTACAGAAAACCTACTACCACAAAACTTGGCACCCATTTCTTCATTTTCACTCCTACACATTTTAAACTTGCCAGCACCAAAAACCGTATACATAGAACATACAAAATCTATTCAAATTGTTTTTCTTTAATTTCGAAATAGAATATCTTAGGAACTTTTTTCATTTCAATTTCTTTCCAGACCACTTATTTGACAGACTAACCTCTAATTTCTTATCCATAGAGTTCTCTCACCAAACTTAACAAATAACAGTCCCTAAACAAAATATATTCCTGAAACTACCATATCTTCAACATTTTACACTTAAATTCAACCAAACTTTACTCTTGATTTTTAATAAGTACTTTCCTCAATGTCAGTTCCTTCCTATTAATTCTAATACTCTTTCTCTCAATTCTTTCCTTCGACGCAAAGAATCACTCCCATTATGCTTGCGATCCTCCATTATTTATAAATTTACGTGTACGACCTGCCAAAGTCGCTATGTAGGCCCAACTAGTCTACAATTAAAATGTAGGATTGCTTAGCATATGGGAGTGTCATATAGAACTGACAATTCCTATCTCTAAACCGTTTGGGGTACGCCCTTTCCGTCGGAACCAAAAACCAATGGTATGCCGTACACACTTATACTATGGGTCTAGTGCGAGGTACTGTAAACCGTGGTGCTCTTGGCCAAAGCGAGATGAGTACCTTCAGATGCAGCCATCGTCTAGACCATCTTCCCCGACCCACTCGGAAAACGAGATCGGCAGGCCGCAGTAAATGCGACGACCGGCATGCCGACTCTTCTCACTGACGCTGCACGTATTAATGAGAGGAGGTGCAAATTTTTAATAGACACTGGCGCGAGCGTGTCCTTAATTCCATATAATTTAGTGCGATTATGTGTGATGCGCAAATCAGGTGTTAACATTGCGACGGCTAATGGAGGGAAGATAAAAGTGCACGGAGAAGTTCAATTGGAAATAAGCATCCCTACCCTGCGACGTTCATTTAGATGGACGTTCGTAGTAGCAGACATTATGTCGCCATTATTAGGCGCCGATTTTCTTGCTCATTTAGACCTATTAGTAGACTGTGCTCGTGGTGTCCTAATTGATAACCAGACTAGCCTAGTTTCAAAAGTGAAGCATTCAAGTGAACCAGTGATCTCGTTAATAATTAATGACCTCTCGCATATCCCACCTAAGTGCAGGACAGTTCTCCGAAAATATGAGGGTATTTATAACCCGAAGTATGTTGACGTTTGTTCACCCCCGGCTAATACGGTTGTTCACACAATTGAGACGGGTAGCGCCCCGCCAGCCTTCGCTCGCCCCAGACCACTTCCAATGGAGAAACTACAAATTGCAAAAGCAACTTTCGAGACTCTGTTGAAAGAAGGTGTTGTGCGGCCGTCGAAATCTTCATGGTCTTCACCCATTCACATGGTGCATAAGAAGACCCGAGGCAAGTATAGAGTTTTGGGTGACTTTCGTTCCCTCAATGCGATGACCAAAGCGGACAGATATCCCTTGCTAAGGATTCAGAGCATGGTAGACCATCTCCATGGCAAGAAAGTCTTCTCTCGCCTGGATTTAGTACGAGCCTACCACCAGATTCCAATGAATCCAGCGGACATTGAGAAGACTGCTGTCTCAACTCCCTTTGGGCTGTGGGAATTTTTAAGGATACCGTTTGTTCTAAAGAATGCTAGTTGCACCTTCCAACGCCACATGGACAATTTATTTCGAGGCTTGGCGTTCGTTTTTGTGTATGTGGACGATATTTTGATATTTTCGGAGAATATAGATGAGCATGTGGAACATATAGAGCAAGTTTTCAAAATATTGGCCGAGAACAACCTTCGAATTTCTATGGAAAAGTGTGAGTTCATGAAGGAAGAGATCGATTACCTGGGCCACCATGGGTTTGAGTCTTCCAGCTAGGAAGGTATCCGAGATCACCGAAATACCCTTACCGAATGATTTCAAAGAACTTCGTCGATATTTAGGCATGTTAGGTTTTTACATACGTATGATGCCTAACTTCGCTGCAATTGCTGCCCCTCTGACTGAACTCGCACGGCTTCAACCTAAGGCTTGGCAACTTGTCTGGAATGATGATGCTCGAAAAGCATTTGAAGCTACTAAGGAGGCCCTGACGAACTCCGTTAAGTTACGCCACCCATTAACCAATGACTCTCCGTACCAATTGGTCACGGACAGCTCCCAATTCGCAGTTGGTGCTCCGCTCCATCAGATCATCAGATGGTGGATGGGTCTCCCAAGCCAGTGGCATTCTTCTCCGGGAAGTTAAGTAAGACGCAGCAAGCGTACTCCACTTATGACAGGGAACTCCAGGCTGCATATCTTGCTGTGACTTTATGCACGGACCATAAGCCACTAGTCTCTGCCTTTTCCTCGCCACTACGTGCAAAAACTGACAGGCAACAACGGAACTGGATCACAATTTTGGAGTATGTCAATGGCATAGCTTATGTACATGGTGAGGACAATGTGGTTGCTGACTGCCTATCTCGGAATATCAATTCGGTCCAAGTGGACTCATTTGATCTCCGTTCTTTGGCAGCAGCACAAGAGCAAGACGAAGAAATGAAGTCATCTCGATCTGGACTGAAGGCATTTGCTTTTCCCGGTGATTCCCAACTCTGGTTTGAGGTAACATATAAATACCCACGACCGTTTGTTCCTTCACCCTACAGATCAGCCATTTTCAAGCAGCTGCATAATATTTCACATCCAGGGATTAAGTCATCGCTTCGGTTGGTAAAAGCAAAATATTTCTGGCCCAATATGGACAGAGATATACGTTCCTGGACTCGTGAATGCCTCCCCTGCCAATCTGCTAAAGTGAATCGCACACTTAGTCTCCAATCCTGCCTATTAGTATACCCACTTTGAGATTTGAGACGGTTCACATAGATATAGTTGGTCCACTCCCGCCGTGTACCCTGCCTGGGCAAACATACCCATCTCATAACCGGTACCTGCTGTCATGTATAGACAGAGCCATCAGGTGGATTGAAGCAATACCGATTCCAGACATAAGTGCTGCAACAGTTGCTTTAGCCTTCTTGGGCGGCTGGATATCCAGGTCTGGCGCGTTCCCTTATACGTCATCACCGACAGAGGAGCGCAATTTGAGTCTGAACTCCTCAAAGAATTATCGGCCCTCGTTGGTTTCCATCGTTTGCGAACCACGGCATACAGACCTACTACTAACGGGATCGTGAAAAGGTCACATCGGACTTTGAAGAGCTCTATAATGGCTCGCCGACAAGGTTGGTTAATGGCCCTACCAATCGTTCTTACAGCGGTCACAGGGACGACCCTTCTCTGCCCAAAGCCCTTAGTCACCTCTTCTTCATCCAAAGCCGATTGAAAATTCATCTCTGAACTGGCGAAGACTATGTCGCAGATAGATTTTGCACAGACCTCTGAAGGCCAACTGCACTCGGTACCTAAAACGTTTGTACCCAAGGAATTAAGGGACGCCACGCATGTGTGGGTCCGTGTTGATCGCGTTCGGAAACCGCTTGAAGCGCCTTATGCCGGCCCGTTCCTTGTTGTCGAACGCGACGACAAAGTTTTTAAATTAGAATTCCCGGATGGCCATCAGAACACGGTGTCTATAGATAGAGTAAAACCAGCTGTATTGCCTAAGGTACATAATGAGAGGAGTATAAACTGTTCGCAACCATCAAATAATCAACCCGTTGTAAATAATCCTTTAGAATTAGATACACTGCAAGAAAATGAGGAAGTATCATCGGGGAGTAGTGGCAGAAATTACAGTTACGTGGAATCTGTTCCAAATACCCAGGATAATGGTAGTGAATCGAGCGTTTATACTCGTTCCGGTAGACGCGTCAAATTTGCGAGAAATCCCTCATACCATTATTTTTAAGTATGTCATAGCATATTAAAGTATGTTTATATATGTATGTATATAATTGTAAGGCCTAGATATTATTTATGTATTAAACCTACTCCACGGTCTCGCAATGAATTCCTGTGGTGCTGGAACTATAGTCTGGAATCGAATATGACTCAAAAATACCTCAAAGATGAGCATTTTGAAATCTTAGGAAATTCTACACTTGGTTCACATTAAACCAAACCATATCAAAATATATTTGTATATATATATATATATATATATATATATATATATATATATATATATATATATATATATATATATATATATATATATATATATATATATATATATTTGTTTTAATTGTTAGACGTAGATACTATTTATGCATTAAACACTCCGTTTTCTCGGGCCGTAGTACTGTGGGGGTCGAAGATCGAACCTAGTAAACATTTGTTTGGAAAATTTAAACGGTTCACACATGAACCTAGGAAACATTTGTTTGAAATTTAAACGGTTCACACAATGAACCTTATAAATAGGAAGATAAACTTCCCGCTGTTAATAGCACTCTTTTGTAAATAGGAAGATAAACTTCCCGCTATAATAGCTCTCTTTTGTAAATAGGAAGATAAACATCCCACTGTTAATAGCTCTCTTTTGAAAAAAGGAAGATAAACTTCCCGCTGTTAATAACTCTCTTGTGTAAATAGGAAGATAAACTTCCCCTTTTGCAGTATTTCACCTTCGTAAACAGGAAGTTAGACTCCCCAGTACGCAGTACGATATCTTGTTTCGGCCATGAGTAGCTCCGTACAAAAATAGATCTTGTTCATGAAGTCCCGTGGAGAAAAGGTAAAAAATCGATGGCGTTCTTGGCTTTCCTCACCTCGACTTTTCCTCCTTTGCCGGCTGTGAACTTTTCTGTGAGCTCGAATTTTTTTGTTGATTTCTTCCAAGACTAAAAATTCGGAAAGGTGTAAGAGTAAGAGTATATGTAGGTGAGGGCATAGAGAAAGGGTGTGTGGATAGACAGTGGAAAGTAGACCAGAGGTGAGAAGAGAAAGAAGTGTGGTAGGGTGCAAAGTGATGCTAGAGCCTGGTGATCAAGCCTATCGCTTTAATTTTTTTTATGTTTTGTAGTTCCGTTGTTGTTTATCATTTTGTTATATATATATATATATATATATATATATATATATATATATATATATATATATATATATATATACATTTACATATATATATAATATGGCGTTCAAGCCATTTGTCTTCAAATTAGTTAATGTATTTGGTTATGCTGTGCGCGTTTGCTGTTGTTTTAGGAATTGCATTAAGTATTACTTACTATGTTTGTTTAGTGTCTTTGTTTTTTCGTATATTTTGTAATGTGTGTAGTTTGTGTATTTTGTTTCTTTTTTGATGTCTTGAATGGTGTGTTTCAGTCTTCATCGGTAGATTTTTCTTCTTCGGTAAGTTTGTCTCCATCGGTGAGTTTTGTCAATATCGGAGAATTTTGTCAAAATCGGTGAGGTTTCAAAATTTGGTTAGCTTGTCTTGTTTTGGGTAAAAACATCTCATCGTGCGTAGAACGGCACTTCTGCTCTGCTAGCTAAAACCCCAGCGGAGCTTGGAAATCTGGCGCGACTTACAGCTCTTCTATTCTGGTCAATCATTTGGACGGTTTCGTCGTCCAATTCACGATTGACCTTCTCTAGCATATTTCTTGTCCGTTCTTCAATAACAATGTTAATGGGAGTCAACCCCACCTCCCGGTGCAGCTCTTCTTGTCTTTTTCTTTCCAATCTGCGTGTAGCTGTAATTAGGTACGCGCATTTGTTCTGCACCACCTGTAGTCTCCTCTTCTGTGTCTTTGAGACACACGAGAGGGCGGAAGCGGGGTATAGCAACGTCGATCTCACAAGAGCAGTGTAGATCTTTTTCTTGTTGCTTTTGCAAAGATTTCTGAATATATATAGAGTCTTGTACACCTCAACCGGGTACAAGAAGCACGTCCAAGATTGAATCACCAAGGCCACCTTGGTGATTCGTTCTTGGACGTGCTTCTTGTACCCGGTTGAGGTGATCTTCATGCCGAGTACATTGCAATCAGTGGTGTAGGGATATCGTCTATCCCACACCCTGAGGTCATCAAGTAGTCTCCTGCCTATGGGCACTACTTTGAACTTCTCCTGGTTGGTACGGATTTTCCACCGGGCCTCGTAGATGTTTAGGTTTTCAATTTCCTCTGCTGTCATTCGATCTTGCAAGGGCGCATTCCTCCATGGGCAAGTGATTATCTGGGTGAAATCATCGGCGATTTGAATGTTGAGGCAAGTGGGGTTTACAGGGGGCTGGAACATCCGCGGTTGAAATCAGGTAGAGAGTGGGGGGATAGGCACCCCCCCCCACCCCCTGCGAGAGGCCGCAGTGAGCGGAAACTTTGGCCTGTCCGTACACCCTAAACTGATGCACGCTGCTCTCTCCATGACATAGTCACAGAGAGTTCTTTTTAAGTTTTCACTTAGGCCCAGTCGTAAGATCTTGTACTGCATTCTCCGTTGCCACACCTTATCAAACGCCTTTGATACATCCCGACAAACAATGTCCACGTAACTCTTTTCCCGTTTTGCTTGGGTTAGCTTTTCCGTGATGACGTTAATCGCCATCTCCGTACTTCGCTTTCTCCTAAACCTGAGCTTGGTTCACTTGAACTAAGAGTCAGAAGTGTGATGAGTTTCTCCAGGAGCAAGTCGGCCGCGGGCCTTCTCCTCTTCTGTTCCCTTCCCCCGATCGTGGAGGGGGTACAGAGGGGAGGAGTAACCGCGAGCCGTACCTTTTGTCCCACAAAAAAAAGTCTGACTATTTGACGGCCGAATATTCAACTACTACGCTCTGCTGACAACCTTCGGATAAAGCATTTTTACTTGCTTAGTAACGGACTTTGAGCACCGCTGACATAGAAGAGCGCCTATTCTGGAAGTCTTATGGTGAATTACGCTTCACCCTTCAAAAAGAGAAATACTTATGATTCATCGAAATTCATAACAGAAGGACGGCTTAAGCATCTCACTGATCCCGTCCATCGCCCTGCGTGTGAACCTGCTCGGATATCTGTCATTCATTAATTTCGTCTTAACTATGCCGGCCACTTGGACTGACATAATTAAGGGCTTATGTGAAAACTGGTCTGAGGCCTAGCCTACAGCAGAAGCGTAAGTCAGAAATTATCTCGAAACAGGGACATCACTGCGAGTCCCGGACGAAGAAGAGATCCTCATCGCCCGGGGGACCCGGCCAGAATCATAGAAAGAAATACAACCGTCTCTATGTAGTTGGATGCAGTTATGGCGTAAGTACCCGAGAGGAGGTGGCAAAACTTTAACGGTCGTTGATTCGGACGCTATTGAATCAAGTCCACCATAATTCACCCGTCCTGAGGTTCCCACTTGAGACCTATCCCATCCACCCATCACCCATCATTCTGGCAGCAAACGAGTGGGGAAACAACATAAAAATAGACGGGGGCGTTTTTTCACCATTTTTGTGGACTCGTACCCAAACCAATCTTCACTATCCGCTACCTCCTTTACCACTTCATAGCTTTCTTTTTCCCTCCAAAACACCATAATTGGACTTTGGTTTCAGAAAAAAAAGACGTCACAAAAGGACATAGTAAGGACAAAGAAGACTATGGAGACCCTCACTAAGAGGGTCCCCCTAAGGACTATCCCCGGAAAAAAGAACCACGAAAAAATCCACCTATCTTAAACCCTCTACTTCGAACTAAAAGTGGCACTAGTGAAACTTATTGAAGTTTCATCTGAGACCAAGGACGTGGAACAGCTCTTATCGGAAACGGGAGCGAGGGTCCTATGGAACACTGGCCTGGAAGCAAAAACTCCTCCACAAGTGACAGCAAATAGAATCGTGATCTGCTGCAAAGTGTAGAGCTGGGTGGGTGGGTGAGCATACACCCGAGGAGCTCAAGGACGAGATCACCAAGTAATCCTTGGGCCCAAGTTTCCAAAATAATCAAATTTCGCGAACACACCAACGTATTTAAAATAACATTCGCTACCACGGAAATGGCCAATTAATCGACACAAAATGGAATACTGGTATTCAATATGAGAATACTAGGCGAAAATATACAGCAGGAAAAATTTAACAACATACAAATGTGCTTTGTATGCTACAAACTCGAGGAACACACTACAACGACATGCCCGGACAAAAAAAACTGTGGTGCAGTGAATGAGCCACAGATGGGCATCGATTTGATAAATGCGAGAGCACCAAGAAGAGATGCCTAAATTGCAAAGGAGAACATAGGACCATGGCCCTGAACTGCCCCAAGCGGCGCGAGATTACAAAAAGAAAGGAAGAAGAAGAGAGGAAAGCCAAAGAAACGACATACGCGAACGCCGCCAAGAAGAATGCGGAAATAAAGCCTGCCCCTGCACTTGCACAGATGGATATGATGGGAGATTTGAGTGCAAAAATACTAATCTCCATTACCCACGCAAATGTGGCTAATGCAGTAAAGCCTGGCTGCTATAACCAGGTACTGAATGCTCTTCTGAAAGCGAATAATCTCCCTTCAGTAATTATGCCTGCAACCCCGAATGCTCCATGGCATTCAAGGACTCAGCCATAAAGAACAATACCGTCAAGTCTGGACTAGAGAAGATCGTTGAAGCTCCCTCATCGGAGGAATCCCAAGAGGACGACGAAGAGGAAAAGGCTGAAAGTGATGAGGGATCCTCCTCTTCTGACAACGAAGAGGGCCTCTGCACCCGTATACGAGCTACGAAGAGCAGGTCCAAAACCCCGAGTCTCCCTCCTAAAAAGAAAAAAACCTTGGGCCAAGTAAAACCACCCAGCCAGCCCCCAAGAAGAAGAAGAATACGAAGAAGCATAGGTAAAAACAATTCACCATGTTACTGTACGCACTGAAGATATTGGAAACTAATACCAAAGGCTAGACGACGAAAGGAATTCTTTACGGAAATGTATTCAGGAAAATTGATGCGGACATCATCTTAATTTCAGAACACGGGATTGACACGCGTAGTGCAGAAATGGAAATCTGGAACTACGATGTGTTGCCACAAATTATTCGCAGGGGCGGTTCGACGGAGCCGCTATTGCAATAAAGAAAGGGATTAAATACAGGCAAATAAGAAATTTAGAAGAATCCTACCTCGCGATTGAGGTCGATCTCGACTTAGGAAAGTTGGTCATTGCTACCGGATATCAACCGCCAAGGGGAGATGTTTTACCAATTCACACTCACACTGGCCTATTTGGCAGAAGAGCCCTCACTATATTAATGGAGGATCTGAACGCCAGATGCCGAGAATCCGGTTATAGGAACTTCAAAGGTATAGGAAGAAGCCTGGACCTATTGCTGAACAGAAATATTGCCCAGCGAATAGGCCCCGACTTCCCCATTTTTGTCAGAGCAGGAAGTGCCACAAAACCAGACATCTGTCTGGCGAATCGTCAGCTGCCGTTCAATAACTACAGGAACCAGTCCAGGTCCCATGTAGTGACCATATAGGGATCCTGCTCATATCATCAGGAACCAGTCCAGGTCCCATGTAGTGACCATATAGGGATCCTGCTCATATCATCAGGAACCCTATACAAGTTCCAGCTGTAGTCAGAAAGACCTACAAAAGAGCAGACTGGACACGGTACGCGCGCCTTCTTGAGGCCTATGATACGTCTAACTTGGACAGGGTAATTCTCGAGAAGATTGACGAGGCACTCGACGACCTCAATAACTATCTCATGGGCGCAGATAGGGCTTGTATCCCTAAATCCGAGTATAGGACCATCTCCACCTACAGATGGACCGAATACATGAAGGAATTATACCGTGAGCTGAAGTTATTGTATGAATTTAACATCGTGAATGCGTCAGTTCACTCAATACAGCGAAGTAAAGAAGTCAAAGAAGAACTGAACCAGTTGATCTTCGAACAACAATGGAGAAGATGGGATGATGCGATCGATAGCCTCGATCATGAAGCAACTCTCAAAGATTTTTGGAAAAAGATCAGAAATCTTAAAGAAGAAGCAGAAGATCGAGCTACAAAAGGAAGATAGAACATCGAAACGGAAGAAGGAAGAATTGAAGAGCTATTTCGAAGTTATTGGGAAAAAAATCTTCAGTATAACTGAAGAGGAACACGAAGACTATGACCTATAGTTTGGAAGCAACATCATCGACGAGCTTAACGAACAAATATACAAGACGCACCCTCACCACCAAGTGGATAGACAGCACGATGGAGACGCCGAGATTACTGAAGAAGAACTACTCGGCGCGCTCCGATCATTCCGACATAAAAGCCCAGGGCCAATAGGGGCTTACAAAGCTTAACTTTAAAAAAGCACCAGCCAATGTCATCGAAAGGATGAGAAGAATATATAACGTCTGTCTGAACACGGGATACTTTCCAGATGCTTATAAAACGGCTAAGATGATTTTCTTGTTTAAGCACGAAAAGAACCAAACGTTGGAGGAGATCTATCGGCCAATTTCACTTATAGAATTTGGCGGGAAGCTTTTCGAGAATATCCTCAACAAAAGACTGGTGTCTCACCTGGAGGAGAACTCCCTCTTCAACCCACATCAATTCGGGTTTAGGAGGAAGTGAAGTACGGAGATGGCGATTAATGTCATCACGGAAAAGCTAACCCAAGCAAAACGAGAAAAGAGTTACGTGGACATTGTTTGTCGGAATGTATCAAAGGCGTTTGATAAGGTGTGGCAACGGGGAATGCAGTACAAGATCTTACGACTGGGCCTAAGTGAAAACTTAGAAAGAACTCTCTGTGACTATGTCATGGAGAGAGCGGCGTACATCAGTTTAGGGTGCACGGACGGACCAAAGTTTCCGTTCACTGCGGGCCTCCCGAAGGGAGGGTGCATGTCCCCCAACCTCTACTTTATTTACACCGCGGATGTTCGAGCCCCTGTAAGCCCCACTTGCCTCAACATTCAATTCGCCGATGATTTCACCCAGATAATCACTTGTCCATTGAGAAATGCGCCTTGGTAAGCTCGTATGACAGCAGCAGAAATTGAAAATCTTAACACCTTCGAGGCTTGGTGGAAGATCCGCACCAACCAGGAAAAGTTCAAAGTACTACCCATAAGCAGGAGACTACTTTACGATTTACGACGTCAGGGTGGGGGATAGACCCTATCTCTACTCCACGGAGTGCAATGTACTCAGAATGAAGATTACCTCATCTGGGTACAAGAAGCACGTCCAAGAAAAAATCACCAAGGCCACTTCTGCAGTCAAGACTCTATACAGGCTTATAAATCTTCGTCAAAGCAATAAGAAAAAGATATACAATGCACTTGTAAGATCGACGCTGCTATACCCCGCTTCCGCCCTCTCGTGTGATACGAAGAAAAAAAAGAGGAAACTACAAGTGGTGCAGAATAAATGCACCTACCTAATTACAGGTACACTCAAGCGAGAAAGAACACGCCAGCAAGAGCTGCACCGGGAGGTGTGGTTAAGTCCCATTAACATTGTCATATAAGAACGGACAAGGAATATGCTGGAAAAGGTCAACCGTGAATTGGACGATGATATCGTCCCAATGATTGACCAGAACAGAAAAGGTTTAAGTCGCGCCGGGGTTTTAGCCAGCGGAGCAGAAGTGCCGTTCTACACATGATAATAGAAATATTTTTATTCCCCCCCCCCCCCCCTAATCCGACTAAGAAAAAACTTACCTAACTATGAAAACTCTCGATTTCTACAAATTCACCGATGAAGACCGAAATTTACCGAAAAAGACATCCACGAAAAAACAAAAAACACGAATTACACACACTACAAGATATACGAAAAAACAGACTCTAAGCACGGCAATAAAGTAATTATTACCACAACAGCAAATGCGCATATCATATCCAAAGACATTAATTGATTTTGAAGACAAATGGCCTCTTCATGGAAAAATGTAGGTCAGGACAGACAATGTCTTAAATAGTAAGGAGGGGGGGGGGGGGGGTTAAAACGGCTACCTGCATCAAAACCCTAACTAGGGGGTACAAATTCTTTAAACACTTTAATTTGTGATTTAATATAATTAAATATGATAAGATCTAGGGTAAACAATCCAGGGCTAATATTAAAATTTGGGAAAGTATTAATAGAGATACATTAATACTTTCCAAAATTTTAATATTAGCCCTGGATTGTTTAGCCTAGATCCTATCATATCTAATTATATTAAATCACAAATTAAAGTGTTTAAAGAATTTGTACCCCCTGGTTAGGGTTTTGATGCAGGTAGCCATTTCAACCCCCCACTCCTTACTATTTAAGACATTGTCTGTCCTGACCTACGTTATTCCATGAAGGGGTCTTTTAGAATAAAGACGAAAGCGCTCGGAATTGTTTTTCCATTTTCCTTGTGGGTGTTATTTATCATAATTTTGACTCACGTGCAAGTTGTGAGTTTCTTTTCATATATATATATATATATATATATATATATATATATATATATATATATATATATATATATATATATATATATATATATATATATATATATATATAATATATATATATAATATATATATATATATATATATATATATATATATATATATATATATATATATATATATATATATATATATATATATATATATACTGACTCAAAGACAACAAAGGAACTACAAAGCCAAACATACCTAAAAGCGATAGGCCTAATCAACAGGCTCTAGCATCTCTTTGTACCCTTCCACATTTCTTTCTCTTTTCACCACTGGTCTACTTTCCGCTATCTGTCCACACACCCTTACTCTATCCCCTACCTACATCTACTCTTACAATCATACGTCTGACTATTTGTCACTCCGATCTAGTTCTCTGGCAAAGGAGGGAAAGGAAAATTAAGTTTGAAAACGTGCTTCTTTTAACGGCGGTCAACTCGGGGACGCCGAGATATCGGGAGTATGATTTCCGGCTGAAGTTGCACGTTAATTGCCGGTTTCTTCATTTGAAGGATGATGGCTTCGGCCATCCGAAATCTTCTGCGATTTTGGAGTCTCAGGATGATGGGAGTGTCCTGATTCAGTATTTCACGGGCTAGGGTAGTGCCATGCGAGTGGGTGTCTTTTTAATAAGAACATAAGAAAAGAAGGAGACTGCAAAAGACCATTCATGGCCTACACTTGGCAGCTCCTGTTCCAGTCAACACACAAAAGATTTCTTACCAGAGAAAAGTCATCAACATTGTCACCCTTTACAGGAGTTCGTCAGATCTAATCTACAATATACATAAAATACATCCAGAGGATTATGTCCATTCATTCAACCTCAAAATATAATCTCCCCACTCCTTAGAAAAATATATACATATGTACATAAAAAAGTCAGTCCCATCTAGCAGCTTCATCCATATATTTATCTAATCTATTCTTAAAACTACCCAGAGAGGAGGCTTCTATCACATGCCTAGTGAGCCTATTCCATTCATCTACCACACGATTTGTAAACCAATTCCTCCCAATCTCCTTCCTAAACCTATACTTATCAAGCTTAAACCCATTGCTACGTGTCCTGTCATGTTCTCTAAGTATAAGAACCTTACCCAGATCCCTTTTATTATATACTTTTACCCAATTATATCCTTTAAACCATTATAGGTCCACCAGAAATGAACTAAATAAGATTATTAAGAAGACTAAAAGGAGAGCAGAAATTAATTTAGCTAAAAACAACAATAAAGATCCTAAAAAATTATTTCGCCATTATAGAATCAATAACAAACCTAACAGTGATAAAATAGGGCCCACTAAATATGAAGGGGTTTTGAAAGAATCTGATGAGGAAACAGCAGAGGTCCTCAATGATCACTTTGCTTCAGTATTTACAGAAGAGAAACCAGTTAGATTAATTGATGATAATTCCAGGTCAAGAGAAGTAGTGATAAATTCTATTAATATAGACAGAGAAGAAATTAAAGGGCTTATAAGGCAGTCAAACACTAGTAAGGCATCTGGCCCCGACAACATTCATTCTAGGATACTCAAAGAAGATAATCACGCCATCTTGAAGGCGAGCTGTCAGTCGCCTTGACAGGGTTGTGGAGGTTACGCCGACGTAGTTTGAATTGCGGTGTTCGCAGTCATCGACTTTGCACAAATGTTTGTAAACGACGTTAGTCTCCTGGAGTTTGCTCGTTGGAGGGAGACAGCTGTTCCTCATGATGCAACTACTCGTTTTCTTGGTCTTGTAGCATTAAGGTCGGTTGGAGTCACGTTACCTTTTCGTCTTCACGGTAGCCGGTGTTCATATTGGCCTTGGAATAAAGGTCGATATTACTCTTCTTTAGAGTTGACCCTGACGCCAGGGCCAGCAGCCAAGTTAATTTTCTCTTTCATGATGGCGTCGATGGATTCTTGTGGGTAGCCGTTGTTAACGAGAAATCGGGAAACCCTCTTAAGTTCGTGATCAACAGCCGTCCACGAGGATGAATAAGAAATTTCCCTGTTAACTAAGGCATTGATGACTGATCTCTTGTAACGTTCAGAATACTCAGAAGAACCGTTTAAGCAGAAGCTCAAGTTCGTGGCCTTAACGTATACTTGGATCGCAAATTGGGACTCCTGGGCACTTATATGAAGGAAGGGAAGTGATCCTTCATCTTCCGTTTCGTGGGTGAAATTCAGACACAGATTGTTCTTGAATGTTTCAACTAGGCCGTCCACTTGTTCAAGGTTTTCGTATTCAAAATTATGTCATCGATATAGCGCGCGTAGATGGGAGGCAGTCTCTTGACCTATGAAGGGATCCCGATGGGTATTACGGGATTACAAAAGCACTCAATGGGAGTTACAAGATAGGCCGGATTAAGCTAGAGTGGGGCATGTAGCATATGTTATAAAGGAGCCCTGAAAAAATACACATAAATATTGAATCATAAGTTATTTACTTCCATAGTAAGTTTTTTTTTCATTTGCTATACAGACAGATAATATGGCCAATATACCTAACACTTTAGTAGTAATATTACATATATGATTTTAAATGTGAAAAGTAGAAAAACTAAAATTTAAAAGTTCCCCTTTATCGATTTAGGATTAGCAAATTTGTTAATACTACAAATGTCTATTTCTCACAGAAGTGAATTTTCAATGCTTATTAGAATGATTATTGAATCTGTTTTGTTCCTTAGTTCATTTTTAATCCTTTTCACTTTTGAAAATGAGCGCTTTCTACTCTAGTTTGTAACCATGAGTGACAAATAGATGAGCAAGGCATTGTCTATATTTGGAAAACAAGACTCCAAAGAATTGTCATTTATCAAACAGTACAACTGTAACTCGACAAGATCTTGTTTGGCGACAACACGAGAAGCAAGATCAGTTTCCAGCAGTTCAGTTTACTGGACAAATTTTTCACCAAGACTTTCTTCCAAATCTTCCGGATATGATTTGATAAGATTCGATGACCACCTCAATCTCTTCATCTGTAAGGATTCCAAATGCATCATTTACCTTTTGATAAACTATATGGCGTATTGACAGGGCAGAAAGTAAGCTACCAATAATGACAAGAAATGTTCGGTTGTTAAATTTCTGAAGCGTTGAGATCCAACAAGTGAATCAAGAGTGCTGGAAACACTGAAATCATCGTTCGCGCGATTACTCTTCCGTTTTCTTTGAGTGAGTGGTTGATAATTATCTTCCCACTCAGTCAGATCCTTGGCTTTTTGCTCATTGTCTGAAAAAGTAGACCGCAAAGCTTGACTCTATGCATGAAAGGATTTATAGAGTGCACAAACTGTGTTCAAGTCGTGGCCAAAAGATTTCAAAGAGCACTGGTCATGTGAAGACGCTGGAAGATATGATCGCATACTATGAGCATTATTCACATTTCCAACTTCATCATGGTTGAACGTAGTCTATGGGCCTGTTGTCGACACACTAATTTTTGGTTGTTGTGAGTTGAAACGTAATCTAAGACTTTTTTATTGCAGAAAAGCTGTGTAAAACTGCTTTTGTTGCATTTGGAAGAACTGACCACATGGTATCTGACATTCTTTTTACAATGAACAAATGAGCACTACCATCAGATAATGCAACCGGAAGTAGATCCACAGATAAGTAGTAAAAAAAATGTGTAAATGCTTTCTACAAATTCAAAGAAAATTAATCCTTCTTGGCAACATTAAGCAGCACATTTTCCAACCAAATTTAGTGAATGTGTGAAACTTGGAATGTAATCTTTAAATTCACTCAGCTCTTTAATTCTTGCTTGTAAGCTACTATACTTGCCACTCATATTACTAGCATTGTCATAACTATGACCACAGCTGTCTTTTATATTAATGTAAATTTTCTTTTAAAAATTCAAGTCAACTTTGAGGGAGCTGTTCAGAACTATGACTTTCCATATTCAAAAACTTTCACAAATCTTTCAACTGGTCCAGATGGCAAAACATAGTCAGCTGATAAATGGGAGATATATCTAAAGTATAATCCAGTAAAACATAATAATAGTTGTATTTCTTCGCTTCGCCAATAATGTGATCCAGAATGCTGGATCCAATCAGAGTGATGAATTCCTCAGATGATGTTTTAGATATGTATGATTTATGTCCCCTTCCTTTATTTGCAAGAGTATTTATGTGTTCTACCAGAAAAGGATGAAACTTGGCCAATAATTTTAACAACCAAAAGTAATTTCACTTATGAGGAGAGCGTACACTTTCATCACTAATACTTTTTCTTCAGTTTCCATTTCTTTCCCAAGTTGTGAATCGATACGTTCACTTTTGTTTGCTTTGCCCATCCACAGGAAAATTAAAGTTTGTTTATATTAGAAACTTTCTTCATGACGCCGTAATAGATTGCTTCCATTTTTCAAATAATGAACCCTTCTACACTAAATTTTGATGAACTTCCCAGTTCATCATAATAGGCTTCCTTTGATTTCTGAATTTTAAGTCTCAAATTACAACCAGAATCAAGGTCTACGGTCAACGTAGGAAACAGAAAATCACTATCGATGGAAATCTAAAACTTTATACAGATTCAGACACCGTCACCAACTTCATCTTCTGTCCCACAATTACAGACAATATTTCATTATCCTTAACTGTAGTGGGACAGGAGGCTAAAATATGTGTCCTAGCTTTGCAAAACTTACACTGGTGGGATAAGGTAGAGCGCTTTGTAAGATACAGGGGCGCCTGATTAAGGTAACTGCTACAATGGCGTTAAAGAAGGTTTAATTCAGAGTACCTTCCTATTCTATGTGAAGTGTTGTTTAAGTTGCACAATTTGCAGTTTGAAAAGTTTGTGTGTGTGGGAGGGGGGGGGGGCCAGATTCAGCGTTTGCAGGGAAATTAGGTTTTTAAAATTTGAATTGATAATTCATATGTGCTCCTATTTCCGCCTCATAAACAAGCGTCGGAAGTTGGCGTGTATTTGGCAGACGATCGCAGATGAATAATCATTTGAGTAGGCCTTTAGAGCTTTTGGTGGAGATTTCGAATATGTCGTTTGAATCACCTTATATATAAGAAACCTCTACTTCCCAGGAATTTGATGTATTCGTTTGGAAAGTTTGAAGAAAGTGGGAAAGCTTAGAATGGAATTTGTTTGAATTAAACGGAGAGTTTAACATGGCTTGAAGGAATGAAAGTGCAAAAGTTGCTTCGGAAGAAATTTGAAAAGCTTGTACAGGTAACATGATTTAGCAGACTGCAATTAGTCCAAACTACGAATGGTAGCAGCGTAATTATTTAAGATATCAGACAGTGTCGGATAATAAGCTTTGGTCGTGATCAGCAATTCCTTTTTGAATATCGTAGAAAATCTAATGTAAATGATATGCGCAACTAGTTGATTTTCAGGAGTCTTAGTTTCAAAGAAGTTTTAAGTTCGTATATAATTGAGCTATCTTAGTTTAACCATAAGGAGCATTTCTGCAGGTCGGAGTCCAGAATCGATTGTGCTGTTAAGATTTTAAAGAATTACCCATACGTGATTGCATTGTGATCCAAAAATTCGTTTTTTAAGGGTTCCGAACAAACTCGTAATCTTCGTGTGAATTACACAGATCTTTGACAATGGAAAGGGTGTATTTTCGCAAACAACTCTTTAAATAAGTAACTTTGGTTGTGTTACAGATATTTTTGTTTTGGTCTAACAAGATTCTCAAATTGGGAAAGGAATATGTGAGAATTGAGCTTGTCGGATGTACCGGTAAAGAAAAAAAAGGAAGAAAAGGGGAAGTTTCCAAGGAAGTTGTTTAGACTTGTTTATCGAACCGATAGATGTCTTGGTCTCTACCCCTATTTATCTATCTGCCCTATTTTTATTTGTATATCTTAACACATGTCAAGTTTCTAGAATATTTCTCTGCACATCTACTAGCCAAGTTTTATGGTGTTCATTTTCAGCTTGTAAGCCTAGCCTGGGGGAGGGGGGTTATTGTTCGCTTTTCTTGAGAGTGGATCTTTATGGGATTTATTCCCAGGTCTTAAGTATGGGTGCATTTACAACACCCCTCTCCATTTGGCTGGTGTGAGGAAGCATTTGCATAAGCTTGCAAAAGGCTTTTCCACTTTTAAAATCAGAACTCTTCGAGGTTTCCTACCGTCAACTCCCACTTGCTGCCTCAATTCGGCTTCGATCTTAGTTTCACTACTCTGGAGTTTGGGGATTTTTTATTGTGGTGAGTGTGTCTAAAGACGGGTTGAATGCCCAGTATGGCAGCATCATTCAAGAGGAGGAAGAGAGGATTCATTTTCCGTTTGTACAAGGTATCAGTGGCGGATCCAGGATAAAAATTTGGAGAGGGGGCCAGCGCGCTAACCTAAATTCGCCCCTCTGATGAGTCTGAGAAAAGGGCATTAAACATTAATAATGGCTATCTTACACAACATTGATAATAAATAATAGTATATCACACGGGAGTGAACACTAACTCTATTAGATCTGAATATCTTTCCACACATCAGAAAATTAGAAATTGAGATTTTTGGACGTCAGCTAAGGTATAATACTGAATTTAATAATTATTTTTGAGATTTACCTGTATCATATAAGGCACATTTATCATATAAGGTACATTCGAACGCAACGGTTTAAAAAATGTTTTATATATATTTTATATTATTACATAACACTCTGAATAGCAGAATACAAATATGGCTTAAAAAAGAAATTTGAACATAAGCGGATTTTAAATTTGGTGGGGCTTCAGCCCCGACACCCCACTCCCAACGGATCTGTACCTGTAAGGTATTAATGTAAATATTCCACTTTCAAACTTCGACACTTCTTGTTCTTTCCTTTCTCACCCGAGAATTATTGACTAACGAAGGCTTGAGGATACCCCTCTTGTCTTCAAGTGATTCTGCAGACGTTTTTATTTCTTTTTAAGGCAGCTGAGATCGGTACTATTTCCCTATCGCTTCACCCTTTACTTCGGGGCAACAGAACTAAGTAATCCGACTAAGGCTACTTAAAAGTTCTTTGAGATCAGAAGTAGAGTCATCGTTAGAATTGGTATAGTTAGGGAAAGTGCTTTTACGTTCCTCGAAGGAGTTTAGTTTATATTTGACTTTAAAATCGTAGTTAAAGTGAGACGACATTTTCCCTTCAAGAAAGGAATCATTCGTGTACTTTTTAATGAATAAAAGATAAGTTTGAATAATTTGTGTCTTTGATTTGTCTTCAGAAGAAATGAGGATTTGAATATATCTAATTTGGTTTAAAAATTGTCTTTAGAGATTGATTCAGATTCGAACTCTGTACTCGCTTTATTAAAAGGATTAGGGTAATGTTTCTTTAAATTATCCCACGAATTTTAACAATAGGTGCTACTGAATAGTCGTATTCGGCTGAGAAAGACATGAAGTTATCGCACATTTTGATCGAAAAGAGAAATTAGTAAAGAAATGAGGAGCCTTTAGGAACAAGAAGTTTAACAAACCTCATTATTTGAAGAGAAGGTGAAATAAACAAGGAAGGAACTTCCCATGAAGTAACGCACATTATCGAATCGAGCTCAATTCTCCGACATTGGACATTGGACAAAATAAGAGATGAAATATAGGTAGAATAGTAAGAGAGTAAAGTGGTTAAAGGGTGAGTTTAAAGAATAGATGATGTGTAGGAGAAAGAATAAAAAGATCCCTGATGAAAGGGTAGCTCTGTCAATGTAAAGTTTTGTGTGTTTTTTGGTTGTTTTGTATTTTTTCGATAAACTATGAATTATAAATCCATAGTTTATATAATTAAATTAAACATGGTTAATTTAATTATGATTTCGATCCTGTTGATTGCTTTAGGCATTCAAGCCTTTATTTTTGGCGGGGGTTTTATTCCCGCTATGACTTTAGTAAAAAGTTTTTGAAAAGTTTTTGGTTATCAATTAATTGGATTTTTTAAAAGTGAGTGTGAAATTATTTAATCTTGCGTTTTACAAGTGGTTTTTAATTTAATTTGAATATGCTAAAAGGAACCTGCGAATTTCTTTGTATTTTGTCAGTTCTGTCAGGTGTATTTTGGTATCACGTCATTTTCTGTCTGTAGCTTGCTACTTTTGAAAGGTCTTATTTGTCGGTCTGCATCGATTTCTAAGTGTGTACGAGAGAATTCAGGGGTCAAGCGGGCGCCAATAGCCTACCATATCCTCTTAGCTCTCTCGTGGAGCGCCACGTTGATCGGAGATAATCCAACCGAGTCGTGGAGCTCCCTTTGTCGTTTACGTTCCCTTCTTCGGGTATTTGTAATGAGTAAAACCGCTTTGTTCTGGATGACTTGTAGTTTCGCAATGTGGGTCTTGGCGCTCGCGTTCAGCGGCACCGGGGGGTACAAGAGTCTCGAGCGAATGCACGCATTGAATATCTTGAGTTTATTTGAGCGAGTTAGGTCGATGAACCTATAAAACTCCCTCAAATCTTTCTTGCTATTTGCGACTGTCCGCCCGATATGACTCTTGTATCCCCCTGTGGTGATTTTGAGCCCCAGAACCGTCCCTTCCGAGCAGTAGGGGATTCTCTTCCCTTCTACCCGTATGTCGTTGAAGGTCTTGCGAAACATGAGAATTATTTTGAATTTTTGGGCATTGGTTGATATCTTCCATTTCCTCTCGTAAGAGTTGATGTTAGATATCTCCCTAGCCGTGTTTCTCGCCATAATTTCCCTGTGAACGTAAGCGGCTGTACAAATTTGTGATATATCGTCAGCGAACTGGACGTATATCGTACCTTCGAGAAGAGGTTGTGGTAGGTCACGTGTATATATGTTGTATAACAGGGGACTGAGACAGCCCCCTTGCGGGACCCCAGATTCGAGCTCGAACTCGGGGCCTTTGTGTTCTTTGATCTGTATATACGCTCTCCTCTCCCTTATATAATCGCATAGAATCCCTTCAAGAATGGGGTCGAGGCCTATTTGCAGGATCTTAAATTACAAGCCTCTCTTCCAAACCTTGTCAAATGCTTTTTTAACATCGCGGAGCACCAGGTCAGCATGCCTCTTACTTGCCTTGATGTTCGCAAGTTTTTCCGTAATAACGGCTAGTGCCGTGTCGGTCCCTCTTTTCTTTCTGAAGCCGTGCTGTTGCTCGTTATGCAGGTTGGCTTCGTCGAGAAAAGAGTTGACCCTATTTGCCAATATCTTCTCGAAGACTTTGCCAGCAAATTCTAAGAGAGATATCGGTCGGAAGTTTGCAGGGCAGTCCGGGGGCTTTCCCGATTTGGCAAGGAAGATCATCTTGGCCACTTTCCACTGGTCTGGAAAATAGCCTGTGTTCAGAGCGGAATTCATGATGTTAAGTAGCCCACTCAGAACATTAGGCGGGGCCTTAATGAAATTCTCCCTGGTCAGCCCCGTGGTACCCGGTGCTCTTTGACGAAAGGATTTTAGTGCGACGGAGAGCTCTTGGGCAGTTATTTTACTCCCATAGCCCTCCATCGCTCTTTCCTGCGACACACAATGATGAGGGGAGATTTTATGTATTTGTGTGTTTAACTGTTGGATAATGTTATTTTCAAAATCGAGGTCATAATTATCGTTTTCTTCGGGGGTAATTTTAAAGATTGAGGACCAGAAAGTCCTAAAAATTTCCTCAATCTCTGTCGTCTCGTCAATTTCTTTTTCGTCATGCTTGAGTACAATTTTCTTTTGAGGGGGTTGTCCTTTTAAACGTCTGTACGTCTGCCAAAAAGTCCGTGAGTCTCTCTCTATGTCAAGTCCCTCAATTAGTCTGTCCCATACCTGTATTTGTTGGTCTGTAATGAGTGTCTGAAGTTCGTATTTTATCTGTCTTATTCGTCTATGGGCATTGTGGTTGGGGCCTGTCAGCGCTATTACATTGGACAGGTCTTTATACTCTTGGGCCAGGGCTTTCATGGGTGGGGGGTCCAAATAGGAGCTGGAAGGGTTTTATATTTAATGCGGGGAATGCTATTTTTATCTGCTTTTATAAGAAGGTCAGTGATTTCATCCAGCTCTTCATCTATTTCTTCTAAATTGGCGTCAATTAAAGGGTCTGGGGTATAATTTAGAAGATAATTTTTGTAGCTTTCCCAGTCCGCCTGCTTATAGCTTTTGCGTTCTGGGATTGCAATTTAAATTGGATTTACGCTAATTGTGATTTTAACTGCCTGGTGGTCACTTGGAATAATGGGGCCTGGTTCAATGTAATAGTTGTATGGAAACCTGATACCGCATAAAACAATATCAGGCTTCGTTGCTGCTTTACCTGTAATGAATGCTGGGAATTCTGGTCCTATTCTATTACCGTATTTTCTGTCAAGTAGGACTTCAATGTTTCTACCTGCATTGTTGTAGGAGGTATACCCTGATGCTGCACATCTTGCGTTCAGATCTCCAGCAAAGATTGCATTTTTCTTATGGCTGAAGACCTGTAGAAGGTTGTGCAGGGGTACATAGCCGCGTCTTGGGGGTTGGTACCCCGTGGCCACGACTAGATCCCCCAGGGTAGTGCCTACCTCAATGGCAAGGTAAGATTCATCTAAGTCGGGTAGTCTTTTGTATTTTAAACCTTTTTTGACGGCTATTGCGCAGCTGTCATACCGTTCCTGGCTGTGCTTTTTGCTGATGACGTCGTATTGAAAAATTTTTATCTCTTTATGAGCGGTCATTCCGTGTTCATTAATGAGTATTATGTCAGGGTCATTCTGTCGCAAGATATTGCCGTAGATGAAACCTTTTCCGTCCCACCCATCGACATTCATCTGTATGATTGTTAGTCTGTTGGTCATTTGAGTAATGTAGGTTCCTTTAGTGTATGGAGTTAAAGTAGACGCTTATTCGCGATCTACTTTAGCCCCATGTGGTGTACTGGGTGGGGTGCGCTCCCTGCCGTTTCTTTTCTTTCTGAATTCCGTGTCGGTGATTGTGTAAAAACAGTCCGTGGCCAGCTTAACCTTATTTTGTGAGAGAGCTTCCTCAACCTGTCGTTCCGGTACCTCATCAGAGCATTCCCATTTGTATCGTCCGGTCCTAAGACCTTCTGATACTTCACGGGAGTCCAATTCAGTTGGGAATGGGGCAGATTCAGGGGCGTATAATTTAAGGTTGAAGCCTCTGGAGTGGTATTTTAGTTGGTGCTCCCTTCCTCTAGATGAGGAAGTAGACCGTGGGCCGCGAGTTTTGGAGATTTTCCTCGACCTAGGAGACCTGATCTCCTTGGGTCGGACTGCCTCCTTTGTTGGTGTGGATGTTGGGGGGGGGGGGTGTTTTTGTTTTTTGTGGTGTGGATTTTTTGGGGGTGAGTGGCGCCTGTTTTTGTGTTTGCGTTTCCTTAGGTTTGTTGAGTCGGGGGTCACGTGAGATGGCTGTGTTTGGGGTTTGTATTTTCTGGCACTTTTCTTGGCATTGAGGAGCAACGGTTATTCGCATAACCTCCTCTGAAGGGGGATTATCGGAGAACCACATCTCGCTAAGTCCGTTCTTCACGAGC
The DNA here is from genome assembly GCA_963969495.1 of Ceratothoa steindachneri. Classification (NCBI taxonomy): domain Eukaryota; kingdom Metazoa; phylum Arthropoda; class Malacostraca; order Isopoda; family Cymothoidae; genus Ceratothoa; species Ceratothoa steindachneri. The sequence continues at coordinate 83,917,981 of OZ018332.1, read as the reverse complement.
ATACGGTTTACTTCTGTCGCAAAGGTACCAGGTCGTGTAATGTTTTATATGTGTGCATAGTATATGCAGCACATAATTTTTGTGGAGTGTTCGTTCTCGATGTGTAAGAATGTTTTTTGGTTATTTGACTCGGCAATGGCGGCTTTCGCTACTTTAGCGTAGGTGGAGTTGGCTTTCTTCTCTTCCGATTCACGTTGGAGTTTGCTCTGGTTGCTCATTTCCTGTTTTTTTATCAGACATGCCATGGACATGGTCCGGTGCGGGCCTGAGCAATTGAGACATTTGATGGTGTTATTCTTACAGTCGCGCCAAAAATGGTCACGACCGGCGCAGATGGAGCACAATTTAAGGTCTTTATTTTCAGGGCAGTTGGACGTGGTGTGTTTGTTGTATTTGTAGCACCTGAAGCACATCTGCAAATCCACAAACTCCTCTCGTTCCATCTGCTCTGGGCAAACTCTCACGTTGAAAAGAAGTAATCCATTATCTTTAGCCTTTTGGGCCATAGCCGTGTCTTCAAATACCACTTTAAACACATGTGTATATGTTTTGAATTTAAAAACCTCCGCTACCTTTGCCCATTTGTGGTTGTTTTCGATTCCCCGTTTTATATCGTCGGCTGAGTGCCTCCCAACCCAGGGGTCGAGGCGCCTGCAGATCAAGCCGCGGTGGGTCCGTATTTGTGGTGGTGTCTGTGGTCTAAGGTTGATTGTTTTGAGGCATTCAACGGCTTTCCCGGAGGTCAAGGCTTCACAATCAGCCTCCCTCGCGCAGATAGCCGAGTAACCATTATTCAAGTCCACTAGTCTTACCAAAGCAATGCGTAGGGATCCGTAAACTGTTTCAAATACTTTTTCGCGGTCAGATTTCGGGCCCTCCGAGAGGACCCGAAGAGTTATACGCAGGGTTTCTCTCATGTTAGGTGCATCATATGATGTGTTACCGTTTGTATGTGTGTAATGTTCATTGTGTTCACTTTTTGTTTTTTAGACGGAAAGGGGTGAGAGAGAAAAAAGGGGTTCAATGTCCCCCAAAATTTTTACTTTACCTCAAAATAACTTTTTTCAGGCAAGCGGGTGGGCCCAGGGAAGGCTTTGGTCTCCGTTTCCACGAAGGAGCGAAGAATTCTTCCGTACCGTATTTCCACTGGAAAAACAAGTAGTCCACTTGTTCACGAAGTATCACGCTACCAACAAGTAGGGTCACTCTATTCACTTTTCTCGCTAAAAATTCACTTTTATTGAAAATCCGTAAAATTTGCTGTCAAAGCGGGAGGGGTCTGCTCATGCAAGCAAGGCAGTCTGCTCAATTCTCCGATCGTAAATGAGAAATCTCTTTCACCTTTGTTAGTTCGATAGCCATGGTTTAAGGATCGTAACCAACGTACTAGTTTCGTGTTGATGTTGACAATAGAAAAGAATGGAATAATCGGAAATAAATTAATTTCTGTTTGACAAACATTGTTGCCTTTTTCAGAGGTGGTCGAAAGCGAGTATAGTTCCAATGAAATGAATGTAAAATAAGGAACGTTTGCGTAGCATTATAATACTAATTTATGATAGTAATAAATTGTTTTTTTACATCTTTGTTGAAAGGCGAAGGTATACAACGTAGAATACACACTAGTAGAATGAAAATAAATCAAAGTTGAAGAGTGAGACGATGATGAGCCGAAATACAGGCTAAATGTGGGAAAGTTTGAAGTGGTTGGAACGAGGTCTTCTGCTGAGAGAAGTTTGAAATGTCGACGTTGTACAAAAGCGTTTTTAGCTGTTCTGCTTTAATGTCCATCCTGTAAGGGGACCAACAGCGCGCCTCCCACACAATCCCTCAACACGCGGTTCAGGACACCAGAGGCTTCACTCTCTCGAAGTGAGAGAAAGTGTAAGTCGTCCTCACTCCAAACTCGAAGATTTGCGCCTTATTGCAAAACAGCTCTTATTTTCACAAACGGATTTAGAACAAGCAAGGCTTCAAACACTTTATGATCGGTCCCCAACTAGTCACGGGGGAGGGGGGGGGCTTTACCCCAAACAATTAACAGGATTCAAGCTAGTGAAAAAAAGAAGATCTACAGTCGATATAGGAGAGCTGCTGAAAATTGTATCCGGTAAAAATGAATTCTAAAATGGGAGTGCCAAGTGTGGGTCTCGGGTCTGGAAAAACTTAAAACTCTTTAGTTCGGGGGAGATGGTGGGGGGAGGGGGGATAGCTGATGAAAAAACCTTAGTCTAAATTAATGTAATATAAATTAGATGGAATCTTATAATTAATATAAAATCTCTGTAGCCCGTCGTTGGAAAGCTGAAACAACTATATCCTTAGTTCAATAAATACGTTCTTATAGTGAGCTCGGTAGTAACTTTCTATAATGATCGCGAATAAATTCGAATTTTCCAATATTCCCTTCGATTAAGAGTAAAACCCATTTGCTTATAAAGCCGCCTAAGAAGTAAGGGGCATAAATTGGAGGAATTGTAACTTGAGGTAGCAATTTACTTAGTTTTGCTTACAATCTTGCTTAAAAATAAATGAACCAGAAGGAAAAGGAAAATCGGGCTCTGGAGTTTGAATTTGAATGAGGTCTTAGATCCAGCAACGATAATGGTTCTAAAAAATCCTCAGCATCACACATACTGTCTAAAGGACATATTGAATTAGAGAATTTGTCTTGAGAAGAGTAGCGTCCCCTGTTGCTCGCAAAGGTGAAGGGACTTGTTGGTTTTCACACATTTTTCAACTTGTTTATCTTAATTTCGAGAGAGAGAGAGCGAATTGATCTTTTCCCTGATTTGATAATAGCTGGTCTGTTAGTAGTGAACGAAACCCCCTATGTACTATTTAAACTGAGCTTTCCTGTTGACGAAAATAGGAAAAAGACGAGGCCCTCTCGTAAGCATAATCCGAACTCAAGTTAAATTAGTCCCATTTCATAATGGCTCGTGATTTAGGGGAGATAATCAAATTAAGAGGCATTAGTAGGATTTTCTTTTCCCCTTTTACATTTTACTATCCTATTAGTAGATGAGTAAATAGATGGTGTTTACTAAACAAATATTGTGGAGCATCAGTAACATTACAATACTAAATGATGAGTTTCAATTATATGCTCATTAGGGGATGTCTAATTGTGTTGGTGGCTCCTAAATTAATTTTAGGGAAATCAGTGACAAATTGACAGTGCAGAAAGGTCTGTTATAGTCCCAGATGGTAGCAGCACCAAAGTTATTGAAACTATATTGCATAATCATGAACAATTATTGCAGTATTGCAGAACGAGTGTGACACAAGATCTCTCTCCATCCCTCTCTCTCTCTCTCTTTCGCTCTATCTACCTATCGCTCACTCTCTCTTTCCCTCTCTATCTCCATTTGCGTCTCTATCTCACATCTTTCCCTTTCCCCCCCCCCTCTCTCTCTCTATGTGTGTGTGTGTGTGTGTGTGCAAGTATTTGTCTTCCTGTTCCACTTCAAAAGCTTCGGTAACAACATAAAGACTCAGGGTAGAGTAGTATAATAGCATTATAATGGGCACAATAAAGTCATAAATAAGATCCTTGTTTGCTCTCCCAATTACCCAATTACAGAACCACTTTTCACCCAATTACCCAATCCTCACGCGTCCCCCAACGCCTTCGAAACGTAGAATTAACTTCTCAAAACTACACCCAATCACCGACCACTTTTCAACGTCTCTAAAGTGTTTCCGAGACTGCAGGAATAATGTAGGTGTTTATGGTCACTTGGAGTAAACTTGTTCGACCCCTCAAGAATCACTAGAGGATTCCTGGCTGTGGGTGCCACTCGCTGTTCCCACCAAAGTGGGTGTCTTGACACCGTTTCGCCATATTCATTCTCCAACCAAGGGTCATGGTCATGCGGGTATGAGAGGAGATGAAAATGAACAAAATAAAAGCAACGATGCAATGGGTATGTAAGCGATTTTTTGTCTACATACAATTCTCAGTTTCATTTTAGGAAGAGAAACCAACGAGGCGTATCTGTCAGATAATCTGTGTACAAAAAAATTGTGAAGGTGTAAGAAGCTAAATATTGTGGAAGATACATAACTTTATATCCCCATGTGGGCGTTGGGGCGGGGAGGCACGCAATCCTTCAAATATCAACTGTTGTATGCTGACCCATGCTGCATCTGATACCCGCTTTCGGGCTCGTCATGGATGAGAGTTTAGCGATCAGTGAGGAAAGACGAGGATCGGTCGGACCAGACGAAAGGATAGAGCGACAAAAAAAAAAGGATGAAGGACGAAAAGCGCCCAGATAAATCGAGGGACTTCGGGGAAGGAGTTTTAAATCTTAGGGAACAAATAGGCGTAAATGAACATCAGGACTCAAATGAACAAATTCAGGGCGTCCATCATGGCCAGAGATCTCATTAAAAGAATAAGCCTTCATACTCATCTCGCAAATGTGGCCATTAAATCAAAAAGGTTACAAAAATAATATATGTAGAAATGACTCATTAAATCCAATCCCCCAAAAGATGGATTTTTTTTTTGTGCGTGTGTTTGAGCGCGCTCGTGCGTGCTTGGGAGTGTGAGAAAGGGAGAAGTTAGAATGCAAAAATATACATGAATATAATAATTAAAATGAATGCGTGGGTGTCAAGGTGCGCTGTTTAAGTAGGATGTCTTTATGAAGCGCTCGTTTTTAAATGATTTATGCGCCGAATCCACTTCCTGAACTGCGAAATACTAACTTGTGCCGTCGCGCCACAAATATTAAAAGAGCCGCCAAGTCAAGGCAAAAGAGGCGGGTGCAGCAGCGAGTTTCGCAATGCACATATCTAAGAGGAATAAGGAAGGAAACACAGCTAAAGACATTCCCGGCAATGGAGGGTTTACTTGATACTCAAATATGGAGTTCGCAGAAAACTGTAATATTTTGTCATTAGCTCCCTTTGCTTTTTTATCTGAAATGTTCAGAGCTAGAGTTTGCAGAACTTCAGAACTTCATTCATTAAATGTTGCCTTGGTATGTTACTATGAATGATGGATAATTTGGCAATAATGTAAGTTCTACAAGAATAAATATTTATTGAAGAACGACAAAGAGGTTGAATATTATTTACAAATGGAAGTTAGAGAGACACGTCTAATGGGTGGAGTAAATTGGAAGTAATCAGATTGGGAAGATACTTGCCGTTAATGGTTTGAGATTGCTATCGACTGCCGATGCCACCGCATGCAGGGTTGCTCATCATAGGCAGTGCGTACGTGTGTGCATAAGAACCTTGGTTAAAGACTCGTTAGGTAAGTGGTTGTTGAAAATCTTGGTTGAGTTGATGGGACACGTGCTCAAGTTGATTGAATTGTGTGCGGGCTTGGGTTGTATAAGTAAATGTAGGCGTGCTTGTAAGATTCCTCACTTTGTGTGTGAGTATTCCTGTTCATAGAAGATTAATTCGTAATAGGTAGAATGATGTCAAGAGATGGTGAAGTTCCCGGAACATTAGTGACGTTCGGTCCACTTAAACCTCCCACTATGGAGTATATAATCAGGCGAGGGAATGTACCTTACACAAATCATTCTCACCGAATCATTTGCTCTCTGAATGCGCGTTAGAGTTACCTTCAGTGTAATTCCAACTCGTGGTGTTCCTAGCATTTGGGTTGCATATGTAAAGGGCTATGGGTATCTCTTATTACTTCGCAGCAATCATCTCGGGACGACCCGAGTTCCTGGAAACTAGCTCAGTGCTCTTGTGAATCCGCCCAGAACACCCTCCTTTCAAATAACTACGAATTAGCCTAGAAACACTTCCCGTCAAATGAAACCCACTTTTGTTGCCGAGCTCAGCCAGTTACAGGAAAGTTGCATGCCTTTCCGGTTCCCATCACCCCAGTTGCTCTCCTTCTTAGACAACTGGGTTTATGTACATTGCCACATTTTTACTTCCTAACTTTAACATTTTCTTTACATACCTCTTTCCAAAAATATTCCTTCAGCTCTTCGGTTGGTTTACGCTTCACAAATAAATAAATGCCTACAAGCCTTATGTTAATTAAGAATTGCTTAAAGATATTCCCATAGTAATTAATCCTGAAATAAGTGATTTTATGGAGCCAATACTGATGAAGTGGAGGCAAAAAGACATCATATTCATGGGATTGACCAACGTCAATACCTTTTCTTGAGACCACGTATGTTTGACCTTTCTAGGACAGTGATGAGTATAAGGTTCACAACCTTTGAGCAAATAAGTTCATGTACCAATTTTTGCTTATAAACATATTTTACCAGAGATACATACTATAGGATAAGTAAAGAATTGATTACAGCTGGTGAAGTGTTGTGTGTTGGTTTGGCGCAGTGGATTAGTGTAAGGTGGTGGGCGTGAAATTATTAAGGGAGTGATTCATCTCCAAATTTTACAGTTCAAGTACTAAAAGATAAAGATCTTCTCTAGTCTTGGGTGCGACACCAAATATCACTTGGAGAAAACGACATTGAAAGGGAAAGTCCAAAAATGCTTTAATTCATAAGTGGGCAACCCTCGGCCAGGGCGTAATTTCGTCCATGGTTAATTTTTTAATCTTCCACTAGAAGTCGGAATGTACACTAACGTCCAAAACTAAAGAATAAAATTTACATTTTCTTCAATTTACTTTTTTTTTCATTGAACACTGCACAGAATATTCTTTCAAATTTGCTCTTAATGGTTTTTTATTTTATAAAACAGCGAACAAAAAAAGTAATGAAGAAATTAATTTGCATTTAAAATTTGCTTATAATTCTGTCCAAGTTTTATTTCGTAGAAAAGCGGATAAAAAGGTAATGCCCCAAACTAGAGAACGACAAGTATTACTGATGTCATAACCAGAAAGCAACATAATTATCTCATAGACAACTGAATAAAATATTAATAAGCCGTATGTAGGCCTTTGCTCTGAATGACTTGTGCACATTTTGTGACTTTCTCAATTTGCTGTATTGTTTGGGCGGGATTATTAATTTTACTCTTCTTCCAATCTCTGCTAGAGATCTTCAACTTGCGTCTGTTTCCGAGCCATAACCCCACCGAGTATCTTCCCTGGATATTTATCGGGTGTAAATCAGGGCTCTGCGCAGGCCAATTCACCAACGCTCATAGTTTCAGGATCCAAGACTTCGCCGACTTGCTATGTGACACGGAACATTGCTCTGCATCCTTGGCGGCTCGTAGCTAAAATTAGTGGGGTGTTGCATCATAATTTTTTTAGCATTGTTTTAATATTGTGTAAAAGGAAATAAACATATCAAGCAAAAAATTTCTAGATAAACTTGATAAAATCCTAAACAGAACAAAATAAAACATTTCTTTACTTATTAATAGCCTAAATTGTTAGTGTTCAAGCTTAATCCATTAATTTAAAAACGAAATCCATTCTCCTTTTTGAAATTTGCGCGTAAAGATTAATTATTTTCTCCTTGATCTCTAGATGACTACTGAGGAATCTTTTCTCCATTGAAAGCACTGCAAGTGTATTTAGTCTTTCAGAATCCATACTGCTCCTTAAAAGTTTTTATTCTTTTCAGTGTTGAAAAGCAGCGTTCTGCCTCTGATGTACTCATGGGAATTGTAAAGAGTATTTTTATCAGTTTCATGATTTCACTGAGAGCATCATCTAGATTATTTTCCAAGATAAATTTAATCAGCTCAATTAATCAAATAATTAATTAATAAAAGAACCCCTCCCTAAATATGAATTAAATTCTACACTTTATCACATTCAAGAATATAAACACTTTTTAAAGCACAACACGTGTTACGCAGAGTAAAAAATAAACACTACCTTCCACCAGCACACCAAAGTTGGCACTGCGTGAGCCACAGGGGACTCTCTCCCTAGCTTGCAGCTTCATATCTCAGATATGTGAGCATGCGCACAACAACAAAACACCGCGTCACGCTGGAACTGTGAAGCGCACAGTTCTACACAAGGATTTATGTATTTTTTTCATAAACTAGGGGATGGCTACTGGCATCAAGCTTAAGGATTATATAATGTACAAGTATAAAGAAAGAATTAAAGAAAAATGGACTCATTATATTGAATGTTATCGATAATATCGAGTGGAAATAGGGGATGCTGCAACTACGTATTCCCTGTACACGAGCCGCCACTGCTCTGCATGAAAACAAGCTGAATTATTCCTATTGTTTGGAGAGAGAAGTTGAAATGTCCCTGGAGAAGATTCTTGTATACCACATCGTAAACGGATGAGCGGACAGCCTCCAGCGCTAAATAACATGCCTCACACCATAACGCTACCACTTCTAAATTTAACCCATTTCTCGCGTGTGATATTTAATCTTCCACCTCTGCGACGCTTTGCATGGTACTTCCCATCTGATCCAAATAAATTTACTTGTTTTCTTCGCTGAAAAACACTTTCTCACTATTAAGCATTCCATATGACATGCTCATTAGCGAAGGCCAACCTAGCCTCTTGATTCTTTTGTCTTACGTGTGGGCTCTCAGCAGGGAAGCGTGCTATTAGTCTCTCCTCTCTCAAGCGACGGGAGAGTTTGGTGAGACATATTCAGGTTCTCGGTATTTTGAGCTGACATACCGGCTGCTAAATCAATTCGGTCCTTCATCGACATCCGTTGCATTGTACAATCTTTCCTGGGGGTGGGGTTTCAAGGGCGAACCATTTTCTTCGTTGATTCATAGGACACAGTATCCTAATAGAGGTTTATTATGAGTGAAGTCATACTTTTTGACCGATTACAATGTCTCAAAATGTCAGACTGTCATTCTTCTAACCTTCTACATGCCAGTTGAAATTTAATACTACTTTAATTTCTTAGCTTAGTTCTATATTAATTATAGGATTTCATTTAGTTTATATTATATTACTTTAGACTGAGTTTATTCAACCTCTCTCAAAAAATTCCTTGTATGAGATCAGGTAGAACGTTTGTCTTTATTTTCGAACCTTCAGGATGCTACTAAAAAAAATCCTGAAATCGAAGATATGGATCATGTGAATCACTTATTCATTAAACCTTTACCAAAGCCTCAAGTGGTGGAAGGGCTTGAGTGTTCCAATGATTCCAAGAGCGATGATTTAAAAGGTTCTATGGAAGTAAACTTTTACATAGAAACGCTTTGATTTACTTAGTAAGCAATAATGACGAGACCAGACCACATTGTGGCTGAAAAACCACTATAAAATTGCCTAGGCTTTGCTTGAAGAATCGCATAGTGACCTAGGCTACCTAGGCTCCCTACGCTTATGTTGAAAGTGCACGGTGGCCGAGCATTCCTAGGCTTCGTTTCATTATTTTACTTCCTTGCGCAAACATATTTTTGATAGCCTCTACTCAACTCATTAGTGTATCAATATCATGAAAGGGAATTTAATGAAATTTCCAGAATCGACAGATAAATAGTTGTTAAATAAAACACATTTTACTGGACCCTAAAATCTTCAATAGTTTTTGAGTTATACTAATTCAAAGTACGGTTAACTTTTTTATGGGATACCCGGTATTATTATATATATATATATATAAATCAAATCGCATAAATCTACATCCATTTACTCTGAAAACAAACTCACTGATACAAATAATTTTGCCGTCAAAGTCAGCAGGGTCGAACAAGCCCATTTTACGCCTTCTCGTTGTGGTCTTTGTTCCACAGAAGGAAATGAGTCCCCTCATCCAATTTACCGCTGCCCGAAATACGAAACACTCTCTGCCAAATACTTGACCCATACACCCCTTCCTCAATAGACTTGCTTTCCCCTTGCTCCCGCTTTCCTTTGAAAATGTTACCCTCGCAACATTCTTCCAGACCTCACACACCACCACCCAGTTTACACCTTAGAGACTTTAATAATTATATTCGCTTCATCTTTCATACCCACATTATACAACTCGTCAAAGTATTCTCGCCATATTCTTTTGACTTCTTCATTGCTCATATGTACCCTACCCTTCTTATTTATCCTTGCTGTCCTTACAAAAATCCTTCGCTTGGTTTATTTCGTATCTCAATTCCTTTCAGAATAACTTCCTGTTCCTATCTTGATCCTCTCTCATCTTCTATCCAAATGCTTCATTTGCTGCTTTCTTACTCTCGTTAATTACTCATCAAACTCTTCTTTTTTGCGTCCTAATATCTAATCATTCGCATCTCCCTGACATTCTCATCTGCACTATTAAATATGCAAGTGCGTATCCGCTTTTGTACTCTTGTGGACTTTTCACATGGTCATTCCACCATCAAAGTTTTGTTTTCTTTTTCCACTTCTAGCACAATCATATACAGTACATCCCTTCCACTACCCACTATTATTTTCGTAAATTTGTCTCACATTTATTCTATCCTCATGTCCACACTTGATCACTCCATATTTTAAGCATTCTCACGTATTCTTTCTTTTAACACTACTTTCGTTTCCACCGTCCCTTAAGTCTTCTCATCAACATATATCCAATTTAACTTAAACAGCACAATCATGTGTTCAAATAGTCCCTTATTCATACCTCTTGCAGCTCTCACATCAAATACATTCTACTGTATATTCTTTCTTACTAGAAACATTTCACTTAAACTCTTACATTCACCCTCTTTCATTTTTCATAACTCATGTAATTTTGCACATAATTGTGCTGAAAGAATTAGTTCGAGATTTAAAAGTTTCTTTTAGCATAAAACCCTCCCCACTTCACTGCATTTTCATTCTCTCCTGGCGAAGCAAAACTCCACCTCTCTTATTTCTCATACTGCCACCTATTTAATCTTTCATATCGCTGACAACCATCATCCAATGCATACTACCAATTCCATCCATATTCATACACAGCGATTGCATCATGCCACCTGTCCCTTAGAAGCATCGCCACACTCTCTTTTACCACTATCCCTAATATTCACATCTGATCGCACGCCATCTCACACAAATCCATCATTCTTTTTTATGTTTGTCTTGCATAATGCAAGCATGTGCATTCTCCCTCTTTAACAAATTTACATTATTATCGGTTACGCGGCTGCCCAGATCGATGGCCCCATATCAGGTTTTAGCTGGGTTTTTTTACGACACGCTCTGGAAAACGGTATGAGTATTCTTCTTGTCCTCACCTAGAAGCTCAATATGTCAGTTTGAGGCTAATTATAATAATATATTTAATTGAGTAGGAAACAGGTTGATGTTTCTTTCAATCCATAGAGATTAGTCCTGGAGATCCTCCTATGGATTCCTGCTACTTAATATTGTATGCAACGATCGTAGGAGCATTTCTTCGTTGATTCCTTCGATGGTGTTTACTATTCTATTCTCTCTGACTCGTACTATTTTCCTATTCGTTCCTTTTCATGATGTAGAACATTTTTCTTTGGTCGCTGCTCGTGAATGACCTTTAAAAGAGTGGAGTAGAGGATAAAGGACAATGGAAGAGTTGGGAAAACAAGACATATGATAGGGGCAAATATATATTTTGCGCCCCCTGTGTCATTCCCAAAGAGTCACGATCTTTTTACCATCTTTCTTTGTGCCTGTCATTTCTCCACCTGTATTCTTTCCACCTCGCGTTCGCTCGCGAACACGTCTCAACAGCTCTATTTTCAGCCCTGACCCGGGTCATCAAATAGCGTCACGCTCTCTCTCCTACCCTCCTTCCCCGAGCCCAACAGGACCCAAGATTTATTGAGTGTGAAGGCAGTGCAATTGGTCCTCGAGAGAGACTACCTCTTGCCCTCTTCTCCTTCCCCCTCCTTCAACTGATCCTCCCCCTCAAGGCGAGAAACCCATCTGCCATATGACAGGGCCAAGTTGGATTTATGGCTTCCGCTGGCGCGCTGCCTTCTGCCACCAGCCTTCATGAATAGAGACGCGCGCGCGAAATCCTTCAGTCACCGGATAGGATCGAGGTGATTGAGGATGGTAAGGATCGATATTGGAGGTGCATTCTCTTGTAGCTCCGGAGATCTCAAGGATGACTTCGAATTAAGTTATTAATTTTATTATTAAGAATAAAAGAAACAAGGAATCGACAAGGGCATTTAAACTCCAAGGAGAAAGAAGGAAGTAAAGGACAGGTGGATGAAGTGAAAGGAACAGAAAGAGGGAAAAAATAATTAACAAGATATGAACTATGGAGGGCTTATTACGAACCTCCAGGAACATATTCGTACAAAAAGGAAATATTCTCAAACGAAGGAGCTTGGATCCTCCTTGAGTGGAACTCGACTCACGTAAGAGTAAAAAAAAAAAAATCAATGATCACTGAAAAAAAGAGAACCCAGCTTAACCAGGCCGTTGCGCGCCAACCTCAAGATATTATATCACGCAACAATGGATGAAGTTGTGCTATAAAGTGTTCGATTTTTATTTGTCTCTATCTTTAATGGCTCTTTTATATATATTGTAAGGGTTTTAAGGGCACGCTGGGTTGATTATCTAATTGATTATATATATATATATATATATATATATATATATATATATATATATATATATATATATATATATATATATATATATATATATATATATTTGGTTATACCACTTAGTGAAAAAGAAAGATTGATTGGAGTTAGTACTTTCGTTATCTTAACATTTTCAAACTCAAAATGTTAAGATAACGAAAGTGCTCACTCCAATCAATCTTTCGTTTTTCCTACGTGGTACAACAAAATATTTATACTTATTCCCGGCTTACCTATCGTGATTTTTACTCATATATATATATATATATATATATATATATATATATATATATATATATATATATATATATATATATATATATGTATATAATATTGGGGGAGTTTACTCAGACGAATGTTCTAGTTGCCTAAGTGGATATTTTGGACAAAGAGGCCAGGAATTATCGCTCCGTATTAATCAGCATAAATACAATGTACGAAGAGGTGAAAACAATAGTGCGTTTTTGTTGATATTCCCGAGTATGACCACTTAATTAATTGGGAATTCATCAAAATTTATTTATTGGTTCATGACGTTCTAAAAAGAAATATTGTTGCATGTTCATTATAAGTCATTCCGATAACTTTACCATTTCCCCTGACCTTTTCAAAATTGTTGCCATAATCCAAAAACTTATTCCTAAAGAAATTAGTTTGGACATATTTTCTTAGTTTTGTCTGTGATTTTCATAGTTATGGGTACAGAATTTGTGATTTTAATTATTTTCACCCAGGTGGCCGCATTTCAAAAATTCTTAAGGCATATGGCCGCAAATTTTTAAATATTTAAAAAAAACTATTTTATCGAGTTTGATATTTAATTTACGAACGAGAAAAAGTCTTTGTTTTTATAAAGTATTTACAATTAATCTTACCTTTTATGACTGTTGATGCTGTTTATCATTTACAAATAGTTTGATATTTGGTTCTAGCATGGTAGTCCTCAACTTGAGTTGTTCTTCAAAATGTACACCAGTGGGCTGAGTTCTCAACTTTGTTTTCATTCGCGTCATGTAGGAAAAAGATGATTCACAGCAATAAGTAGTGGCAAAGCAAGAAGCATTTTTAGAGCATGATGACGGAGACGATGGTAATCAATTGCAATTTTCCAAATTTCAAGTGGATCTTTTTTAAAATTAAATTGAGATTTCATAATGTTATCTTCTGAAAGTTCTATTAACTCCATTTGCAGATCAACCGGTGCTGTATAAATATCTACTAAGTCAGGTTGGAAAACCAGATTAAAAGATGCCTGATGTGTTCCAAATTCTTTGAATCTTTCATTATAATTTTGAATTAATGTATCAAGAACAGATACATATTCATGAAATTGAAATGATGCCCTTAGTTCTTTTTGTTTACTAAATACTTTTGTCAAGTGAAGGAAATGTTCATCAGCTTTTGCCAACTCAAACCCAGTGAGAATATTTTTAAAAAATACTAACCTTTTCCGAAATGCTGGACTTTTATCCACATGTCATGAATGGATTTAGTATTGTTGTTTTTTTCATTAAATCATATAAAAATGCAATGTCCTTGATAAAATCATCATCATCAATTCACAATGTATATTATGATCACTATAAAAACTATTTGTACTTTTAAATTGAAAATTCTGTCCAAGATTCTTCCCCGAGACAAATAGCGAACTTGAGAATAATATAGCAAGTCTACAATTTCTGTTTCATCGTCGTTCTTGAGCATGGCACGAAACTGACGATAACCAGTGGAATTTTTTCTAATAAAGTTAACAATGCCTGATATTATTAAAAGAATTTCGCCAGCTCTATCTTTAAGAGTATACAAAGAAATTAGTTCTTCAATACATTGAAAGTCCACCGTTATTGCACGAATAAAAATTAAGACCTGCGCTGAATCAGTAATGCCAGTTGATTCCTACAAACGCTATGGAATAAAATACTTCCTATTTAATTATTGCATTAAATTGCTCTTTTAAATTTCAAGCTAATTCATGTTGACGGTTGTTATTGTTTTTTCTCGAGAGAGGAAGTTTATACTTGCGTTTCTTTTCAAGATCTAAGCAACTAACAACTTTTAGGATCGACTCTTTTAGACTCTCAGCATCACAAAATGGATTCCCTCTTTTCCTAATAAAAGAGCTACTTATAGGCGGTTTCTATTGCATCATTCTATTTTTAAATTTCTTAAATGTTTGCTGCTTATGCTCTTTTTCTACCTTCAATTTACAAAACGCAAACCTCCGCTTTCTCCTTTTAATTTAAAAGATTTATTATTTGCATCTGTTTCATAATGAATCTTACCATTTTTTTCAGATATAAAATTATACTATCACATACTAAAGAAAGCATTTTATCTTTATTGGGCACAGGAAAGTATTGCAAGCCCGAATCTTCCTTCTTAGGTTGATTTTTGATAGTCTTTGGAGCCATTGTTTGAGGAATACCAGTAAAAATAATAATCAACTAAATTTAAATTAAAGAAATAAGCTTAAAATAATGATTCAAAGTTTCAAACGATTTGAGCACATTTTTAATATGTTAAAATGAGCAGTAGAAATCCTAGCCAATAAGGTGAAATGGGCTAAAAACCCCTTCCAGCGCCCCTTCGCCCTTCGGAATAAGACCCACCTTCCAACATATAGAACTAAATATTTTATAAATAAATAAACCAACAATAATGCACAAACAAACTTGTTTATTGAGCGTATGGTATTCACGTTTAAAATTACACACATGTACAATTGTGTATATATGTAGAATAAATACCTAAATTAAAACAATAATTTATTTTTTCCCAAACAATCCATGCCGTCCCTGGCAAGATGCCGCACTAGGCGGCTGCTCACTTTGCCCATACCTAAATCCGCCCATGAAAATGAGATTTCTCATTATAAAATGAACTTAGCAAAACTCATACAAATTAGAACTATCTAAAGAAGATAAATCACTTGGCACCTACACAACATGGGAGATCTCAACGTACACTGTCAATCAGGGCTGCAGATTTTTAGGTAATAATTTTTATTTATGTGCACATTTGTGTACATACTTTAAAAAACAAAATACTAAACAATATAAAACTAAAGAATATTTAAAAAGTGTACCAATAAAGTGCCAAGAATGGTAATTATCGTAATTTGTGGTCCTGTATCAAGCAAACGAGAGGAGAGATAAAGTTTCAGAAAGATTCGTCCAAAAATAAAGGAAGAGATACGATTTTGCCACAATTATCTTCATTCAGAGAAATGAATCTCCATTCGTGCCAAAATAAGAATAATGTTTTCGCCAAGCGAGGGGGGAACATTTTTATTTTACATTTATGTTTTGTCAAGGTCCAAATGTCTGCATGCGGCCATATGGCCGCAGGTTGCCCATCCCTAGTTTTGTATTAAACATTGTTTTATTACTCTATCTGATGTGTGTCTCTCTCTCTCTCTCTCTCTCTCTCTCCCCCCTTGCTCCCCCCCCCCCCCACTTAGCTGCTTCTTGTGTCTCTCCTAATATTCCTCTTTAGCCTATTCTCTTTTCCGTTAATCTTTTTATCCCCTATGGCTCTGTTATTTACCTATTCTGCCACTTCGTTTATCTTTGCTACCTGCTGCTGATAAATCTTTATTTGATTTTACCCTCCATCTTCTACTTCCTCATTGTGATTCTTGTCTTAGAGGCGTCTTTAATTTTTTCTGTCTTAAATATAACCTTATTATATCATTTTTACTTGTAGTTATCCTTGATAAGGAATTGAATAATGTTTAAAAGTACTCGGAAACGCCTTTTCCTTTTTCCTGAAGGAAATTGCATTCATTGCTACCTTCACGTGCTACTTTGCTTTATGAGTTATTAATTTCACACACACACACAATATATATATATATATATATATATATATATATATATATATATATATATATATATATATTGTATATATCATCATCATCATCACTAACTCTATAATTCAAGAAGGGGATTTTTTTGAGTATTTGAATAATAATTTCATCTTAGTTTAGTTATGACTTGTTTTTTTATCAAAGTTATTTCCAATAATTCTTTTATAATATCAAAAAAACGAAATGGTGAAGTTCAGAAATAAATATATGTTTAGAAATTTTTTTATTTTTTTTAAACCCCCAAAATTACAAATGGTGAAGTTTCGAAAATTTATTTTTATATATCTTCTATAACTATATTTTAGCAACGTGATTTTTTGAAAGGGGGGAATTTAGTTTATAGTTCCTTTTTAAAATTATTATAATTGGCGAAGTTCCGAAAATTTATAAAAATTCAACCATTGCCGCTTTTTTTTAGATTTAAAATTTTAATCTTTGTAGCGAAGCGCAAGCTCCCCCCGTAAGGGAAAGTGGCGAAGCCATTGACTGGTTTTCATATATAAAAGCGTGGCATGAATGAGGGGCGTCCCCCATACATGCCCAAGGAAGTGTAAATGTGGATACTCATTAGTAGCAATTTTTTTAATAGCAGCGCGACTTCTTGGCCCTCCTGTACAATGGACAATAAAATATATTACAAAATAATCATATACTGAATGATGCTTATCAAGCTTTCTTGGCAGCAAAATTTTGATGATATCATCAAATTGGATTTTTCGTTCAAGTTTAGATTCAATGTTAAGTCTTCCTAAACCCACAAGCCGCTCTTGTGGCATAATACTACCCAGATAGCTTTTGACAATTTTCAGTTTACTGAAAGATCGCTCAGCTGAAATGACACTTGCAGAAATGGACAGAAAAATATGAAGTGCAATGCAAATATTTGGGAATATGTTCTTAAGCTGTAATTCCGCAATTTTGTTCAGAATATTTAACTGTTTCAATGGAATGTTTCCAAAGTTGCCTTGGTTCACCATTTTGAGGTACTCCAGTTCCTAAATGAACTCACTATTGATGTCCTCCTTGTATTTCTCGACGAAACCGTAGGTTCTTTGTCGCCAGCTTTCTAATTCTTCCGGTTAACAAGGTATCATGTAATTCCACAGAAACGAAAAGGTTTTCGACAAGTTTCTTGAGGCGTCAGACCGAAGAGTTAAGCCACCAATAACGTTGTCGAGGATTTTGTAAAACACACATTTCCTGAATATTGCCTCTTCTATAGAATCATCATCTTCATTTATTTCTGTGAAATCAGCATCGGAGATTTGTTCTTCTTAGGATCGCATTCTCTTTCTCTGTCTCTTCACATTCAGATTCACCTTAATCCCCATGTTTGATGAAACATGTTTTTCTTCATTCCAGATTTTCTTCCAGTTCCTACGAAGATCTTTCAAACTTGCTATCAACTCGTTGACATTTGTGACATCAACATTAACTAAGGCATGTCTTGCTTGCAGAATCTTGTTGCAGATGTCAATTGGTGCCAAAATCTTGAACCAAAGCACTGACATAACCACACAAGTAAACGATGATACATACTTAATAGTGGCATGTATTTCAGTCCCTGTTTTATGTGTTAGATTTAATGTTAACAGTTCTTCAAGTGCAACTTGAATGCTGGTAAGGTTTGCTGCAAATGGTTTTACACAATCGATTCTCGAAGACCATCTTGTATTGGACTTGTTTTGAAGCGACTGATTTTCTGTCTTATTCAGAAGAATCTCCCAACTTCGTGGACTGGAGCTGAAGAGGGTGCATGTTGTTTGAATTGTACCTAAAAAAGTGATGGCTTCAGGACAACATTCAGCAGAGTCTGCTCCACATAAATTTAAAGTATGGCATCCACAAGGTGAAATAAGTGTCAAAGCATTTTCAAACAGAAGACGTGCCTGTACCCCTTTGTATTTTCCTGCCATATTGGATCCATTGTGGTAGCTTTGCCCCCTGCAGTCTGAGAAATTGATGATGCTCTCTTTCAACGTTTCCACTACAATTTTCTCAATATCGTCTCCGGTTCTGTTACTGCAATCAACAAACTTCCAAAATCGCTCCTCGATAACATATGCAAAATCGTCTTAAACAAGATATCGTAGTAAAAAGGTGGTTTGCTCAACATGGGAGGAGTCTGGGGTTGCATCCACCATAATTGAAAAGAATTTAGAGAAGCTGTTTTCAAAGAAAATTTGTTTGGCAACAAGTTCTGAGCAAAGGGAAACAAATTCGTTTTGAGTCTTTGCTGAGAAATAGTGTACCTGTAGTCTCCCTCCTTTCTGCTGCGACTCCTTTACCTTTATATAGTACATGTTCATTCAGAACAGGATCCCATCGAGACAACAGTTCTACCAAGCCCCAAAAGTTTGCATTTCTTTCATCTCCAATTCTGTGCGAAGATCCTCTAAATGATATACTCTCTCCCCCAAGAAAAAGAACAATGTCTATGATCCGCCTCAAAATATTGTGCCATCTTGCTGCTTCAGATTCAATAAAAGTTTCCAAAAGATTTTCATTGCAGTTGTCTGATTTCAATCGTCTTTCAAAATCACGCCAGGCCAAATAACACTCTACATGGGCCTTGCATCTTTCGTGTTCAGGAATTCTGTTAGATAGTTTTTTTTCCATTTTCCGCTTGCAGCGTAGCCCTGTGATGTTGCTAGACGCGAGTGCGATTTTGAAGTTTCGGTTTCTTTTTGAAAGAGACGGTACGGAAAACAATACAGGGCCTGATGTGATGGACTCCATGCCAGCCAATCTCGTCATGAAATTTCACCAATTTGATTTCGGACTGAGAGTATACTCTCAGTGAATACCTGTTGATTACTGTCACGTGGAAATGAAGTTGAGAAATTGAGATTGCCCTATCTGACACATTCTTCATGAACACCAATATCAACACCCACATCTGGCATACAGCCTGTCATTGTACTTGCAGCAGGTAGCGCAGCATTATTTGTCCATTTTCTTAATACCGTACCTGCAGGTGCTACTTTTGTTCTTTGATCATCTTCAGTTATCTTACTTACTGGAGCAATTTCAGCAAATTGTTGCTCAGCTCTTTGTTCGAGATCCATATTGATGTCAACAAGTTTTCTTACATCTACTTGAAAGATGTAAGAAGCATTCCTCTTTTTCATTCTCTTCATGTAGCTTTCTTTCTTTTCGTTTTTGAGCCCCAGACGACTGACTCGACATGGTTCGCACGGAAAATCTGAAAAAAATATATGCTCTTTACTAAAGCAACAGACTGATATATATTATTTGCAGAATGAATGTTTGTTATCCACGGACTAAGGGTAACTCTAGCTGTATTTTGGCTTGTAGACCCTCTCACCTTAGGATATATTATTATTATTATTATTATATAGATCATGTGAAGAGCCACACTGAAATATTTGGAAATTATACCACTAAGAGGTGTCAGTGCAGGTCAAAGCACAGCAAGAAAGAAAGGAAAAAGAATTAAACAACCCCGGGGTTACGCAACAATAAAAACATTAGCCAATCTTTTAAACTTATCAAGAGTAGGAGCAGTCGCAATATTTGTGGGCAAGGTATCCCACAATCTACATATGCTCGGTAAAAAGCACTTAGAAAACTGAGATGTAGAATGACGACCAATTTCGAATGCCATGGAATTTACAGTCTCAGAATACATAGAACTCTGGCTTGTTGATAAAATCTCAGCAAAAATTTATGCAGAGGATGATTCACATAATTCACTACTTTAAATAAAATACAAAGAGCTCTAACATCTCTACGATGCCCAATGTCTAAATCCAAATCTGATAGTAAAGATTTTACAGAATTAAATACACGATCAAGCAATCTCAGATGAGAGTCTGCAGCAGAACTCCATACAGCAGAGCAATATTCAAAATGAGGTAGAATAAGAGAAAAGAAGCACTTGTGAAGAACATCATCATCCTCATAAATTTTCTTATATTTACGAAGAATGCCCAATTTCTGCGAGATATCCCGAGACATGTATCTTAGATGCTTTTCAAAAGTGAGTTTCGAATCTAGAGTTACTCCCAAGAGCTTGAGCTAGTCAACCTTGTTAATCCAAGCTTCATTTATTAACAAGTTGGGATGTTCAGGTACGAGAGATCTAGAACGACTCACAATCATTTCCTTAAATTAACTAGGGTTCAATTTCATACCCCACTGAAGACACCAGGAATGAATATTATTCAAATCTTCAGTGAGGCTGTCTGCAATACTCACTCTCATTGCAGGAGATGGAACATGAGCATAGAGAGAGGTGTCATCAGCATATTCTAAAATTTTATTAGTGATATTAAACCACATGTCACTAGTATATAATATAAAAAGCAAAGGCCCAAGAACGCTACCTTGAAGAACTCCAGAATATACTCTAGAATAAGACTAAAACACCCATCGACAACAACAGGTTGTTGTCTATTAGTTAAAAACTCTGTAAAAACACTTCAAACTTTACTAGCAATGCCAAAAGACTTTAATTTAAAAATAAAACCATTATGGTTGACAGTGTTAAAGGCGACACTGAAGTCAAGAGAGACAAGCCTAGACTCACAATTATTGTCTAAAGCAGACTGCATTTCTTGTACCAGCAATAATAGTGCATCATCAGTGCCTAGCCCCTTTCCAAAGCTAAACTGAGTCACTGGGAGAAACTCTCAAATATACAGTAAGACGTTTGGAGAGCAGACATTCAAACGTTTTAGATCAAATTGGCATGATGAAATAGACCTCTATTCACTGGAAGATGGAGATGGTGATCCTTTGGGGGTAATGTTGCCTGAATGCCAGCATTCAGGCAAAATATAACGAAATATAACAGCCAGTTTTGGAGCTAACTGACTGCTAAATCTTTTTAAAATCAATGGAAACAGACCAATACGATTAGTTCCCCCATACTCGTCCAAGTTAGATAA
Source organism: Ceratothoa steindachneri (assembly GCA_963969495.1). Taxonomy (NCBI): domain Eukaryota; kingdom Metazoa; phylum Arthropoda; class Malacostraca; order Isopoda; family Cymothoidae; genus Ceratothoa; species Ceratothoa steindachneri. The sequence goes on along the minus strand of OZ018332.1, from coordinate 83,896,752 downwards.
AAGAAATTTTATTTCAGAGGATCTGAAAGCAAATGTATTAAGACTAGTTATCTGGTGACAGCCTAAGGGCAGCTGAATCTCTTCCCTACTTTGCTTGGAATTAAAACTGTCACCAAGAATACTGTCTTTATCAAGAGGATGATATGTAACGCTACCATTAGGCTTCATTAAGGGGGAAATAGAAGGCTCAAGATCAAACAAAGCAGATTTAAGTGCTGACCATTAAATATGTGGCTGGGCCGCACCTGTGAAGACATTCTTCAAATGGGCATTATGTCGAGCTTCAGCCTCTTTATAAACATTATTTGCCCTGTTCCTCATTGCAACATAGTTCTCCCAACACAACCGAGAGCGGTTATCAGACCAAAGATTATGGGCAGCATGCTTATCACGATAGGCCAGGCGACACTGGTCATTAAGCCATGCTTTATCGTGAGATCGAGCTTTAAGATTTTTCATTGGTACAAACGTACTTTTCAATTCTAATGACCTTAATAAATTCAATACGCTAATGGGGCAAGGAGCATCATAGATAATATTATCAAAAGCACGCTTAATCCCATCTCAGTTAATTCTAGCTTTGATAACAACCTCCGTAGAGATGGTAAAGTCTGGAATATGGAAATCTAACTGGATTTTACAAGCCAAACCTCGATGATCTGAGGAACAATTGGTGCAGTGGTATGAACCACGACAACCCCTCCCACATCAGTGAGAAAAAGATCAAGACGATTGCCAGATGTGTGAGTTGCACCAGTAACTAACTGCTCACAACCAGTAATATCAGAAAAATCAAGAGCAGCAATACCAGGTTGATTAGTTGGGGAAACTGAATTCAACCAGTCTCTGTGATGAGCATTTAGATCACCAATAAAAATGAAGCAAGATTTCTTGTCCTCCTCCTGAATATTAATATATGAGTTTAGAAGGCAATGATAAATACTGTCATCTAAGTCGGGGTTAATAAAAAATATTAAAACGGCTGCATACTCTAATAATCATGATCTCATGACATCCACATTCATACTTATTAAAACGTGAAGCATTAAGTCCCGCTTGAGTATATACACACAAGCCTTGCGCTCGAGGTAAGGAGTTCCTCAGAAATCGCATAGGCTTATTAAGATTTAGCAAAAGAAGTTCTGAGGTATGTCTTCTATTTGATACAGGAGTCTCAGAACATGAATAATGTCATATTTAGTTGAGGCAACAGAATGTTCGCTCAAGTTGCCATAGAGACCATGGATGTTGCAGTAGAATAAATTGCAGAATTTACGTCGGATAGGGCCAGGGTTAAATCCAATGTAGCTAGACAAAATAAGAATAATGCCTGACAAAAACTGATAGACAGAGAAACTTAGAAAGTAACAACAACTACTAACTACCAACCAAAAGATTATTAGCAACCCCAGACGACTGACGGCCTACTGGGGACTGGGGGCCATGACTGAATGTAGCACTGTTATATTTCGATACAATGAATTAAGATAGAATAAAGTTTAGGAAATTAAGGAAAAGCAAGGGATGCTGGGCTGTGTCACCCAGCAGAAGGAAACTGGCTGAATTCAGGAATGTTGGACACACAACTATGACTATAATTCAGTAAATCCATTTCAAGGAGGCCGTTGGTAGTAGGACTACTCATCCGCCTTAGCTAAAGCAAGGATACGTAGAGCCCTTAAACATGAACACTCATGCACCCACTGAGGACAGACAGTAGACGCCGGGGGTGTTCAAGTGAGGTCAAAGGAGGGCATTTCCTCCACACCCAGGGTTTTCATGACCCTATCGAGTTGCTCTTCCGCCCAAATGACCGTTGGCAAACATGGTCTGCTAAGATATACCACTGAGCACGGATAAAATCATATATATATATATATATATATATATATATATATATATATATATATATATATATATATATATATATATATATATATATATATATATATATATATATATTATATATATATATATATATATATATATATATATATATATATATATATATATATATATATATATATATATATATATATATATATATATAAAACTCCTGTTTCTTGTCTCATTGCTCATTCCGTCAAATTTCTCTTTCCTGTACTATATTGTAATATAGTCTGCAATACGAGGTTTCTGCACCTTTATTTCTGTCTTCAAAATTGTTTTGAAAGACAGAAAATAAATAGGGCAAAAGCACTGTGGTGGTTGTTATCACCCGCAGGACTTGCATTTGCTCCTTCTTCTTTGTATGTGACTTGGGGATGAGCCTTTAAATTGTGAGCGGGTAAGAAGTTAAGGTATAAAAATTCCTTGGAGGTTCCTAGCTTAGAGAGATACTGGGTTTGATGGGGTGACGCTTTGGGCGAAGTAGAGTCACTCTGCCTGGTAACTCAATGGTAGAGCATCTGACCGGCAATTAGAAGACCCGGGTTCGAGTCCCGGCCAGGAATTTCAAACTTTTTGCCCCTGGCGTTATCTCTGTCTTCTCGGTAAAGGATTGCCTTCATTGTGCCGCCCTCTGCTCTCTTTGATTCTAGTCTTCTTCTAATGTCCCTTTCTCTTACCTCTAAAAAACTCCTGTTTCTTGTCTCATTGCTCATTCCGTCTAATTTCTCTTTCCTGTACTATATATATATATATATATATATATATATATATATATATATTCAAGATGGGAATTACAATTTATTATTTTATTTTCTGTTAATGTACAGGGTGGTCCGAAAGTCTTGTTACCCGGTACCGAAACGTAAAAATAACAATAGAGGAATAATATTAAACACATGTACTGGTTTTAGAGTATTCACTTTCATTGCAGTGAAGTCATGTCGCACATCTTCCATGCTATTTCCAGAATAGAATACACACGATCATGTTCCCATCGACTTCCATTCAGCCTCTCTCCCAAACTGTAGGGGCTTCTTCTCATCCATCTAACATAGAAAATTAAAACAATATTTACAGGGGATAACGAGACTTTCGGACCACCCTGTACTATATGCACACAAAATTATTGACCTATAGTAATTAGGTATGTGGTCTTCAATTTATAGTTATTAACTCCAATTATTCAATTAGAGTGGAATGAATATAATAAATTCGTAAGAAAATTTAATTGTTGAATTTAAACATATAAAGATAGCAAAATTTAATTGTAAACCAAGTTTACACATCAAAAATTATAATAATGATAATACTAATAACAATATTATTAGTATAAATAATAATGACATTAAAATTATCAATAATACTAATATTAATATCGATAATAATCATAAATTATAAATAAAATTAAAATTATAATTAATGCTACCTTTGAATTTCTTTGTCTAAACGGATCGTAAAATTATTAAGTGACCTACAATTAACCACGTCTGCAGGCAAACTGTCCCAAAAGTTCACCACTCGCTCGCTGCCTGAAAAAGATTTTTTTGTTTAACTTTTACAGCTTTGATTTTTAAAAATTTTAATACTATATCCCCTATGGCAGTGATCCCTGTCTATTTCAAAGAATCTACTTATATCTACTCTCTTTATTCCATTAAAAATCTGATAAATAAGTTAATAACTCTGTTTTTGGCAATCTTTGTCATTAGTTTGCATACTACTGATGTTACGCTGATAGGCCTATGGTTACTAACATCTTCTCTCGCTCCATTTTTAAATTTAGGTAGTATATGAGCATTCCTCCAATTGCCTGGTACCTGCACAAATTCAAGGGAAGGAGTGAAAGTTTTATTCAAACAAAGGCTACACTGATCATTTTGTTCAATTTAGGGACTAGGTTAAATTTCATCTGGCCCTGCTCCTTTATCATTATCTAAACTTAAAAGCATTTCAGCAATCTGTTCCTTAGAAAATGAGAAGGTATTAAAAAATCGTTACAACTAACAACATGACAATTAACAACTTAATAACAACCAGTATACAATCACCCTTATTTTGTTCCGTAATTTCGGGTATTGTTGCTCCATTTCTCAGATTATATAGCAATGATATATCTAATACATAATTTCTATATTACAGTTTAGTTTATTTTAATGCCTAAAAAAAAAGGAAAAATTATTAGAAAATATTTTGATTTGTAGAAAACTATATCATTTCGACAGGACACTCACCGCAATTCCAATTTTCGCAGCGTCAATCACTCTCCCTCTTCGGCCTCTTCTTCTTTCACATATTGACGAAATGTTATTATCAACATCGCGAGATCAAGACGAGTTTTAATTGCACTCTCGTTCCAAGGTAAATTAAAGAATATTATTTCCATTCGCTAAAAGCTAAAAGGAAGTACATATGTATACCGAGCACAGATCAAATGTTATAGTGATAAACCTTTTAGTTATATTTATTATAAAGAGTAACTTCAGTACTTGGGTCCCAGTACGATGTCCCGGCTCTACCCCTCCACTCGGCGGCCCTGTATAATAACCGCACGTCGTCAATGCTATGTTATGTTCAGCCACGCGCAACATCATGTTACCCTGACAAAAATGGCTGAGAAAAGTGCTAACAATTTCGTGCCACAATGAAAGAAACTGAGTCATGTAAATCAAGAATCTTCACTTTCTCGATTTAATTTTTCTAAATATCCGATAGATATAAGGAGAAGAATAAATTGGATCATGTAAAGCTTCCCTTTCTCGATCAAGTTGTTTGAAATATTTTGAAGCATTAAAAATAGAATAAAAAATATGATAAAGAAAAGCGAGTAAGTTTCACTTCAGAGTCAATATTTTATTTCGCAAATATTTTTAGTCTAGATATGTTCGCATAAAAATAAAAAAAAATCGATACTGAAGAAGTCCAAGAAAACGACCTGAAATTCAGCCTTATTTATTTATTTTAATATTTGATAGATGGAGAGCAACATCTCATCAGGCAAGATCATAATACAAACATTTCAGTCAAAAGCTATTATTACCAAACCAATTGGAGGCCACAGACGCCGGATAACCCCAGAGTGACTTATGGTGGCAGAGCCTTCTGGGGCCTGACCTTCTCTGACGGTGCACCGACGCATTTGGCAGCAGTAGTTGATGCATGCTAATTACTGCTGCACCTCTTCTTCCATATTTGCTATCTAGGAAAGTGCCAGATACAATCTACGATGCTTCAGATTAGATGTCCTGATGGACCCCGCAGCCCTCGAGGTAAGCAGAGACACTGATACCTGAGCCAAACCATCCGCGCTCCAGAAAGTGGGGTCCCCGCTTTGATCACAGTTAAAAGTATGCCGTTAGTACACTAACCTACGCAGAGAACAAAAATTCTCTGAATAGAAAAGCTTTTAAGGAACACTTTCGCCTGGTTCGAATCGCTTCCCTGCACGGATTTTTCGAAAAAGGTAATAAAAATATTACTGCAAGGAAAAATTATTCCGTTTTCTCTTTTAATGTAGTTTAATGGATTCATTTCCATCATTCTCTCGTGCTACTTTGAGAGATATTATATATATATTATAGATATATTCCTAATATTGCTAATATATTTTTCTATGTCTGAGGACAAACTGACGTCGCATTTAGAGTCAAACCTGCTATTGAGGAGTTCCCAGCACGGCTTCCGAAGGCAATAGTCATGCCTGACGAACCTTGTGGAATTCTTCCACTTCATCTTCATTGAGCACGATCGCGACAAGGCGGTGGATGGGTTCTACTTAGACTTTCAGAAAGCCTTTGATAAGGTACCACACCGCTGCCTTCTCCGAAAAGTGCGAGCGCTGGGCATAGACGGAAAAGTAGCAGGCTGGATGGAGAACTGGCTAATTGGCAGACGGCAACGGGTGGTGCTAAATGGACAGGCTTCTGAGTGGGTGCCCGTTACTAGCGGGGTGCCTCAAGGTTTTGTCCTGGGACCACTACTATTCATCATTTACGTCAACGACATGGACGGTGACATGGTTGCCAAGATTTCTAAATTTGCCGAAGATACCAAGCTTGGTATGAACGTTGCCAAGGATGGAAATCCTGCCCGCCTGAAGGAAGATCTTGGGAAGATTGGGGAGTGGTCGGACACGTGGCAAATGCCTTTTAACGTGAACAAAGGCAAAGTGATGCATATCGGCCACCGGAACTCCCAATCTCATTATATCCTTAAGGGCAATGCACTTGAATCTACCGACACTGAGAAGGACTTGGGTGTAACTATAACTAGTGATCTGAAGTTCTCGATGCAGTGTATTGAGGCAGAGAAGAAAGTTCAAAGGATGCTAGGTTATATAAAGCGACAGTTTGGATATCGGAACAAGGAAATAGTACTCTGTTTGTACAATTCACTTGTCCGACCGCACTAGAGTATGCCGTACAATTTTGGAGTCCTTCATTTCGAAAGGACATCGCAAGATTGGAACGCGTGCAAGCCAGGGCAACCAAATTGATTCTCTCTATCAAACATAAAAGTTATGAAGATAGATTAAGGGAATTAGATATTTTCTCGTTGGAAACCCGTAGACTGCGTGGTCAGCTCATCGAAGTTTTCAAAATACTTCGAGAGTTCGACAATGTTGATTACAGGGATATTTTCAGCCTTAATGAGAGCAGAACAAGAAATCACAGCTTCAAACTTGAGCTGAAGCGTTACAACCGCAATCTGTGTGGGAAACTTTTCACGTACAGTATCTGCGGTAGCTGGAACGCACTTCCAGTGGAGGTTGTCAACAGCAATTCTGTTGACCTGTTCAAGACAAGACTAGACAAAGTCTTGAAAAGTGGCCGATTAGGGAGGACATAAGGCAATTGAGCTGGGATGTGCCCGTTCGACAGCTAGTTCAAAGGTATCTCATTGAATGAACCGTAAGTTCTTCTAGGGTACATATTTTCCTTGTTACTCCTTGTTACTCCTTCAGATTCCCGGAGCAATATCACTTTTTTGTTGAAGCGTTGCTATTTATCTTATTTGGCTGCAGATTAGGAGACCAAGACAAGCCATTTGCCCCACACAAAGCTTGCAAGAGTTGCATCAGTAAGCTCCAAATGTGGTCAGTTAGAAAACTTAAATGTATGCCCTTTGTAGTCCCAATGCTGTGGACAGAAATGGAATGATGATGATGATGTTACAAATGTTAAAGTGTGAGGTAGTAATAGTTAGTGGTGAAGTAGATTTTTTAGTTGGTCCTGGTGTGGGGGGCATCTCATGCATTTTCCTTTTTTTCTTCCTTTATTTCCTTCTATATTTGCGCTTCCAGTATAGTGGCTGGCGGCTGTGTTGGTCACTCCAGCGACCGTCGTTTTCTTCTTTGTTTTATCTCCTTTTTTATTTATTTATTTAATTTTTCTTTCTTTTTATTAGTTGCCTAAATGGCATTCAAGCCTTTCAAATATGATTTTGTTATTCATTAGCTTTCGTTTTTAATTTTTATTTTATTTATTTTTATTAGCATTTTGTTTGTATGTGGGCACTTCGCCTCTTTTTAGTTTGAATTTTTTCTTTATTCTTTTTCTTCTTTGATTTAGTTTGGCACTTCGCCTGTTTGTATTTATATATTTATTTATTTATTCAAGTTTTAATTTATGTATTAATCATGAGCTCTTCGCCTCTTTTTATTCATTTATTTATTTATTTACTTGGGTTTTCATTTAGTTTTTTGGGGCACTTCGCCTCTTTTTATTTGTTTACTTAAGTTTTGGTTTAGTTGTTGATTTTGGTCACTTCACCTCCTTTTAATTAGTTGTTTGTTTACTTAATGTCATTGTTCTGATTTGGGCACTTCGCCTCTTCTGTTATTTTGTATTCTTCTATTCTTGTGTCTTAATTCGGGTTTTCATATTAATACGTTGAGGTGATCGGTTGTCTTATTTAGGTGTATGCTTTGCTTTGTTCTTTCAGGGAGCACAGTTTTCCACTTAGGAATAAGGCCCTCCTGGTGACTCTTTTAGGTAGGGGTTGTGGAATGTCGAGGTTGGCATTTATAAGCGAGAGTATCTCTACTTCTACCTTTTCCCAGGTCTTTCTCCCTAGCCTCTGGAGGACAATATTCGATGGCTTCAGTCCTGCCCTTGTGTGCAGTTCCGTCTGCCGAATACGGTCCATCTTGCGTGCGCCATCTATCAGCAGGGCAGCTTTGTTCTGTACCCTCTGTATCTGCCAGAGAGAGGCAGAACTGCATTACCATTGCCGAGTACACTAGTGTTGAGCGCACCAGGCCAATGTATAGCTTTCTGATGTTATTGTGGAGCTGAGGCTTTTGAACCTGTCCAGTTTTACAAGTTCTGTCTTGGCTAGGGAGATTCGGTTGTTGATATGCGTCTTATACCCTTTTTTGGTACTGCGCAGACCTAGGACTTTATCCTTTTTAGCGTACGGGTAAAGTTCGTCTTCAACTATGACGTCATCAAGTTTTCGGCGGTTTACTGGAAGGATTTGGAACTTTCGGCGGTTGGTCTTAATTTTCCACATTCTCTCGAATCGATTGATGCTTCAATTTAGGCAGCTGTCTCCCTTGCTTGAACTCTAGCGTCCTATAGGAACTGGGGATGATTTGCGTAATGTCATCTGCTAATTGCAGGTACATCACATCCTCCCCAACTGAAGCAGGTAAGTCCTAAGTGTACACCAGGTACAACAGTGGACTCAGACAGCTAACCTGTGGAACACTCGCCTCTAGTTCTAACTTGGGTCCTCTGAAGTCCTCGATCGAGATTTGGGCTTTCCTTTCCATAATGTAGTCACAGAGGACCCTTTCCAGGACCGAGTTTAGCTGGAGGCCAAAGATCTTGTGTTGTACACCTCTCAGCCAAACCTTATCGAAGGCTTTTTTGTACATCTTGCAACACCAGGTCTACGTATTTTCCTTCAGCTTTACAATGGGCGAGTTTTTCGGTGAGAAAGGCGAGGGCTGTGTCAGTCCCCCTTCTCTTGCAGAACTATGTTACTTAGGGTTGTGGGCTTCTAGCTCGTTTAGCTGGTCTTGGAGCCTGTTAGCTAGAAGCTTCTCGTACACTTTTCCCACGAACTTTAAGAGGGATATTGGTCTGCAATCCACTAGTTGATCAGGGGGCTTCTTCCCTTTAGGAATAACAATGATTTGGGTCATTTTTAGACCGTCGGGAAAGTAGCCCGTATTTAGGGAAGCGTTATAGATGTTCGTAATTCCCTGAAGGATCTGCCAGGGGGCATGCACAAGGTTATTTTAAGTGATGCCGGTCCAGCCTGGTGCCTTTTGTTTAAAGGTTATTACATTTGCCATGACCTCTTCTGTTGTTATCGGTCGGCCATGGTCCACCATCTCCCTCTCTTCGTCGACGTGGGCTTATGGGTGCGTTCGATGTAGTATCAGATTAAAATCATCAATCAGCTGACCTTCGAATTCCTGGTCGAATTCTGCATCTTCCTTAGGTGTAAATCGAGAAGATTTCCTCCCAGAACATGTGGAACCTCTCTTCCAGGGCCGCGGATCTTCCAAGTATTCATCGCTCTCCTTGATGCATGCCTTCTCTTTACTCGGAAGGCCTTTTAGTTTCTTCACTTGTCGCCAGAATTTATCGGGATTCACCTCGCTGTCTACTCTGACTATAAGGCCATCCCAGATTTCGGCCTGTTGTTGGTTTATAGCCTGCTTAAGTTCTCCACTCAAGCGTCGTATTAGCGAGCTTCTTTCTCCACTTGTACCTGCTCTTCGTATTTCTTCATACACCTCCTTGTGCTCCCTAACGATCTCTTTTATCTCCTCGGTCCATCTGGGTTGTGGAGGAGTTTTGTATCCTGTCAAAGGTACACATTCGCAGTCAGCCTCGGTGATGGAGGCTGTTATCCTCTCCAGCTCCCCGTTGATCTTCTCTAGTGTAGCTTCGCTTAGGTCAGCTGGTTTAAATTCGCCAAGGATTTCTCTATAGCGTTCCCAGTTGGCAGAAGCGTAGCTTTTACATAGTGGAATTAGAAGCTAGATCAATGCGAGCGAGATGGTCGTCAAGTTCGATATATGGTCGCCGGGTACTGTTGGGCCCGACTCGCTATGGTAATTGAATGGAAAGCCGTCACTTGTCATGATTATGTCGGGCTTTGTTGCTGCCCGAGAGATGATATAAGTCGGAAAGTCCGGTCTTATCCTCTGGATGTTCTTTCGATGCATAATCATTTCCAATTTATGGCCTCTGTTGTTCATGTTTCCATAACCAGCAGTTCGGCATCTGGCGTTGAGGTCTCCCCCAAGGAATGCCATCCGGCCGTGCCAGAACAAGGTGTAGAAATTGTTGAGGGGCAAGTACGCTGGTCGATGTGGTTGATAGGCCGCCGGTATCACGAGACTGCCCACAAATGTGTGTAGGTCTACCACCACCAAGGACTCGTCCAGTTCAGGAAGGCGCTTGAACGAGAATTCCTTTTGATAGCGACGGTAGCACCGTCAAACCTCTCTTGAGAATGGTTTTCAGTGACAACTCTGTATATCGGTATCTTCAGTTGACAGGATGTTGTGTCTATACCGTGTTCTGTGATCAAGATGATGTCGGGGTCGAGTACACGAAATATGTTGCCATTTATGCGGTGGCATTTCCCTCCCATCCATTGACGTTGAATGTCACTATTCTCAACCTGTTGATTGGGTTTTCCATTTTTTTTTTTATGGCTTCTAGTGTTTCTTGGTAGAAGGACGCCTTTTCATGTTTCTCTTTTTCTTAAATTCTGTCATGGTGAGTTCTTCAAATGTTTCCCGGTAAAAGGTAACATTTTGGTTGAAGAGCGCTTCCTCGACAGTATGTTCGTCGCATGGTGCGTCGTACTCCCACTTATAGTATTTTTTTCTGATGCCGACGAAGATTTTGTTTACATCCATGTCCTTTGGGAGGGGGACCTGCTCAGATGCATATACTGAAAGGTTGATCTCATCTGCATCGAGCGGTCTCTTAGCCTCTCTATTATCTTTCACCCGGCGACCTTACTTAGTTGTGATTTCTGTGTCTGAGGAGTCCCAGGAGTCTGTGAAATCTGAGGATTCCTCCTCTGCTATCTTCCTTTGGTTTTTCTTAGTTAGTTTGTGGAGATTTGCCGTTTTGGCAGCAGCCTCCCTTTCTTTTCTTGCCTCTATTCTAAGATCCAGTCTGACCACCTCTTTTGGTTTTGCCTCTTGTCTCTCCTCTGCTTGTACCTGTTAAGGTTTTTGGTTTGAGACTATTTGCAGTTGAAGGACCTTCCCTGATGGGTGGTCGTTCTCCGAGAACCACATCTCGTTCATGCCGTTCTTCGCAAGCATCTGGTTCAGCTCTTTCGCAAATGTCCCTGGCTGCGTCCAGTTCCTGATGTGCACGTACAGGATACAAGTCAATATTTTTGTTGAATTCTCATTTTTGTATTTTAAGATAGGTCTTTTTATTTTCTGTCTCAGTGTAAGGCCGCCTTGGCGACCTGTGCGTAGGGTGTGTTTGCTTTCCTTGCTTCCTCCTGTTTGCTTTGTAGCATGTTCTTCGTAATTAATTCCTTTTTCATGGAGCAGGTCATTGCCATGGAAGGATGGCCTTGCCCACAGTTTGCGCACTTCTCGCGGGGGCTCTTGTAGTCCTTCTAGTGGTGTCTTGGTTCGCTGCATTTTATAGAAGCGGAAGCAGAATTGAATAAGGTGGAATTTTTATACCCTCAATCTGTTCCCCGTTGATTTTTGCGTTAAGAAGTAGGAGTCCGACCTCCTTCACTTTCTTAGCCATAGATGTGTCGCTGAAGATGATCTTTAACACATGAGTGTAGTCAGTATTGTCTCTCTTGTTTTTAAATTTAATTATTTCGGTAACCATTGACCATTTCTGATTCTTGACTATCTCCTCCCTAATCTCTTCCTTGGGATTTTCACCGATCCAAGGATCCAACCTCCGGTAGATAACGCTCCTGTGCGTCTGGATCTGCGGAGGAATGGCGGGCTGCAGGCCGATGTCACGTAGAACTTAGACTGCCTCTTCTTGGGTTATTGCCTCGACATCTTTTTTCTTTTCGCATATCACGACGTAACCGGTGGGGACTTCGAGTAGCCTGATCATGCCAATCTTTTGTCGCCTAAAGACAACTCCAAATGTCTTCTCCCTGCTCTATCTGCTGTGGCCACTAATGGCCCGCAGCGGGACCCGGGTGGTCCCACCTTGAGCTATTTTGTCCGAGGGGGGCCCCTCGGGGCGGGTAACAACTGTAGGGTCGCTTCTTCTTCGTGGTATTTAGCTGGTTCTTTCCTCCGAATCCTTGTGCCCTTTTCTGTGGGTTCCCAATTCTTTTCTTTGAGCGCTTTTCGTAGAGCGCTTGAGGGAGGGGCAACCCCCTCCTCGTTGTAAGCGAGCTTCCATGAACGTGAACTACTGGATGGGTGAATGAAATGATGATGGGTGAACCTGGGGGGCCCTCACGAGGTGTGATTGTATGTCGGACATTTTGTTGGTTAGCACGGAATCAACCATCGCTAACTGGGGTGCCGCCCCTCGAAGATTTGAGTATCAGAACTGCATCTGGCATTCATAGAGACGGGTATAACTTTCCTCTATGTTCGTCGCTGGGCTCCTTGGGGAGAGGGGGATATTTCACCTCCGAAAGTTGCACTCCTGCCTCTTGTCCGGGTGCCTTTGACGCCGAGTTCTACAGTGGGCTACTCCTCATATGCTTTCCTTGGTTCCCACAATTATGTTTATCATAGAGAACGGCATAGTTGGGACGAAGCTAGATGAATGGCAGTTCAGCTCACTTCAACTCCCTTACCCCGGTGAGGGGGGTGCGGGGGAAGTTTAGTTCGACATAAGTCGAATACTCAGAGCTCTATTAATTTCTCTTTCTTAAAATCCCCGTAGGGAAAAGTGAATAAAAATTCACGTTCTTAGGGGGGCCTCCTTTATCGGCGAAGAGTTCTTCTGAATAAGCGTAAATTCTCAGGATGACGGGGGTGTTCTTATTTAGCGTCTCACGGGTTAAGGTAATGCAGTGAGAGTGGGACGGTTTTCTAATTGCCCCATCCTGTAGGAGAACCGTCAGTCGCCTCGATTGGGTTGTAGAGGTCACACTGCTGTACTTGGAATTGCGGTGTTCACAGTCACCGACTTTACACGAATACTCGTACACGACGTTAGTCCCCTGGAGTTCGCTCGTCGGAGGGAGAGGGCTGTGTTTCATGATGCAACTACTTGTTTTCCTTGTCTTGTCTCTGTTGATCCTCAGTCAAATGAATCTCGCTGCAAGCACCTTTTGTGAGGTTTTGATCCCTAGATGAGAACAACTGTGTAGGGCAACAAAAACACCCCTCCGGACTCCTACATGAATGTACGGCTGTGGTTTCCTTGTGTATGTATCGAAGCAGAGCTGGGAATTTCCTGAGTCGAATGTGCCCTTTTCAAATTGAAGTTTACTGGGGCGCTCAAGTCGGACCACGAGGTCGGGATCCTCACTTTGTCTGTTGTTAGATTTATGCAATGGCTAGGCGAAGGAGAGAACATCTGCTACCACGTTGTATTTCAAATTAACATGGCGAATGTCTGTGGTGAATTGCGAGATATACTTTAGCTAGCAACATTCGAGTAGCATTTTGAGATATGATGTAGTCTGAATGGGGGATAGGGGTGTCCGATGGTCTCTCTATATAGTGAAAGAAATACAGCCAAAAATGAGCCAAAAGTTCTATAATGTCTTCCAGTAGGTTTAAACATATTGGAGAATAATACGCCATCGTTGGATACGACTGTTGTGAGGAAAAACTCCCCTGAATAGTTCGCATGTCCTAAACGCATGTGAGAATCCAAAACGCCTTCCATCTCATTGAAAGCCTTAACTGCCTTATCTGTCCATGTGAACGGGAAATCAACTGAAATGAAAAAGTGATGCAGAATAGGAAGGAGTACAACCTACTTTCTCGCAGAGGAGCTTCCATTCGCACGTTGAATATCCTACGTCACTTGAGGTCAACTAATAGATTAAAATAGATCGCATGTGAAACCTTTACCACGATGCAGTCCCATGTGAAAGAACATCATAACCTTAAGCTAATTGCTTACCATTCTTCGCCTTAGTTTACGATCTAGCTATCGTTTGCAGCCTGTATTTTAAGAAACTGAGGTGGATTATTTTGATGATAAAAAATTACCGGTACCACATTCACTCCCCACGCTTGCCATTAAGCGTGGTGCCAGCAGTATTCTTTGCAACCCCTATAGAGGGAAGAGGGGCGCCAGCGGCTGATTGAGTAGTAACCTTAGGGCCCCCACACTTGTCTCGGACGCAGATACTGCACAGAACTTCCCAAATTTCCCCCAAAGAAGTTTTAAGGCACGCATCAAAGCGTCGATCTCACTTACCGAGGTGAAGGATTTACTAAAGAAACCAAAAGAAAAGACAATTCGAAGGGGGTGCCGGCCATTTTTCTACCTGCTTCAAAGGGGGGTTGCAGGTAGGGTAGCCAGCATTTGCTGTATTTGGTGTGGCGGGCAAATTATTCTTCCTGAGGAAATCGTCGCTGATGGAAGCGTTCAGTGCCTCAGCGAAGGAGGGACACCATTACACGCTGAAGCTCCCTGCATCTATATCGACAAGCTCCTCCTGCGTCAGGAGCTGCCGTAGACGTTGTCACTTGAAGGTTACTTTGCGCCTTATTGAGAGCCTTGTAACGCCTAAGAATTGGAGGAGATAAGATTAAATCGCGCACGATCGAAACAGCTGACGGTGGTAAGTCGTGTGCTCGTAGCATTGCTCACAGTATTATGGATCTCAAATATTGCTTCGAATTATCAGACTTATAACTATGGGTCGTTCTCCTGGTACAGAGACAAGGGAAAAGGAATCTCTCGATTGTGTATGCAGTAGTATATTCCATACGCTGCATCGCACGTGATTTGAATCGTTTATCGGGAAACGCAGTGGATTCAGCGTAGCACGTAAATCAACATTTATTCCAGGCAATGAACAAAATAATTTATATTTTGCAAAACGGTCATCCAAAGGACCATTAAATTTCTGACTTTAATACCAGTGGTGTGCAGTTAATGGAAGCAAAGGAAGCCTTCCTTTCCCTATTTAAGAAAAAAAAAGAAATTCCGCCCCAACAATTAATATGATAGCAGAATCAATTTTTATTCCCAAATTTATGTTTGCCTATACTTGTATACGCCATACGGTACCGTTCACTTTCAATCGAATTGGCATTAGACCCTGATGAGCCGGACTGCAATTGAAGAAATGCATCCTTTTGTCGAGATTTCTACTCTTTTTTTATTTCTTAATTTCAATAATAGTTCTGCTTTTTGGTGCTTTGGAATGAATAGTTTAAAAGATGTTTCACTTTTCTTAGTAATAATATATAGTCATTAGAGTTTTATAATTTTTATTTAGATATTTCAACGCCGTGTTAGAATTAAGAAAAAAAAATAACCTATTTGTATACGGAAAAGGAAACAAATTTAGATCTGCAGTCATCAGCTTACATCTGGCAACCCTACAAGTTACCAGAATCTAGGAAAAAGCAACAAAATATCTAAGACACATTGACGCAACTATTATTATTTTCTAAACTTAAAAATTTTTTAGGTTATATTTAAATAATGGTTCTAGGAAAGAAAGCAGCTAAATAGCAAAACCTCTTATATGGTTAAACTCTTATATCTTAAGCATTTTGTTAATATTCCCGGGATGCTGGCTGTCATTGGTCACCCTTCGTATCTTCGAGATCAGTTGCCCTCAGGCAGTACTTAGATAAGTATGGTGTATTGTTTATTCATTTTTTTTAAGTGTCAACCCTATTTTAAACAAAATGGATGCAAATGAAAATGGGATTGCATTATTGAAAAATTATTAAAAAGGAAGTTCATTGCGATGACTTATAATGAAAGAGAAACTATTATTAAAACAGGTAGGCCTACGCACTCGCAAATACAATGTAGGCCACTATGATAGAACATCTTGGCAAAGTTTAAATAAAGTTTTAAAAAATAGCATTTAAATAAAGTGCTTAGCCTACAATTTTATAGTTATTTTTAATGAACAACATATTTTAGTTCAATTAACATTTATTTTTGTAAAACTTAAATTGCTTCCTCATCTTCAAAAGTCACCGCACACCACTGATTAATAGTTGTGGCCACTACGGATACCAATGCTATTGTTAACACTAAATTTTGTGCTGGTAGGACATATGCTTTTGCTTTGATATACCTACCTCAAAATTCATTGAAGTCATTGACTGCTCTGAGTGAATTTGCAGAGCGTTGAAAATATACTCTAATATCTGGAGGAGTGCAAGGAAAGAGATTTAATTTTGCTAATTGAGATAAGATGTGGAGGCTCGTCCCATCACGTTTCACTTTAGCTGTCTGTTTCTAGTACACCAATTTGCACTCCTTTTAAGATTGTGTGCCCTCACAACCTCAACGTTCGAAGTTTGCCCTTCTGGCCACACTGTCTACAGGAGGGAACCAAGGCTGTTTCTACTCATTTTCACTTTTTATAGCTTCGCCACTTTCTCTACAGATCTCTGCTTTCAAACTTATGGTATGCTACGCCTTTTAATTCTAGGGGAAAAACACGACGTGGAATAGGGGCCGGACTGACTGTTATGCAACCTATATCTGATGTGAGGTATCTATTATTTCTTTCTCTCTCCACACACCACATATAGTAGTTCATCTTCATCTGGATATGAAGTATTGTCTTCCTTCTTATATCTTTTACCGTCAATTGGCTTTGGTTACGCTGAATTCAGCCCCATCATAGGCCGAGTGTCGCTTCAATTCTTCCTTCTCTGGATATTGAGCGGTAGACAACCCCTCTGGGAGGCCTACACGTTCAATCTCTGGTACCGTGTCCTACCAGTTCTGGTCGAAGATGTGGAGATTGATGCTTTTATTGGGAATGAATTCACGCACCTATGTACTAGAACTGCTTTCTTGACGCACAATAAAGTGATCATTTTGTAATCAAAAAAACTCTTTCGCCGGGCTGACGTAACTTGAGAGGCCGCCTCGGTGGTTCTTGGATTAAGTACGGTGGCTCACATTCGACTGATATAACTTACTCGGTCGAGAAATTTAAGTCGATATATGATGTCTGCCTGTCCTTTCGTAGTACCCTCTCGTCGTGGGGCGGGCTTCTTTTTACTTCCTTTTTGTTGTCGGCTGACTCTGAGACGCACCCCATAGAGAAGCGATATGCTTATAACGACTATATGCGCAGTTAGTGTAATTTCAGCATGAATGAATTTCTTTGGGCGAGGGCAAGATTGATTTTTGAAGCACGTTCGTCACTTTTCTTGGCAAACATATGTGCCTTTACTCCATAGATCAATCGTGCAAGCGTGTAAGAAGGATTCTGGAAGTTCAAACAGGATCTCTCTCACGTTTTCTAGGAAAGTTGAACCACGATATTGCCACCTTTGTTTGTGGCGGAGTCTTTCGCCACCGCTTTGGTCACATTACTCAGCTCAACTGAACTTCACATCCATAGGTGGGGAAACCTTCAAAGACTTGATGTCGCTGAATGAGTTGCATTCCTCTCTCGTTTTTTTGCGCGGATACCACCCACGTTCCGATCGAAATGACGTACGCCATGCTTTGACACCTAGGTAAGCAAGGCCTGGCCTTTCTGTTAGCTTTTCCCAACACGATTTGGCAGGAGGAGATTTTTCCAGATTCCTGGCTAATATATACCTTGTTCGCTTTTTGAAAACTGTGACAATGGGAGAGTTCATTTCAACTCGACTGGTTTCCATCAAATTTCTTTAAAATCTTGCTTCTGTAAGTGGATACATTTGTTAAATGCTAGGTTAGCGTATTTTCTAGTCAACGGAGGTCATATGTCTGCATAGACTGCTTTGGAATTTCAACTCCACGTCGGATGTTCTTCTCCAGCTGGATAGTGTTGTTTGAGAGATTTATTTTCTTACTCACCATTTCTCCAAGTTAGTTTTAGATTATAAGGAAAGCCCTTGATACTATGTAGGTATATGGCATCATGGAAACTATCCAGGTTCGTAGGGCAAGAGAGTATGTTCCGCACGGAAGTTTTCTCACCGTCACTCTCTTTGCCGTGAGCTTCAACGTAATCACATCGCTGCTGCTAGAAGACCTATTCGGCACGTTATAAGCAAACGGATTTTCGTTCTTTTTTGTGCGGTTCAATTGTCGAGCTTAAAACCTCCACTTCGAAATTCTTTGAATCGTGTCTCTCGTTATGTTCTACCGAACGTTTTGTTTGGCTAAGAAAAATATCTTGCATTTCTCTTGCCGTCATGGACATCACTCCAACCCGGGCATGTTTCGTATAGGTCTCGCCTAGACGTGGTAGATTGGCACCGTTTCCATGGTCTTGCTTTTGACTGACACCTCATCTTGGAGGCGCACATTTACAGCTTTATATATACTCTCTTTTACCCCCGACATGGTAAATCTTCACTCTGTGGGGTTCAACACGTGGGTTGCTAATAGTGTATAAAATTTACCCTACCCACCAGCATCTAATGGATATGGTGGATTCGATCCACCGCGCTTGTCTCTGATTGGCTAGTGGTGCATTCCGTATATCTATTATTAAAAGCCTCGTTGTCACCACAGGGAAGATGCCACTCGCTTTGCGTCGTCCCGAATGCAAGAGACGCTTTTGGGGCAAGTTTAACATCTTCTCTAGTCGCTATTACGCCTTATTTTGTCTGAATTCGATCATATTGGTGTCTGTGCCAACGTGATAAGCCAAACATACAATAAACGTGTCGATTTCTGGGATAGGAAACCTCTTAGTGTAATTGGTATAATTCCCGGGCCGGTGGCACAGATGTTTCTGCCCAAGATGGCGCCCGTGAACATTTCTCGCCAAGTCACATTGAAGCCCTCTGGTGTACAAAGATGGCTCCACTTTAGAAGGGGAAGTTGACTTCTCTGCTACTTTCACCTTGAGTAAAGCCTATGTCTACTTCCAGGTACTGCGTCTAGCTTTAGGGTCGAGCTGGTTGCAATGTGCCGTTGAGTATGGGACATTACGCGCTGTGTCTGGATCGGAAACCGTTTTGTAATCCTTAGCGACTCACAGAGCGCACTAAGTCTCCTTGAGGTCTTAGAATCTCCACATCCACGTGTCTACATTACACAGATGCAAAGGCTACTGTGGATAAGAAGGGTGTCGAGATTGTCGTCTAGTAGGTTCTTAAAAATTTAGGAGTTGCTAGGAGCGAGCATGCTGATGAGGGTCCATGTTGTTTGTACAGACTGACCAATACTGACATTTCGCTTTTTCACACTCTCACTCCTTCGCAAGTATCAATAGAACCCTACGAACTGCATGTCAAAGAAGATGGAAGAAGGTTTATGGGAATTTAAAATTGCGTGCTCTTCCACTCCGACAACTTCCGTGGACTTATCTCCAATGTCTCAATGGTATCATGTCATTTTCCGTCGTCTCTGAATTGGACACACGTGCGGGACGCAGAGCCATCAGATGCAGTGCTCATCTGAACATTTTTGCTAAAACTGATTTGTTCCCAAGACTCTATGCCATATTTTGGTTGAATGTCTAAGTCCGTGGAACTTTGGTGGGAAGGGGGGTCCTTTCTCCTCTATTATATTCAAATATTTTAAATTATTGGCAGCTCACACTAGGGCACCAAGGGAAGCAGGCCTCCATCGAGCACACAAGTTTGTCTTTTATTTGTTTTATATCGATTATTTTGTCATTTTTTATTTTATCTGAAGTTGTTACAATTTTTATCTTAAATTAGACTTTTTCTACAAATTCTTATTATTGATCTGTGTACATAAGTATTTTTTGTCTCTGTCTTCATTTACCTTTTGTGTGCGTGTTTATAAACGATGGCGAATATGTAGTTCAAGAGCTCGTCGGATTTCAGAAAGTTGATTTAACTTATTACTCGTACCAGACAACTTGTAACCAGTTAACTCCTCTCGTTGAGAATAAATATTATTATTGTTCTGCAAAGCGTTATCAGTTTTCGCCCTCGTTATAGTACATCCACAACTCGTCTTTATTCTGTTAGTTTCTTTGATAGACGTATTTTTTAAACACATCCACATATTTTCCTTGGAATTCAGGTTTTGATTTTGTGATACCCATTTCAATATATCAATCTTTGAATCTGCAAACCCTTCTTTCCAACAGAGGCCGTAATTTTGGGAGCGTTGTCCTGTTACAAGTAAAAATGCCTATCCAACTTCAGTTTTTTCTTATGATAGTTTTCCTATCTTTTTCCTATTGTTCCATCGTGTTTAATAATTGCTTCTTTATCATCATCAGCAAAACAACCCTATTCTGCTTCCTTAATCGTGTTTTAATGTTGATATGGTATTTTTGAAAGAAACGCTTCTTATTAGCGTTCGAGTCAACATTAACTTTCCTTATAATGTTACGAATATCAGTCTGTAATAATTTAGGCTTCTTTCCAATTCTTGGCAGATTTTTCACTTTCAGTGTCCATATACTTGCATATGATTGCCTGATTGATGCCCGTGAGATGTTTATTCGCGTGGTCATTTCTCGAAAGATGTCTCCGGTGTCTCAAAAGACAAAAACACGCCTTCTTATGTATTCACTATGTTCCTTGCTTTTACCCATTCTGAGATGTGGCAAAAATGTCAGACTAAAATCCTATGACAAAAGACCCCTTGTATATAAGTAAGCAGGCATATAAGTATGTATGTATAACATTAAGCATTTTATAATGTTGTCTAAAGAGAGAAATCGACCATGCTGTAGAGAAGAGCAAATTAACAACCCATAAACAAGAGACTGTAAAAATAGGAGAAAAATTGGATGAGGCATTACTAGTTAACATAAACCATAGGTAAAGCACAAATTATCCTTTGCTCGTTCCTAGTTCCTAGAAAAGGCTGAATGATGAATGAATAGAAAGTGTTCATATAACCGAAAGTGACAATTAACAAACTAAGTAATCAAGTATCCAAAATCCTAATTGATCTCAAACAGCTATTAAAACAAACCTCAACAAGAAATAGGCTCCAATAGAGATATATAATGCAAAAATGGTTTGAACGGCAAAACTAATGAGACTTAATCATTAACCAATTATAAGTATCATGGATAAAAACCTCAAACCAAGACTTTGAAGGCAAATTCACGGTTCCTGGCTACCAACTATTCCACAAAGATAGACCAGACAGAGAGGGTGGCGGTGTAATGTTGTATGTCAAGGATACAATCAAATCTACGAACTCCAACATTATATCCGATCACGAGCTCCTAGGCGTTGACCTAGAGATAGGTCCTGTCAGATACAGGACCCTGGTGCTTTACAGACCCCCTTCCCAAGGCAGAGTGTGCATCGTTATGGGCGACTTCAACAGACAAGTTGACTGGGAAACCAGAGCAGCCTGTGGCGAGAGCGCGCTACTCCTGGAGTTCGCCAACAACGAGTTCCTCACTCAATGGGTCAGAGAACCGACGAGAGGAGACAATATCCTCGACTTGGTCTTCACCTCTGAGGATGATATGGTTGAGGATCTCTCTGTAGGCGAAGAGCTCGGTGGCAGTGATCACCAGCTAATTAGATTTACCGTCAAGATCCCGAAGGTAAGGTCTGTTGCCAGTCAATCAAGGAAATTTGTCTTGAGAAGAGCAGACTTTGCAAGCATTCGTGCTGGGCTGACTGATGTAAGGCTAGCGGTATGCGAAGATGTTGAGGATTCGTGGAACAATTTCAAAAATAAGTTCATGAGTCTTCAATCAAGTTGCATCCCTCTGAAATTCTTCCGTCGGTCTTCTGTTCAACCAAAGTGGTTTAATCAAGAAATCGGCCAACTGCTTAGGGAAAAGAGAAATGCGTACCGGCGATCGAAGATCTCGGGTGCCTTTGACAAGTACCGGAGGCTAGCCAGAAGAGTGAAGTCCAGCATAAGGGCGGCTAAGCGGTCTGAGGAACTCCGAGTGGCGAGACTCTGCAAGGAGAATCCCAAGGAGTTCTTCGGCTATGTAAATAGCCGTAAACCAATCCATCGTAGGATTGGGCCCTTAGTGGACGAGGATGGTGCATTAACTCAGTCAGATGCAGAAAATGCTAACCTCCTCAATGACTACTTCGCTTCAGTGTTTACTAAAAAGTTTAGTCCCATCCCCCAGCCCACGGATTCCTACTCGGGGGAAAAGCTGGAGCTAATGGACTTCACCGAAGGAGAAATAAAGAAAAAGATCGCTGACCTAAAGACGAATAAGTCCACTGGACCGGACGGGTTTCTATCCAAGGTGTTGAAGGAAGTGTGCGATGAAGTATCACGACATCTGTGCACTATCTTCAACATGTCAATCCGGACCGGATGCGTTCCTAGAGACTGGCGTGAGGCGGAGTTGACTCCGATGTTCAAGAAAGGAGACCCCAGCCATCCGTCAAACTACCGACCCATCAGTTTGACTTCGATAGTCGGTAAACTCATGGAAAGCATGATAGTGGACAAGATAACGTCTTATTTAGAGTCAAACCTGCTACTGAAGAGTTCCCAGCACGGCTTCCGAAGGCAACGGTCATGCCTGACGAACCTTGTGGAATTCTTCCACTTCGTGTTCAGTGAGCATGATCGAGACAAGGCGGTGGATGTTGTGTACCTTGACTTCCAAAAGGCCTTTGACAAGGTACCACACAACCGCCTTCTCCGGAAAGTGCGAGCGCTGGTCATAGACGGAAAAGTAGCAGGCTGGATGGAGAACTGGCTAAGTGGCAGACGGCAACGGGTGGTGCTAAATAGACAGGCTTCTGAGTGGGTGCCCGTTACTAGCGGGGTGCCTCAAGGTTCTGTCCTGGGACCACTACTATTCATCATCTACGTCAACGACATGGACGGTGACATGGTTGCTAAGATTTCTGAATTTGCCGACGATACCAAGCTTGTATGAACGTCGCCAAGGATGGAAATCCTGCCCGCTTGCAGGAAGATCTTGGGAAGATTGGGGAGTGGGCGGACACGTGGCAAATGCCTTTTAACGTGAACAAAGGCAAAGGGATGCATATTGGCCTCCGGAACCCCCAATCTCATTATATCCTTAAGGGCACTGCACTTGAATCTACCGACACTGAGAAGGACTTGGGTGTAAATATAACTAGTGATCTGAAGTTCTCGAGGCAGTGCATCGAGGCAAAGAAGAAAGCCCAAAGGATGTTAGGCTACATAAAGCACTAGTTTGGATACCGTAACAAGGAGATAGTACTTTGTTTGTACAACTCCCTCGTTCAGCCGCACCTGGAGTATGCCGTACAATTTTGGAGTCCTTCGTTTTGAAAGGACATCGCAAGGTTAGAACGCGTACAAGCTAAGGCAACCAAACTGATTCCCTCTATCCGACATAAAAGTTATGAGGATAGACTAAGGGAATTAGATCTGTTCAAAATACTTCGAGGGTTTGACAATGTTGACTACCGGGATATTTTCACACTGAGTGAGAACAGAACGCGCAATCACGGCTTCAAACTTGAACTGAAGCGTTACAACCGCAATCTGTGTGGAAATTTTTTCACCTGCAGTATTTGCGGTAAATGGAACACACTACCAGTGGAAGTTGTCAACAGTGAATCTGTTGACCAGTTCAAGTCAAGACTAGACAAAGTCTTGAAAACTGGCCGTTTAGGGACTCAAAACAATTGAGCAGCCATGTGCTTACTCCATTGCTAGTCCAAAGGTACCCACTTTGAATGGACCGTAAGGTCTCCTAGGGTACTTTCTTTCCTTGTAACTCCTTGTAACCCAATTAAGAAATGGCAGATAAATCTTATCATCAGGCAAACTGATATCGACTACCACCAAAATATAAAAAAAGAATAATCATCTCGATAACAGTAACTAAAAGTTCGTAGTTGGTGGGAACACGAAGTGTAGACAGATATTTATTAAATTATTTTCAAAACACAAAGTAATATTACATAGTTCTTAAGGGAAGGAAAAAATATATGCTACAAGTTAATGCATCGTTGACAGGACGAAGTCTCGGTATGACCTCAACGCAAATCTCGCGCTGGGTTTCATCTTATATTTCCTTCTACCATTTTTCAAGTTTGCACTTCAGAACTTTTACACCTTGAAGAGTTTTGGTAGACGTCTTCTGTTCAAGCATCAATCACACTCCAAAGTCAATGGGGTTGAAATATGGCGAACTGGGAGGCCAAAGTTCATTTGACCCAAATCTGGATTTTTTTTTTTCTATGTGAGGTTTCTTCATATTGTTGAAGCGTTACACCGGCATTTATCCTTACCCCTCCCTCACTCACATCCTTTCAATACAAATGAGGGGTATTTTTTGGCCCGTTGATATTACGCCCACCCACACTATCACCAAAGCCGGATTATGTGTTGTGAGTGGCCTGGACAGTAAACAACTCATCCATCCACAGAACTGGAGGCCCTGAGTTGTCATCTACTCTGAGTTGTTGTCTACTGAGCTTTGCTCTGTAGATTATTCTCATTTTGGTAGGGTTGTAAAGTAGATATATTTTAGCTATCTCGAATGGACAAATCTTCAGATCATCTTTCAGCAACTTTTGCTTGGTCTCATGGTTCACTTTTGCCCTCAAAGCAGGTTATCTGCACTCCTTCCTGGATTTCGCCTTATCTTGTTCATCGTGTTCTTGGTGAAGGTTGGGGTTCTCACTAATTGGGACAGGGTGGTCCTCACTCTAAACTGCCTGTCACTTTTAGCCGTTTGATTGCTTTAAAAAGCCCAGACTTACTCATAATGGGGTTCACCATTTTGAACATATTGCCCGCTGTCTTCCCGTTTCTATACAGATAAACGATTGCTTCCCACTTTCAAGTCATATTTGCAAACGTGTGTTGTTTTTTAAGAATTTACAATTTGTAAGAAAGTAATTAATAATGGCATGTACACCATATTTAAAATGATTTGTAAAAAGCAATCTACACTTTTCTTTTCCAACCTGTAGAAAACCCAGTGGTCATTAAGTGGCGAGCAACAAGTAAAGAACCTTACCATGATTACTCCCGGAGAAGACTTATAATTTTGGAATATCGGTGGCTATATCTCCAAACAAATGGTAGATATGAATGGAACAAACAAATGGTAGATATGAATGGAACAATAAAAATATCAAGCCCAGCTTGCCAAGTGAGCATGCATTGATTAGTTAGAAAGGATGAACCTACACTTCAATACGCCACAGATAAACCAAACTACCAGCACCTTTAGAACAACAGGAACCTAACGCTAAAGAACACTAAAATAATAAAGGCGAGTAGAGGACTTAGTAACACCCAACATTTAGACTTGGTATGGTTCGGCTCCCACCTTAAATTGTAGGGTTTTGCTCGAGGCAGACTACAGAAAAGTGCAAATCTTATACTTTTTCCGTTTCACGTTTTCCCTTTTCTCTCCCTCCCCTCGCTCCTCTCTCATCTCTCGGATGGACTCTGCTTCCCTCGACGCACCTGAACGGAGGGTCGGTGGAGGAGGGTCTCCACTTTCCTCTCCCCACCCAAATTGGACAGAGTGGGGTGAGAGGAAGCCTGCAAGACCACTATATTCTGATAACTAAGCAAAACTCCATCCCAATAGGATGGCAGAGCATAGAGGAAAGATACATGGGAATAAAACCGATGGATACCACTAGATTCCCCTCCCCCTCACTTCAAAATCTTCTTTTTCATATATTTGAAAAGCTGCAGAACAACTAAGGTCAACTTGGAACAACACGTCAAGATACCGTTCCTTGATATTATAGTTATGAGAAACCGCTACCTGCTCTACATACTACGGGAAGAAGACCTACACGCGAAGGGTTTTGGATTGTGACCATTTGAACTGTAACCATTTTAAGAGATTATTTTTTTGTAAATTAAGTTAAAATATAGTCATTAGAGGTCTACGGGTTATTGGGATATGACTAGTTGAAAAAAGCTAACTTTTGCAGGGCCACCGGATATATAAAAGAGAAATGCGGTTTCGGGGGGGGGGGGAGTGCTACTCATCCACTTTATCCAAGCATTTGGATAAAGTGCGCCCCTCTCCTAGCGTATCCGATGGAGATTCAATGACGCAAAAGATTGCTATGGTAACCGTATATCCTAACTGCGTCATTGCAGCTTATTTTAATAAATTTAGGATAAAATTTGTTAATCTATGTACAGATGGCCAAACGTTTTGGGACTAATATATATTTTGATTTTTTCATTCGTTTTTTAAAATTTACAAGATATGAATTAATATTCTAATATTTACATCATTGAAAGTTTATTACAAAATCAGCTTCTTCTTCTTCTCGGCTTTTCCCTACTCGGGGTCGCTGTTCTTGATGAGTCGTTTCATTCGGTAAAAGATTCATCCATTTAAGGTTTTTGGCAGAAACTTTACAGACGGATGCCCTTCCTAACTCCAACCCTCCCTATTTATCCAGGCTTGGGAATGGCACTGAGTTGGGCTGACTCCCCCCCCCCACCCCCGTGGCTAGGAAAATGTCCAAAATACATAAATCGATCAAAGTCTATCGCAATAAAGAGAAATGCCAACGCTAGGTGAGTGTTTCCGACTGCAAAGACCCCCTCATCTCCGTGTCTGATCTGTCCGGGCCTCGAAATTAAAGGAGAGGGATCGAGTGATTTTTGGCTTGGTTGGAAGTCAGAAGTACTCGATAGGACGATGTCCTCGTAATGAACTCTCTTCAAGAAGGTTGAAGTGACTTCGTATTCAAGTTGGCCACCAGTGTTCTCTTTACTGCTGGTTGAGAGGCCATCCTCTCTGCTTGCCTGCGGGGATGTTGATCCTATATTCTACAAAATTATTACAAAATCATCATTTCAAACATATTAATAAAAAAACAGCGCATTCTTTTGCTCAATCGAAAATTATGCTCTGGTGCTGATCCTGTAAGAGGTGACAAATATGGCTTAAATGAATGATGTGTAAGTATAATCTATTTCGTAATATTTTTTTGTAAAAGTAATTGCTTGAATCTTTTTCAATTCCAGAAATGGTTCCTTCCAAAAGAAAGCGTGCAACCATTGTTGCTTTGCGCCTAAGTGGCCTGAAATGCAATAAGGGTTGTTAAAAGTATTGCATCATGGAGCACCATCTTTAGGATCATTAATGACTTTGAAAAGACTGAGTACACTCTTGTGAAGAGGTCTTCGAGACTCCCAACAGTTTCAAATGAACGCCAAGAATGCCTCTTGGTAAGGTCTCAGGGCAAAGATTGGCTTCTCTATAGTGCCAACCTTGCTCACGATTTGAAAGAGGTAGGGGTGAAAGCTTCAGCACCCACCGTAAGGCGGAGACTTTTCGACAAAGGTCTCAAGTCGAGAAAAGCTGCGAAGAAGCCTCCTAATATTACCAAGAAGAACTTTACGGATAAGCTCAAGTTTTGTAGGAAATATAAAGAATGGACTGTTGAAGCCTGGGGAAATGTAATATTCTCTGATACAGCTCCACCTCGCACCTCTCTCCCGCTTGTTTTAGCTTCTGTAAGATCCCTCTTTAGGAGGAGAAAAGGGAAGCGCTTTTAAGAATCATGTGTCGTGTACATGATGAAGCATCCTGAAAACTCCATTGTCTGAAGCTGTTTCTTATCTAAGGAACCGGAACAATAATAATTTTGCCCAAGAACACTGTCATGAACTCAAAATGGTACCTAAACGTGCTTCATCAGCACTTTTCCAAACAGTTCAGGACCACTTTGAGGATAACTTCATTTTGTAGCACTATGGCGTACCTTGTCACGAATCAAAGGCAATAACAAAATTTGGGGATGACAATAACATCGAACTTTGGAGACCTTGGCCCGGAAATTCGGCAGATTTGAACCCAATATAGAATTTGTAGCCGATTATAATTAAACTGAGGGTTGATAAACAGAAGCCATCCAAATGTGAGCAGTTGCGGGTGCTTATTGAACAAAAATTTAGCAATGTCATCAATATGCATCATAAATTCGGTCTACAACATGCCAAAACGAATTAAAGAAGTCCTGAAGAACAAGGGACATTGTAAATATTGACTACACGCATAAATTCACTATATTTATTAATAAAATGGGTTTAGAGTATAATATTTTTATATTTCACCTTCAAATTATGATATATACAAAAAACAATGCAATGTTTGATTAGTTTTATTATTACAGGAGCTTACGCTTCGCATGTAAACCTTCGGCCTGTGTCTTGCTGTGTCCTGCTTTGGCAACGGCCTTTTTGGTTTAAAAATATTTAATAAGTCTCCCTTACATATCTCCTAATAATTTACTTTTGGTCTATTTTTCACATCGATGGTTGATTTATAGGCCTAAAGGCCATAATCTACTTTCGGGGAATTCTTTTAAAATACGAAAAAATAATGGTCAAGATTTTTTTTTTCACCTAAATTTGCTCTTATAATTTAATTTTGCTTTATTCGTTTTTATGGGTCACTAGCTATTTCCTCCTGATAAAAGTTAAAAAGAGTGAGAAACATTTGAACAGCACCAACCTCAAGTTTAGGCAGATTCCTCAAGGTAAGATTCTTCAAACCAGACTTAAAGCACAACAATTAACTTACAGAGAGCAAAAAAAAAGAGGAACAACACGATATAAGACTTAATGCTTAACGAATAAAGCAAATTCAAACGCGATTTTTTTTAGCCTTCAATGTTCGGCAGTGGGATTTAAGTGCTAGCAAGGCAGGGGGATGGTGTAAATGAAACCAGAAGGAACAGCACCCGCTCCCCTGACAATAAAATTAAGTAACTGACAAACTGGTTGCCACTGGATATTAGTCCAAAATCTTATTTATAAAATAAGAAATTTGTTTTTTCACTATGAATGGCCACATGTCTGGACACCCTACAAATATTGCCATCCTAGAGTTCTAAAAGCATGTCAAGGAGCTGAAAAAGAGGGGGTATTATAGATTGTATATCAAGTCCAAGGATGTAGAGTAGTCTTGAAAATTGAGCACCAGATCAGGTCAGATCTGACCTCCGAGTTCATGAGAGCCTATTTAATAAGCGAGAATAAGACATAAGAAAGTGCCAGAAATTGCTTTGGTTTGGAGATATCGGATCATCAGCTTTCGTTAGTATTCGTTAAGCAAGTTTCAAGCATATCTTGAAACTCCCGTTCCGATGAGGAACCAGTTAACAACGTCTCTTGCAAAATGGGTGAAAGAAATCAACTCTTGCGTTGTTAACTCTTGGGTTGTAGCTTGAGGTAAAATTTAGTTGAATGCCTAAGGATCTGCTAAAACGGAGAGAAAACTAAAATGAGAAGAGCTTTTTAATTGTAAGAAAAAAAAAATGCTATGGTACCCTATATCACCATATGTGAAATAGAATGAATAGATTTTAATGTGGAGAAACTTGGACGGGAATGGCTTCAATTCACTTGGTATAGCCTCCACGATAGATAAGAGTGTTAAAATTATGAAAATGGGAATACGGACTCGATATGTCGATCGTAATTGTTGAAAATCATGCGTCTGTTGATGGTAAATGTTGCAAGGGGGGCTTTGTGTGTTTTTTAAAATGATATATATTGCAAAGACAGAGGGCTGCACAATGAAGGCAATCCTTTACCGAGAAGATTTCAAGAAATCATGCCAGGGGAAAAAAGTTTGAAATTCCTAGCCAGGACTCGTACCCCATTTACAAATTTTATAGTAAGGTGTAGAATGCCTTGTACAGGTGTGTCATTGAGTGCCCGGAGATCACACAGTTTGTCACTTTGGGAAAAACTCTGTTAACCAAAAGGGTTCTTTTCAAGAAACGAAAGATCCTTGGTTCCCTACCTAGGACCGCAGCTATATCCTTGCACTGATAGAACAAGTATCAGAGAAAAAAACCTTTCCCATAAGTCGCAAGA
This sequence comes from Ceratothoa steindachneri, assembly GCA_963969495.1. Lineage (NCBI taxonomy): Eukaryota > Metazoa > Arthropoda > Malacostraca > Isopoda > Cymothoidae > Ceratothoa > Ceratothoa steindachneri. Next base: position 83,867,023 of record OZ018332.1, on the reverse strand, counting down.
ACGACTAGGAACAGTTTACTATGCTAGGTTATACTATGCTAAGATATTTTGTACCAGGGTCAGATATACTATGATAATTTAGGCTATAAAATGCTAGGCTAGACAATACTAAGCTAAGCTACGATAGGATATACTTGTTTAGGATAGTTAATGCTAGGCTAGGATAAGCTATGCTAAACTATACTAGGCTAGACACAGCTATACTATGCTATGCTAAGCAAAAGTATAATAGGCTAGGGAGGGTTATGCTCTGCTATGCTAGGCTATGCTAGGTAATACTATGTTAGGCTACGATAAGATAGCTATGCAAGGTTTTCTAGTCTAGAGTATGGTATGCTATCCTAGCCTATGATATACTAGGCTAGGCTATAATATGATATGCTTGGTTATATTATGTTAGGTGTGGTTATGCTAAGATAGGCTATACCAAGCTAGCCTATAGTATGTTAGGCTAGGCTAGGCTATCGTAGGCAAGGATATATTAGCTAGGCTATAGTAGCCTATTCTAGCATGGTTATACTAGGCTAGGCTACTCTAGGCGACGCTAGGCTAGGCTAGGCTGAGCTAGGTTATACTATAATATGATAGGTTAGATTAAGGTCTACTAAGCTAGGCTAGGCTATACTAAGCTAAGGTAGGATAAAGTAGGCTATATTAGGCTAGCTAGATTATACCTAGCTATGCTAGGTTAGGCCCAACAAACCTAGGCTATTCTATTTTAGTCTAGGCTATCCTATATTTGGCTAGGCTTGGCTATTCTAGGCTAAAATAGGGTAGGTTATACTATGCTATACTATACTAGGCAAGTTTGGGCTAGGCTATTCTATGATATGCTCTTCCTGGGGGGATTTATCTCTTCCCAGCTTGCTAAAAGCAAACATATTAGCCATTCGCCAGGAATCTGGGAGGATGCCCTTTGTCTAGATCCTGTTTAGCAAATCTAGCAGTAAGGCCAAGCCTCGCCTACTCAGGTGTTGAAGCCTGCCTTACAGGATATCGTCGGGACCAATGGTCGTATCTGTGCAAGGAGCGAAAACGGAACCAAATTCGCTCAAAGAAAATAGGTAGGTCATTGAATGGTTTTCCGCATCTGGAGGTGAATTGTAGTCGGCAGACTTCAGGGTCCAAGCAACCTGGTTAGAATGTTCGCTCAGTACCGTTCCAACTAAAAAATGCGAAGAAAGTAGTTACAAAAGGTTCTGCCAGCGACACGGAGCACGAAAAGTTGGCTCCGTTTTAATAGAGAACGGGAAGTGGATCTTATGAGAACTTACCCATTATCTTTTTGACATGATTCTGAATTATTTTTTTTTGCGAAACCTGAGGGGTAGGGAGTTTTGGCCAGAATAGCCCTGGGACACATAATGCTCCTGGGAAAAGCAGAGCCAACAGAATTACTCTCGAAGGCCAAATCAGTTATCACAATCGTAGGGCCTGTAAGGGCTAAGATCGAATATGATATTTAAACTTAGGAGGCCAAGAAATAACCTATTCGCGCCGACCACGACAAGACCGTGTCCCGTGCCTTTTTCAAAGTGAACTGGCTCACAACCTGGACGGCCAGAACCTTCTTTTTAAACAAATTTGAATCGCAAGATTTCAATGAAGCAGGTTGCGATTCGACAAATTTCACACACTTGGCCTTTCCCGAAACAAATTTGTCCTGCACAGCCTTATAGCAGTTAGTAAAAATTTGGGGCTGTCTCGATTGCCATATTTCCAAGATTTATTAGTATGGCCGAAGCTGTAACAGCGATAACACCTAAGTGGTAGCGACACGAATACCTTCACGTTCTAACGATATCAGCCAGCGCGCACGGACTCAGGACCTTATCTAAGTCGAAAGTGACGAAGAGCGTCAAGATGGATCGAGAGACTTCGCCACACTTCGTGCACACTCTCTCAATCCTAACTGCTCCTTGATCAGTTAACTCTTCATTAATATCGTCAAGATAGTAGTTTACGAGTTCTCTGAAATATACTACCCCATTTACAAATTTTATAGTAAGGTGTAGAATGCCTTGTACAGGTGTGTCATTGAGTGCCCGGAGATCACACAGTTTGTCACTTTGGGAAAAACTCTGTTAACCAAAAGGGTTCTTTTCAAGAAACGAAAGATCCTTGGTTCCCTACCTAGGACCGCAGCTATATCCTTGCACTGATAGAACAAGTATCAGAGAAAAAAAACTTTTCCATAAGTCGCAAGAACGACTAGGAACAGTTTGTAGCCACGAGTACGGGGACCCCGAAGTCATTTGACAAGTACGCGGCTGTACGCCAAACTAAAACTCAAGCGAATTACTGCTTCTCTCAACGCAAGCTTAAACATTACGAACACACTTCAAGTGTCTTTCTCCCTGACTTTGAATCCCTAGTACTGTGATCATGTATTGTAAAGTAATCTTAAGAGTCAGGTAACCTACACACAGACATATATTTACCCATCTTTATTTCTGGCAGAGTAAATGAAAAGACAAAAGTGACTGCACTGGGCTGATACTCTTTTACCTCTCTAGAGGGAACTGTATCCCCTATTGCTCCTTAAGGGTGTTTAATTCTCTGATTTCCATGAAGTTCTCCATCCTTAAAGAATAGCTCGCACAAGTAGAAAAAACATCAATCAACACTCTTTTTCTCTTCGCAAGTACAGTTTTCTTAGTTTATGGTTACATTCTGTATCAATCATCTCTGCACTTATAACCATTACAAGCATGTCACTTTTCTCGGCAATTACACTCCAAGATTTGTAGTAGCCATTACATCATTCATTCCCTTCATAATGAATCGGAGAATATTTTCAATCTACTCCCGTGGAACATTTTTTTTTTATCTAATACTATCATAACAACGGATTCTAAGGAACCACAGTAGTCCTTAATTCACTCAACAGCACGCCTTGCAGACTAACTCGTTCATCGAGTTCTAGCTTTTCTGTCTTTGCGTCCATTAGTGTTTTCTAAGATCTCAAAAACAATAAGCCTTTTATTCGCATAGTAGTCGGCCGGACAAAAAAAAAATCGGACGACTTATTGGCTCGGCTTAAACGTAGTTTTTAGTCGCGTGTGAGTCTAGTCGTGGGAGACTACATCTCACTATATCGATCGGTCCCCATTTTGCTTTTTTTTGTTTTTGTAATAACATTGTAACTATTTGATCGATTCTAACAAAATTTGAAACCCAAATGTTGCTTTGCATTTTCTTTCGAATGGTATAATTGTCAAAGTCCTCCCAAGGTTAGCAGATGAATTATTTTGTTTTGGCAATAACATCAGAACTATACCGCCCTTTCTAACGAAATATGAAACCCTTATGTTCTTTTACATTCTCTTCCAAATTATATAATTGGTAATGTCTTCCCAAGTTAGCCCTTTGTTTAGCTACAAGATTGCCTAATCGATAAGGCTCATGTCTCATTTCGATCTTAACGACGTCGGAGTCGTTAATTTAATTCTCGTCACCGTTCTCAAATTCTATTCCTCAATCCTCCTTTCTTCTCTCGCACATTATACTCTCTCCTGCGGAGCTTCTTGAAATATGTAGCTGCGCGATTAATAGGAACTCTCTTATGTCGAGTGCAGTTGCTGTTGTGATTTACACCTACCTGGCTTAGTCTTTGTTTATAGTTATTTAGTATTGGCAGCAAATGGGGAAATGGTAATCAACTATATCCTAGCAAAACTTTATTTCAGCTACGCATTTTTCTCGCGCTTGGCCTAAAATCACTTTTACCTTGAGTCTCTGCCAGGGAGTAGTACCATTTATGCCTAGTTCCTATTTCGTTTGGTTCATAGTTATCATCTTTCGAGGTTTTAGTTCATGAAGCCCTTTTCGTTCCTTCCATTAGCAGTATAGTGTGAAATGCTTAAGCTTTTCACATGTATAACATCGTTTGTATTAATAGATTATAACTGCATTGATTCCTGATTTTCTTTGAGATAACCCCAACCCTATTCGACAACTTCATAAGTCCTCTTCCTCTGATGATAAGCCGCATCTCAGATTAGTCTTCACGTATTCTTTTGATTTCAACCAATACTCACTAAATGATGAAGTGCAGCTCATTCAATGAGTTTGCTTCTAGAAATCTGGTTCTATAAGCATCGATCAAGAGTTTGTCTATGGTTGATCCGGCTTACGAGAAGTGATCTGCAAGAATTCCATCTAGTTTTAATAACTTTGCAGATAATTTAAAAATATTTTTTACTTTCTTCGGAAGTTTACTCCTCATTTAATTATCGAAATTTTGTTGAACTTCCACCTGCTCTTTTACCTCGGTCAAAAGATTTGGCTGAGGTATGTGTGATCACTCGTGTATGTTTCTATGTTTATGTACAAGATATCTCAAATAGTTATTGACGGATTGTGATTATTTTGTGGTTGGGGCGGGTGGTGTCTTGCACTAAGGAAGAGGTAATTAGATTTTAAGGTAGAGTCATATCCCGATGCTTATTCTAGATCACTTATTTATTTTCATTAACTTTGTGACAAGGCCTTTTCTACCATTTGGCGGAGGCATGCGCGCAATGAGTGCTTTAAAATTTGAATTGTTTAACGTTGTTTATTCTTACAAAGATCTAATTAATAAAACATGGTTATTTAGAGCAACATCATTCGTTTTTGACATTCTAACGTACGTGCATAACTTCGTACCTTATTTCTGGATCCCCTCTCCCTCTGTGGGATCTTTTCTTGAGGGGTTGTTCCCAGAGAGGCTTTGGCCTTCTCGTGGCGAGGGGGGTCAGCTGGGGCCCTTTAGGGGTCCCATGGTGCTGCCAACAAGACTTTTAACATACCCCTCTATCTTCTCCCCTATTACGTTCTTCCACTGCCTTTTATTTCCCCCTCTTCCTTCACCTATCTAGTGGACCTGTAGGGTCTGAGTCAGTTATGGTACTCTCTCTCTAGTTTTGCAGGCTGGGTTAAGTGATCCTCAGCTTCCTTACGGGATGAATGAAAAATATATATTATATCTGGATTCTTTATTCTTGTATATTATAGCCGGAATGAGCTTTGAATATGGTGAACAAGGAATATAACTTTTCTTCTTAAAACAACAATAATTTTCTGATTCTTCTGACTGATTTTTACATCAGGATGATGATGATGAATAGTTAGGAAGAGATTAGAGAGGAAGATGAGATAATAGGTTATAGGTGAAGAGAGTTTGTAGGGTTCGCCCTGGTAGTGAGGGCTACGCTTTTCATTTGTTTAATTTTATTATTCCCTTTTTTATGACCTTCAATCCTGTATTTTGTATTTGTGTGTGATCTTAATTTATATTTAACCCATTCAAGCTTTTATTTTGTATTAGGTTGAAGAATAAGTTCTTGCGTTTTTTTTTAGGTTGGGTTGATTTAAGTTTTGTTGACGTGATTTGTGCACATATTAAGAAACAATAATAAATAATGAGAGCAAAATTTGCAAAGGTTAGTAGGCTACGTCTCCTAACAGCGTAGACTATTAGGCTTTCTTAGGCTACGTCTTGAAGTTGAGTAATAAGTCATTTCGGTTTATTTAAAAGTTGTGTTAATTTAATTTTTGTTCTGTGTCCTCAAAATGGAATGTCAAGTAGAAAGAAATGCGCATTTTCGACACTTGTTGTTATTCATTTTCAATCAAGTCAGGAACAATGCAAACGCAGCCAAAGCTCGTCGCGATATTTGTGCTGTGTACAGAGAAAATGCTTTATCAGAAAGGACAGCTCAATGGTGGTTTTCACGTTTCAAAAACGGTCATTTCAATCTTAATGACGGAGAACGTTCTGGTCGCCCCATTAAGTTGGATGAAGATCGATTGAACGACCTTCTTCATGAAATTCCTCGTCAATCGACTAGAGAATTGGCTTTACAATTGGCGTGTGATCAGAAAACTGTAGGGAATCACCTTCATTCGATGGGGAAAGTTCAAAAACTCGATGCATGGGTTCCGCACGCTTTGAGGGAAAGCAACAAGCTTCAACGTTCTACGATTGCCGCAGGTTTACTTGCTCGTTACAAGGCTACTCGTGGATATAAGGACAGATTTATTCACCGCATCATCACTGGCGACGAAAAGTGGTGTGTTTATGTCAACATGAACCATCGAAAACAATGGCTTAGCCCCAATAAAAAAAACACTTCCGAGATTAAAACAAGGACTTCATCCACGTAAGACGATGCTGTGTGTGTGGTGGGATTGTGAAGGCATCATTCTTTATGAGCTCCTTGCGAACAACGAGATTCTCAATGCAGAACTCTACGTTCAACAAATGTATCGCTCACCGAAGCTATTCGTGAAAAGCGACCTCATCGACGTTTATGGAGTTTTTCTGCAACACGACAATGCTCGTCCTCACATTGCCAATATGAAAAAAGACGCCTTCCAAACGCTTAATTGGAAAATCCTGCCGCATCTTCCATATTCGTCAGACTTGGCTCCATCGGATTTCTATCTGTTCCGATCGCTCCCCGTCAATTTGCGCGGCGTTTCGTTCAATACTGATGTGGAATTAAGAACCGGGTTCGACGAATTTTTCGAGTCAAAATCCAAAGAATTTTATTGCAGAGGCATCGAAAAACTAGTTGAACGTTGGGAAGAAGTCGTAAATAACAACGGAGAATACATTATTGATTAAATTACATATTGTTATCAATTAAAAATTAAGTTTATCTAAAATTGTTAATGGTAATGATTAAATTTGATAAAACCACAAGAACTTATTCCTCAACCCAATACATAATTTGCAACTCTTTTTTTTCTCTTTACTATTATGCTTATTTTAAGAGAGATAAACTTACATATGTTTATATATATATTTTTGTTTTTATTTATTTTTGTATTTTTTATTATTTTATTTTATTTATCTATTTTGTTTTTATTTACTTATTTTTTGCTTTTTATTTTTTTCAGAGTAATACTAAATAAAGTAGTTTAAGAGTCTACAATATACATTTAATTACCTTGCATACTACACATTCATACATGTTTGTGAGTATATTTGTTAATGTATCGTGTTTGTACTTGTTTTTTCGGTGTGGTTTATTATGTGAACCACGGTGCCAACTGCTCTTCAGAGCATTCTCTCGAGCTAGAAAATTGCCTCTTCCTGCTTACTTTATCCCTTCTGTTCGCTGGGATTTTTAGATCCTCCGCTAGTTCAGGCGCCGTTTCATTCAAGATCCTCTCCCAAGTTCCTTTGGCCAAACTTTGGGTCACCAGATTGATAGGTATCAGAGCGGCTCTTTGGTGGAGTTGTGTTTGGGGAATTCGGTTTCGCTTTCTTTTGTTATTTATGTAGAGAGTCGCCTTGTTTTGGACTATTTGTAGGCGCTTCAAGCGCTTCCTACTAAGGGTTTGGGCCATCACCGCGGGGTATATCAGTGTTGGTCGTAAGTGGATGAGATATATCTTTCGGATATTGCTAGATCTCATATTCCTGAATCGGTGGAGTTTGGATAGTTCCAACCTCGCAAGATTTTCCCGCGTTTTGAAGTGATGCCCGTACCCGGTGGGGGTGATTTTGAGTCCCAAAACGGTCCCTTCTTGGTGATAGGGAAATATCAGTTCCCCTATTGTCACGTCCGCTGTTTTTCTGCGACCGAGGGCGAGGATCTTGAACTTCCTGCTATTCGTGCGGATCTTCCACTTACTCTCGTAGTCATTTATGTTCCTTATCTCATTAGCAGTCTCTTGAGCCTGGGCCCTGTGATTTCTGTATGTCCCAGAGATCACTTGGGTTATATCGTCCGCGAACTGGAGATATAATGAGTCCTCGTTAACCGGAGTTGGTAAATCTATTGTATAGATTAGGTAAAGGAGTGGGCTCAGACAACTGCCCTGCGGTACTCCGGCCTCGAGGAGGAACTCAGGTCCTTGGTGACCCTCAATCATGATTCTGGCGCGCCGTTCCATGACGAAGTCGCAGATAATGCGCTCCAGAATCGGGTTTAGCTGAGGGTTCAGTATCTTATATTGAAGGCCCCTCAGCCAGACCTTGTCGAAGGACTTCTGTACGTCCTTGAGCACGATGTTCGTGTATTTTCCTTCCGCTTAGCACTTGGCGATTTTCTCGGTTAGGAGCGCGAGTGCGGTATCTGTTCCGCGTTTTTTTCCGGAACCCATGCTGTTGAGGGTTGTGGGCCCCTTTCTCCTCGAGTTGTTTCTGGAGCCTGTTGGCTAGAATCTTTTGCAGGAGGGAGATGGGCCTGTACGCAATCGGCTGTTCAGGCACCTTTTTCCCTTTTGGTATAAAGATGACTTTTGCCACCTTATATCCATCGTGGAAGTAGCCAGTGTTCAGGGCCACGTTCATTACGTTCGTAATGCATTGTAGCAGGCGCGATGGGGTCGTTTACCAGATGGTTTTTGGTAATCCCTGTCCAGCCAGGAGCTCTCTGTTTGAAAGTTTTGAGCGTGCTCAGGAATTCCTCAGTGGTGATTGGACGTCCGTGGCCCATCATTCTCTTCTCTTCGGAAACGTGCGGGTGGGGATGCGTTCGGTGGATTCTGGTATTGAGTTCGTCTACGATCTGGTGCTCGAACTCTAAGTCGAAATCCTCGTTCTCTTCAGGGAGGATGGAGAATACTTTTCTCCAGTACCTCCTGAACTTTCTTTCGAAGCTTTCCGGTTCCTCGATGATTTCGCCATTTTCTTCAAGCCTCATTTTCTCCTTCGGGGGCAAACCTCTGAGCTTTTTAATCTCCCTCCAAAAATTTTGGGGGTTCTGCTCGGAGGCGAGTTTTTCTATAATTTCGTCCCACATGACCCTTTGTTGTGTGGTGATCAGGTCTTTGAGCTCCTCTCTGAGTTGTCGGAGCCTTCTGGTGTTGTACCTGTTTGGGCCAAATTGCCTTACTTCTTCATAGATCGCTCTATGCTCTGAGGCAATTTCTCACATCTCCTCGGTCCACCTGGGTTGCGGAGGGCTTTTGTGCGTGATGCATGGAATGCACTTTTCGTCCGCTTCCCTGATCAGGAGTATGACGCGGTTAATCTCCTCGTCAATCTCTTCCAGGATAGCTTCGCTTAGGTCTGCTGGTTCATAGCTGTTGAGCATTCGCTTGTACAGCTCCCAGTTTGCTTTTGCAAAGCACTTCCTGGGTCGGATAAGAATCATGATAGAAGCGAGGGATATTGTGTTCATAATGGAGATATGGTCGCTTGGAACCGTGGGGCTAGGCATACTGACCAGATTGAAAGGGAAGTTGGTACTTGTTAGTATTATGTCCGGGGCTGTTGCACTTCTTTCCGTGATGTAGGTCGGAAATTCTGGCCCGGCTCTCTCGAGCCTGTCCCGGTCGATGACCAGTTGTAGATTTCTTCCTCTTTCGTTAGTTCTGGTGTAGCCCGAGACCCCAGACAGGCATTGAGGTCGCCCCCAATAAATACATTCCTGCGGTGGGCTGTTAGGATCAGGAGGTTGTTGATGGGAAGATACCGACGGTGAGGAAGCTGGTATGCAGCTGCAATTGTGAGTCCCCCAACAACCGTAGGGATTTCGACCGCCACGAAGGACTCATCAAGCTCTGGGAGCCTTTTGAAGGTGATGTTTCTTCTAATGGTGATAGCAGCACCGTCATATCTATCTTGACTGGCGTTCTTTACCAGCACGTGGTAATTTCGGATTTTCATCCGTATGCTATTAGTGTTGACACCGTGTTCTTACATTAAGATAATGTCGAGGTCCACCCTTCTGAATATGTTGCCATATTCTCCATGTTTTGTGTCTACTTATAGAGTGTGTTACTTATTCCCTGTGCTTGCGAACCTTTTCACTTTTGAGCTTCTTAAATTCCATGGCCGGGATTATATGACAGGAGGTGTTGTCGAGTACCACTTTTCCAGAGAAGAGTGCTGCCGCGACTTCTGTTTCGTCATCTGTCTCGGTAAACGTCCATTTCAGCTTTTGTTTTTTTATTCCATTCGTGATATCCGTGAGGTCTAGAATTTCTGGGAAAGGGTATTTGTCCGAAGTGTAGACCTTCAAACCCAGTTCCCCGCCGTCGTACTTGTGTCTGTTTTTCTTGTTTTTTTTTTCTTTTCTGTTTTGACATCTCTTGTGGGTACGCTTACGATGCTGTCACTGTCAGAGTCTATGTCGGTCGTCGTATGACTTTTCCTTCTTTTTGTTACCTTTGTGGTAGGTTTCCTTGCTTTTTCTTCCCTCGCCTTTCTCGCTTCAATTCTGGTGTCGGCTTTTCTAATGGGGCTCTTGATTTCCTTGTTCTTGGACCTTTCGTGTGGTGACCGTTGATTCGGCTTGGTGAGTAGATGCTGCTGCAATAACTTCTTCGATTACCTTTGGGGAGAATTGAAGTTGTAAGACATCTCCTGAGGGAGGGTTATCTAGGAACCACATCTCACTCAGGTTGTTGTTCTTTAGTATCAAATTTAGCTCACTAAAGAACGTGCCCAGATTTGTAAGATTTCTCACGTGTGCATAAAGAATGCAGGTGAGAATCTTCGTCGATTCCTCGTTCTTCAGTTTGATATACGTCTTAGTCGGGGCTTGTGTAGGGTAGGATGTCTTCGTTGCTTGCGCATACGTAGTAGTCCTCCTCCTTTGTTCTTCTTCTCTCTTTGCATCCTGTTTTTTCTTAATGATATTTCTTTTTATAGGACCTGCCATGGCTAGTGCTCTATGGCCCTGCCCGCAATTCACACACTTCTCATTCTTCATGCAGTTTTTCCAGCTGTGGCCTCGTTCACTGCACCTGGAGCATGTCTCTTCAACTTCCTGACAGTCCTTTGTGGAGTGTTGTTCCATCTTGGTTCCCGCTGATTTTTGCGTGGAAGAGAAGAATACCCCTCTTTTTGGCCTTCTGGGCCATCTCTGTTTCCGTGAAGATCACTTTGAATACATGGGAGTATTCTTTGTTCTCTCTTTGGTTTCGGAACTTTATTATCTCTGAAACTTTCGCCCAGCTTTGGTTGGCCTCAATTTCTTCAGCTAGTTCCTCCTTCGTACGATCACCTATCCAGAGATCAAGGCGACAACAAACCACACTGCGGTAGGCCTGTATTTGTGGGGGAACTGTGGGCTGGAGGTTTATTTCTTGCAAAACCCGAATGCCATCTTCCCTGCTGATTAGTTCGATGTCTTTTTCTCGTTCGCAGATCGTCAAGTAACCGGTTGGGGTGTCAATAAAGCGTATTAGGAAAGTAGGATAAGTTTTTGTGTGGGTAGTTTGGTGAGTATAATGTGAGTTTTATTATTTCTCTTTAGGGTGGCCTCCCCCTCCCCACACACACACGCTTTTTCAGCAGCATTTGTCACCGGAGGAATCGCCTTGGTGAATGTTGGGATGAGTGTGGTAATGACGCATTATGATGAGATGATAGATGATTGAGTATGTGTGAAACTGAGTGGGATCCTCCCAGGAAATGACTACTGACGGACGCATTGACAACACCGCTCCCCGGGGGTTTTGAATCTCGACTGCTCCCACCATAAACAGAGACGGGTGTTTGTCCCTCTGTGGTCTTGGGATGGGCCTCCGCAGTGGTTATCAACGGAGGTTGCAGTCCGTCCCTTGTCCAATCGAGCTTCAAGAAATTGTTCTCTGCTATGGGCTAATCCTCAAACCAGCTTGCTCCAATGCCCCCAATTATGACTTCTCTAGTGAGCGATATAGTTAGGATTAGGCTCTGTACGGCGAATTCCTCCGTGGGGCCGCTTGGAAGCGGGGGGGAGGGGGTGATGGTTTTACCCGGTCATCTTCTTAAAAGCGTAGCCTGAAAAAAAGATGATGAAAATGATGGTGAAAAGGGGGTGAAATGGTGTAGAAGTAATATCTCTCTTTTGGTTTCTATTTCTTCTTCTTTTCTTGGTTGGTAGCTTCCAGGAGACGTTTTGTCAAAAGCTTTCCAAAAACCTTTCCACCTTTGCCAGTTGCTGACTTCCAGGCCGAGGTGAGGAAGCAAAAATGGAGACGTTCCGGCAAATCTTGCCCAAAACTTTTGCTCCTTTGCCAGTTGCCGACTTGGCGGTTGCTGACTTTTATCCAAGAATTCCGACGAGTCGACTGATTTTTACATTATATTTATTTGATAGAAAAAATACTTATACAAATTAGCGATACAAAAAAATAGTTAATAGTGGGGAAAAAAGTTGAGCGGAGCAACCCCCCATCCCATCTTTAATTTTTTTTTCACCCACTATATCTTCCACTATACCATCTCTCTTCGCAAATTGAGTACATCATCATCGGAGAAGAGAAAGTTACACAAGTACTAGTAAGAAAAGAAATTGGTTCTCCAGGTACTACCGGAGGTCATATTTTTGTATATTTACTCAGTCATTTTAATCTTTTATATTAATTAGTTTAGTTCTCCAGGACATACTGTAGGACAAATATTTTACATTTTAAAATCAGGACATTTTTTCATGACAGAGAATTATATCTCAGAAATTACATTCAATTTTAATATATTGTTATCTTTTGTACAAATTTCACGAAGACCTTATTCTTACTACCAAAAAATATGTTCACTTTTATCCCGGTTTATTAATTGTTTCTATTATTAATATTCTAAATCACTAAACTTTGTTATTGGCCACTAAATATTGTGTTCATTATTAAACACTGAACTATTATTCTTAATTGTTAATTATTCAATATTGATAACTTTATTTACTGCTTTTATTATTTCACGAAGTCGTTATCCTTATTACTAAGTATTATTATTTACTGTTTATTATTAGTTACTAAGTATTAAATTTATTATTAATCACTGAATTATTAACTGCTAAATATTGAGTATTGCACACTGTTTATTTAATGAGATTATTATTAATTTGCTTAATCGCTCAACTTTGTTATTCTTACTAGCCATTAAATATTATGTTCTTTATACACCACTGTTTTTATTCACGTAACCACTGACTATTGAATGTTTTTATCATTAATCCCTTTAACCTCCGAATTTTAGTATTATTATACACTTTCTTCCTTTTTTCTTTTCAACCACTGTTTATTAAATTAATTAACTCAATATATGGATTTACTACTATTGATACTAAATATTATATTCATTTTTAATCACTGCTTATTATTTTTAATTGATTATTATCCACTGTTTATTAAATGTTTTTATTTTTCCTTCGTTTAATGATGATGATGATATATTTATTGGAAAGAGTACAAGTAGTTTTTACATTAAATAAATAAATTTATACAATGCAAAAAATATATAGTCAAAGTGTTGAAAAAAGATAAAAAATATAGCTGAGGAGGGGAAAGATTTAGTCGAAGGCAAAGATACATAAAGAGGTTTCTCCTGGAGAAATAAACGCAGGAGCTCAGCTTTTTGTTACTTTACAGTTTTAAGTTGTACCCACCAATAGGGTTTTAATGCATACACTAATTTTACCCACTAATTGGGTTTTAATATTTACACTAATTTTGGAAACTTATTTACACTTTATTATTATTTTATTACCTACTGTCTATTATTGGTTTATATATAACTGTTTGGATTTATTACGTTCTATACATAATCATTTGAATTTAAAATACTGGTTCACTTAATTTTATTTTATGACATGTACTTCTGTATAATTTACACAGTACATTTTATGCTTTTTACAATCTACTTAATTTTAACTTTTAATTCACTTTATTTTTACACTGACTGATAGTCTTAATTTTATAATTTCCTATTTACATTTTCCGCTATATTTTCACTCGTTTAAATTGTTTTAACACTTGAATATTTTATTTTATATTCGTTTGTTTATTAATTGTCACATTTATCTATTTAACACGTTTAGTTAATTAAAATATTTACTTTGATTAATTATTTCCACTTTAATCTTTTTGCTCTATTATTTATTTATTTGCGCGCTTTGCACTTTTTGTCACTTCTTACTTTTTTGTTTATTGACGAGTTCATCATACCGCACTTTATGTTTTTGTAGGTTGATGAGTTCACTGTGTGACGACTGGACTCCGGGATATACATCGTGCCGCTGAATAGGAGGCCTTCCATTTCCTTTGGGGACCACGGCCCCTCAAATGTCCACTTGTACTCGCCGTTCCTAATGCCCTTTACTAGGTGTGTTTGGTTCATTTTTTCGGGTCAACATCCGGTAGTCCAGAAAATTTTTAGTTTGAGTTGTTCCCCGTCGAAAAAGTGTCCCTTTTCCAGGACATCGACTTTTTCGGTCAGGGGGACTCCGGGGTAAGACTGATCGTCTTCTGACTCCCCATCCAGACTCTCCTCTTCTATTTGTTTAGGGGGTTTGTTGCTCCTCTTCTTCTTAGATTTCTTTTCCTTCGGGGTGTTTTTTACTTGTACGCTATCTTCTTTTACCCGTTCTTGGCTCCCATCCTCTTCTTGATTGTTGGTTGGTTCATTTTCTTTTTTTCTTGTTTCGTCGGTATTCTCAGACTGCGTGTCATCAATGAACTTGATGTTCAGCACGTCCTGAGATGCTGGGTTCGGTGGGAACCACAATTTCTTCTTTACACCGTTGTGTTTTAACATTGTGTTGAGTTCCTCCGAGAAGCAGCCGAGACGTGCAAGGTTCGCCAGGTGGGCCACTATGACCATCGTCATAATTTCCTTGCTTTCGGCCGGCAGGATTAGCTTCGGAGTCACTCTATCTGTTATCGGTGTGGCGATTCCGGGAGTAGATGCCGCGGTGGCATATGAAATTTCTCGTGACTTTTCCTACTTTTGCTGCTTTAGTTTCAACCTCTTGTTTTTGATGGCTTCCTTGCGTAGAGGGCATCTCATGGCCAGAGCCCGATGCTTCCCTCCGTAGTTAACGCATTTGGGCTGTTCCTCGCGGCAATCTCTCCAACCGTGACCAGTTTTGGAGCATGCCGCGCAGGTTTGTATATTTGTAGGGCAGTTTCTTGTCGGGTGACTCTCGATAGCCAGGCAGATTTGGCAGTTTTCTATGTAAATATACTCTTCTGCCTCCATCTGTTCTGGAGCGATGCGAAGGTAGAAGCCCAGGAGGCCTTCCCTTAACGCTCTCTGAGCCATCCCGATGGTGGCGAAGGTGACTTTGATCAGGGTCTTTCATATCTTGTCTACTCTGTCCACTCTTGCCCATGGTTGTTTGGCGTTCAGCTCATCTTTGATCTCTTCCGTGGAGTTGTCCGCAAAGTAGGGGTCCACTCTTTTGAGAATGATGGCATGCCTTACGAGTAGTTTGTAGGGGACTACCGCTTCGAGACCAATCTCGCGGAGGGGTTGCTTAGCCTGGTCTGAAACAAGGGTTTCCACCTCCTTATTTTTCCAACAGACTGCTGCCCACCCATTCGGTGTCTCGATGAGACGGGTGAGCTCTATATTGATTTTGCCGATCATCGTTTCAAATACCGATTGGCTGGTAGGTTTTTGTTTCCCCGCTGTCAGACGGAGGGGGATCCGTTTGGTGTCCTGGTGGGCGGGGAGACCCATGTTCCCCTTCGGGCAGTGCTGCCCTTCCCCCTTATGTGCTTCACTTGCTTCTCGGGGAGGTGGATAATTCCACTCCACAGCTGTCAAAATTGACTCGTATTGGCGTTTTGCCTGTCCTTGCCCTAACGGTTTCCTCCTTTTCCAGGACCAGATGATTAAGACACTACGCGCACACTCTTCTTTACTCTACTCTTTTTCTTTGCGCAGTGGCAATATCGTAACCAATGAGGTTTTTTCGTTTAATTACAATTTACAATTTAGGTTAAAGTGGTGAAATTGTGTGGTAGGTATATAAAGGTGTGAATATGTTTCCTAGTTTGCCCTGGTGTTAGGGCATCACTAGCATTCTTCTTATTTGTTTTAAAAATAAAAATTCCACCGTCAAAAAGTACCTGACTGTCTTTGACAGCCAGTTTCCTCCGTTATAATATATATATATATATATATATATATATATATATATATATATATATATATATATATATATATATATTGATGTATTAGGTTATTGTTGTTCCTCCTTCAAAGCATTCAAGCCTTTCAAGGTTGCTTTCATGCTGAATGAATCTCAAGTTTTGAGTTTTTGGTAATCTATTTAATTTGGGCACTTCGCCTCTTTTCATCGTCTGATTTAGGTTGACATTATTTTATTATCTAATGGGTATTGGGAATTGGGCACTTCGCCTCTTTTTATTCAGAAATTTTGATTATTTGGATTGGGCACTTCGCCTCTTTTTATTCAGTAATTTTGATTATTTGGATTGGGCACTTCGCCTCTTTTATATTTAAATTTAGTTTTAATTTTTGGTTTCTACTGTTTATATTTAGGGGGGGGAGGGGAAGGGAACTTTAATGTGGGCACTTCGCCTCTTTTTTCAATTGTTATTTACAATTGTTGGATTGGTTGAACTAATTGTCAAACTTTTGAGTTTCAAAATCAAAGTGCTTTGGAGTAGTGGACTATTACTACGTAAACATAGGTAGTACCACTTCTCTCGCGCAGGTTCTACTACTAGGGAACAGAGCAGTTCTACCTATAGCGCTTCTACGGTTTTCACGTATATTAATGTTTAGGTTCATGTTCGGGAGTATATCTTGGTCTACCTTGTCCCAAGTCTTTCTCCCTAGCCTTTGGATCTCCATATTGATCGGCTTTAGACCGACTCTTTGGTGAAGAATCGATTGCCGAGTACGGTCGATCCTTCGCGTGCCAGTCATCAGCAGTGGGGCTTTATTCTGTACTCTCTGCATCATTCTGAGAGAGGTACAGCTTGCCATCTGCGTGATGACGGCCGGGTACACCAGGACTGAGCGTACGAAGGCCATGTACAGCTTTTTGATGTTAGGCACGCTGAGGCCTCGGAAACGGTAAAGTTTCCTCAGCTCTCTTTTGGCTAGGGAGACTCTGGTATTTATGTGCGTCTTGTATCCCGTTTTGAAGAGTTGTAAGCTCAGGACTTTACCCTCGTTGGAGTACGGATAGATCTTGTTATTGACGATGACGTCGTCAACTTTCCGGCGGTTCATTGGAATGATAGTGAACTTCTGGCGGTGGGTCTTAATTTTCCACTTCTTCTCATATCTATTGATATTCTCAATTTCGACAGCTGTCGCCCTCGCCTGACTTCCAGAGTTCCTGAATGGACCCAAGACGATTTGGGTGATGTCGTCTGCGTATTGCAGATACATCGAATCGTACCTCACTGGAGCAGGCAGGTCGATCGTGTACACGAAGTACAGCAGAGGGCTGAGACAGCTGCCTTGTGGAACTCCCGCCTCGAGTTCAAGGCCGTGTCCATGAGGTGTCCCATCCGCAAGAAAGCTATTCGGGCGAAACGAGATGTGATGATGCAGTTAAAGGAGGCAAATCCCAAGACCTACGTAGAGGCAGTGGCATCAACCAAGACCAGCAGCACAGAAAACTCTGCCCCAAAACTGGTAATGCCAGGTGAGTCTAAGGAGATTATGACCATGATCGTCTTTGCTCACTTGGCGAATCTAGCTAATCCTGGTTCATTTGCAGAGGAGTTAAATCGCCTCCTGCAAAAGAACGGTTTTCAGAAAAAGCTATGGTTCCCGCCCAACCCCGCATCACAGAAAATGTTAAGGATACAATTCATCGACGTCCCCCAGCAAAAAAACACTGGAAAAGAAGAAGTTGTGAATCGGCACCATAAAACATCGGAGGAAAAACTCACAACGGAAGAAGACTTGGAAAAAGACGAAAACACGAAAAAGTTCACAAAGAAGAAAAAACAAATAAGGAAAAAGAAAAAAGAAAATAAAGAAGAGGAAACAAGCCAATCTTAAGAAAGCTCAGACGAAGATGAAATCCTAAAGTATCCGGGATTTCCACTCACGGAGAAAAGGGATATCCTTCTGCGGAGCTGTTTCTTTGACGCCATGGACGTGGACCTTAAAGTCCATGGTCCCTCTCAATGCCGACCTCCAAAGGGACACAATGAAAAACTGCTGGCCAGAATCAACAAAGGCAAATACAAATGGACATACGAAGGACCATGGTCCCGGAAGGAAATAAGTGGACTATTGATGGAGCGCACGATTTACATCCCGGACTCGTGCTTACACACAATCGATTCAGCTGTCTTTAAAGTAATAGAGAATGGTCACAAGACTTCGGAGTATTACTTAACCTCCAAAATAGCAACTAGAGTTAGCAAGAAGTGAACAAATCAAAGTGATTAAAACAAGTTGTCAAAAGTGCGAACAATTGAACAAATTAAAGCGTCTAAAATAAGCAATCTTTAGTGTAAAAAGTGAATGAATCGAGTGAATAACAATTAAAATGGTCTAATAGTGTAAAATATAGAATAATAAGAGAATGAATCAAGTAAATAATAAGTAAAATGGTCTAATAGTGTAACACATAGAAAAATAAACTAACGATTAAGCTAAACGAGAATAATAATATAAGTACAACTATTTAACAGATTAGATAATAATTTAACTCGTGTGTAAATATTAATATCATAAAGTGCTAACAAAATAAAGTTTTAAACGAAACAAGAGAAAATAGTAAAACCAGAACAATTAATTTATCTAAATAAAACTAAAAGAACAACTCAATTAAAAATAAGTGCTAAAATAAATAAAATCAAACATAAAATGATTATATTAAAAATTTACTTCAAATATTTTTCTATAAATTTGACTTAAAAAATTCTCTCTAAAAATTATACTAAGTTTAAATAACAAAAATTAAAAACATTTCATGTATTCTTTCAAAACAATATATAGTGCTAATAAGTTGACCTCCCCGTTGATTCCGGGAGAATCTGTTTTCCTACTCATACTTAGAGTTTACTCTACCTCTTCTCCGCTAAATTTTCAAAAAATATAACTTCACCACTACACCTATCTATTGTTTCATTTTACATATATGTATTTAAATCTTTTTATTATTTTAATATTTGTAAAATGAAAAAACCTTTTGTATATTTCCTATTTTTTAGACTTGGAAGAAATCTACAAGAAAATTGAGCTCACAGAAAAGTTCACAGCCGGCAAAAGAGGAAAAGTCGAGGGAAGGAATTAAAAGAACGCCATCGATTTTAACCTTTTTTCCACCGGCCTTCATGAACAAGATCTATTTTTTTACGGAGCTATGTATGGCCGACACAAAATATCGTACTGCGTACTGGAGGGGTCATGTTTCCTGTTTACGAAGGAGAAATACTGCAGAGGGGGAAGTTTATCTTCCTATTTACACAAGAGAGTTATTAACAGCGTGAAGTTTATCTTCCTATTTACAAAAGAGAGCCATTAACAGCGAGAAGTTTATCTTCCTATTTACAAAAGAAAGCTATTAACAGCGGAAAGTTTATCTTTCTATTTATAAGGTTCAATGTGTGAACCGTTTAAATTTTAATCAAATTTTTACTAGGCTCATGTATGAACCGTTTAAATTTTTCAAACAAATGTTTACTAGGTTCGATCTTCGACCCCCACAAACCTTATGTATACCCGACCTCTGCTCGTTTAATGGATTAATTCCGAATTATTCTTTCATGAAGGTGAAAGAGGCTAGGCATCTCCACCGCCTTCGTCTACCGAATGCCCAAGGAGAAACCCATCGTTGGCCCCTTTTCTCCGTGCGTAGGAGAACTCGGGCAGCCTCTAAGGCTTATAAAGATGGTGTGATGGACCCGTATCCATTCTCCAAGAGGACATACCGGACGTAACTGATTGTATAGTTGCAGTAGTGCCGGGCCCTTGTAGGCCTCCATGGTGGGGAGTCTCGAGGGACAATGCGAAGCTTTTTTCTTTTTGCAATGGCTAGCCATACACCAAAAACCTCCCCTTCTCGTAAGGGTTCTCGTGCCAAACGTTCCTTAGCTCTCCTTTCAGCCTTCCCTCGCTCGTTGGAACCCTACTCCAACGAAGTAGACCCAGATCTAGATTATCCTCGCTTTCTTGTCATGAATTCATCATCCGACACCCCACTTGCAAAAGTCGATGTGTTTGACGTCAATGAATCTTTTGAGTCCCGCTGTGGTAAACCCCACCGGATGTGGTCAAGAGGTAGTGGTGATGTCGTAGTCGGGGTGTCATCCCACTCTCAACACACACTTGTGCGTAATCTATCTTCGATAGCTGAAATTCCAATAACTGTCACGCCCCATCCGCGTCTGAATTTTGTCAAAGGTGTCGTCCGTTCAAACGAACTAAAGGACTACGACCCCACCCGCCTTTAGAGTAAGCTTAGTACGTAACGTGTCACACACATACACAGGGTAACTAAAACATTAGGCTCCACTAAAGTCCCAACCGCCACACTGATTTTAACATTTGAACGACAAGAACTGCCGCAGTATATTAAAGTTGGGTACCTTCGTGTCCCGGTAAGTCCTTACATCGAACTACCCAGACGCTGCTTCAATTGCAATCAATTTGGACATGTTGGCCGTGCCTGTCGGCACCCTCGCTCGTGCGTGAATTGTAGCTCTGACTACCATGGCCCTGAATGCACCAAAACACGCCGTTGTGCTAACTGCGGAGGTACCCACAGTGCTGCGTCAAAACTCTGCTCTATATTTTTATATGAAAAGGAGGTGCTCGCTTTGCGCGACACCCTACGTCTAGATATAAGAGAGGCCTGCCAGCGGGCTCGAGCACAAACCTCACCACTCGGCCGTCTCTTCTCTGACGTTTTACGTGACGCTGGACGAAACCGACCATCACGCGCGAATTCCGACCAGCCTGAAGCACTTCATCCTACATCTACTCGCAGCGTCGGAAACATTCAGAATATGCAGTCGAAGCATCGCTCTCACACCGAGATAAACAATGTAGCCCTCCTCTCCCCAGCAGCTCTAGTTGGGAGACACGCTCAGGGTGAGACACTTGAAGACATCAGACGCTATTTGAAAGAATCCTCAACATCGACCAGTGAAGGTTCATTCACCTGTCCCCGAGACCGAAAGCCCAATGGTAAGAGGAAGGATTCCTCACCTGGGTCATCGACCACCAATAAGCGGGCAGCCTCTGGAGCTGACTCGGCCGAGCCCCGAGAATCTTCAATGGACTCCTCCCCTATTGCTGAACATTCTATGCCCTTAAGTCCGTCCCGCCCTTCACAGGACTTAGGCCCCATTTTGATCCAAACGATGGCAGATATACACCCAGCTCCACACACCTCGATCAGATCACCTGTTCGTTACGCTCACCCTTCAACCCATGATCCAATGGAAGCAGTTGATACTCCAACATCACCAATCGCAGCGGTTGAACCAACTCCTCAGACACCGAAAATACGACTCGACCCATGAATCCGGATCTACCGTCTGAAAATCCCTTCTCGATCTTCCTTTTCCTCCAGGTTGTGAGCCCAAATTACAATCAAGGGCCTCGGTTGGTTCTCCAAAACACACGATAAAAGCCCCAGTTACTGCTCCATCTAGGATCTCTCCACCTGCAAAAGCAGGCTCCTCAAAATCAGCTCTCCGTCTCCCAAGCTCTTGGGGACGAACATCAAATACAATATCGGCCGCAAAAGAGAAAAAGATATCCACAGTGGTATCTAATCGTCACACATAATATCTTCCATTTTACAATGGAATTGCCAAGGCGTTCTTCCAAAGTAGGAAAAACTCAAAATTCTTTTGACGACTATCCACCCCGCTGTTATTTGTCTTCAGGAGAATAAACTGGGTATACGGCCCTTTCTGCCGGTACCCGGGTTTCTCACTTTCAACTCTATTGCTCCCGCTAGAAGCTACTCTAATGAGGGGTTGTCAATCATGGTATCTTCATCCCACCCTGTTTCTCCCATCCCCCTAAATACTACCCTCCAAGCTATTGCCGTGAGGGTTTTTCTTACTAAACTTTTTAACGTTTGCTCTATTAACCTCCTCCCTTGTTTATCATTGTCAAGACCCGACCTTTTAGAACTTATAGACCAGTTACCCACCCCACTCTCATTACTAAGAGATTTTAATGCCCGTCACCCATACTGGGGTGACATCACTCAAAATTACAAAGGCAGTGTTTTAGTCTTTTTTATTATCTGACTTTCTTTGCGTTTTAAATACTGGTGATTTTACCTCATATCATGTCCAGACGGACTCTTTGAGCTGTGTTGACCTTTCTGTTTGTTCCCCGGATTGCTTCACGGAATCTCGATGGTCAATTCTTGACGACCTCCATGGGAGTGACCACTTCCCTATTGTCTTGTCGGCCCTTCAAGTTGGCCTTCATACAACCATGCTCCTTAAGTGGGACTTAGGTCATGCAGATTGGAAAGGTTTCCAAGAGGCGTCCTATACAAATGCATCTTTGGGGACCTTCAATGGAGTGGACGCGGCAGTAGAATACTTTACATCGACTATCTACAATGCAGCAACACAGACCATCCCACGGAGGCGACCTGTCACGGGCCGCTCAACCGTACCCTGGTGGACCTCGACGTGTGCAACAGCTATCAAATATTACAAGTTAGCCCATGCCCGATTCCGAAAGAACCCAACTTTGTGCAACAAGGTCGACCGAAACCGATCTCGTGCGCTTCGCCAAAGAACCCTTCGTCAGGCTCTCCGAAATTCATCGCGCCGTTACGTTTCATCAATTTCCTCTATGACACCTACCGCTAAGATCTGGAAGAGGATTAATAAGATCAGGGGCCGTTATGCTGATCATCATACCCCCACACTCAACTTAGACGGTTCCTTGGAGAATGACGGCCTGGCGGTCAGCAATGCTTTTGCTGACCATTTCCACGCCGTCAGCAGTGTCAGCCGTTACGATAAGGCTTTTCAATCCTACAAATCAAAGGAAGAATCTCATTCTCTCAACTTCACAACAAAATCTAACCTTCCATATAACGCTCTATTCAGCATCCATGAGCTGCATAGCGCTTGAAGAGATCCATTTCGATATGATTCGGCACCTACATCCACACTCTACTCTCTTCTTACTTGATTTGTACAACCTTATATGGGTGAAGGGTTTTTACCCCTCACCATAGCGCATTGGAATCACCCTTCCCTTTGTCAAACCAGGCAGGGATGGGTTGGAGGCAGATCACTATCGCCCTATAGCTTTCACTAGCTGTTTGAGTAAGTTGCTGGAAAAATGGTATTGGAGCCCCTAAACTAGTTCCTAGAAACCAATCACCTTCTCTCTCCATTGCAATGTGGCTTCCGCAAAGGTCATAGTACCTTTGACATACTAGTACGTTTCGAAGGATCGGTCCGGAAAGCTTTCTCATTAAAGCACTGAGTCCTGGCCATATTTTTCGATATTGAGAAAGCCTACGACAAAATATGGAGATACGGCATCTTGAAGCAGCTATACATCTGGGGGATGAGAGGCTTTTTACCGTCACTTATTCAAAGTTTTTTAGCATCTCGATCCTTCAAGGTACGTGTTGGAGACGCATACTCTAACCTGCAACCCCAAGAGGAGGGAGTTCCTCAGGGCAGTGTTTTAAGTGTCTTATGTTTTATAATTGCCATCAATGATATTATTTCGTCTCTCCCAGAGGGTGTATCGGCAACTCTGTTTGTCGATGATTTAGCACTATACTGTTCCTCACCTCGCCTTCCATCAGCAGCGCGTCGGCTAAAACGGGCGGTGAATGTTGTATCCAAAAGAGCACAATTTAAGGGATTCCGCTTTTCCACGAACAAAACCAAAGCAATGTATTTCCACCAGGACAGAGGGGTTCTTGTTCCGCCATCTATCTCCCTACAAGGCGAAGATATAGAGTTTGTCTCCGAGTTTCGGTTCCTTGGAGTAACTCTCGATCCAAAGTTATCCTGGTTACCACACCTACGCCGACTTCGAACAGGCTGTCTGCAGGCTCTAGACATTTTGAAAGTTCTCTCACACACTTCGTGGGGCAGTGACCGACAAACATTGTGGACATTATACACAGCCCTCGTCCAATCTGACTTGGATTATGGCTGTCAAATTTACTCATCGGCTCTCCCTTCAGCCCTTAAAATTCTGAACTCCATTCAAAACCTCGGAGTTCGCCTTTCTAGTGGAGCCTTTCGTACTTCTCCTGTCAACAACCTTTACTGCGAGAGTGGGGTACTCCCTTTGCCCTATCATAGACTTCAAATCTGCATGTGATACCTCTGCCGAGTATAGCAAGTTCCTGTATCAGAGGTTTACAGATGCCTGTATGCCTCCGAATCAACGTCGGCATTTGATAAGTTGCCATCTTTACCCCGCCCCTTAAACCTTCGTATAGGAGATCATCTCTCTAACCTGGGTGCTCCAAGGGTCCTTACCCTTCCATCCTTGACGTGCTGCTCTCCCCATAGTATGTACCAACATGTGTAGCCTGGAGAAGTCTTCCATGGACCCTCAAATCATTAAGAGCCTGTTTTTAGAGCATTCAACCTCACCCAAAAATGCTGCCCACTATACACGGATAGCTCTAAGTCAAACGGTGGCGTGGGCGTTGCAGCTAGCTACCCAGGCGGAGAATTTCTAACTTTATCTTGGCCGCCAGCAGCATCCATTTTTACCACTGAACTTTCAGCAATCCTTTTAGCCTTCAGACTCATCCAAATTTTACCTTTTATTGATTTTGTCATTTTTTTCTGACTCAAGGAGTGTTTTACACTCAATTAGATCTTTTAATGCGTCCCACCCCTTAGTCACAGAAATTTTCAACTGGCTGATCAAAACAAAATGCGTCCCGATATAGAATTATTTTTTGCTGGGTTCCTGGGCATGTGGGGGTCCTGGACAACTAGAGGGCTGATCGGCTGGCCCGCTCAGCACATTTTGTGTTCCCTGAGAACTCGGCTCTGCCTTTTAGGTACTACTTTCCTTCAATAAGAAAATATATTTTTCAACTGTGGCAGAATGAATGGGATGACTGTTCATGATCCAAACTGTACAAAATTAAAAATTCTATTCACTCTTGGCCCTCGAGCCGTCATAGAATGCGGTGGTTGGAGGTGGCCCTTTGCCGAGTTCACATTGGCCACACGAGACTTACTAACGGCCATCTTGTTTCGGGTGATGCTCATATCATTTTTGCTGTCATTTTTGCGGTGGGGACCAATCGGTTGCCCACCTTTTATTAGATTGTAGCCATTTTACCATTCTCCGATTGTCCTGTTTCCCGACCATTTTAACTATTCATCAACACAACCGTCTTTGATTCATATTGGCGGAGGATGCCCAGAATTACTCAACTGGAGAATCCACCGCCCAGAATTACTCAACTGGAGAATCCGCCGCCCAGAATTACTCAACTGGAGAATCCGCCGTCCAGAGTTACTCAACTGGAGAATCCGCCGCCCAGAATTACTCAACTGGAGTATCCGCCGCCCAGAATTACTCAACTGGAGAATCCGCCGTCCAGAGTTACTCAACTGGAGAATCCGCCGCCCAGAATTACTCAACTGGAGAATCCGCCGCCCAGAGTTACTCAACTGGAGAATCCGCCGCCCAGAATTACTCAACTGGAGAATCTGCCGCCCAGAATTACTCAACTGGAGAATCTGCCACCTGAGCTTATATAGATAATTTAAAGGCATAGAATAGCAAAAAGCAAATAATGTTTATTTTTATTATACACAAATTAAATATGTAACTTAACATAATAAACAGTAAATAATTATACAATATTGAATGATTTTACTTTTTTTTATAGAGTAAAAACCTATCATGAATATAGTTTGCTTATATGTTCGCATAAATAGTGGAAAGCATTGGTTCCAAACCTATCTCGCCACATCATTTCACTTAAATGGGTTGCGAATAAATTTCGTCGACAACCTCGCATTTGTTTAATTTTCTGTTTCTGTTTATTCCAATATGACTCAATAGCTTGGAATCTCTGCGTTCTACAATTTCCATGTAGCCAACAGCTGGAGTGAAACTAGTGTCCACTAGTCCAAAACCCCAAATAGGTTTTTCATTTCCTCGTCCTCTGTGGGGCTTTACTTTATGGGCAAAGCAGGATTCATGGGCTTTAACAATGATTTCAGGTCCTCCCAGTTGAATTGGAGATGCCTCTTCAAAGTACTTTTGACACAATTCACGAAAAAAATTGAAAATGTCGATGACAGTTTTTTCGCAAATTGACACCATATAAACTGCATTTTGTACACTTTCTTGGATGCGCCACATATACATTATGTGCAACCAAACACTTAATTTCGAATTGGACTTCTCGAAAAAAGATCCTTTTCTGATTGAAGTAACACATGCTTTATACATTTGGCACTGTCGATTGTAACAACGCCACTGATAGCCGTCTTTCAAAGATTTACGCTTACACAAATTTAACTGCTCGTTGCAGTAAATACAGTTCATTTGGCTCTTGAGAATGCCTTATTTTGCATGAATACTATGATGGGCATGGCATCTTCGTGTACTAATAATGGCATAAGTGTATCTCGGTATAAGTTATTAGCTGCCATGGGTTAAAAATTCTCGGAGATCTTATATTTATAGAGATTTCTAGGCATATTATCAACTACATATTTGTATTTCCAACTTTTATGATTTCAAATCGTATCTTTTGTCTTATCTTAGTGACTAACTGATAAGATATAACTGATATGACAAACTGGAGAATCCAGTTGATCCCATATTTGCCACAAATGTTCTAACTGGAGAATCCGCCGCCCAGAATTACTCAACTGGAGAATCTACCGCCCAAGACATCTGGGCGACGGGTTCTCCAGTTGATCCTAAACGACTAATTGGTTCCCCATAACTGAGTGGGGTCCAGCAACTAGCGTCAAACGGCCATCATAATCCTCCAAGCCCCTCGCTGTCCTATAAAAACACGACGTTAACAAGCTTCCGTTAACAAAAAAAAACCCGGTAATGAGTTTAAAACTCGGGTAAATCAAAGTTATTAAATTTTATTGAACTACTTAACTAATCATATAAAATTTCTTTTTAATTTTAACATAAAGTAGATTAAATGATACTTACTCCAATTCATGGAGATGTTGGGGAAACACGCACTTTTTCCGCCCCTTTATTGTGATTGTTTTCTCTTTCTGGTGGCGATGCTCAAGCTGGATTTCGTTATGACTGCAACGACTAAGAAGTGAGGACGATGCGGGAATTTCATTTCGTAGGATAAAATATCTTTATTGTGAGCCGATTACGTCCTTAAAAGGGCATGCATTGGCTTTTAGGAGTAATAGAAAAGGGATTTAGGACACTTCATTTTTATGCAACTCAATTCATATCTAGGGCATCCGAAACTAGGAAGGACAAAGATAGTTAACCTAACTCAAAGTAACCTGACCCAATCTAACCTAACCTAACCTGGAAAAAGGCAGTTTTCTATAATACAGACAAGACCCTTGTTTTATTATCGTATAGGATATGTTGTGTATAAATTGTCCAGGTAAGATTTGCTCGGTTATGAGTTGTTCAGTCGCCATACTTTGCCGTCCAAAATGAGAGAGCAAAATACCAAACCCTACATTATCTTGCTCATTTCATTCTTCTGAAATGTTAAAATTTCATCTCATAGAACTAGGAAGAAAAAAAGTTATGAAGAAATTAATATGTATTTAAAGAAGGGAAGCGTCCAAAAATAGAGAACGATAACATAACTTTCACTTGGCACGTACAATTTGTAACGTGTGTATGGCAACACTGCTCCCTGTGTATTGTAGCTTGCTACTTATGGTATTATTCATTTATCAGGATGTCGATATAAGTTAAAGTTGACCAATCCTTCACAAATCACGTAATCTAGTGGAAGAATGCAGAAGTGACAGCTTAAGGAAGCGGTCATAAAGTGTGATTTCACGCAAAATAAAAAACATGAAGAAACTGGGCAGTTCGAATCGACGAAGAAAATGGGTTGCCGTCGAAAAAAACCTCCCAGGGCACGAGACAATAGCCGGTATTTCACGCCGAGTTGCCTAGAACCTGAATGTGTCCCGCCGCCAGACGGCTTCATGTCACTTCAGAGAGGAGGGGACTCAAAGCACGCTCTCTAGGTAAGAAATTGTTCCGAAGTGAGACAATAAAGCGACTAGGTTGTCCTTTGCTACTGAGCACCGTAAAAATAGGTAAGTGTTTTTCAGTGACGAAAACAAATTTCATTTGTTAAGATTGGATGTGAGCAGTACTTAAGGCGTTGTTCAGGTGAAAGTATTGAATTCCAGACTTCCACATACAAGAAAAGGGCGGTTAATTTTGGAGGTGTCTGCGTTATTGTGCAGGGCGTGTTTTCAAGCGCTGGAGTCAATCCACTCGTCCGTTTACACGATAAAGTAAACACTGTGGTATACATAAATCTGTGATTCCTGAACCTTTCCTAACCACGGACGTTCGTGAGCCTCTATTCATGCAGGGTAATGCTCTGTGTCACACAGTATAAAAGATGAAGCAGTTGTTGGATGCTGAAAATATCGTCAGGATCAACTAGCCTGCGCAGAGCATTAATTTAAACCTGATAGAAAAGTTATGTTAGATACTCGGTGATGAGGCTCTGGCTCGGAAATCGACGAATGAAAGCACAGTGAAAAAAAATCACCCCCGAACAATGCGACAAATTGACAAAATCCTGCTGTCGAAGTTGTGCCCAAGACATTTAGAACAAGGACCTGCATACTTCTTATTAATATTTTATCTAATTGACTATGAGATCATTATAATGTTTACTGGTCTTGATTATATTTATATTCATCGTTTTCGATTTTTGGACACCTCTTTTCAAATACACGTTTCTTTCCTCAACTTTTTTAGCCGCTGTTCTATGAAATGAAACTGACATTATCAGAGTTAAATTTCAAAAAATATCCTGTTCAATTTTCATGGAAATTCAACAGGTATTTAAAAAAAAAAGAGATTTTGGTATATTGTTCTATCGTTTTGGACAATACTCGGGAAAAGAATCACTTCAACGCACAAATAAATCCATCCTCAGATACGCACAAACACACAGATAAAAAACGCAGTGTAAACAATATTTCTGATGAATGGAACTATAAACCCGGGAAGCAGTAATGATTTCAAGAGGCAAAAGAATAAAAAGAGTAAACATGTGAAACAAACTACATAACAAACAACGAGACTAATATGAATTCTTTCATACTTTTATATATACTCGTATGTATGCGTATATGTGTGTATGATAAGAATAAAATAAAAGACAGGATACAGAAAATAAATTTTTTAAAAAAGTTGTTGCCTCTTGAGTGGACCGTTTAAGCTCCATTGACTCGCTCCCTTTCGGTGTGGGTGCTAAATTCTAATGTGGGCTCCGTCAGCCAAGCTCGCATCTGCAACTCGCCTGAACGATTCAATTGAAGCCACGTCAAAGGTAATTTCCTTCAATTAATACCTCCATGTCTCTGACGCCAAGTCCAATGTATGACAACCCCTTTTGTTTGGCCGTGTCGGCTCTGTCAGCCTAATTCTTCGACTTGATACATATGCCCGCGGTTGGATGTGTATATTTGTGTGAGTCTTGATATATGTGCGTACATGTGTGCATTGGAAATGATGTATAAGCCGCACGAAAAGGTAGTAACGTAGGTACCGTGCGGGTGTTCAGCTGATGGGAAGGGCGGGACGGGAGGTTCTTCTAGCATGTTCTTGTGATATGCTAAGGAGCCCGCCTTCCTACACTTAATTCTTGCAAATTATCTCTTAAGAGCATAGGGGGCGCTTATTGGGTCAAATAAGAGAAGAAGCACGAGCAAACTCAACGTACAGCGCGCAAAATTTGTGCGCAAGTTCCATCCGAGTTAGCCGCAATTTTTAGTCGTTACAAAATGAAAAGGAATTTCATTGCTCTATTAATGACCTGTCATCTTTTCGGTTCCATTGCAAAGGGAAGAGTAAAGACAGCGAATTTAACGAATGAAATGGTAGCTAAGCAAAGGAAGAAAATAAATGAAAACAGAAGGAACATGAATAGTAACGAATTAATATCGGATTTTTTTTTAAAAGGCAACTAGGGGTCTTTTCGCCTCCCGTTGTAAGATATATTAAGAGGGAAAGAATCAGAGGAAGAATAGATAGAAAAAGAGAAAAAAGTTTAGAATTATAACAGTGCAAAAGATGCGGGAGGAAAATAATTCTCCAAAGAAGCCTCATGACCTGTTTGAAGATCGGAAGGACATTCGGACCGGCAGGGCACACTATCTTCCAGATCTCATTGCCAACAGGTTGGTTCATACCCATGAGGGCATTGGGGTCAGGTGGCTAAGCAAACCTCTAGATGTCAGTTGCAGCATACTAGCCTACGCTACACCTGATACCTATTACCGTGATTTAGACTAGGGCCTGAAGGGCGGGCTATTACTCCCGACTTTAAGTGTACAAAAGGTTCTACCCTGAGTACTCTATCCACTCCCTATGGGACAGAGGTAGTCAGAAGAATAATGCGAGCCACATTAGAAGTAAGCCGGAATCGAGAACGCGCACTCTCAAATCTTCAACAATAAGGTCCTAAAAAACTACAGATACTCATTAATACAAAATGTTTTCATCCAAAATTGATTCAACCCATGCCTAACCACCGGATACTTCCTGGACGACTACAAACTTGCCAAAATGCTATTCATCTCAAAACCAGGCAAACCATCGGATCTCCTTACTAATTATCCACCTATCTCACTTTTGAGCTTCATTGGAAAAGTCCTCGAAAAGATTCTTAAAAGAAGCCATAAAATTTGTAAACAAAAACAACCTTAACAACGAATAGCATTATTAGGATTCTGTAAGTAGACAGGAGCTGCCAAGTGTAGGCCATGAATGGTCTTTTGAAGTCTCCTTCTTTTCTTATGTTCTTATGTTCTTATACGCCACAATGACACTGAAAAGATTGCCAAGGACAAAGCAGAGAAAAAATGCATCAATCTGATCCTGAGAGAAGTAGAAGAAGCCTTTAATAAAGTCTGGGTCAGAGGCACGTAACATAAAATTCTAAATCTCCAGATATAAAACAACCTGGTCCGTGATTATCTGACAAATAGAAGCTATCATCGCTCTGGCGATGAGCGTAGTGGCCATTTTAGCGAAGAGCGCTTGATGACACAGGTTCAAATCCAACTCTTTATTCATTTTCATATAAAGGCTAAAATAGTTTGCCATATTGTCCGTTTCTATAATTCTCCCATTTTTTTTCTTAAGCTTTAACGGTTCACGTAATTAATTTCCTTAGCGTTTTTCCGGGTTGTGTTACCAGTTTTCATTTATTTGGACCTTTATATATAAATATATATATATATATATATATATATATATATATATATATATATATAAATATATATATATATATATATATATATATATATATATATATATATATATATATATATATATATATATATATATATATATATATATGCACTCGTACTGTATTGTTAGATAGTCTGCAATGCAAGGTTTCTGCATCTTTTTTTCTGTCTTCAAAATTGTTTTGAAAGGTAGCAAATAAATATGGCGAAAGCCCTGTGGTGGTTGTTATCACCCGAAGAACTTGTATTTGCTTCTCCTTCTTTGTATGTGACATGGGGAATGAGCCTTTAAATTGTGAGCGGGTAAGAAGATATGGAATAAAAATTCTTTGGAGGTTCCTAGCTTAGAGAGATACTGGGCTTGATGGGGGTAACGCTTTGGGCGAAGTAGAGTCACTGTGCCTGGTAGCTTAGCGGTAGAGCATCTGACCGGCAATCAGCCAGGAATTTCAAACTTTTTTTCCTGGTGTTATCTTGGTCTTCTCGGTAAAGGATTGCCTTCATTGTGCCGCCCTCTGCTCTCTTTGATTCTAGTGTTATTCTAATGTCCCTTTCTCTTACCTCTAAAAAAAACTCCTGTTTCTTGTCTCATTGCTCATTCACGTCCAACTTCTCTTTCTTGTAAATATATATATATATATATATATATATATATATATATATATATATATATATATATATATATATATATATATATATATATAAATATACCAGTCAATAGTTTGCTATTAAGATTAAAATTTAAAATCTAAAAAAAGTAGCCATTGTTAAATTTTTATAAATTTTCAGAACTTTGCCAATTATAATAATTTTAAAAAGGAACTCTAATCTAAATTTTCCCCTTTCGAAATATCACGTTGCTAAAATATATAGTCATAGAAGATATATAAAAATAAATTTCTGAACTTCACCATTTGTAATTCTTTGGGTTTTAAAAATTTCACAAAATTTCAATACTTATATTTATTTCTGAACTTCACCATTTTGCTTTTGATATTATAAAAGAATTATTAGAAATAACTTTGATAAAAAACATAAGTCATAACCAAACTAAGATGAAATTATTATTCAAATGCTCAAAAAATCCCCTTCTTAAATTATAGAGTTGGTGATGATATATATATATATATATATATATATATATATATATATATATATATATATATATATATATAAATATATATATATATATATATATATATATATATTTCTATATATATATATATATATATATATATATATATATATATATATATATATATATATATATATATATTTATATATATATATATATATATATATATATATATATATATATATATATATATATATATATATATATATATATATATATATATATGAGGGGCGGTCAATAAGTTTTGCGAATCGGTAGGGCAAAACAGAGGAAGTGGGATGGCTGTTTGTTGGGGTGTTAGGACAAGTTATGACAAGTCAGGACCTGCAGCCCCACGCTCCATGGGAGTTCCGCCATGGTCGTGAGTCCCTTGAAGATGACCGCCGTCCAGGACGCCCGTCAGACGTGACCAACGAGTAGAATGTGGCCCATGTGGAGAGGATGATCCTCGAAAATCGACGGGTGAAGTTCGAAGAAATCGAGCGAGAACTTGGAATATCACATGGAAGTGTTATCAACATCATCCACGACAATTTGGCCATTCCCAAGGTCTCTGCCCGTTGGGCCCCTAGAAACCTCACGCCCCATGATCGACTTCAACGTCGTCAAAGTCCACAAAGCTAAAGTTGCACAAGCTGCCTGCGCGAGTGCGCATTCGAGGAGCTCAACCATCCCCCCTACATTCCAGAAGATGTGGCCCCTAGCGACTACTTTTTATTCCGCCAGCTCAAGGCTGCACTGCGTGGACGCCGGTTTGGGGACGATGAAGATGTCCAGCTCGCCGTCCAGGAGTGGATTGAACAGCAGTCGGGAGATTTCTGGTTGTCGGGAATTCGAAGCCTCGGGGACAAGTGGCGCAAGTGCATTGAAGTCGAGGGTAGTTATATTGAAAACTAATAAAACACTTTTCCTCATATCTCGTTTCCTTATATCCGAATTGCAAAACTTATTGACTGCCCCTCGTATATATGCATGAAATAAACCGCAGTGTTAGTATCAGTTTATTTGCGAAACCGGGTTTCGACGGAGACCTCCGTCATCTTCAATTGTTGGTAAACTAATGAATCATTCATTAGCGATTGAAGATGACGGAGATCTCCGTCGAAACCTGGTTTCGCAAATAAACTGATACTAACACTATGGTTTATTTCATGCATGTATATGTACATTATTGTGCTTCTTTGGATATATATATATATATATATATATATATATATATATATATATATATATATATATATATATATATATATATATATTGTAGATTACTAGTTGACATGTGATGTATGTTGGCGAGTCTTTTTGCGTTAACCTTTTTCCGTTTTATTTTGGCGCTTGTGGGTGTTTTGAGCCACAATCAAAACCGAAACCAGGCGCAAGAGACTGAAAAAAGCGGGACCGTGAAGAGGCAGCGGCCGAGGGCGAAAGAAAGACATCGGTCGGCCGTTGGAACTTGATTGGTTGATGTTCTAATCACGTGGTTGACAGGAGACCGCGCCCACAGTCGGACCCCTTCACTGGTTGACGCTAGCCCCAACGTAAGGGGTACGCAGGGCCCTTTGTTCAGCTCCCAGCGACGGTATTTAATTAGCAATTTTATTCTCTCCCACCATCACACATACAAACACTCTCACCATATCACAGTCTGTTTGTGTGTGTGTGTCTGTATATATATATATATATATATATATATATATATATATATATATATATATATATATATATATATATATATATATATATATATATATATATATATATATATATATATATACCATTGGCAGACACACACACACACATATATACACACACACACACACCATCTCAGACGATTAACAGAAGAAATAAGCAACTTCGAGAAAAAGAGCAGAAACTGACCAATTATAGTTAATGTTGGAACTAATGATGGGTTTAAGGGAAAAAACTAAGATTACACCAAAATGGTTAAAACAATCAAATCGAAAACAGATAATGGAATAGTTTTGCATATTACCTAGAATATATGAGAAATGTGAAAATTTAAGCCGAGCTATTGGAATTAACCAGTGTACACTCCACTCCTGACTGCTCAGGCTAGATTCTTTTCACACATTTTCACTTCCTCCAACTTCAACACTTTTTGTGACCTATTCAAAATTATATATCGGTGACACCACCAGTCAGGGTGCTGCTGTTTAAGATGATGAAAGAATGTCTTGTTTGTATCTTTGCCTGCTAAGCCCACGCATTCAAAGATGGAGGACCTCTGTTTTAGCACTCCAAGGACACTCCGCAGTAGGGAAAGAGTCCCCCAGGACAAACAGCACCCTCAGAAATAGAACTACTGCGCTACTAAGTAAAGACTCGACTTCACACTCCTCTCCGGAACCTCGAATCAACCCTACGTCTCGATGCTCTCTCGCTTCCGCTTAGGCTATGTGCCGCCGCCTCACCCAAGTGCCTCTCAATCTCGCATCACTCAGGAGAACAGCGCCCTTAAATTCAACCCCAGGAACCATTCATCCCTCAATCGATTAAGCAATTTAGGCGAAATCGCACGCAATCCCATTTTTGCGGTCATTAAACTAGTAGTCCCTTGTACTAATCGATCAAGACTCTCACCGAACACCGTTGGCCACGAAAGTTTCACCATGCTGCAACGCACTCACACATGCACAAGTACCTTCGAAGAGAGACCCATTGTAAAGTCGGGAATATGGCAGCCTGCCTCCAATTTACGTCAACCATCTTTTTACTTAATTTCAAATATCATTGTCCTGTAACCACTTTAATATTCGAATCCCATTATTATTCTTCGATAAATATTCTTCCGAAGAAGTAATCTCTATTGTAAATCTATCCATTATCCATTACAATAAATCTCTCTCTCTCTCTCTCTCTCTCTCTCTCTCTCTCTCTCTCTCTCTCTCTCTCTCTCTCTCTCTCTCTCTCTCTCGTTAACTTGATGAAGGTAAAATGTGAACGAAAGTCGAATAGCTTGAACACCGTTCGCCCATTTTACCCCATCCCCCTCCCCGTAAATCTTCGAACATCCTCCTCTTTAATTTTTGGCAGCTAAATATCCCCTCCCCCCACTAGGGAAGGGGATACACTATGCTTCGCAAGTAAAACGCAAAACTTTATCTCTAACCTGCTAGAGCAGCCAATTTATCATCCTTCCTTTTAAGACAGGTTGTTAAACATTCTCGCCCCTGATATTTGCTACTGAGCATCATACTCTCTTAATCTTTCTGGTGGGGAGGGACTAAAATATGCTCAAGTTATTCATACACGCATATCACCATCCTTCTTCATGTTTTATGGGGTTCTCCCTCTATCTCTCTCTTCAAAGTTTGGTTTCAGAGAGGTTCTGCCCTTCTCGTAGCGAGGTAGGTCAGCCCTGGGGCCCTTTGATGTCCCCTGGTGCTGCGCACCAGACTTTTATTGCACCACGTTTCCCCCTTCCCAATTTCTCGTTACTGTACTTTATCCCTTCCCTTTTTTTTCTCTCGTATATTGGATCTGACGGTTACCTGACCTCTGCTTGTTTTTTTCGGACTGCTACAGATTTTTTGCTTTTTAGGAAGGTCGGAGGTTGGGCGTCTTCGTCGCCTTCGTTAGCCGATGCCCGAGGCGAAACTCATCATTGGCCCTTTTCTTAGCGTTTGGGAGAACTAGAGCAGCCTCTTTGGCCCATAAATATGGTGTGCTGAATCTGTGTCCATTCTCCGAGAAGACATACCGGACGCAGACGAATTAAGAGTTACAGTAGCGCAGGGCCCTTGTAGACCTACGTGGTGTTGAGTCACGCTGAAGAATGTAAAGTCAACTTTGTTTGCTATGGCTTATCTTAAACCTAAAGCTTCCTCTTCTCGTAAGTGTTCTCGTGCCAAACGTTCTTCAGTTCCCCTTTCAGCCTTATCTCGTTCGTTGGGTCCCTATGCAAACGATGTGGACCCAGATCTAGATTATCCACGCATTTTGGTCTTAAGTTCCTCATCTCGTCATCTGAAACCCTGCTTGCAGAAGTGGACGTGTTTGGCATTAATGAATCGTTTGAGTACCAATGTGGTGAACCCAGCCAGATGTGATCAAGAGGTAGTGTTGATATTGTGATTGAGATGTTGTCTCAGTTTCAACACAGTCTTACCCGAAATCTGTCTTCGATTACCGAAGCTGGTACTTTCGTGCCCCTAGTAAGCCCCTAGGTCGAACTACCGAGACGTTGCTTCAGCTGCAAACAATTTGGACATGTTCGTCGTTCCTGTCCGTATCCCCTTTCCTGTGTGAATTGTAGTTTTGATTACCATGGTTCTGAATGCGCCAGAACACTGGGCTATGCCAACTTCGGTGGTGCTCATAGCGCGACTCTGTATCTGGATATGAGGGAGGCTTGCTAATGTGCTCGAGCACAAACTTCGCCTTTGGTCGTCTGATTTCAGATGTTTTGCATCGAGGACTGCCGAGCAGGGTGAGACCATTAAGGACATTAAACGTTATTTGAAAGAATCTTCTGTATCGACTAGTGATGGTTCTTCTAACCCGCCCCGCGCTAAGAGTATGGATTCCTCACCTAGGCCGTCAGCCAGGAATAAGCGAGCTGCATGTAGAGCTGACCCAGCTAATCTTCGATAGCCTTCAATGGACTCTTCTCGAGCTGCTAAATATTCTTTGTCATTAAGCCCGTCCCGTTCTTCACAGGACGTATGCCCCTTACCAGTCCAAACGTTTGCAGAAATCTATCCGGTGCTTCGTACTTTGCCCCAATTGCCTGTTTCGCCTACTCACGACCCGATAGACTCCGATGATATTCTAACATCACCAGCCACGGTTATTGAATAAACCCCCCCGACAGTGAAAGCATTCTCGGCCCACGATTCCGGATCTACTGTCAGGAAATCTCTCCTCGACCTTCCGTTTTCGCCTTAATATGTGCTCCAGCTACAGGCAGGATACTTTGTCGGTTCCTCGGAGCCCGGGAAATATCCCGGGCCCCCCCTGCTACAGCATGTTCTTTGAAATCTGCTCTCCTTTTTCCAAGCTCTTCGGGATGCATTTCAAACTTAACCTCAGGTCAAAGGAGAAAAAGATATCTATTTTGGTCTCTAACCGTCCTGCGTAATATCCTACATTTTACAATGGAATTTTCAAGGTGTTCTTTCTAAATGGGAAAAACTGGAAATCCTTTTAACGACTTTCCATCCCGCTGCAGTTTGTCTTCAGAACGAACTAGGTACCCGCCCTTTTCCGGGGATCCCTCGTTTTCGTATTTTCAACTCTCATAGTGGGGTGTCAGTTATGGTTTCGTCATTCTATCGTGTATCTCCCCTTCCCCTTCACACTACTCTCCAATCTGTTGCCGTGAGGGTTTTCTAACGAGGCTTTTTACAGTTTGCTCTATTTACCTACCTCTTTTTTATCATTGTTAAGAACCGATGTTTTAAAACTTGTAGATCAGTTGCCCTGCCAGTGTTTATTACACGAGGATTTTAATACCAGTCACCTATATTGGGGCGACGTTCTCGTAATGCCAAAAGTAGTGTTTTAGCCTGTTTAAGTAGCTGACTTTCTCTGCGTTTTAAACACCGGTGATTTTACCTCTTATCATGTCCAGACGGACTCTTTTAGTTGTGTTGACTTGTCTTTCTGTTATCAGGATTGTCTCACTTATTTTCGGTGGTCTGTCTATGATGATCTCCACGAGAGTTACCACTTCCCTATTGTCTCGACGGCCATTCATCCTCACCCTCATCCAGCCATACCTCCCAGTGTTGACTTAGGCAATGCTGATTGGGAAGGCTTCCGAGAGGCGTCTTTCACAAGTCCCTCCTTGGCGACATTCAATGCTATGGATGCGGTAGTGTCGTACTTCACATCGATTATCTACAACGCGGCCACACAGACCATTCCCTGGAGGCGACCCATAACTGGTCGCTCAATTGTGCCTTAGTGGACCTCGGACTGCGTGACAGTCGTTAAGAACTACAAGTTAGCTTGTAGGGGTGCGAAGATGTATCAGAGAACAATTCTTTCCAAATCGATAATATAAATAGCCCATTAAATTATCAACTTAGCACGGACTCGCCGTAGCGTGATGGCTAGAGTGCTGGCATTTGGATTCAAAGACCCGCTATCGAAACTCCTCAGTCCACAATTTTTATAAAGAAAATTCACGAAGAAAACGGAAATCAAGGAAAACGATTTCAAGGGCTAACTCATCAATAATCAAGGAGAAATCATCACGTCATCAAGAATGTAGAAGGAATCATCAAAAATCATCAAGAATCAAGAAGAAATCTTCACGACAAGTTAATTGGAAGATGCATCAAGAAAGGAGGGATAAGAAGATCAAGAATTAACCCAGCCAATTAAAGAAGAAGGAATCTCAGCCAACAAGAATACCAAGAGTCAGATAAATGGAAGACATATGTTTCAAGGGGCAACTTCAGTCAAGAAGAAATAAATAGATTCGAATATAGAAATCTCAAGATGAATGATACTGATAAAATAGAAATGTTATAATAAAGGATAGCCCCCCATAAGCTCCTTCTCGGTTCCGGCGCAACTCAATTATGTGCACAAGATGGACCGAAACCTAGCTCAGACGCTTCGTCAGATAACCATTCTTCAGGGTAATTGAACTTCATAGCGTCGCTATGTTTCATCGATTTCTTCTATGACCCCTACCGCAAAGATCTATTGACCTCTTAGTACGTTTTGAAGGATCAGACTGAAAAGATTTCTCGTTAAAAGCACCGAGTCTTGGCGATATTTTTCGACATTGAGAAAGCCTACGATACTACATGAAGATACAGTGTCTTAAGGCAGCTACACGTTTGGGGTATGGGGGGTCTTTTCTGCATTTTATTCAAAGTTTCTTAGCATCTCGATCCTTTACCGTACGTGTTGGAGATACTTACTCTGACCTAGAACCCCAAGAGGAGCGAGTTCATCAGTGTAGCCTTTTAAGTGTTTCGTGTTTTGTAAGTGCGATCAATGATTTCATCACTTCTCTCCCAGAGACTATATCGACGACCTTGTTCGCCGATGATTTGGTGCTCTACTGTTCCTCGCCTCGCCTTCCCTCAGCGGCTCGTTATCAGCAGCTGACAGTCGATACAGTTTCAAAACGTGCACAAGTTTGGGAATTCCGATTTTCCACGAGCAAAACGACAACTATGTACTTCCACCTGGGTAAAGGACCTCTTTCCGCCACCTTGCTCCCTACAAGATGTAAAGATGGAGTTCGTCCCTGAGTTCCGGTTCTTGGGCGTAACTCTTGATGCCAAGCTATTCTGGCTACCACACCAATGCCTTCTTCGAACGGGCTCTCTGTGAGCTCTAGACATTTTAAAGATCCTCTCCCGCACGTTGTGGGGCAGTGATCATCGAGCACTCTGTTCACTCTACACTACCGTCGTCCAATCCAAATTAGACTATGAGTGCCAAATGTGCTCCTCAACTTCACCCTCAGCCCTTAAAAGGCTGAACCCGATTCACAGCCTTGGAGTTCGTCTTTACATTGGACCCTCCCCCCCCCCTCCCTACCGTAAAGTCTTTACTCTGAGAGTGGGGTGCTCTCCTACCCTTATCATCAAATTCAGGGATGTATTCGATACCTCTGTCGTGTACGGCAGGCCCCTGCTTTAGAGGTTCAAAGATGCCTTTATGCTGCTGATTCAACGGCGGCATGCGATAGGTTGCCGTCTTTACTCCGCTCTTTGAACCTTCGGATAGTAGATCATCTCTCCAAGCTGGGTGCTATTAAGGTCCTTTCCTTCTGTCGTTGCCGATCCCTAGTTGGCATGCTCCACCTCCCACAGTTTATACCAGCATGTGAAGCTTGGATAAGTCCTCCGTGGACCCATGTTCCCTTAAGTGCCTGTTATTCGAACATGCGACCTCAAATACACAACACTGCTCGATATACACGGGTGGTTCCAAGTCAGACCACGGCGTGGGTGTTGCAGCCGTTTACTCAGGGGAGTTTTTAACGTCGTCATTGCTCCTGGCGGCTCTATTTTTAACGCTGAACTTTTGGCCATTCTTTTAACTTTTATACTGATCCAAATTTTGCCTTAAAAATGTCTCTATTTTATCCCATTCTAGGAGTGTTTTATAAGCGATTCGCTCTTTGGGTGCTTCTCATTCCTTAGTTGCATAAATTAGAAACTGGCTGTTCCAGAATGCGTCCCGTTATCGGCTTCTATTTTGCTGGGTTCCTAGGCATATAGGGGTCCTGGCAACAAGAGGGCTGATCAGCTGGCCCGTGCAGTCTATCCTGGGGCTCCGAATAACTCTGCATTGCCTTTTTGAGACTTATTATATTTTTCATTTGTTGCAGGAGTAATGGGATTGGTGTTCATCCTTTAAATTGCACAATATCAAAGAGTCTGTCTGTTCTTGGCCCTCGAGCCTTCAAAGAATAAAGTCACCAGAGGTGACCCTTTGCTGTGTTCGCCGCTACAATACAAGACTTACCGACGGTCACCTTGTTTTGGCTGGTGTTCAAATCACTGTTTACTGCCGTTTTTGTGGTGGGGACTAATAAGTCGCCCATCTTTTAGAATGTCCTCATTTTGCCATTCTCCGGTCGTCCTGTTTCCCGACCCTTTCAAGTATACCTCGCCTGTCTCACCGTCGTTTTCTTCTGGCAGAGGAATCTTTTACATCCTCATTTTTATTTTTATTTTATCTTATAGTGGTCTTCTCCCTACTTTATAATTAATTTGGACCTATTTGTTTGTGTTGTTATTTAGAATCCACTTGGACTGAGTAGCTGTCCAATTTGTTTCTTCCCTATATCCTCTTATATCATTTTATGGGGTTTCAATGCATTGGAATAGTGGATATAATTCCAAAAGTCCAGGAAGAAGTTTAGAATTGTCAAATCTGTTAGTGAAAAATAAGCTACAATTTCCAAACTATGTAATTAAAATATCTTTAAGAGAGTTGCTCCCGAAACAAGTAAAAGAAAGTCCATATTGTGCACGATGGGTTGAATGTGTTTATAGCGTTAATTAATAAAAAATCTATATTTAAATCAATTATATAATATTTATATTTATTTTATGTAGATTATAAGTGGTTGATAAAAATCAAGCACTTTTATAATTCATTCCAGTTACATTAGGAGACAAGTTTGAAGCAGAGATTCAAAAGTAAAACCTGATGTCGAGAACTTATAGCCAGGGTATAAGAGAGATTTGAAGGCAAGAAATACAATTATTCGAGACCAATCCTAACAGAGCTTCTAACCTTATTCATTGTACTTGTTTCGACTAAAAGTATTAGGAGCATCAATCCTCAGAGCTTTTAAAATTTTATTTCGAAAATGTCTAAAAACATATTTTTATTATATAGCTTCTGAGATGTTTGAATAAAAGGGATATTCATATAATTTTGAGATGAAAGCAATTTTTCGTGCAAATTATTGCAATTTTTTGTCCTAAAAATAGTTGCAAAATATTTTATTTTCCTAAAAAATATATTTTTATTTGTAAAAGAATTATTTGCGAGAAAATAAAGAATAAATTGCTCATTTTCCTCGAGGCAGAATGCAGGACATAAACGGACGATGATAATTGTTCTCAAGTCTATGAAGAAACGGAACACATTTATCAAGTTCAGGCCCACAGTTGACAGTCTAAATGTTTGTGTTAGCTGATATATCACTTGCAATTTTACGCCTTAGTGTTTCTTTAAAATTCTAATTAACTTCAAAGTGTAAATTTAGGAATTGCAGTGAAGTTAATGATGCAAAATATTATTACCGCCACTTTCAGGCATGCATAAATTAAATGTGGCAACTTTAAATGGTGGATTCAGTGACGTCACGATTGTCACGGAGCTAGACTAAAAATACAAACGGTCAATTGAAGAAATGTAACGGTTAAGGACAGATTCGCCGATTGGTGGCGAGATTCTTCCTGTAGTGCGTAGTAACAATACCAATACCATAGTGTTAGTTGTGGGTCATAGAAGGAAAATAAATGTGATCCCTATATTTTATTGTATAATAATCCCGATAAATACGTTGAATAGTCTTTGATCTTTTGGGGGACCCACAGCTTCCAATCTGCCTTATGGTAAACTAGAGGTGTGTGTATGACAATCAGAAGTGTGAGGAATTTTCTGAAGTGTATAAAAAATATAAATTAGTTTGCTTAGTGTGGCTGAAAGTATATCATAGGATATTGATATAAAGTGGGAAGAATGACTAATGAAGCTGATTAATTCATTTATTTATTTATTGGTTTATTAGGAAAAAGGCGAAAACTGACCGAATCTGTGTTTTCCAGGAAGTTCGTGAAAAAAAATAGATCTCAGGAAGAGGGAGGACTTTAATCCTGGAGAGGCAGTATAGAGTATGGTTTACTTTGCGACACTCGGTTGAAATGACACTGGGCAGCAAATGTATGGTTTATGGCAATTTTATAGATCTAGAAAAGATGCTGAAGGATAGTAATATGAGTGTTTGAATAACTTGAACATTATCTAGTCCACCCACCCACCAGAAAGATTTAGAGAGGAGAATGATCAGTAGGAAAGACTTAGAGGCGCGGATGTTCAACAATCTAAACTTAAGGGAAGGATAACATTATACCTAGATAATCCATTCTACATTATGAGGCATTAATAATTGCCCAGACGAAAACTTTGAAGCTGGCATTACTGCAAGCAGATCTCTCAACCTTCATAAAATTACTATATCTTCATCCAACACTAATTGCTTGCAATCTTTCTGAAGGTTTCGTTTAACTTTACCTCACTCTCAATTTCAGGCTACAGTCGCGGCATAAAAAATCGTAACACGGAATTTGCGTGTTACGATTTTATTTGCTGTTCCACCGTAGATAAAGTGGGCGGAGCTTGTGTTGATTTAGAGGCCATTACGCGTCTGTAGCTACGCGCTGCCTCACAGACATGTCTCAGTGCACGACGAGTGCTTGTGTAGAAAGGTGGTATAGTATGCTGATCTCGTTAGCACAGATCCTGACTGTAACCCTATCTTTTCAGCCATATAATTCCATTCAATTTGTGCACAATGGGACGTACTAAGTTCAGCATGGAGGAAATGTCTCGTGCTATCGCGCTTATAGATAATGGCATGTATGTGATTCGTGTAGCCACCGACCTGAAGGTGTCTAGACAAGCCATTATCGTGTCCGGGACGCGGCGGCTACATTACCACTAGGCATGACCCCCCAAGGAAAACAGGCTCTGGAGCACCAAGAAAGACGATATCAAGGGAGAAGAAGCTATTATAACGTGAGATGATGGTAAAACCTTCAATATCAGCTATAGCACTCAAGAAAAAACACCCAAACATCCCCCAGAACGTCGCTATTAGGACGATTCG
Source organism: Ceratothoa steindachneri (assembly GCA_963969495.1). Classification (NCBI taxonomy): domain Eukaryota; kingdom Metazoa; phylum Arthropoda; class Malacostraca; order Isopoda; family Cymothoidae; genus Ceratothoa; species Ceratothoa steindachneri. Next base: position 83,823,443 of record OZ018332.1, on the reverse strand, counting down.
ATACCGGTTGCAAGAAGAACTTGGATTACCAGCACGGCACGTATCCAAGAAACCCCTTCTCACTAATGCTAGGAAGAAAAAAAACGCCTTGAATTTTGCAAGAAATACAAGGACTGGACCTCAGAGAAATGGAAAAGGGTAATGTTCAGCGACAAAAGTACCTTCAGGCTGTTCAGGTGGGAGTCCAAGACAGTGCGTTGGCCGAGAGGTGTGTCACGGTTCGATCCTCGGTACACAGTAAAGATGGTAAAACATCAGGACAGTGTAATGGTGTAGGGTGCTTTCAGAGGTAGAAAGACCAGAACAGGGCTGTACTTCCTTCCCAAGGATGTTACCATGAAGGGGAGCAATTACATTGATGTGTTGAAGGAACATTTGCTATATTTATGGAGTATTCATGAGTGCAATTATTCCATGCATGATAAGGCTTGTAGACAACCAAATTGATGTGTTAGACTGGCCAGGTAATTTGCCGGATCTAAACCTCATCGAGAATGCCTGGAATGTTTGGAAAATAAGTTACAAGCATCCAAGCCAACCAACATCAAAGACCTGCAGGAAGCACTGAAGTGGTTATGGATGAATATGGACGTCTCCTACTTCACCAAGCTGGCCGAATCAATGCCCAAAAGACTTCATATGGTGTTAAAGAACAAAAGCAGTATGTCAAAGTATTAAGTTTAAGGATATAATCATAATAAATGTAAGTGAAATATTTGTTTTTTATTAACCACATCGTATGAATGTTACGATGTTTTTGCCGCGACTGTACTTGCATTCGATCAGCACCATACTCTCGCCCATTTGAAGGTCAACACTCTCTAAAATCAATCTCAAACAGATTTATATGGAAAAGCATTCGAAACGGCTTACGAGAATGGGTTAAGAGTTGCCCATCTTCCAAAAAAGCGGGGGTGCAAAGATATATCAAACAAAGATGCATATTGCATATATCTCCGTCCCCAGAGAGTCCAATTTCGCACGATATACATAGGTAGACACTAAGTGCCTTCCAGCCACTTAGTGTAGTTTTCGATGAGATTATTCACCCAACTCTTGAAGCTTAAATGCCATTGAGCGCATATTACCAGCCCCCCTTCCTCTCTACCCCAGAGAACACCTCACCGGAGGGGTATAATGTTTAGCCTGTTACACGTGATATCCGGAGGAGTTGCACGCCCTCCCGGCTTGGGTGCAAAGTAGGGAAGCCTTCCCCGTCAATGGGTTGACTTGAACTTACTGATGGGGCCTGGGAAAGTTGTTGAGTCGCTTTCCTCCCACCCCCTCTCAGGATACCTTTATTATTATTATTATTATTATTGTTAGTGGTATTATTGATTATTATTATTCAGTATTAGTATCGTCTATTATTATTGTGTAATATTATTGTATGTTATTATTATCTATTATTATTTATTATTATTACTATTATTATTATCATCATCATTTAATGCTAGTATTTATTATTATTATTATTACAGCTGTCCCTTCAATGTTTTCTACCTGTACTCTGTACCACGGGGACCGTTCCCACCTGGACAGAGTTTGGTCCGGTAGCTATGGTGCCTTGTTGAACTGCATGGCATCCTTGGATCACCTAGCACTAGAGTATGATAATAATAGGTGATCACCCACTCTACTCGTTAGTGGACCCGCCTATCTCTACTTCTCTTTATTACATACCCACCTACCCCTTTCCAAACTTGCTCTTCTTCTGGTTTCTGGGTGCACTTTCGTCCTTTTATGTTAATGCGTCGAGCAGCAGTGTATACCATGAGTTCCTTAGCTGCTGAAAGGGTCGAAAGACAGCTGTTCAGGTCAAGTATTAGGTACGGAGAGTGTTGGGCTATCGACTCACCTTCTTTTAGTTAAAGCTGGAGGACGATTTTGGCTGAATGGCGGCCCGAGATGGCAAAACCCATCAACGCTCGACCCGAGAAGCGAATATAAATAAATGACCACATTCTGGGCGCTCCCTTGGTATAGCGGGCGGCACAAAGAGTTCATAACCAGCCTCGGCTAAAACAAAGAGTGACCCTTTTGCGTTAGGTGAAACGGCACCTGTACTCGATCGAATCGTTAGACTCACAGGAGGCAACACCCATGAAAGTGGTCGTTAGGCCATCTTCGGGGTTTCTAAAGCTGCCCCCAGAGAGGAGGACAACAGCAAAGATATCTCGTCTCATACACTGCCACCCAAGGATGGACTAGGTGGCTCGGAGACGGTGGATCTTCCAAAGGAGGTACCCCCGGCTCCGAAACCCACCCCACCTGCCAAAGGTTTCGAGGCTGAGGGTGGCAAAAACTCAAATAGCGAGCTAAACCTCCCTCGATATGTACCCGAAAGCCACAACGCCTTCAGCGACTTGTTCGGCCAACAGCGCCCGAAGTTCTACTTTCGGGAAGTGTACAGCCATTCTGGTGAGAGTCTTCTCTCCAAAGAGAGTCCCTGCATCTACTACAAGCTAACCTTGGAAGGCATATTCCTTCAATGGAAATGACGCGGACTCCGGGTCAACTGGGAGGAGCTGCGGGGGCTCATTTTGTCCTGTTTTCCCCTAGCTATCTTTTTGCAGGAGACCATGTTTGGGATGTGCCCCCTGCCCACCCTCCCGGGGTATAAGGGTTTTGTGACCCCACCCCCACGGGATGGAGGACCGGCAGGAAGATGCACTATTTACACCCGGCATGATGTCTCCGTTCTTCTCTTTGCTTTAGGCACCTCCTTTCAGGCAGTGGCGGTGTAGCTGTACCTGAATAGGAGCTATACTGTTATTTCTGCGTATATTCCAACGTCAGCCGATTTTAAGGCAGAGGACTCCCACCACATCGTTGCACGGTTGCCAAGACTCTATCTACTGATTAGGAGTTTGAGCGGTATACACCCCTCTGGGAAGACTACTCGATCAATTGCAGGGGTCAGGTCCTTGCCGATTTAATCGACTAGATGGAGATAGGTGTCCTAATTGTTGAAGCGTTTACGCATCACTGCCCGAGAACCGCTTCATTTTCCTGTCTTAATCAATCCCTGTGCTCGCTGGGTGCACAGTCTTATAATGGGCTACTGCCTTGCTTTCATACCAATCCTTTGTTCGTTCAAAGCTTTTATGCATACTCAGCCGACCGTGTATTGTGGAAGGTGAATTCGATTCACCAGCCCGGTTTCCACTGGCGACCCGTCAGTGCCTTCCTCATATCCCAAATTGAGTACCTACTTGTCGATGCAGTGGAGATGCCACTCGCTCTGCGGATTTTCACAGTGCATCATAGGCCTACAAGCCTGGCGGGTCCCCCAGTCACCAACGACTCTCACTGCATCCACAGCCGATCTCGACCTTGTATATGTCGCCGAGAGATGCCAGTCATACCCTAAGCCTTCTGGATTTACGGCTAGGCATCTCTTCGAGAACTCGGTGTAGCTCTCGGGCTAGTAGCGCCTCTGGTTCTGCCTAGATGCCACCCTGGATGGTAGTACGTTTGAATACTTGTCGCCACGCCTCTGCTCTCAAAGCCTTTACACCGCTAGGAGTATTGCGTTCGACCTAATTGGAGCACACATCGTGTCATTCTGGATCCGTGCCAGTGTAACGGATGGCTCCAGGTCCCAGGAGGGGATCGGTTTCGAGACTGTCTCCCTTCTGTTTAGAGTGAGCGGGGCTCGACCAGGCGTTGCGTCTGTCTTCACAGCCAAGCTGGTTTCAATACACTACTCCGTAAGGGAGATAACGCGTCATGTCCGGTTCGGAGACAAGATTTTGATCTATAACGACTCACAAAGAACCGTGAGTGCTCTCAAGCCATTGGAAAATCCACACATCCTGGTTCGCGGTATTATTGATGCCAAGATTGCCACGAGGAGAGTGAATGTCGAGTTTATCTTCTCCTGTGGTCCTGGACATAGGGGAAATGCGAGGAATAAGGGCGTCGATGAGAGCGCCAAAGAGTCTGCAAGGACTGGACGACCGACCAGACCCGCATTTTGCTCTTCCTTACACCGACTACAGGCAGGAATCAGGGCTACTTGTTAAAGAAGACGGGACACAGCCGAGAGGAACATAAAGTTTCGTGGCGTTGCACCGCTACCGTTCCCTCGGACCTACCTTATAATGCCACCATGGCTTCAGATCTCTTTCTGTCGTCTTCGAATTGGTTACAGTCGTGAACGCACTGCCATTTGATGGATCGGTCGCCTGCACTTTATTGCGACTACTGCGTTATCCCCCCGCCTATTCGGCACAATTTTGTTGAATGTCCCAGTCTGGGTGATCTTAGCGCACGTTACCTTAGCTGATATTGGGACGAGCGGGGTGGCTACCGCTTGTCCCTTGTACTCGAGACGAGTTCGTGCACGTAGGCTTGTGGACTATCTGACTTTTTTCAGGAGGCTGTCAACTTCCATTTTATTTGACTCTCCTTGTTGTTGAGCGTGATTGCTTCTTCTTATTTATCTTTTTTGCCCTTTTTTTTTGTTTGGTCTTTCGCATATTTATTATATTTTTTTATCTAGCCTTGCCTTAGGTTTAAAAGGGATTAAGGCGAATTTGCCATCGTAGGCATTGGTTACAGAGACTCCTCCAAATTTGGGTTTTAGGAAGCGTACCTTTCATGCACAGCCACCTAATCTAAGTTCATTTGCATCACTCACGCATCAACTTCATTCATGCGCCTCTCGTCTTTTGACCAAGAACTGTCTATCGAGTGGTTAGACTCGACGTAATTGCTGATGGAGGCTTACGACTTCGGCCAGCACCAGAAGACAGTAGTTATCATCCAAAACTTTCCCCTGAGTATTTTTGCTATTTTGGAAGGGATAGTGAGGGGTGTCAGGCGTGTATGAGAAGCTCATTAGTTCACGATATATATATATATATATATATATATATATATATATATATATATATATATATATATATATATATATATATATATATATATATGAAAATTAACCCACAATGAAAATGAAAAGATGAATCCAAGCACTTTCGACTATATTTGCAAGTTCATTTTCAAGGAATAGCATGAAAATGGAGAAGACAACCTTATATGGGGTACACAGATACAAAGGGAATGTCCATCACATAGTACAGACCAATGGAAAAAACACAAAAACAAGACAGAAAAATACAAATAAAAAGATCATTAGGCAACTAATAACAGACATATGCATCCCTAAAACGATATACACACAACAACACCATGTATATGAATGGAAATGGTGGGGGATAAAACAAAACATTTGAAAGGATTATCATTAGACCGAAAACATTTAGGGCTAAGAGTTAATCCACGATCATAGCAGAGACACGTGGTGGGGGAGGTAATGCGAATGATATTACATTAATAAAGAGTGACAACAGGCTGCATTATGAAGTTATTTCATTTAGTACAAGTTTTTTTTAAAACAGGGTTGGGTTTAAATAAGCCAGGGGAAATATTTATATTAGGCAACATGCCTCAAAAAGAAATATTGTCGAGTGTACCCTATATAAGGTTGTCTTCTCCATTTTCATGCTATTCCTTAAAAATGAACTTGCAAATATAGTTCGAAAGTGCTTGGATTCATCTTTTCATTTTCCTGTGGGTTAATTTTCATATTATTGCTTTCCTCACGTGCCACTTTGTGAGTTTTTTCATTATATATATATATATATATATATATATATATATATATATATATATATATATATATATATATATATATATATATATATATATAAAGAAAGAGCAAAACATACAAGTTCTGCGGGTGATAACAACCACCACAGGACTTTCGCCATATTTATTTTCTGCCTTTCAAAACAATTTTGAAGACAGAAAGATAGATGGAGAAACCTTGTATTGCAGACTATATAACAATTTAGAGGTAAGAGAAAGAGACATTAGAAGAACACTAGAATCAAAGAGAGCAGATAGCAGATGGTGACTTCTGCTCTCTTTGATTCTAGTGTTACACTCTCTCTCTCTCTCTCTCTCTCTCTCTCTCTCTCTCTCTCTCTCTTTCTCTCTCTCTCTCTCTCTCTTTCTGTATATGTGTGTGTGTGTTCAATAACCCATACTAATAATTAGAAGAATACTTCACAAGCGCTTTCGTCTTACCCATTATTGAAAGGAAAAAATGGGTCTGGTTCGAATCTATGTCATCGAGCGCTCTTTTCTTATCAGGCCACTGCTTTAATGAATAAGCTACAGTCCACGTGCCTCAAAAGAATGCAACGAAACAACTTTTATGCATGGTAGGGCCTCTCACACAAAACGAATATCATTATCCTGAGTGAAAATAAAGGGGGCGCCCTAGGGATAATGAACAAAGTCGAATACACACGAAAGATGACAGACCTTTTGACAAAGGCCAATATCTACACACTTGCCGCTGAAAGGACAGCCCAGCGCGAATCAGACCGTTTCAACATTTTTTTTTTTTTTTTGATTAGGGGCTATCTGACGACTGCCGACTTAGGCATAAGTTGCCGTAAACAAACAGCCTAGTTCTAGGCTACTTCAAAATAATTCAACAGGAAACAACAATAAAAAGAAATAACAATAACAAAGCAATAACAAAAACGATAAAAAAAACAACAACAACAATAAAACCGGGTTAAATGAAAGGGAGAAGGCCGGCCTCCCCCCAAAAGTCAATAAGTCCACCAGTCATGGTGCACGCACTCGTCCCGAGTACAAGGGACAGGCGGTAGCGACCCCGCCCATCCCCGTACCGAGACAGGTATCGTGCGCGAAGATCACCCAGACTGGGACATTGGACAAGAATATGCCGAACAGTCTGGGGGACGACGCAGTCGTTGCAATAGGGCGCATGCGAGCGCTCCATCAAGTAGCAATGCGTCACACGAGTGTGTCCGATTCGAAGACGACATAAAGCGACCTGAAGCCGCCGCGGCATTGGGGGATAGATCCATGGGAACAGTCGCGGCGCAATGGCACGCAACTTTAAGTTCCCTTCGACCGTCTCCCATCTTCTTTGCCAAGCAGTCCGAAGAGCTGCCCGTATTCCTGCCATGTAGTCGGTGTGAGGAAGAGCGAAACGCTGGTCCGGTCGCAGAGTCCTCGCGGACTCTTTGGCGCCCTCATCGGCGCGCTCATTCCCCGCAATTCCTACATGTCCAGGAACCCAGCAGAAGATAATCTCGACATCTGCCCGGCTCGCCAAAACCGTGGCGTCACCGATATCGCGAACCAGGGGATGCGGAGATTCCAATGCCCCGAGAGCACTCAGGGCGCTTTGTGAGTCGCTATAGATCACAATCCGGTCTCCGAACCGGGCACGTCGCGTAATCTCCCGTACCGAGTGGTGTATTGCCACCAGCTCGGCCGTGAAGACAGACGCAACGCCTGGTAGAGCCCCGCTGACTTCAAACAGAGGGGATACGGCGTGGAAGCCGACCCCCTCTTGGGACTTGGAGCCATCCGTATACACTGGCACGGTTCCAGCGTGACACGATGTGTGCTTCAAAAAGGTCGAACGCAATACTCCCGGCGCAGTACAAGCTTTGGGAGCAGATGCGTGGCGACAAATAGCCAAATGTGGTACCCTCCAGGGTGGCGTCCTGGGCAAAACCAGGGGCGCCACCGGCCCGAGAGCGATATCTACCTCTCGAAGGACTTTCCTGGCCCTAAACCCAAAAGGCTTAGGGTATGACTTGCGTCTCTCGACGGCATAGGCACCATCGAGATCAGCTGCGGATGCAGTGAGAGCTGTTGGCGACTGAGGGAGGCGCCGGGCTCGCGCGTACAGGCGAGTGATGCACTGCACGCGGCGCAGAGCGAGTGGCATCTCCCCAGCATCGACCAACAGGCTCTCAATGGGGGAAGTGCGGAAGGCACCGGTCGCAAGGCGAAGGCCGGTGTGGTGGATCGAATCCACCTTCCGCAATAAACGCTCGGCTGCGGATGCATAAAACTCGCATCCATAGTCGAGCTTCGAACGAACAAAGGATCGATAAAAAAGTAAGGCAGTAGCCCTATCAGCGCCCCCAAGCGCTGAACGTCACGGAACGGAGAATGTCCATGGCGTGGGTACAACAGACCCTAAGGCTGCGAATATGAGCCTCCCAGGTGAGGCGTCGGTCGAATACAAGACCAAGGAAACGGTGCGACTCAACCACATCCAGGCGCACCCCATCAAGAAACAAATCTGGGTCGGGGTGAAGGTGTGGATGGCGGCAGAAGTGCACCACCTTAGTCTTGGCCAAAGAAAACCGAAACCTGTGCGCCTCGGCATAGCGAGAGACGCGGTTCAATGCCTGTTGGAGTCGACGCTCCAGAGTTCGCATCTGGGCCGCGTCAAAAGAGATCGAAAGGTCGTCCACGTAGAGCGTAGCGAGAACATCTTCCGAAAGCACCGAGGTGATGCCGTTGATGCTCAGGGCAAAGAGTGTGACACTGAGGACACTTCCCTGCGGGACACCCTCTTCCTGCTCCTTTGGGCCGGAGAGGGCTCCCCCCACCCGTACGCGGAATCGACGATCTCGCAAAAATTCAGATATAAAAATTGGGAGGCGTTCCCTCGCCCCCATCGTGTGGAGAGTATCCATGATACCGTATCGCCATGCGGTATCATAGGCCTTTTCCAGATCGAAAAACACCGTGGCGTAGTGCTGTCTACGAAGGAAAGCCTCGCAGACGGCATTTTCCAGTTGGAGCAGAGCATCCGACGTGGAGTGGAACTTGCGGAAGCCGCACTGTGCGGAAGACAGATGGCCTCCGCTGTCCAGGAAAAAGGCTAATCTAACATTTACCAATTTCTCCATCAACTTGCACACGCAAGAGGTTAGAGAGATTGGGCGGAAACCGGTCGGAGTAGAGTGATCTCTCCCCGGTTTGCGAAAGGCAAGCACAGTAGCGATTCGCCAGGAGTCTGGGAGAAGACCTTTCACCCAGATCCTGTTGAACAAATCTAACAGAAAGGCCATGCCCCGCTCACCTAGATGTCAAAGCATGGCGTACGGGACATCGTCCGGACCGTGGGCGGTGTCCGCGCACGAAGCGAGAGCAGAACGCAACTCGCTTACAGTAAACTTGTCGTTGAACAAGTAGGAACGGAAAATACTAGGGAAATCGCCCAGGGACAAACAATTGCCTCACCTCATCGAAGAAGACCCAGCCAGAACACAGACCATGCGAGTTCACTTAAAACTCGCATGTCTGGTGTACTTATGCGTCCAATCACCTCTGGCATAGGAACCGCACCCCATTGGTCAGCTATAATACTGGCTAAACCTCTTTCAGAACTCCTTGGGACCATCAGCGCGACGCACATCAAGAACTCATCAGACCTGATAGCATGACTGGCGAACATTCCCATCGAGAACAAGAAGTTCATCAGCTTCGATGTCAAGTCACTGTTCAGCAATTATGCGAGGGACTTCATTGACCTCGTAAAATGTGCGTAGAACTCAACGCCTTCTCACTTGAAGGCCAATAATAGGGGCAACTATATGTCATGGCCATGGGGTCACCCCTATCGCCATGTCTGCTTGCCTGCTCATCGAAGCTCTAGAAGTGGGGCCTATTCTCCTGACCATTGGTCAACATATCACATGACTGCGATACGTCGACGATACGCTTGTCGCAGTCCTTCACAGGATAAAGGCGTAAAATCTCCTCCGGAAACTCAACGGCTTGCACTCTACAATAAACTTCACCTACGATGAGGAAGAAGACACCTCCATCCATTTCCTGGAAGGAATGATCCACCGAGGGGAGGTTGCGATGGTGGTGTTCTGTTTACAGGAAGACTACCAACAAGGACGAGTTCGTAAACTTCTCCGCTCATAACCAACGTGCCAAATATGGCATCATGATTGGGTTCTTACTTCGCGCCTACCAGATTTGCAGGGAGGAGTTCATCCAACAGGAAGAGCAGTAAATTCAAAGACCTTTTGAGAGTCTCCACTACCCAAGAGCTTTCATCTAGAGAGCCGGGAGGAAAGCCTATAACATCAGGGCACGGGTTTAGGATGCGAGGACCTCTTCCAAACAAGTGCTAGTGGTGCAATCAAACCCCTTGGTAGCAGTGCTTAACCGAACACTCAGGAATGGCGCCCAGGTGTTGCAGGCTGCAGGAAGGAAGATTGCAGACCTAGTCCAGTAAAAGAGCGATCGATTAAAAATTCCGTAGTATATGAGATCCCTTGCATGGTATGTAAAAATACTCTACAACGATGAGACCCACAGGGGCATGAAGAGCAGAATTAGGGAGCACAAATATTACATCCTGGGGGAAGAGATTTTCCATCGCCCTCACACAACATCTAAGCGATGTAGATCACCATATCGATTAGGGAGGGGGCGTCAAGGATGGCGGCTGCCAACAGGAATCCCAGGAAAAGGGTGAAGGAGGCTGTATTCATTGCGTCCAGAGAATGCCTGAATGCAACGTTCATAGAGTATTCAAGCCCGGAGTCAGCCCACAGAGTAAAAATAGGACAGCGCTATCTCAATTAAAAGTAAAAGAAAAATATATATGGCATTGGGCAGGGCGACCCTAACATACCCTAAATACCATTGCATAATATGATGTTGAAATCAAGAAAAAAGGATATGTAAATATACAAAATAAAGCCCTAAGATTAATAACAAACACAAGGAAGAGAGAATGAAAAAAGTGAGAGACCTAAAGAAGAAGCCAAAATACAACCAATAAATAAGGTCGTCATGAAAAGGGCAGAAGATATATGGGAAAAAATCAACAACCCTCCACAAGTATTCGCAGAACAAATCTCGATCTGCAACGATCAACCTACTCCACTACATTTCCAAACATCAAGACATCAGCTGAAGAGAGAAGAGGAGCACATATTTACGTAATAAAATCAGGAGGAATAGCAAAAGAAACATGAAAATTCACCGATAAGAAAAAATAAGAAATACCGAAAATGACAAAAATCAACGAACAGAACCAATAAATTCTACGAGAATAATAACCGAAGGACGAGAACCTAACAGGACAACCAAAAAATGAGAACTGGACTAAGAGAACGGAACATGGACTATACATGAATAAAATACATAATTTTGAACAAAACGAACAAACAAACAACCGAATAAGCAAACAAAATTAAATACATAAAAATAAAAAGATGATATACAAAGCGTAAAAAAAATAATCCAAAGATATGAAAGCAATTACAGACAAATTTAAAAAAAAACAATAAAAAAACAATTAGGTGCAAGAGAATAATTGGATCACCCTATCACTATTAGATAGAGAATTTAGGGACTGAGCGTGAAAAAGGAAGAATGAGTGAAATGTAAATGCATTCTGGTGGTTCGGGATCCACATAAATCAGCAGGACCCCATGTTCTTATGGCATGGCAAGTATTCCTTTTTCACCTATGACTAAAGAGGTTGCTCCTCCTACCTCTTTACTTAACATTACCTACAAAATTTTCTTTCTTTTTTCTCTCCTAGTAAAACCTTGTACGAAACCAGAAGTGTGGCAAGTTTCTCCAGGAGCAACTCGGCCGCAGCCCCATTCCTATTCTGCCCTCCCTCCCCCCCATTCGATTGTGGGTGGGAGACAGGGAGGAGAAGGACTGCGAGCCGTTTCTCCCTCTCTTAAAAAAAGAATATAAGTTCCCTGAAGAAGCTGGTCTACAGCGAAACATCGAAAAAATCTTTCCCTGTATCTTGAGCTCTCACATTCTCCATCCCTCATCATATTTGTCATAGAAAGGCCTCTCATATATACATATATAGAAAGAGAGAGAGAGAGAATGAGAGAGGGAGGGAAAGAGAAGAGAGGGAAGCAAAGAGGAAGAGAAGAAAGGAGAGATAGAGAGAGGGAATGAGGGAGGGAGAGAAGGAAGGAGCGAGATGGGGAAGGAGAGAGGGGGAAGTGAGGGGAGAAGAGAGGGAAGGGGAGAAGGGAGGAGAGAGGGTGAGAAAGAGAGGTAAGGCAGACAGGCAGGGAGAGAGGGAGAGGGAGGCAGGCAAGCAAACAGGAAGAAAGTATTTGGTGTGAATGATCTCATTAGACTCGAATCCGGAATTTTAAAGCTAAATGGGACATTTAAGATACAAAGATGATGAAGAGTAAATAGCAGCTAAATTAAGATAATTCACATTGAGAAGACAGAATAATACTTGGCAAATATTTAAAATATTCGGGCTGAAGGTCGAACCCGGTTCTCCCAAAAATTTCCTGCCATTGATGGGGTGCTCTAACATTGAACTACCAGGCACAATAATTCAAACATAACCAAAGCGTTACCCCATCAATCTCACCATCTTTCCAAGCTAGAAGAGCTTCTAAGAGATTTTTATATCAAATCTCTCACCAGCTTATAATTTAACGGTTCCATTTTTCATATCACTTAAAAGAAGAAACAATGGTGGGTGTGTGGGAGTATCCAACAAACAGTAGGGTATTCGCCATATTTTGGGGGCCGTTCTAGGTATGGAATACGTAAATTGAGATGTCCCTTGCTCTCCTTAACCCTTGTGTCTTGCAATGCCCCTTTTGCTTGCCTTTAAAACTCCTATTTCCAGCTCATGCACTCATTCAAATCCAATTGTTATCTCTCTTGTATGTATATTTTGCAGGAATATGCTTTTCCCACTGCTCAAATTTTAGCACTGGACTGTTAATCCACAAACCTCACTTGCAGCCCCCTGTTAATCATATGCGAAATATGTCCCTTTACCTAAGCTTCATAGATATTTGTAGGGAAATCGATATCCCACCATAAAAACAGAGGCACTGGTTCGGTCACCGCAACGTCCAGGCATTTATTTGGTAGCGTAACCCGATTACTTACCCACCCCTCTCTCCTCTCGCCTCGCGGACCACCAGAAAGGCCTCGCACAACCACAAGATGCACGAATCATTAGATTTCGGGTCCGGAGTGCATAACATTAATTTAACCGGCAATATTTCCCCTAAAAGTTGGGGTCTAATTTCACTACATATACGAAATTAGAGGAGCGGCGACCAAAAGCCAGAAGATGCCTCTAGGGCTAAGTGAAAGACGCTGGAGAAGAGCCGTTAGAGGAGGAGGCTTAATTCTTAAGACTTCATCTCCCACCCTCCCCCTACCCCCAGTGGGTTGGTGAAGTATATAAGCGGATAACTGTAGAAGAACGAGGAAGATCGAGTTAGCGATCGAGACAAGGAAGTCCGGCTAGAGTGCCCGGCAATCAAAAAAAAAGGGACAGAGGAGAAGAAGCTCATCCTGAGCCAGTTCCTGGTGGTCACACCGAAAATTAGCATCCTGTCTCGAGGAAGATCGAGTTAGAGATCGACACGACGAAGTCGTCTGGCGAGAGTGCCCTGCAATCAACGAAAGGAACACAGAAGAAGCCCATGCTGAGCCAGTTCCTGGTGGTCACACCAAAATTTAGTTTAGCTTCTATTGAGAAACAAGCTCAATCATTTCTCGTCAGAGAAACCTCCTATCCCGGTTTACAACAAAATCAAGAGAGAGTCCTCACTATTGAGGAATACCTCAAAGTGAACTTCCTCAAACACCCCCCATTCGTCAAAGGATTCACTTGTTTGCTCATCGCTCGTCAGTCCGAAAAATTCCAAGATTAACCAGAAGATTGGAAGAAGCATACTTTCACGGTCCCATTGTTGAAATCATCTGAATAAGAAAACGTGCTTAACGCCATACGTCGCCTGCACCGAAATCACCTGTTGCTTCAAGCCTGTCTCAGCGCCAGTCAAACAGCTAGATCTGACCTCAAAAAGATTCTTTCGTTTACATAAAAATTCAAGGCCGAAGTCACGTGTGGTTGTTTTAAAGGTAAAGAAATTCCATTATTTTTGAAGGTCAATTAACGACCAATATTAAAGTGAGCTTTGAGTCAACCATTACTTTCTATTCATTTGTTTAAATTAGTAAGTCTCATTTAAACTCGTTTAATTCATAGCAGTATAGTTTGTTTTGTTAGATTTCACTATTTTCATGTTGTAATTAAAGATATATTTTTCTTAGAAGTATTTAATTCAATCCTCGAAACGCTGAGCATGGCACTAGAAATCCTCAAAGATTAAAATAACGTAATAATTAAATAAAATATAGCACTCTTAGAGAAAACGTAATCAAGAAGTTATTCAGGTACGTAACAAACCTATACGTACGCATATACACTAACTCGGTCCTTGCAATACCACGACAACATTATAGGTCTTTAACGCAGAGATGATAGCCAGAAATACATATTTTTTGTATCTCCATTTGAGATCTATCACAGCTCTGGTAAGAAATTCCTTAAGGTTCCCAGGTGCATTTGAAAGAGCACTTACACCTTATATCGGCATAGAAACGAACATTGTAAACCTATCAGCTCATTAACCAATTATTTTGTCTTTTCTTTTTCGTTCTAACAAGAGCTTGTGTTCGAGATTACCTCCATTTAACTCTGTGCATTTGTTGAGGGGCTCACAAAGTTGCCATAAATGTTCTTACAAAGAGACTGAGGAATGGCATTTATCTCCTCCCTGATGGTTTCCTTGAGTTCAGTGATGATCCATGGTCTTTCTACATAAACTCGGTCCTTGAGATAGCCCTAAAGTAAGAAATCTTGGGGGCTAAGGTCTGGCCATGAGGTACTCACTCAAAATCAGCCTTGAAACTGACCACACAGCCTCGAAATTTCTCTTTCCGCCAATCTTGGAACAGGCTTTAGGTGTGAGAGCTTTCTCCATCTGGCTGAAACCAGAACTTTCTCATGCGCGACGGATAGAGGGTCTGTATCTCCGTCTTGAAGGTCTTGAGTACCTCAATCTACCTTTCTTTGGTGATTGACACTGTCCCACCAGATTCGTCGAAGAAGAATGGTCCGATGATGCCTCTGGCTGAGATTGCAACCCATACTCTACATTTAGGGAAGTGTAGGGGCTTGGTGGCTAATTCATTGGGTTTGGAGGTCGCCCAGAAGGCATTTATCTTTGAGTTCACCTTCTCTTCAAGATGAAAGTGGGATACATCTGAGGTCAAAGGGAGGTTCAGGAAATCTGGAGTCTCCTAGATCTTCTCTAGTACCTTGACTGCCATACCCTTTCTCTGATTTCTGTCTTAGGCTGTAAGGCTCTCCTTTAGCTATATTCTGTATGGATAAGCCCTTATATCGTTTACTCCTGCAAGTCTCAAAGGATATACCGAGGGGCTGACTTCATTTGCGCACAGAGCGCGTCGCACTCCGCTAAACTGACTCTCACGCTATCAGCCAACTCGGTTGTACGCTTCTTGCGACTTCCTGTGTGGCTTGGACGCTTTCACTGACTACGTTAGGTTCTCCACGGTTCCATATTCTCAAAGTCGTCCACACAGTTCTGAATTATTCTTTTGGAGGTGATATTCTCACATTTGAACTGATGCATGAAAGTCTGCTGCATTTTCTTGTAAGAGCCTGTCTCCTAGTAATGTTTGACACTATATTTTTTGCTCGAGCTTCCATTGAGGTCTAGCTGTATTCACCTACGTTGCTTCTGTCATGTTCTGAAAAATATGGGTGATCAGTGAATAAATGTAGGAGATATCACAAAAAGTGCGCGCAGGGCCCGTTTTTCGGAGGGTCACCCGTTATTTGTTTCTGTATATATCTGTTACTTTCTTCTATTAATATATAACTATCTCTCTATATGTTAATATTTTACGTAGTGTTTTAGAGACCTCCATTGTTTTTTTCAATTTTATTCATTCCTCTGTTGTACGTCTCTTGTAGATATAATAAACGATATATATATATATATATATATATATATATATATATATATATATATATATATATATATATATATATATATATATAAGAGAGAGAGAGAAAGAGAACTTTGACGCGAATGAGCAATGAGACAAGAAACAGGAGTTTTTTTAGAAGTAAGAGAAAGGGACATTAGAAGAACACTAGAATCAAAGAGAGCAGAGGGCGGAACAATGAAAGCAATCCTTTACCGAGGAGACAGAAATAACGGCAGGGGAAAAAGTTTGAAATTCCTGGCCGGGACTCGAACCCGGGTCTGCTGAGCCAGTCAGATGCTCTACCGTTAAATTATTAGGCACAATGACTCCACCTCGCCCAAAGCGTTAACCCCATCAAACCCAGTATCTCCCTAACGCCTATGTCTTCAAAATTGATTTGAAAGGCAGAGAATAAATATGGTGAAAGCCCTGTGGTGGTTATTATCACCCCTAGAACTTGTATTTGCTCTTATATATATATATATATATATATATATATATATATATATATATATATATATATATATATATATATATATATATATATATATATATATATATATATATATATATATATATATATAATCGTTTATGAATGAATTAACTACCCATAAATTAAGCCACACGCATTCCAAATTAAATTAGCTTTCGCTATGAGTTTGTGCCCTCGTCAGCATTTTGTCGAGCGATTGGTTACCATGAAGTAACCGAGACCCATCCGTGGCATATTTGATTTGGCGTCTCTTTTTGGCCGTTAACTACGTAATTTGAGGTTTTGGCTACTTTTCTGTTCCGCACTTAGCGCACAGTTACAAAAGGCGAACGCAACTCCCGGATGCTGGAACCGTTCATTATCAATGGAGATTATGCGCCTCTCAGCCGTCATTATCGTAATCCGTATATTTGGGAGGATATAATTGAAGTAATCAAATTTAGATGGATCTTTGGGGGAGTGAGAAATTGTATAAAACGAACGCCTTTTGGGAGGAGTCATGGAGGATAATGTCATTAGAAATTAAGCTCGCAGAAATGATGGGACAATTGTTTATAATTTTGAGGACACTGATAATCTCATTTTCCCTCATTTCACTCATAATGGTTAGAGTACAAAAGAGTGGCTGTTATCCTTCACCACGAAAAATTGTAATTGTCTTAGGTGATGTCAGATAAGCTCCAAATGCTAAAAAGAGTGAAATATCTCCGCCCCTCCATACCAAACATTACTTCTATAGAAACAAAGTAAACTAAGTAAACTACTAGTGTTTAGTTCCTGGATCTGATACCAAAGGAGATAAAGCAAGTTCTAATAAGAGTTATCAAAGGGATCATTAAGGCTAGCGTTTGTTATCCAGGGCATAAATACAATACTCCGCCTCTCAGGTGACAGGGAATTTAAACTTACGAATGGGTCTATGACATATAAAATTAATATTTAGTTAAAAGGAAGAAGATAAAACTAATGAAGGCATTTCAGTAACATAGAAAGGTGAGTAATGAAAGTCTTGAAGTAATTGAAAGGAGGAGACTACATAAGTAAGGTGTTCGGGACTGATAATGCGTGGTACTCTCCTAAATCCAACTGGCCTCAACAATCGAGGGCGATTTTAGGGTTTTCAGGCCGTCGAAGATACAAGCTCGATCATGTTTGCCCGTATCTGTCACCACTTTGCTTGATGAAGCCACGAAAAAACGTCGGATCCTCTCCCGCCCGAAAACAATCATCATTTTCATCCTTTTATGAAAGAGTAAAGACATCTTTTGCATGGGAGGAAATTGGTCCTTTTATAAATCATATATTCGATCATTAACATAAGGAGCACTTGAAAGTTGCGCTACATTTATTCACTCTATTCGTTATTGTCTTTCGGTTATTTTAATTCTTCTTATTTTTTCTCTTTCGATACAATTTATTGGCGTTGCTAGATACTGCTTCTATTAAAGTTTCTAGATGTTGCTTTTATTGACGTTGGTAGCTGCTGCTTTTATTGACGTTGATGGATGTTCTTTTATTCACGTTGGTTTATGCTGCTTTTATTCAGGTTGGTAGATGCTACTTCTATTTACTTTGCTAGATGCTGTTATTAGTCAATTTCCTAGATGCTGATTTTATTCACGTTGCTAAATTCTGCTTTAATTCACGTTCTTAGATGCCGCTAATATTCAGGTTGCTAAATAATGCGTTCATTGACGTCGCTAGATGCTGCTTTTATTCACTTTACTAGATGCTACGTTTATTTCGCTGCTAGATAGTGTTTTATTGACGTTTCTAGATTCTAATTTTAGTAATATTACTAGATTCTATTTTTTATTCACGTCGCTGTATAATGATTTTATTGGCATTGCTAGATATTGTTTTGATTTGCGCTTCTATATACTACGTTTATTCACGTTACTAAATGCTGCTTTTATTCACGCTGCTGGATGCTGTTTTCATTGAGGTTGTAGATACGGCTTTTATTCACATTCTAAATGCTACCTTTATTCACGTTGAACGATGCTGCTTTTATTGACGTTGCTAGATGCTGTCTCTAGTCCCATTACTAGATGATAATTTTAATCATGTTGCTATATATACTTCCCCCGCTCTGGGAGTCAAATCAATCGAACGATTATATTTTGAACGAGAAACGAAAAGGATCGCTGTGTTCTAGATATTGCTTCCATTCACGTTACTAGAAACTGTTATTATTCACCTTGGCAGATGCTGTGTTTACGACATTTCTTAATACTGCTTTTATTAACATTGCTAAATGATTTTTAATTCACGCTGCTAGATTCTGCTTTTAGTCACATTACTAGATGCGTCTTTTATTCACGCTGCTAGATGCTGCTTTATTGGCATTGCTAGATACTGATTTTACGGCGTTGGTAGATACTGCATTTATTAAAGTTGCTAGATGATATTTACTTGACGTTGCTAGAGTCTCCTTTTATTGAAATTGCTAGATACTTACCGATTTTATTCATGGTGCTAGTTGCTACTTTTATTTACGTTGCTAGATGATGCTTTTATTTATATGGCTATATGCTGCATTTAGTCACTTTGCTAGATGCTGCTCTTATTTACGTTGCTAAATACTGCTTTTATTTACGCTGCTATCTGCTATTTTTATTCTATTTGCTAGCTACTCCTTATATTCGCATTGCTATACACTGCTTTTATTCACTTTGATAGATAATGCTTTTATTGAAGTTGATAGATTATGTTTATAGTCACTTTACTAGATGCTGCTCTTATTCACGTTGCTAGCTACTGCTTTTATTCGCGTTGCTATACGCTGCTTTTATTCACATTGGCAGAGAATGCTTTTATTGACGCTACTAGATGCTGCTGCTTTTAGTCGTTATACTAGATGCTGCTTTTACTTCCATTGTTTGATACTGGTTTTATACACGTTGCTAGATGCTGTTTTTATTCACGTTGCCAGATACTTTTATTCACGTTGCTAGATAGTGCTTTTATTGACGTTGATAGATGCTGCCTTAGTCAATTTACTACATTTTGTTTTTATTCACTTTGATAGATTCGTCTTCTATTGAGGTTGCTAGATGGTACTTTTGTATAATTTTCTAGAAGCGGCTTTTATTGCCGTTGCTATACGTTTCTTCTATTGACGTCCCCAAATGCTGTTCCCATTGACGTTGCTAGATGCTCATTTTATTGACGTTGCTAGATGCGGCTTTATTGACGTTGTTAGATGCGCCATTTATTGACATTACAAGATGCGGCTTTTATTGTTCTTGCTAGATACGTCTTTAATTAACATTTCTAAATGCTGCTTCTATTGATCGTGGTTATATGAAGTTTTTATTGACATTGCTAGATGCGGCTTTTATTGCCGTTTCTAGATGATGCTTTTATTGAAGTTGTCTACTGAAACTTGGATTGACGTTGTTATAGATGCATCTTTTATTGGCACTATCAGATGCTGCTTTTATTGCCGTTGTTAGATGCCTCTTTTTCTAAGTTGGTATATGCGTCGTTTAGTGACGTTGTTAGATACTGTTCCTATTGATGTCGATAGATTCGGTTTTTATTGACTTTGCTAGATACTCCTTTTTTACGCGCCTAGATGCGCCTCTTATGGACGTTACTAGATGCTGTTTTTATTGAAGTTGATGGGCGGTATTTTCATAAAAGTCAACTAGAATATTCTCCTAATTCTGTCAGGTGTGTCCACTTTCTTAAACCAACCATTCCTATATCCAGCTGAGAAAGTACGTAATTATCCTATTTAAGATTTTTTGAGAGCATAAATAGAATAAGAATAGTGTTATATAACACAAATAAATTATAATTTTAGAGAATAAGAACCTCTTTTGAAAATGCGAGAAACTTTAAAATCTAAAATATACATAGATTTACAATTGTAAAGTAAATTTACATAAAGACTTTAAAAATTATGAACTCATTGAATGTGAACTTAATTAGCAAAACTACAGACAGTAATTTAAGTTTGGCATTTGTTTCCTAATCTACCGGAGATGAAATCTCTTCCTCTATAAATTTAATATTCATTATCTAGCACGAGCTATAATTAATCCAAGTTTCATTTTTATTCTAGAACTTGATGCATTTGGATCCAGACACCTGGTAAACAATAATCTTTTACCAATAATATTTATTGGAGATAACCTAATTCCTCACTAATCAGAGATAAATGAGCATCTTCCAGTAAAATATAATTGTCTATCCTGTAATTTATCAGGAGAAGTGCTATTATTCACCTGTTTTTTCGTCTCTACACGCTGTCAATCATCAACTTAACTAGAGCCAGGTGCAAATTACAGCTATAATCTGTGTGGAAAGGTGTGAGGCCGAATTTAATGGGCGGAAAAAGTACCACAACTTGCCTTCTTTTTATTTCCGCTGCGGCCATTCAACTATTCCAATTGACTCTAATTATGATTCATTCGAGGCAGGAGGTAGCTCTGCGCGCGCACACATGGCTGGACTCGACACGCGAAAGATAAGAGCCCAAACTAAATTACGATATCACGAAAAGCAGACGATGAATTCGTCTCCTCATAACCGGGAAGCGTTTAGCTTAAGCTCAAAATTAAAGCACTCAGATCTGACACTAAATAACCCCTTTGGAAATATATGTAGAATGCACATTATATAAAAAAAGGTGTTCATCGGATATTATCAGAAAAGGTTTGTGCTGTGCGCTTTTCTAAACGCTACCATTATAGTTAATAATACTTTACAAAATACTAAAGGAGCATATGCTGTATATATTCCATAATTCTCAACATCCTCCCTCACGGTGAGAATTAGAGTTTCCGTAATTAACCCCCAAAATGCGAGATATTAGTGACATGAAAAGGACGTAAATATCCTATATAGGCTCGAATCCAGCCAAATTTCTCACCATTATGCCCAATGGAGGTGCTATTGTTAGCCTACATATTCATCTTATAAATACATCTATTAGATTTATGCCTCCCTCCCCCTCACACCCACTAAAGAGTTTCAAACTTTGCTCTTGTATTTATTTTTCCCTGGTGGGGTATAAATGCGCCTTCCCCAGACCAGTTCCCCCCGAATTTTTGTTTTTCAGTCTCTTTCTTCCTTCATCGTTCTGAACATAGAAACACACGACTGGAAGTGAAAGAGGGCATTAAGGTATCAATAGATTTTATGGGACATCCAATGGGGAATGAACGAGCCATGGCTGACATCCTGCCTGCGTCGGATGCATCGGCGACAAATCTAGACTTAAAATTGAGAAAATAGAACGGATGTTGATAATCGGTGACCTGACGTTCATGGCCCTCATTTTAAAGGTAACTTAAGTGGCCAACAATTAGTTTCTATTAATACCACCAAATATGGAGGGGCTTTTTCCTATAAAAATAAAGCCAACTAAACTTCCATAATACAGTCAATAATCCATCACACTCTATTTTAAGAACTGGATTTTTGGGGAGGGGTTGAATAATAATAGATATTTTTCTCTTAGTTCGGTTGTGGCCTATGTAGGTATATTTTAATTTTTTTTTCCAAGTTCATCTCAAGAGTTCGTTTAAAGTTTTAAAAAACAAAATGATGAAATAAATAAATATATATGAGTATCGAATATTTTGGAATTTAAAAAAAAAAAAGAATTACAATTGGTGAAGTTCGAAAATTTATTAAAATTTAGGCATAGCTGCTATTTTTTCGTATATTCGAAAGTTTTATCAAAGTTATTTCTATAAAAGATTTTAAATTTAAATCCTTATAAGGAGGAAGTAGCTACTGGCCCCGCCAAACGAATAAATCAGAATGAAATTATTCGAACAAATTTATATAGAGACAAGCCATACTTCGCATTCTTTCTTACAGAAAGAACTTGGTTCCACAGGCACTCCTTCGGCGAGTGGCCTACGGCCTATTTGCTATTTTAAACCGCTTTTTATAATCTCCTTAATAGACTCTTTATTTTAACACCCTGAACACCTTTTTCAACATAGATACCCTGAAACATATTTTAAAGTTATTTCATTTTTATTATATTGTCTTTATCCCTTGAAGATTTATATATAGTTGAGAATTTTCCAAACACTTTTTTCAACATAGACACCCTGAAACCTTTTTTAAGTTATTTCACCTTTTATTATCTTGTCTTTATCCCTTGAAGATTTATATATAGTTGAGAATTTTCCAAACACTTTTTTCAACATAGACACCCTGAAACCTTTTTTTTTAAGTTATTTCACATCTCTTTTTTCATCTAAATTTGTTTCATATACGAAATAATAGCAAAAAAGCGCCAAAGCCCTAATTTGAATACATTTTTAAACTTCACGGTTTGTATGTTTTTTAATTCCAAATCTTTCGATAATTATATTTATTTTTTTCTGAACTCTTAGAAAGAAGTTTGATAAAAGCTCGAAACATACAAAAACCAGCCCTGCGAATAAAAGTTTCAAATAAACCTAAACTCAAAAATATGAAAGGTTACTTGTCCACTAAGCAAAAAAAATGTTCAAAAATTTCAAAAATTCACCAAGCTAAATTTATATAGAGAAAAAAGTATCCTGAGGATTGTTTCTTCCGTATTTAAAAAGACTTGCGATAAAAGCTTTTTTGTTCTTTATGCCTAGAAATAATCATCCATTTTAAAAATAAATACATCAAAAGTAAATTATTAGGAGACCAGGCAATGGCTTCGCTACTAAGATTAAAATTTAAAATCTAAAAAAAGCAGCCATGGTTAATTTTTTAAAAATTTTCTGAACTTCACCAATTATAATAATTTTAAAAATGAACTCTAAACTAAATTTTCCCCCTTTCAAAATATCACGTTGCTAAAATATAGAGATATAGAAGATATATAAAAATAAATTTTCTAAACTTCACCATTTGTAATTCTTTGGGTTTTAAAAAGTTCCCAAAATTTCGATACTTATATTTATTTCTGAGCTTCACCATTTTTTTTTTAATATTATAAAAGAATTATTAGAAATAACTTTGATAAAAAAACATAATTCCTAACCAAACTAAGATGAAATTATTATTCAAATACTCAAAAAAAATCTTCTTCTTAAATTATAGTTAGTGATGATGATGATGATGTTGACAAGAGAAAGCAGCTTCGCCACTCCTTACAGAAGGAGCTTGCGCTTCCCTGGCAGAGTTTCAGTCTCTGGCCTACGGCCTATCATGATTTTTTTTCTCCATCTAAGTTTGCTCTAATAATTTCCATGCAAAAATTTTAATAAATTTTCGGAACTTCACCATTTGTAATTCTTTTAGTTTTAGAAAATTCACAAAAATTCGATACTTATATTTATTTCTGAGCTTCACCATTTTATTTTTTTATATTATAAAGGAATTATTAGAAATAACTTTGATAAAAGTTTTAAATATAGTTAGGTGACAACCAAACTAAAAGAAAAAATCTTATTCAAACCTTAAAATAATCTCGTTCTTAAAATATAGGGTTATGGAGAAGATATGTACTAATTTTTTTTTTAAATACAAGCCGCTGTTCTCTTCCTTAACAGGAAGAGCTTGGTTACACAGGCACCCCTGCAGGGTGTGGCCTACGGCCTTATTTGCTAATCTTAACCGCCTTTTTTTAATCCCCTTTATAGACTCTTTATTTTAACACCCTGAACACCCTTTTCTTCTTCTTCTTCATCTTCATCTTCATCTTCTTCTTCATCTTTTTCTTCTTCTTCTTCATCTTCTTCTTCTTCTTCTTATTGTTGTTGTTGTTGCTGTTCTTAGACCAGTCAGTACGTAGCATATTAAGTAGGAGAGTTGCGGGGCCACGTGATGCCCATGCGCCAGACCGTTCCTCGATTGAAGGGGCAATGAGTATTGGGGAGCAGGGAAACGGAACAGATCCGCGTGTGATAGAGGAGTCCACCTAAAGCGCAAATTGAAATGTATATATTCAAATGTTCGTAGCTTAAAAAATAAACTTGCCGAAATAAAAGCCGTAATTCTAGAGGGAGACTACGATCTCGTATTCTTAAGCGAGACTTGGATAGATACACATTCGGGGATCAGTGTTTGCGAATTTGATATACCAGGTTATAAAATTCATTATACAAATAGACAAACTGGTAGAGGAGGGGGCGTATTAGTGTATATAAAAGATGACTTAAACGCTATAACGATCGACTCGTCTACGGCAGATATGAGAAGTGAGGCCTTATTAATCCAATTATGTTGTAATGCAAAATATAAAATTAATTTAGCCGTCATATATCGTCCTCCATCGCAAATAGAAAGAGAAGATGCTGCACTCTTTGATATGCTTTCATCTTGGGTTAGAAAAGGAACCACATTAGTCTGCGGCGATTTTAACTATCCAAACGTTAATTATAGTAACCTAACGTCAAATAAAGCTGGGGAGAGACTACTAAACTTTATTCTGGAGAATTTTCTCGTTCAAAAAGTGGAGGAACCAACTCGTGATAATAATATCCTCGATTTAATCATGGCGACTGACGAGTCACTGGTAGAAAATGTTTGTGTAGGAGAGCATTTAGCCTCGAGTGACCATAATGTGATTAGATTCGTGGTTAACACGTGTGTAGATGTAAAAATTAGTACACAGCTCATGCCACGTTTTGGTAGCTGTGATTTTGATACTTTTCGCGAAAGGATTAAGGATGTAGACTGGGGAATGCGCTTCGAGAATAGGTCGGTAGGAGAAATGTACACTGAGCTTCGGCGTACACTCCTTAGTGTAAATTTCGACTTAGTAAAGTATGTGCGCCGTAAGAGCGGGAAGTCGATGAGAGCGCCGTGGGTTAGCCCACTAATATTAAGCTTAATTAAGGACCGAAATAGAAAATTTCAAATACATAAGAACAACGAGTCATTTATAAGTCGGCAAAATTACATAGATTCTCGAAGAGAAGTTAAACGGGCGGTTAGAGATGCGAAGCGGAAATATGAAATAAAACTGGCGAAGGATTCAAAGAAGGAACCGAAACGGTTTTACGGCTATGTAAACAGTAGGAAACCCTTAAAAGGTTCAATAGGGCCGATTAAAGACAAAGATGGTCGTTTGACGGAAATTCCGGCGGAAATGTCCAAAATTTTAAATGAACATTTCACAAGCGTCTTTACTATTGAAGATTCGTCCCAATTAGGATCGTTAGTTGAAGAAGTAGATAATAGTGATATTTGCATATCCGATATAACGGTTAATGAAGTGGAAATTCTTAAATATATTAACCTGATGAAAAAGTCGAAATCACCCGGGCCCGATGGCGTTTACCCCACTCATTTAAAGGAACTTAAGAATGAGCTTGCGAAGCCGTTGCGTGCAATTTTCAATCGCTCATTAGAAGATGGCGTAGTCCCTGTAGACTTCAAGCGTGCAAACGTTACACCAATATTTAAGAATGGGAATAGATACGAAGCAACGAATTTTCGTCCTATTAGTCTAACTTCGGTAGTTGGAAAGCTTTTAGAATCGGTAATTAGAGATAGAATAGTGTGCCACCTCGAGGTAAATAATCTGATTAAAGATTCCCAACATGGGTTTAGGCGGGCGAGATCGTGCTTGACAAATTTGCTCGAATTCTTCCATAAAATGATTTGCGTTTACGACGAAAGCAAAGCTGTAGATGTAATCTATCTAGACTTTAAAAAGGCGTTTGACACCGTTCCGCACGAGAGATTATTAATGAAAGTTAAAGCAGTCGGTGTGAAGGGTAAGATATTAAATTGGATTAGAAATTGGCTGAAGGATCGTTCGCAGCGAGTAGTTATAAATGGTGAATGTTCAGATTGGGTCAACGTCAGTAGTGGAGTGCCACAAGGCTCCGTTCTTGGCCCATTATTGTTTCTAATATATATAAACGATTTGGATAATGGCGTATTTAGTACGATTTCTAAATTTGCTGACGACACGAAGCTGGGCAACCGTGCCTATGTAAGATCGGATGTAGAAAAATTACAAAAGGACCTAAACTTGATTGTCAGATGGGCGGATAAGTGGCAAATGCAGTTTAATTTAAGTAAATGTAAGGTGATGCATTTGGGTTGCCATAATTTGAGGGTAGAGTATACCATGAAAGGCCAGGTCCTCGACGTAGTTAAATTGGAAAAAGACCTGGGAGTTTTAGTCTCGGATGACTTCAAAGTCACGAAACAATGCGCGGATGCATGTAAAAAAGCAAATCGTGTGCTGGGTTATATCGCGCGTAATTTCACGTTCAAATCCAAAGAGATAATTTTACCATTGTATAAATCACTTGTGCGTCCACTGCTCGAATATGCGGTTCAATTTTGGGCTCCATACTTAAACAAAGATATCGCGCAATTAGAAAGAGTGCAGCGTAGGGCTACAAAATTAATTCCCGAGCTGAGAAACAGGCCCTATGAGGAAAGACTCAGGGCATTAGATTTGCCATCTCTCGAAGGCAGAAGATTACGTGGCCAGCTAATTGAAGTATTTAAAATATTGAAAGGATTTTCAAACGTTGATTATAGGAATTTGTTCGAATTGGATCATAGGGGAAATACTCGGCAACACGGATTAAAATTAGTCAACAAGCGATTTAACACTAGTATAGCCCAAAACTATTTTACGTTTAAAATTACTCAAATTTGGAATAGGCTACCCACCCACGTAGTGGATAGTAGGTCGGTAAATATGTTTAAAAACCGTCTCGACGCGCACTTAAATAGTATAAATATAACGTAGTCTGAGCACAGTAAATAATAACGTCTTTGCAAAAGGAGTTTGGAGCGGAGGAACAACGAGAGTAAAAATGATGACTAAAAATGATGCCAGCGATTTCTCTTGCATGTGTAGTTTAGATATCCATTTTCTTTTCCGCCTATCCTATAACTAGATTTTCACCACTAGCAGTCGAGGGCTGCGGAAGTTGAGAAGAAAAACTTTCTATCACCCCCCCTTAGGTTGAAGTAGTTAATATGCCTGACATTGTACACATGTAGATAAGTGTGTACAGTAGATTATATATTTAAAAAAAATAAAAAAATAGCATGTTAGAGATACACTCGTAGATAAGTGTGTATCGTAGTTTCGGATGTAGTGTAGCGGACTAGCCTCGAGCGGACCTTAGGGTCTTTGTTGGTCCTAGATTCTGTAGTTCTGTAGTTCTGTAGTTCTTCTTCTTCTTGTTCCTCTTGTTGTTGTTGTTGTTGTTGTTGTTGTTGTTCTTCTTCTAAAGGAATTATTAGAAATAACTTTGATAAAAGTTTTAAATCTACTTAGGTGACAACCGAACTAAAAGAAAAAATCTTATTCAAACACCTTCAAAAAAATCTCGTTCTTAAAATATAGGGTTATGATTTAGACCAATAGACCGTTTCCAAAGACGCATAGGACGTTGGGTCTGCCTGCAAAGCGCAAGCTCCTCTTGTAAAGAGAAGAGGCGAAGCGGCTCTTCTTTTGTAGGTTAATAAAACCAACATTTCTAATTCATGTACAGCTGTGATCGGGAAACGAACCGCAAATGAGCTACTTCTAAAAAGTTCTTTCTTTGTAGTTTTAAGCACATGTACGTCTTCTTTCGTACTTTGGAGGAGATATAATCAGATGTGAGCAAGAATGAGGAGTAAACAGAGAGAAGGGGGATAAATAAACATTATTAAAGTTTAATGAAAAAGAAATTATTAAATTTTGCCTCAGCGAAGCTTCATATGCTGATGACGAGGGAAGCACTCGAAGCCTAAAGAACAAAATCATGAAAGAGCATAAATTTATTATTATTATCCATAACACTATAATTTAAGAATGGTATTTTTTTTTGAAGGGTTGGAATAATAATAGATTTTTTTTCCTCCTTAGTTCGGTTAGGACCTAGGTATATTTTAAGTTTTTATAAAAGTTATTTCTAAGCGTTCCTTTAGAGCTTGAAAAAAAACAAAATGGTGAAGTTCGAAATAAATAAATCATCGAAATTTTTTAAACAAAAAGAATTAAAAAAGTTCAGAAAGTTTATTAAAATTTAGGTATGGCTGCTTTTTATTTTATTTTTTCGTATATTCGAAAGTTTTATAGAAATTAATTTTAAATTGATTTTCAATTTTAATCTTTATCCAGATCAAATAGTTACTGGGCCCTAAAAACGAATAAATCAAAATGAAATTATTAAAGAAAATTTTGATTGGGGAAAAAAGTCGTGAGGATTATTTTTTTCCGTATATCAAAAGAATTCCCACAAATGAATTTTTTTACTTTAGTCCTAGAAAATAAGCATGGATCTGAAAAATAGATCAAGAGTAAATTAGAATTAGAGAATATGTACTGGAAACCTTCTAAACTTTTTTAGACCAAAACCACGTTGTTAGAGCTTGATTCACCGTAGGCCACAGGCCGAAAATCTGCCTGTGAAGCGCAAGCTCCTCTTTTAAGGAGGAGTTTCAAAGTCACTCTTCCTCTTCTTCTTCTTCTTCTTCTTCTTCTTCTTCTTCTTCTTCTTCTTCTTCTTCTTCTTATTTTTTTCTTCTTCTTCTTATTATTATTATTATTATTATATTATCATCATCTCAAGATTAAGTAAAACAGCAAAGACATCTCCATCGGAAAAAAATGAAAAGTTGGGAAGGAAAGTTGTGAAGATGGGAAGTGAAAATGCATGAAAGGTTCATAGCCGGAGTATTCTAAAGAGTAGATTACTGAGGGCGCTTGGGACTGGGAAGAAATAGGGAGGGGGGGAGAGGGTGATCTCGATGATCTTTCCATCCTCGACTATCCCATTCCTCACTCACGGGGCTTAGTATTACGTGGGTGATTTATAAAATGCGATTAGTTCAAAATGGCTCTGAATTTGCTAGAACCATTATTTTCCAGTTAAGGGTTAATTACAAATTGGTTGCAATCTCCATTGATAAGATCGTATTCTAAATTTCTGTGTGTTACTAAATCTAAATAGTTCAGGAAGTGATTTGCGTGATAGTTTAATCATGCTCCCGCTCGGTATTTTAACAGCGATGAAATATAAGCTGAGACCAAAATAAGGCTCGTTAAGTTGTCATCATTTGTAACCCAAATTTTATGAGCTGTGACACCAAAAATCTTCTCTTTAGTTTTTACGATCATTACAATTTGTTCCACTAATGTCTTTCTATTTTTAATTAGAGCAGTAATGATTTAACAAAACGACGGGGCAGTGTGACAAACTCTCATCGCCCAAATAGACTCATTTCTCACATAAAAACAAGGCAAGAATTAATTGAAATGCGAGATTTATTACTTTTAAAAGCGTCTTTTATTCCGCCAGATGGCGGGAGGTGAGGGAAGAGCGCCAAGGTAATGCTCCAATGTTCTCAGCGGCTGCCGGCAAATGAACTCCCCTGAACAGATGAGTTCCTCGGCACCTACAACGTATTTAAGAGGAAATATTACCTTTGAAATGGCATATGATGAAGCGTCTTCTTTTATGTGTTTTGAACGCATTTAAATCAACAGTGATAGATTGGCGCTTTTAGCACATACATTTTCTTGTTGACGAATTGCCGAATTTATCAGTGGCATCTACGAAAATGGCTTCAGGAAATTAATTTAATAGAAATGACGAAAGGGGAAAATAATATTAATATTTGAGTAGAAATTGGCGTCAAATTAGCTTAATAAAATTTAAAATACCTTGACTTCACGACTAACCAACTATTCTCATGAAAGCAAAGGAAACCTATTGGCAAATAAGGCACCGAGTAGTGAGGCTATTGCAGGATTGCACTCTAGAGATTATAGCTTTGGTTTTAAATAGTAGATTGACGATTAATTCATAATTTTTAGGCGAAGTACCATGCAAGGCGGGTTTTTTTTTATTAATCTGAAGTGTAACCATATCAACATTAAATTCCCTATGTGTAAAAAAAGAACATAATTTCATTTTAAGATATGTCTTAATAAGAAAAAAAACCTAAACCTCCATTATAAGGCGCGCACATCTTCAGTAATACGTCATTGTCATTCAAATTAGCAGTTATTAAATGCCGCATACATCGAGTTTTCCATATTTGTTCTGAGTGAGTACCATTAAATTTAGAAATCCAATATTAACCTATAATACCCTGGTCAGGCGCGGATCCAGGGGGGTAAGGGAGTAGAAGAGTGAAGCTCTCCCCCAAATTTCAGACCCGTTTATGTTTATATTTCTTTTTTAAGCCATACTTGTATTCTGCTATTCAGAAAGAATTATGAAATAATATAAAATATAGGTATATAAATTTTTTTTAAACGGTTCCGATCGAATGTATCCTATATGATACATGTCTAAAATAGAGGTAAATCTCAGGAATAACGTTTAAATCCTTAGCTGACGTCCATAAACTAAATGAACTACAATTCCTAATTTTCTGATGTGTGAGAAGAAAAAATCAGATTTGAGGGAGTTAGTGCTCACTCCTGTGTGAGATAATGTTATTTATTATCATTGCTGTGTAATATAACCATTATTAATCACCAATGTCCTTTTCTCAGAATACTCAGAAGGGGGAATTCAGGTAAGGCCCCATTTTTTTTATCCTGCATCCGCCACTGACCCTGGTCGCACGTTTGATAATTTATTATAAAAAGAACTTATAAGCAACATATTTTTTCCCACTCCAGTGTTTTTTCAACACCCAAACTTAGAGTTTACACAAACGTCCTCTCTTAGATCCCCTCTCTTTTAAATTAAACCAATATATTCTTTCAGTTCTTGGAAAACTTTACCCCCAATGCACCTTTATTCTCATTAATTATAATCCTCGATTTTGGCTCTCATATTTTTTTTAGTTTTAGGGAGTCTCTTCTCAACTCATTGAGATCCTTGCTGGTTTATTTATTTCTGTGTTTGACCTGTAACAGTCATTATGTAGGACAAACGCCCCTCAAACTTAAATTGAGGATCTCAAAGAACCTGAGTATGTCTATAGAACTTCGCACCCCATCTAAATATAAGCTACTTTCCTAAATACGCAAATATTAAGAAAGGCATCATTCCATTTCGAAAGAGTCTTTTTTTTTTATCTTCTGCTTATAAAATTTGTAATTTAAGAATTCTAGAATCATTACATATCAAAAAATTAAAAGCACACCAATATTTTATCATATTGTTTTTACCTCATAAAAATATCAACCAACATTTTTGCAACCAAAGGTATCTTTCTTCTTCCATTTTCCTTTCCCATTTCATCAGTTTACCTTTCAACTCCAACGCTACAGATCAGTGATCTTTTCATCGATTTTCATAGCTTTTTTATATACCTTTATAATTTGTACTGTATGGTTGTTAACTTTTAATGCTTTTCCATTGTTTCATTTAACTTTTTCGAACTGTAGCTTTAATATTTATACTTTTACATTGGATAATTGTTTGATATAACTATTCAAGATTCTAGGCACTGAAGATGGTCAATGTTTGAGGTCCAACACCTTTTTTCAAATCACAAAGTAGTGCGTGAGTAAAGCAATAAATGCAAAAAATCCCCAAGGAAAATGAAAGGCGGATTCCAAGTACTTTCGAACTTGTTCAAGAAATGAACAAGTTCGAAAGTACTTGGAATCCGCCTTGCATTTTCCTGTGGGATTTTTTGGCGCGCGCGCACATACACACACACATATATATATATATATATATATATAGTCTTCTTCTAATGTCCCTTTCTCTTACCTCTAAAAAACTCCTGTTTCTTGTCTCATTGCTCATTCGCGTCATATATATATATATATATATATATATATATATATATATATATATATATATATATATATATATATATATATATATATATATATAAGAAAGAGAAATTGGACGCGAATGAGCAATGAGACAAGAAACAGGAGTTTTTTAGAGGTAAGAGAAAGGGACATTAGAAGAAGACTAGAATCAAAGAGAGCAGAGGGCGGCACAATGAAGGCAATCCTTTACCGAGAAGACAGAGATAACGCCATGGGGAAAAAGTTTGAAATTCCTGGCCGGGACACGAACCCGGGTCTGCTGATTGCCGGTCAGATGCTCTACCGCTGAGCTACCAGGCACAGTGAATCTACTTCGCCCAAAGCGTTACCCCATCAAACCCAGTATCTCTCTAAGCTAGGAACCTCCAAGGAATTTTTATACCCCATCTTCTTACCCGCTCACAATTTAAAGGCTCATCCCCAAGTCACATATTATCTTCAGCCTTAACTTCTCTCGATTTGAAAATCGAGTCACTATATATCATTAAAATAAATCCAAACCTAAATAATTACGCCTCCTCAATTAAATTATTCACAATATAACCAACCAACACTTCAATAGATTAAACTAGCCAACCGACCAACCGAATAAATTTCGTTAGTAATTTTATATGTTTAGTTAGTTGATTTCTCAACTCCCAAGTTAAAGGTCAGTCCCTTTGTTCATTCTGATTTGTTTTCGGGTTTTGTCTCTTTTTTGTGTTTTTTCAATTTAATATAATATGTTATCTTTTGTTTACTTCAGTAACTTTTAATATGTGATATTCAAGTCAGTTTGTTATAATTTCACTTTCTATTATTATTTTTTTTTTAAATACCACTGGGTAATATTATTTGATTCTATATATTATTAGTGTTTTTACTTTCACTTTAATTATTGTCAATTTTATTACTTTAACTTGCCTTTTTCCGTTTTTTTTTAATGCATTCTTTTAACTGTTATCAATTAATGTTCCTTTCCCTTCTCATTAGACGATATAGTCGCTGAAGATGGTCCTAGTAAAGGTCCGAAACGTCCGGTTAATAAATGATTAGTATAATCACCTGGGTCTTCATATTCCTGCTACATATCAGATTCCCAAGGAACAAATCAATTACCAGTATTATATATATATATATATATATATATATATATATATATATATATATATATATATATATATATTTATATATATATATATATATATATTTATATATATATCGAAAATTATATTTGCAATAACGCAATTTTAATTATGCGGTTAAGAAGGCAATGTTATGGCTAACTAAGCTCTTTATCAAACCCTCGGAAGGAACTCTTCTCCCAATTGCGAGAGGAGAACGTATAATCTAACTTTTCTAAGCAATCTAAAAAGATTGCTATCATTCACCCTTTTTAAAATGTCATCCCTGCTTTTAAAGATAATAGAAAAATCGCTTTGCCCATTCTAGCCCAGCCATGCTCAAAACTATCAAATATATAATGGCCACGTTATTTAGAGGCATAACACAGCCTTTACTGATGACCACGCCTAGAACTATCAAAGTGGATGGATATTTGATGCGCAGGACCATAAGCAGTTAGTTCCTATTTTCAATCTCGTCATACTACCGTTTCACTTAGTAGACGATGTTACCCCTGGTAGCTACAAAAATTCACAATGTCCTTCATGCATCTCCGGGCGCGGGGGGCAGCGAGTATAGCGTACCGTTTTTCGATTTTTGCTGGTATTCGTAAACGAATCCGCATATGCTGTTACCCGCTTGAAAGCAAAACTCTTATTTGGTGTGTACAACATCAAGTAACCTAGATTGATGAGGTCATTAGCCTTTAGGCACACTTTCAACTTTGTATCGATTTACCTGAAAAGGAGATGAAAAAAAAGACTACTCCAAATCGAAGCCAAGTACTCTTTCGTTAAGCAATATTTATTCAAGATAACAACAAAGGTTAAACATACATTACAATATCCACGAGTTACTTCCAAGTGCATGAGTACGGAGTAGCCAGCAACGGTGCGCGCTTAATCTATACTACATATTCGCCCCAAGTCGTTCATCACCATGAGAAAGAAACTTGACCTCTGTCCCCTACCCCTCTTGCAGAAGTTACCTAGCCTTAATGGGCTATAGTTCGCTTGGAGGCTTCCATGATTTTGATTGTTAGTAGGTTTTAAACTTCATATTGTAATATATAACCCATTTCTTGTAATATTTTTCCATTTTGTCTCTGAAGATGATACGTGCTATATCGATATCGAAACGCGTCAGTGGAATAAAATAGCGAAAAGTACATTAATATACTGATACTTTCCTTAAGATCGAACCTTTATATTTTCAATGAAATTCGGAGTTTTATCACGAAGAGATTTATCGACAAATCGAGAGGATTGAAAAGAAAATTATTAATACAAAATTAGCCTTCGCTTTCAATAAAAGCTGCCATGATATATATATATATATATATATATATATATATATATATATATATATATATATATATATATAATTTCACAGCGAAAGCAAGGGCGCAGAAGATGCTCAGGTACATATATTTATTGCAATTTTGAGAACAACGTTTCGGGCAACATGCCCATCTTCAGGTTCCAAGATTAAAATTGTAAAAAGAAATTAATCATATGTCGTTCCAAAAAACATAAAATATTTCGTTGTTCCTGAGTTAGGACCTTTTAATAACATGTTTAGAAGAAATTGTACTGAATTGCTCAAAAAAATATTTCTTCCATACAAAATTTCACATCACCTTCGTCGATCCTTTCTCTATAGGAAGTTTCTTCTCCTCAAAGGACAGGATTTCTTTCGAGATGAACAGCCACATCGTATATCTTTTTTCTTGTCCTTGTTGTTTGCAAGGAAATTACATCGGCAGTACTGTTCGCTCATTATCTGAGATGTTTTGTTCCCCTATGGTAATAAGCCACCGCACTGGCAGAATCCTGTCTAGCAAGGAGGTTTCTTCTATCAGAGACCACACTATAATTTTAAAATTATAGGCCGTAACACTACTGAATATAGCCTCCGAATATTAGAATCTCTCCTTATAAAAATCAAATCCCCCACCCTCAACCACGATAATTCTTCTGTCCCCCTTCTAATTACTTAATTATATATTCCTGGTGTATTTACCAACCTATTCCCCTACACCAAACAACCATTTACATAAATCCTTGGTTTCCTTTAGCTTTCACATTACTTAATTCCTCATTCTGGGCTCTATCTCCAACTCCGTTTGGTAACCACTTCATTCTTAATTGTTTATTTAATATTTTTAAACACTTGAATTTTTCTTTTACCTCATACCTTTTATTGACTTTCACCATCTTAAACTATTTAAATTGTTACCCCTTTGGTTCAGATTAGTATTCATTTTAATTTATACATTCAGTTTTTAATTTTTTTTGCAATTTACTCACTGTTTTCTTAGTTTATCTGAATTGAGTTATTAATTATATTTTTAATTGCCTGTTTGCCTTTTTAGTTTTTTTTCATAAAATAGGTTATCACTCTTTTGATGCATTTTGGTACTTATGTTATCTCTTTCGGGTTTTTTTAATTGCTCTTTATAACTTTTTTGTTTGTCTTATTGTGTATCTTTTAAACAATTTAGTTGTATACCCTTAATTTTTTTATAGGAAAAATATCATAAATCCTTTTTATACCATTTAAACCTTTAGTTCAAATTCTTTCATAATGACTTTATAATTATTTTTTTTTTACAATTTTAATCTTAGATCCTGAAGATGGGCATGTTGCCCGAAACGTTGTTCTCAAAATTGCAATAAATATATGTACCTGAGCATCTTCTGCGCCCTTGCCTTCGCTGTGAAACTAAAAATCAGCCTGGTTAGCAGCAATACCTACGAATATATATATATATATATATGTATATATATATATATATATCTATATATATATATATATATATATATATATATATCTTAAAATTAAATAAAAACTATATTTTTTAATGATTTATTTCTAGAAAAGGAATAATGTCATTTGATTCATTTAAATACTTAATCTAGTATTTAGTAGACCTACCCTCTGCAGTTTTTAACGTAGTAACCCTTGTGGACGTAGTACTAATTAGTTCACAAGCTGTTCCCAGTGGAATTTCTGCCCAGACTGCACACATGTTGAACAGGTCTGCGTTCGATGTTGGTTTTCGTCGCTCTTTCACACTAGTCTTAGCACTATGTCTAGATGTGTTCAATGGGGTTCAGATCAGGATACGCTTAGAGAATGAAGTTTTCTGATCCCAGTTTCTATTGCCAGTTTCTATTTCCATTTTTTATTATTTGACCACTGGAGAAAACATGAATTTCCTTTCCGAAGTTTATGTTGCCAATACACTCCACGAATTATGTACTACCAATGCTCCAGTTTGCTCCCCACATCATCACTAAAAAAAAAAACGCCTTGTTTGAAGGTTTTTGCAACCGATTTAAATTAACCTCTTGATTAATTATGCATTTTCCAGACCAACGTCCACTGACAAAATCTTGATTCTTCCGATAATATGACAATCTGCTGGACCTTTATGAGCCTCTCTATAATCCCATTTGCCCACTTCTTTCTTTCTTCTTTGAATATTTGCTGGTCGAAGAAAAGATTTTCTTCTAGCCCTTCTGCCATAGTAACTAATTCGATGGAGATATTTCACAGAAGTACTCCGGCAAACTTGGAGTTGCTCTGCAACTTCAAATACCTTACAACGGGGATTAATTTAAGCAATCCGCCTGACAGCCCCTAAGACACCTTCCAGATTGCCCAGATCGACCTGAGTGGGATGCAGTTGATTCCTTGCCATTAATGGTGAATTGCATAATCACTCTGTTCACTTAGGTAAGAGGAATCCCACGGTTTTGTGCATTCTGTTCTTTGTGTGGTTCTGTGAATTAACATATCTACAAACGGAAGGGTGCCATCCTTTTTCTTCTCGCCGTTGAATTTTAGATGGTTCGGCCACAGACAAACTATATCATCAACATATTCGAACAAAATTTAGGTGGTGGTGCCTTGCTTAAATGCATAGTATTTTCCTTCGAAATGCATAGCATTTTCCTTCGAAAGTAAACTTGTAATCCAAAATACACGGCAGCACTCAGGAATGAGTGTCTGTTCCCATGCAAGAGCTATCCAGGAGAGGTTATATTCGAAGATGTTCCGACACCGGTTGAGGGAGGGTCATGAGATAGGATAAGATAGGGAGTGTTTTCAGGTTGGTAAAGGTTGCAGCGGGGGCAGTAGTGGGGTGTTGGAATATATTCTATTTTTTGTATTCGTGTAATGAAGAGTGAATTCAGGGCAAAAGATGGACGAGAGAAACTCTAGTTCGGTGATCTAGAGTGGATTTGGATGTGTGAATGTTGAAGAGAACTTTGGAGTAGGGCATTTTGCGACTGTTTTTTTGAAGTGCTTTGTGGTTTAAGTGAATGTATGTTTTATTCTGGTTCAGTGTGGTCGGGAGAATGTCGGTGGTGATTGTTTTGTTTTTGAGGCTAGGGGTAGGAATTAAGAGGTGTGTAGTGTGTGAGAAGCGCAATTATTCTGCTGAAGAATTGTGTGCCTATCAGGTTTAGGTGGTCATTGCTGGGAGAATTTCGGTTTTAGCGTGAAGGTTGTCCATATGGGTATCTTTTATGCGACAATTTGCGATGCGACGGGCGTTGTATGGGTCTGTTTATGTATCGTGTAGGTTTTTGTTTGATATAGATGGTACAGAAGCTGGAGACGTGCTATTTAGGCTGTTGCAGATAAGCTGTCTGTATAGTATATTCGGTGTTTCTTTATGTTGCCTGATGTTGGTATGTGTGTGTTCTGAAGGTGTTGAGCTTGGATACGGACTTTGAAATAATGTTGCCTCTGTGCTGATTGAAGATCATGGTTAGGTCTAGGCTGATGCCCAGTAGTCTAGGTAATTTATCATCTATTTTGTTCGTTCTAAAATTAGATCCTTAGCATATTGCATACATATTTTCGTAACAATAATTAATCACACACTTCATATTTTTTCTCTCCGATTATCACTAATGCTTGATGCTAGGAAGACAGCTACTGCTAAAAATTGTGCATTCACTCCTGTTAGATGTAGATGCAAATCAATCACTGAAAGGTTGCATTACCAAACGCTCTTCGAAGATCACTTTGGTTTTCTGTCTTGTGTTGAACAGCTTGATAGTTAGTAGAAAAAATTGACCAATGTCTAAGTATTTGACAGCTGAATGGGAGGGACGGAAAAAATAAATATATATTGCTTTTCTAGAGAAGAGGTGGGGGCGGCATTTTGTGCATACGAAACGAAGTAATCGCAAACTAGTCGCGATAAACAGAAAGAAACTAAATTTTGTCGTAGTATATAGGCCACCATGCCGAGTAGAAATACACGATATTATTTTCTTAAAGGCTTTCAGGGTTAATTAGATAAAAAGTAACGGTTATATGCGATGACTTAAATTTTCAGAACGTAAATTTTGTAATGAAACGGCGGACAATGCATGAAATTGATATCTAGAATTTTTAAAGTTTAACTTCCTGCATCAAAAGGTAGACAGGCCGACATGCGAGGAGAATAGGCTTAATTTTAAAAAATGAAGAAAAACAATTAGTTAATAGTATTCACGTTGGCGAAACACTGGTGATTAGTGATCTTAATATAATTCGATTCAATCGAAATATTGCAAAAAATGTTCAAGAGAGCTCTCATCTCATTTCAAACTTTAAATCTTGTAATCTTGAGCTTTTTGCACCCGCTTAAAATTTATAAATTTGGGTACAATTTTAGACGTTGAAAACGCCTAGCTAATGTATGTATAATGATTTTTTTCTATAAATAATGAAAAGGTGTGCTATAAACCTAGAGTTTCTAATAGATCAAACCCGGTGCCGTGTATAAATAGCGAAATTAACTAGCTGGTTTTCGCTTCTTTGTTTTAAATAGATAAAACCAAACTATTTTTATTTGGGCTAATGTGGAGGAGCAGCGATAATGATCATATCTCTTTTTTAACGAACCGGTTAACTTGAAGGCAAAATAGCAAAGACAAAATGAGACGGCAATGAAACTTCTCGAGCTTTGGTTGAATTTGATATTTATAGACAAATATCAAATTACCTCAATTTATTTGAGTGGTAAATGGTCGCTTGCGGATGTAGAAAGATAGCTGAATAAAGAGAATTGTTTCGACGTGGATCAACTTTCAGTTACCTTGGTGGGTGGGCGATAACACATGGATTTGGTCTAAAAACAACTCTATAGAACAGTTTTCCTTTCCACAATGAGCTCTCGTTAACATAGTGGAGAAGGCGCTGGGTTTCCACTCTCTGGCGCTCGAGTCGATTCACAACGAGAGCTGAAGCAAAAAAATTTAGGTCTCGCAGGTAGCAGCCACCACTCGAGTGGCGCGTCCAGTCTGAGGCGTAGGTGCAGACATCTCCGGTCACGAGCGTCATCAAACAGCCAATCCCAACAGCGCTGTTTATTTCTCCCTCTTCTCTTCGCACACACAGCATATAACTCTTCCGTCCCTGTACTTGCAGAAGGAGTTTTCATATCTTTACACCTCCTAGTCCGCAACGGGGGACTCTTCCATGGTTGGTGGTAAAACACAGTAATAAAGCTCTAGCTGTCCTTTCACCTCAGAAGAGGACCGAACCCAGTTGTCCTCGCTCTTGACAGTGATTGTCATTCTTATCTTTATGTAAATTTCATCATCCCATCGACGGATTTATTCCACAAATT
The DNA here is from genome assembly GCA_963969495.1 of Ceratothoa steindachneri. Classification (NCBI taxonomy): domain Eukaryota; kingdom Metazoa; phylum Arthropoda; class Malacostraca; order Isopoda; family Cymothoidae; genus Ceratothoa; species Ceratothoa steindachneri. The sequence goes on along the minus strand of OZ018332.1, from coordinate 83,783,840 downwards.
AAAATGGACGCAATTAACTAACTTTCGTAATCTAACTTCCAAATCTCGCTCTTCAGAGTGGTTTAGATGGTGGAAAAGAAAGCTTTTGGCAGTTCATAACGACGCTCACCAACCATTGTGAAGTAAAAGAGGAAAGAGAAAAGGTAGAGGGATGTTTAACGTGAGCAAGTCACTCCCTTACAACCCCAGTGACCTAGACTGTCTCACACTAGATTGACACTACCTGGTTTTATTCCTTCTAGACATTTCCATTTTTTTTATTTACAAGATTATTCACACTTATCATGGTCAGCAACTAATTTTGCAGGCTAGTCGCCGACCAACCTTCGTCCTTTCATCCCTGGTTTGCGGGGGAAAGGGGCTAACTCACCCTTCTCTTGCATCCGGTTGAGGTGGTGAGCTTTATTTAACATGTCTACATTCTTCACGCCCTTTCCCTCTTCCTATTGCCTCCAATTTTTAGCCATTCTTTTGCGTATAGCATGGGTATTCTTGCTGCAGATGACATCTGTAGGATTGTACGCCCTCTCGACCGTAATGCCTGCAGGAGGTTCTGGGCGCGATATATCTTGCACACATTTTTACTTCCTCAGATTTCACCATTTTCTCTATAGATCTCCCCATTGCAAACTTTATATACGGGCGATGCCCTCGTTGTTATTGCAATTCAAATTGGGTGAGGAGTAGATGGCAACCGGGTCCTTTCGGCACCATCAAGAAGAGGTAAACCATCCTACGACAATGATTAGTTTTAAGCTTAATTAATGGCGTTGGAGAACCAAGAATAAATGTATTATTTCTAGAAACTATAGAACTATGGTGTTTATGGTTCGCACGTTGAATGCACTTTTTAATCCTCAAATAGTTTAGTAATGAGATAAACTCTTATAAAGGATTCTCCATCAGTTTGCGAGACTCGTTTCATTATTTTATTCAGCTTTGTTGCCTTATCAACGACTCCAACTTATTGTCCGATGTTTATTTTTATAGTATTTGTAAAAAGCTCTTCTATTTTATCCACGGTTCTTCTGAGGTAGTATTAGTAGTAGGTAGATCCCGACCGGATAATGAAATAGACATAAAGATCAGTATGACAATCGCTCGGGAGCCTTATGCACCAGGGGCCGCTCCTCTTTGGGGAGAGGTGCCAGGAAGTATTATGTGTTGACACCAAACAGCTTTCAGGTTGAACCTTCGTCGCCCCGAGGCAGTGGGACCTGTTTCGCGTCAGAGCTATGTGGATATAGATAGCCGATGATTCCTTGGAACAGTGTGTGTGTGTTGTGCTGCGAAGACGAAAGAGGAAAGAAAGCAATGTTGTAATTGACTATATGTGTGATAAGAAGTGTAAGATCTACTGACCCAGTACAGGGCTGATCACAGCACAGCGCGTCCACTAATTGCTAGCCAGATATCTATGTGCGCTGACGTTTGTATCCGCTCTTGCTGGGATCGAACCCAGTACCGCGACTTTAGAAGACTAACGCCGTATCGAATCGGCTAACAAGAGCTCTAAGCCTATTAGTAGGTGGAAGTAGCAAATATGATGCTTCGGTGAGCAATCGTCTAATAATGGCCCGATTTGAAAACTGGGATGGAAAAGGAGTAAACTAATGCGTCCTCGCTGAAACCTTTGTGAAGAGGGCCGCCAGCAGACACCAGATGGTGGTCGCGGGTTTGGCAGAAACGTCGAAACGGAGGTCGAAACGTGGCGGCGCGACTTCAAATTAACCATGCGTCTGAAGTTATTAGGGCTCAGAGTCACCCATTATCGGGTGGGTCTAGCCACGATCACGAAGAAGGCCACCCACTTCTAATCACAAGCGGAATATCGATTAAAGGGCGTTCCTTAAATGGAAAGTCAACAATATTTTGTGGTTCACAGTCATTGAAAGTCTGGAAACTTGAATTAATATAACTCTATTAAGCGAAAAGTCATTATGTTTTATAAAGTACTTTCCTATTTCAGCCTTAGGGGGATCGATAGGTTAAATATTTTGTTTTTAAGGCCCCACAAGGCAATTCAGGTGTAGAGTGGGTGAACATGTTGTAGCCGACACCTGGAGGAGTGTGTGCCTTCCTGGACCCCACGCCCGCAGTGGTCTCTCCCTCAATTATGGAGGTTGAGGAGGTTTTAGAGAGTTGCGCGCTCTACCTATCGCGAAATTAGCTCATATTTAGAAGACTTGGGGAATCTTCGAATCTTCAATACATTATCACTTTTCGTGTCTCTTTCTCTCTCTATTATATATATATATATATATATATATATATATATATATATATATATATATATATATATATATATATATATATATTAATGCAATGTCCCGCAGGAAAAATGAAAAAGTGCTTCCAAGTACATTATATCTTTATTCAGTTTCAGTTCATTCTCAAGGATAACTACAAGAGAAAATAATATAATAAGGGTATATATTAGCTAGTAAAAGATAAAGGACCGCCTCTAAGACAAGAAATTGCCAATGAGGAAGTAGGGGAGGGAAGGGTAAATTCTTGTCTTAGAGGCGGTCCTCTATCTTACTAGCTTATATATACTCTCATTATATTATTTTCACTTGTAGATTTCCTTAAGAATGAAATGAATAAAGTTCGAAAGTACTCGGAAGCACCTTTTCCTTTTTCCTGTGGGACATTGTATTTAGTGCAAACCTCACCTGCTACCTTGTGGTGAGTACTCATTATATATATATATATATATATATATATATATATATATATATATATATATATATATATATATATATATATATATATATTCGTTAAAATGAACATTATGTTAACGAAAACCAAACGAACAAAAAACTAGTAGAAAATATTTGAAACAAAATTATATTAATCAAATGTGAGGGGAGGTGGGTCAGCGTTGAAAAGAATATACAATATAGTAAAAGTAAATAAAGAAACAGAACATTACCTTACATGGTCGAATAACAATGAGAAGTGAAAACGGGCAGGAAATTTAAGAATAAAAACAATTTGGTTGGTTGTTAAGTTATAAATAACGGAAAGGATGACTCGTCATTATTTAAATTTGGGTGGTTGTATTTAATACATTTAGCAAATTTTAATACAGAAAAATCATTTAGGATACGTCTCTCTTACAATCTATAGCATGTTTTCTGATTGGGGGGAATACTCTTTATTGCTCAATGTTTCACCGGTTCTATAGCTTAAACACATGTGAGAACAGTATCTTATCTGGAGAAAATGCACCATGCTTCCTATATAGGTCCCCTGCTTACAGCTGGGGCAAGTAAATTTATATACTATGTACGAAGTCAACGGCGTCGGAATACTATCCTTTACTCTGAAAAATTTGCTAATATTTTTGTTGTTTCTTAAAATAAGTTTAAAATTTGTCTAAAGAAATTTCTCCCCGGGCTATATAACCCCTCCACTTCTTTTAGTGTTTCCAATGAAATTAGGTTCTTCATGTTGCTAGACATCATGTTGCCATTTTAAGGAAATTTTAGTGCCAAATAAATTTTAAACTTATTTTCACCAACATCAAAAATATTGACATTTTTTTCAGAGTAAAGGAAATGGTATTGGAATAGAGTATGACTGGCTTAGTAGCCGTTTGATTATTACAGTATATTTGAACATTGGCGCCAGGTAGAGAGGTTAATCCCTTATTCATGATCATTTCTAAGTTTTGGTTTATCTACTTCGCCCGAGGCCTGCACCACGGATTGAGATCTTCCGCAATAATGACTGATCTTCCGTGTCCAAACAAATGCAGAAAGTTTGAGACCGTTAAAAATTACGCCTTGATGGCTGGTAATCTTTAACAAAACACAAAGGACCAATGAAATCATCGCAAATAAGTTTGATTAATCTTTAAATGATGTCATTTTTAAGTACAGATTCAGGGATTTCAAGTTTAATTTAAATTCACCAGATATAGTTCTTTCTTGATTTCTTTGGAATTATTAAGCTAGAGGAATGGAACGTTTGCTGATGCATACAGTAAGTTAATTTCTTTGGATTTGTACAGATATTGAGGTCCTTTCGATGTGTGTGGGGATTCATTCGATGATTGAATAGTCAGAGATTTTTGTCTTGCTAGTGATCTTGATTCAGAAACTTCATCGTTACAACTATCCATATCTAAAAAATCGTCTTATGAAAATGAATCTATTAGGAAGTTGTCTTTCAGTAATAGTAGAAGAGGTAACATTTCTCTTTTAGTGGAAGTTGAAATTGTATTTTATAGATTTCACTTGAAAGAGCGTTTTGAGGGACGTACACCTCTACCATTTCATTCTTTTTCAGTTCATCATTTAGTTTTCTGCCAAAGCATCCAGGTTGGTTTAGATTTACTGTATGAACAGAGTAAATAAATGCATGTCATTATTTTGGTGTATTCTTCATTCTCTATATTCAAGTAAGTTCTATGTTTTTCTATTTCATTTATAGTAGTTTTCTTAACATGGGCATAAGTGCGTGTTTATTTTTTTTAAAGTTCTTGCTTCTTCTTTCCAATTTTTTTCTTTGCAGGGCATCATGTGGCCATTGTACAGAGCTCGCATTTATAATTGAAACATCGCTTTGACTGTGTTGGTACAATTTCTCCAGGAGTGCGAACCTTCGTCACATTAAGAGAAGTCCTTGACCTGTTTGCAGGTTCTGGTAGTGTGCTTTCCCATTCCATAACACTTAAAACACATTTTAATCTCCATAAACTCCTTTCTCTTTCCATTTGGTCAAGACATACTCTTACGAGTTATGAGAGAAGCTCATTCTCAGTAGCTTTTTATTGCATTACAATTTACCTGAATATTATTTTGATGATATTCGTATCATTCTTAAATTTAATAACTTCCATCCCCTTAGCCCAGTCATGGCACCTCAGAATGTCTTCTTTGATCACTTCGGAGAATGAGAACCTACACATGGATCCGTGTGTCAAAACAGGAGGGTAAGATTAGGGGACTAAGTTAATCCATTTTAATTCTGTCAAAGCTTTTCCCGAAGTAATGAATTTAATGTTCGCTTCCGACTAAAAAATAGCGACGTAGTCCTTTCGGATGCAAATAATTCTGATCAAAACAACGTTAAGTATACCGTAAACTTTCACAATTCGAAGCGGGGCAGTAGTGGCCTTCCTCGTAATTAAAGAAACCTGGCAGGTGGACGAAGCCTAGTGTTGGGAGTAATCCAAGTACAAAATCCTTTATAATAAGATATAGAAAAAAAGGAAAAGGGAGTCATTTTTATAACATAACTGTGCATAAACCTATCAGAATGTTAGCCAAATACCCCAGCACAGTTTCTGAACACAACTAAAAGCCCCCGCTCCCACCCTTTAGACTCTGGGCTTCGTCAGGTTAACCGCGGAGTTAGCTTTCCTACGATTTGGAAAAGTGCTACGGCCCCTATAAGGTGACTCAGCTAAGATAATAGTGGGAAATCAGGGGTATAATTAGGTTGCCCAAGTCGATGTACGCCTCAAACTAGTAGCTGTGTTAAATTTAATACTGATCACGAATGAGCTAAAAACAGAATTTATCAGAAGTCGCTGGTAATTGAGGGAGTTTAATAAGAGATCTCTTGTAGAACCCCTCCAACCGACGTTTATCGAATTGCCTTTACTTCAAGAAAGAAGATTTTCTTAGTGTCAGAGAGAGAGAGAGAGAGAGAGAGAAAGAGAGAGAGAGAGAGAGAGAGAGAGAGAGAGAGAGAGAGAGCGAGAAAAGACGCGCGCGGTCGCTCCTTTCAAGGAGAGAGAGAGAGAGAGAGAGAGAGAAGACACACCTGGGCGATCTTTTTAATCCACACTAATGAAGGCGCAAAATGGCGAAGGCCGTAATGGGCTGAAGGCCCGAATTCGCGGAAGACTGAGATGTGCTTAAGAGGACGAAAGGTCCCGCTGAGAATTATCCCACGATTGTGTGTGTCAGGCAAAGTTCACCTCGCCCGGCGAAGCGTCTGTCAACTGGAACCCTGCCCCTTCAAGCATTGGGAAAATCCCCTTCGTCTCGCCTCTATAAAACGTCTGACGCCAGTAACCGCCTGTGTCCGCGAATATCCGCCATCTTCCCGTCCCCGTAGTTCTGCGCAAACCCTTGCACAAGCCGTCAAACTCCGTGTATTCTCATAGAACTCGCGTGATTCAACTCCGTACTCATTAGTACCCGTTACCCAAATGCAACGCGTCAAAATCTCGATTCGGTGTTCTAAATCCGAAGGCCAGATTTGAGTTCATCTCGTTTAATAGTCGTTCGTAAAGAAACTATCATTTTGGACTCTGCGCCGTCCCTAACAAGGCAGAATTACTCACTCGGACCAAATTCTCGAGGTAACTGCAACACGCAACTCTCCTGTGCAGGCTCCCCGCCCCCTTTTAAGCCTCCGTCATTTGGCTTCTCGTGCGCTCAGGGTCCTTTGAGCGTTCTATCTGTCAATTGTTCGTTTGTGCATGGCGGTCGACACCGTCCAAATCGATCTTGAAGCCGAGACTCGTGTACATCTCCTATGTTTATATACCTCACTTAAAACCCCCTTTAATTTTGTAAATATATGATTTGCATAGTAGTAAAGTATATTTATGTACTCCGTTTCTATTACCCCAAGAACCTTCCAAGATAGCTAAGCGTTGGGCAATTTAAACTGTACTCTAAAGCTTAATTGCACTCCAATCTGTATTTATAATTTCACCCACGCTCATATCGGACTAAAAGGGCTAGTTAAACCTGCGCCTTTACAGAAGGGACCGCTAATCTCTGAACCCTTCCCCCGAGTAGCTATCGAATTAATTGGGCCGATGCACCACACCGTTGAGCAAGGGCCATAGCTACGTTTTAACTCTGGTCAATTTTGCCACCAGGTTCTCCGAGGCTGTGCCCGTGAAGAAAATTTACAGTATCTCCTGCGCCGAAGCTCTTATTTCCATCTTTTCCCGGGTGGGCCTACTTAAGAAAATTCTATCAGATCGGGCTTGCCACTCACCTCCGAATTGATGGAGTACGTCTGTAAATTACTGATTATTAAGCTTTTGTTTATCACTCCCTTTTCATCCGACTGGGAATGGAATGTGCGAGTCTTAAGGCCATTCTCAAAAAGTTGTGTGCCGATCAACCCACTGAATGGCACCGTTTTGTTCCGGTAGCTCTCTTTACCTACCGTGAAATCCCCCATCGTACGTTGGGATTCGCCTCATTTACGCTTTTATATGCAAGGAACGTTATAGGCCCCCTGAGTATCCTAAAGGAAATTTACTTCAATCAGAAATTGGATCAAAACATGCGGACTTCATATTCATAACTACTGGATTAGAGACAGAGGCTGAAAATGTGCCCCGAAATTGCATATCAGAACACCGACATCAATTTGGATAAATATAAAACATACTTTGATTGCAAGTCCAAGGAAAGGAAATTTAACCCTGGAGAAGAAGTTTTGCTACTTCTCTCCACAGACAACAAGGTAGTTGTTGAGCCAATGGAAGGGCCCCTATCAAGTAGACGAGAAACGTAGCGCCGTCGATTACTTCGTTGAAACCCCTTCAGGAAGAAAGCTTTCCATGTTAACATGCTCAAGCGGTACCACCCACGTGCAAGGATCAACCAGATAGTGGCAATTGACGAAGAGTCCCTAATGGAATCTGGTTACCCCCTGGACCCCTTGTGTGTAGTTCAAGTAGCCTGGGTGGAGCAAGACAGGGAATACCCGTTGCATGTCTTGACTGACACTAATAATTCCCCCTCTGTGGAAATTAAGATATGTGGCCAGCTATCCTCTCATCAAAGGAATCAATTGCAAGCGCTCTTGAGTCACTTTGGTAACGTCATCGCCGAGATCCCCGGTTTTGCCACCCATTTTGAGCACAACATTCAATTAACTACGCAGGAACCCATCCATTCCAAACCATACCCCCTGCCCATACACCTCTGGGAAGCATTCAACGACAAGTTGGATAAACTTTTAAGGTTGCAAATCATCGAACTTTCGAAGTCGAGCTATTGTTCCCTGGTTGTCATGGTTAAGAAGGCTGGTGATTATTAACGCATGTGCATCGATTTTAGGAAGCTAAATTCGGTTACCGTATTCGATGCAGAGCAAATCTCCACCATATATAAAAACCTCCACCTTTTTGAGGAGGTCAAATTCATCTCTGAATTAGACTTATGCCAGGCCTATTATCAGATTCCCCTGAAGAAGGAAGCGAAGAAATTTACTGCTTTCCCCACTGAGAAGGAGCTGATGCAGTTCCGTTGGCTCTCCTTTGGTCTGGTGATGGCTTGCAGCAACAATAATCGGATGATAAGGGACATCTTAGAAACCCTCCCCAACGTCACCTTCTATTTTGATTATGTCTTTGTGTCCACCCAAGGTTGGGATCAACACTTGTCCACCCTCCAAGCCTTTCTGTATAGACACTGGAAGCACAATTTGACAATTTGCCCCAGCAAGTGCCACTTTGCTTTTGGCACTATCGATTACCTCGGGTTACATATTGGAAATGACCGATTAGCCCCATCCTGCTAATAAAAAGCAGTTGCGATCTTCATGGGCTCAGTGTCGTTCTGTCGTTACTTCATGTCAAACTTCGGGGCTATATCCACCCGCGCTCCATGTGCGAGCTATTAAAGAAGAAGGCCCCCGAACGCCTCGATCGGACACCGTTGTCAACTCACAGCTTTAACCAACTCAAAGGAAATTTGGCATCCGCTCCTATCCTCCGTCTCCCTAATCCGGACAAACCATTAGGCATTCGCACCGACGCCAGTAATGATGGATAGGATGTATCCTCCTCCAGTATGGGAATAACAGCGAAAGTTTCCCCGTCGCTTTTGCCAGCCGAAAATTACTCGCGCACGAAAGAAATTATCCGGTGATTAATAAAGAGAGGCGCTGGCTATAGTTTGGGAAAACCAAAGATTTAAAATGTATTTAGTAGGGAAGGAATTTGTAGCTCATACAGACCATAAACCCCTATCCTACTTACGCAACTTCAAAAATAATATCGGTCGTTCAATGCGATGGAGTTTGTTCCTCCAGGAATTCCAATTCCACATCTTGTATATAAAAGACACCGATAACTGCATAGCCAAAAATTTAAGTAGAAACCCGTTGGACCCTCTTCCAAACTAATTCTGAGCCACTTCTTCTTTTCTTTTTTTTCATAAAGTCAATTAGTATATTCAACCGTATAATACGGGAACGCATATCTTCCTTTTCTCTTTTTACAATTTGTGCTTTGATTGTATATTGTGAACTCCTTTTCTATCTTTTAATTGTTAGCTTTGTATAACTTAAGGATGGTGCGAGTGAGTCCCATTTAAATGTATCATTAACAAAAAGTATCTTTTGGCAACTATGCTGTAGTATTATATAATCTGTATATATGTACGTTACAAAAAAATACACTAGTTCAAATATTTTGTATTTTTGTTCCGTTTGAAAATATGTTGCAGATATCCTCAACCTTAGCCAATTGTCACGCGACTATAAGGTACTTTCTTCCCTGAAGTTCCAACTGAGGATGGACGCGTGTGTATGAGAGAGAGAGCGAGAAAAGACGCGCGCGGTCCCTCCTTTAAGGAGAGAGAGAGAGAGAGAAGACACACCTGGGCGATCTTTTTAATCCACGCTAACGAAGGCACAAAATGGCGAAGGCCGTGATGGGCTGAAGGCTGAGATGTGTTTGGGAGCACGAAAGGTCCCGCTGGGGATTATCCCACGATTGTGTGAGTCAGGCAAAGTTCACCTCGCCCGGCGAAGCGTCTCTCAACTAGAACCCTCCACCTTAGGCGGGGTAAAAACCCTTCCGTCTCACCCCTATAAAACGACTGACGCCAGACTTGGACGCCAGTAACCGCCTGTGTCCGGAAGAATACACGAGTATCCGCCATCTTCCCGTCCCCGTAGTTCTCCACGAACCCTAGCAGAAGCCGCCAATCTCCGTGTATTCTCATAAAACTCACGTGAGTCAACCTCCTACTCATTGGTATATGTTACCTGAACGCGACGCGTCAAATTCTCGATTCAATGTTCTAAATCCGAAGGCCGGATTTGAGTTAATCTTGTTTAATAGTCGTTCGTCAAAAGACTATTATCTTGGACTCTGTGCCGTCCCTAACAAGGCATGATTACTCTCTCGGGCCAAATCTCTTTTAAGCCTCGGTCATTTAGCTTCGCGTGTGCTCAATGTCCTTTGAGCGTTCCATCTGTTAATTGCCCATTTGTGTGTATGGTGGTTGACACCACCCAAATCGCTCTTTGGAGTCGAGACTCGTGTACATCTCCTATGTTTACATACCTTACTTAAAACACCCTTTAATTTTGTAAATATATGATTTGCATAGTAGTAAAGTATATTTTTGTATTCAGTTTCTATTACCACAGAACTTTCCAAAATAGCTAAGCGTTAGCCAACATAAATTGCACTGTGAAACTTAATTGCACTCCGATCTGTATTTCTAATTTCTCCCACGCTCATAGCGGACTAATCTGTTCAAGGTCTCTCTCTTGGGCTGAAGAATTCGGAAAAGGTTGAGATCTAACATCAACCTACAACACCTAGGTTTATTTAGGTTAAGAGGAGTTCATAAATAGCCGAATCACAACACATCACGCGCCGAATTACGATCCGTGTCCATTTTTCGGGGTATCTGAGAGCGCGCCAAAAAATCAGCGTCTGCGCTAATTTTTCGGTGAGCCCGCCGAATCTCCCCTCAACGTGCTAAGCACGTGTAAGAAACTTCTATTTCGTCGTGTGCATGCAACAAACGCACGGAGAATGCGAAAGGTACAGCATGTATCGATGTGGCCCAAACTTCCCCAAAAGTTTGGGAAATCCTTACATAACATACCTACTCTAATAACCTAATCGAAAAGCCCATAGCCGTATTCGCTATAAACCCTCTCCCCATACGTATATTGAAGGTGTTCTTCAGATAAAACTTGGAGAACACCTTGTAATCTTGCAAGTTTGCTGCATCGCCAGTTAAATATGTCAAAGGATAACAATCTTTTAAGGAGAATATTTTCAGCTTTCACCCCCTGATATGCTACTTTTGCAAACAGAATCATTACAGGAGAGGTTTCTCGAGCTACTTCTAACTGCTTTAATGCCAGATAGGAGTCCTCCCGTTCAGCTGATTTAGAATTTACACTCCCCTGTTTTTCTCCAATACTCTCATTTTCCATATCTAGAATACAATACATTTTTATATGATCCATTTATTACATAAATAAACCGGGTTGTTTCTTTTGTTTGCATAATGATCGGGACAAATTTTTCTATACTTCTTGTCATTCAATTAAAATTTTTATAGATATCATCTCTAACCAAATTTTATTGAGAATTCTTACCATACCAAAATTTGATTTGACTCTTATTGGTGTATAAAGATATAATAGGAACTTAGGGTGGAGCCGTGATTATATATGTACGAGATAATCTCTATCCAACAGACTGTAATGTTTGTACCGACTTCGAACTTATGGAAGTCAAACTAAATCTTGAAAGAAGTATGTATGAGGGTCGGTCAATAAGTTTTGCGAATCGGTAGGGCAAAACAGAGGAAGGGGGATGGCTGTTTGTCGGGGTGTTAGGACAAGTTATGACAAGTCAGGTCCTGCAGCAGCACGCTTCTGCCTCGTCTATTTAAGGAGAAGTAGCTGATCGCAGATCGTCAGTCACAAATCTTTCAACAATGGAGAAGGTTGAGTATCGCGCAGTGATCAAATTTTTTTTACCAAGGAAGGCAAGAATGCAAAAGAGATCCATGAACGCATGGTTACAGTGTACACCGACACCGCCCCTTCCTATGCAACCATTTCCCACTGGAATAGGAAGTTCCGCCATGGTCGTGAGTCCCTTGAAGATGACCTTCGTCCAGGACGCCCGTCAGACGTGACCAACGAGGACAATGTGGTCCGTGTGGAGAGGATGATCCTCGAAAATCGACGGGTGAAGGTCGAAAAAATCGAGCGAGAACTTGGAATATCACATGGAAGTGTTATCAACATCATCCACCACAATTTGGCTATGACCAAAGGTCTCTGCCCGTTGGGTCCCTAGAAACCTCACGCCCCATGATCGACTTCAACGTCATCAGTCCACAAGGCCAGAGTTGCACAGGCTGCCCTGCGCGAGTGCGGATTCGAGGAGCTCAACCATCCCCCCTACAGTCCAGATCTGGCCCCTAGTGACTACTTTTTATTCCGCCCGCTCAAGGCTACACTGCGTGGACGCCGGTTTGGGGACGATGAAGATGTCCAGCTCGCTGTCCAGGAGTGGATTGAACACCAGTCGTAAGATTTCTGGTTGTCGGGAATTCGAACCCTCAGGGACAAGTGGCGCTAGTGCATTGAAGTCGAGGGTAGTTATATTGAAAAATAATAAAACACTTTTCCTCATATCTCGTTTCCTTATATCCGAATTGCAAAACTTATTGACCACCCCTCGTATCTATATTTAGCATACAGAAGCCCTCATCAAACAGTAGACTTAGATCAAAGATTCTACGACTGTTTAACAGATAAGATAAATAAAGAACAAATTATCTTTAATTATTGGCGATTTCAACTACGGACGAAAACTTTTGACGTTGAAGGGTACAAATTAATTAATTTTATTGACGTTAACTTACTAACCCAGGGGGTGAAAGAAGCCACAAGAGGTCCTAATATCTTAGATAGAGTTTTAACTAGCGACGATGATTTAATTTCAAATCTGAGCGTAAGAGATAAGTTTTGTAATAGTGACCCACAATGTAATCTATTTTAATATCAATGTACCATGCATCAAAATAAAATTAAGCATTACTAAACTAGACTTAAAAAGAGCTAATTTGGAGGCGTTAAAAGAGCTGGTGTAATTACAAGCTAAGTTTTAGCCATATATATGAAATCTGGATTAATTTTAAAGAAAATATGATGAACAAACAGTTTCCCTTCATTTTATCAAAATCATGAAAAATTGGTAGTTTCAAACAACCGAAATTGTTAATAAAAGAAATTAAGAATGGGTTCCAGAAGATTGAAAATTGGCTAATATAACGTCATTATTAAAAAAAAAAAAACTGCAAAAAGTCAGCCAGCAATTACCGACTTATAAGTTTAACATTGTTAGTAGGAAAAATGCTTGAGCGTCTTATCGCAGAAAAAATAGTTGAACATATTGAAGTGAATACAATATTACCTGAGTCTCAACATGGCTTCAGAAAACAAAGATCGTGTTTAACTAATCTCTTGTAATTCTTTTACCAAATAAATTCAATTTATGACACAGAAAGGTCAGTTGATATTTTTATTTAGATTTTCAGAATGCTTTTGTTTATACACCACGCAAAGTTAATGATGAAAATCAGAACATTAGGAATTATCGAAGAAGTTGCAAATTGGATCGAGAACTGGCTCATAAATCGTAGGCAGAGAGTTGTAATTAATAGTCAAGTATCCGATTGGACATCTGTTAATAGTGGAGTTCCACAGGGGTCAGTGTTGAGACCATTACTCTTTATTATATATGTAAACGATTTCAAAATTTACTGATGATTCTAAGTTGAGTAAAGATATAATTAATGAAGATGACATCAAAGACTTTCAGGGAGATATTGATCAAGTTGTGCATTGGTAAGTTAAAGGGGATTTGCCTTTAAACTTTAAAAAAATGTAAAGTAATGCACATAGGAAACAAAAATCACCAAACTAAATACAAGATATTTTATGGGAGAATGACATGCACAGAAAAAGAAAAATACCTAGGCATTTACGTAACCAGCGATCTCAAATTTTATCAGCAATGTGTATAGATGGAAAAGAAAGCCTTAAAGATACTAAGTTATATTATAAGTGTTTAGCTGCAAAAATGAAACGATAATCTTGAATACGTATAATGCTTTGGTGAAACTCCAACTGTAGTATTGTGCGCAGGTTTGGTCGCCATATTTGAAAAAAGACATCGAGAGATTGGAGACGATCCAAGCCAGAGCGACAAAATTAATTCCAAATTTAAAAAAATTACAATTAATAAAAGCGACTAGAAAAGTTAGACCTATTCAGCGTAGAAACCAGACGCATTAGAAGATCAATTAATCAAAGTATACAAAATTTCGAGAGGAATAAAAAAAGTCGACCAAACTATCTTTTTCGAACTAAATATAAATTTTACTCGTAACAATAGCATGAAGCTTGTTCCAAAATAATTTGGAACAACCCTTTGCGGAAACTTTTTTCATATAAAATAGCTAACGTGTCGTGTCAGCTAACGGAAGAAATAATGTCAAGCAAAACTGTAGAAACGTTACAAAAAGATTAGACAAGGTTATCATAAATCTAAAGTATTGAAATGCAAGATCACCAATGTTAATCAATGTTACCATCTAAAAGTTAGCGTAGACAAGAGGTAGCTAGCTCAAAATAGTACCACCAAGTGCACATAAATCCATTACAAATTCCCTGTGTTCTTTTTTACCTAGGAGAATCAGGTATCTTTTCCATTTTTATTTCCCCGAAGTTTCGTGGGGGAGAGGTCGGTGGGAAGAGCTTTATTTTGTTCTATACTTATCTCAAAGTTAAGGCTTTTTTAAATGAGTATCTCCTCGGCATGGACAGAAATGTCTTTTGAGGTACCCTAACTCTTTGTATATATATACGAGGGGGAGTCAAAAAGTTCTCAGATAAATGGCATAAAATTTTTATTTGTAATAATACTGTAATCATTTTTCTACATAAGCTCCATTAACATCTATACACTTTCTTAATCTATGAATCCAACGGTAAAGACCATCTTTGTAGAATTCACGGGGTTGTCTCTGGCACCAAGTAATGACCTGCTTTTTTGCTTCATCTAATGATTGAAACCGGGTTCCTTTTAGGTGTCCCTTTAAATTTGGAAACAGAAAAAAGTCAGAGGGTGCTAAATCAGGGCTATAAGGGGGATGAGCAAGAGTTTCCCATCGAAATTCCCGTAGCTGAGATCTCACAGCTTTGGACGAATGTGCAGGGGCATTGTCATGGTGGAACAAGATTTGCTTGTGGAGCTTTCCTCGTCGTTTTTTGGCTATTGAAGTTTTCAGCTTCCTTAAAACTCCTTCGTAATAGCTGGATGTAACAGTTTTTTGTCCTTCTAAGAAGTCTATTAAAATAATTCCCTCCGAATCCCAAAAAACTGTAGCCATTATCTTCTTAACGGACCTCTCTGTCTTGAACTTGATAGGCCCTGCTGCCCCCCTTGGGTGCCACTCTTTTGATTGATTTTTACTTTCAGGATCAAACTGATACACCCAAGTTTCATCTCCCGTTACGAGGCGCTCAAAAAAACTATCCTCGTTTGCTTCAATCTTGGTCAAAATAGCCAAAGAAAGGTTGGCCCTATGATTCAGCTGGTTTTCTCGCAACGCTTTTGGGACCCAACGTGCTGAAAGCTTGCTCAGGCCAAGATTTTCAGTTAGAATTCCAAATGCTAAGCCATGAGAGATTTCACATGCATTGGCAACTTCATCAATAGTAATACGGCGATCTTTATCCACTAGATTCCTCACAAGCTCGACATTTTCTGGGTTAATGGAGGTGGAGGGTCTCCCTTCACGTGGATCATCTTCAACTTCTTCTCTGCCCCCCTTGAAGCGCTTAATCCAGTCGTAAACTACCGCTCTACATGGCGAAGAGTCACCATAAACCTGTTGTAGAGCGTCAATAATCTTAACAGGCTTCCAATCAAGTTTAGTCAGGAATTTAATGTTCGCTCTTATTTCCCAAATTTGCCATTTTATGGGTTCAAAAAAGTAACCTTTTTGAAGCACATCTAATACAAAGAGTCTCGACAAATTGAATGACGAATTTTGTAGGAATTGTTCAGAAAACATGAAAGTCGTGTTTGACCCTGTATTTACTTGTACAAAATCGAACATTTCAATAATCTGGCATTTGTCTGAGAACTTTTTGACTCACCTACGTATATATATATATATATATATATATATATATATATATATATATATCTCTCTCTCTCTCTCTCTCTCTCTCTCTCTCTCCCTCTCTCTCACTTTTTCTATTTCTGTTTGTATCTGTAATGTTGTGTGTGTGTGTGTCTCTCTCTCTCTCTCTCTCTCTCTCTCTCTCTCTCTCTCTCTCTCTGTGTCTTTCGCTGTCTCTCTGTCTTTCTCTGTCTCTTTCTGCGCTTCTCTCTGTCTATAACTCTCTGTCCGTCTCTCTCTCTATCTCTATCTCTCTCCGTATGCCTCTCTCTCTGTGTTTCTCTCTCTGCCTCTCTCTCTGTGTTTCTCTCTCTGCCTCTCTCTCTCTCTGCCTCTCTCTCTCTCTCTCTCTCTCTCTCTCTCTCTTTTTCAGAGAGAGAGAAAGCGCTCAAAATGACAGGCAAAAAAGGACCCGTTCGTCTCAAACACAACTGTGCAATATGCCAGTTAGAAAAGTGGTGCTTTGACTTTCCGGAGGGCTGCTACTCAAAATACAGCCCTGAAAGTATCTGCACTACTTGCATATTGACGCGAGAGGTGGAAAAATTAAAAGACCTCTATAGAGCCTCAGAGGAGAGAGCTAAGGTCCTTGAGGGAAAGTTGGAGAAGCTCGAAGCCCTTAACGTAGCTCAGGTTCGATGCCTAGAAGAGGCGCCGCCCATTGACGTTTCGGAATCCCCTGGTAATGAAGCGGACATTCCGGCATCATCTGAGGCTAAGCCAGCTGAGGCGAGAGAAAAGGAGAAACGAAGAAAAAAAAAAGAAAAAGAAGATAGGTTGAAACAAAATTAGAACCCAAAATAGAAGAAAAACAGATAAAGAAGAAGAAAAAGAAAGATAAGAATGTGGAGAGTAAAGAGGAAAAGGGGAGGCCTCTTCCACAAGGGAAGACCCCGTCTTCAGAGACCAAGTGTCCGAAGGTCACCCTCATTGGTGACTCGCAAACACGGGATCTGCAGCCGCTGCTAGCGGCCCGCCTTCGCACTAGCGTGAAGGTAAGCTGCCTGTCAGGACGGGGTAACCACACCATCAGAGTAGAGGCAGAGAAAGCTCAGATTTCTGAGAATTCTGTTGTTGCTCTGATGGTGAGCGGCAACGACCTCTACCTCAGAGGGGGTAAGGTTGGCCTCAGTGGTAAGACCATCCAAACAGTGATGGGAGCCGTGGACAACATAAGGCTTAAAACCCGCAAACGTGTGGTGTTTGGGATGCTTCCGAGAAGAGGTCCATCCCGAACCGCTCACGAAAGAAACGTCACAGTGAACAAAAGGTTGGCGGATCTCTGCACGGCAGAAGGAGTCTTCTTCGTGGACCCCTATCGTACCTTTATCTTCTAGAGACGACCTCTACCAAAGGGACGGGGTACATCTCTCCTTTAAAGGGAAGGCCTTTCTCGCCAATCAAATTCAAGATGTCGTGGAACGCACCCAAAGGAGCGTTCGAAACAGAGCGAAAGCGGACGTGCGCCAGCATGCCCGTGTCACTCCTGGAACGACCTTCTCGGAGGTCGTCAAAAAGGGTGTGACCACGAAAACAGAGAAGCCGGGAAACGGAAGAGCGTAGGGAGTCCTACACTAGGGGACTCCCTTAACGTTCTTCTGTTCAATGCGAGGTCAATCAGGAATAAGTTTCTTGAGCTCTGTGGCCTCGTAGTAACAGAGGAACCTGAGATGGTGGCCATAACGGAGTCGTGGATAAAAACCTCAAGCCGAGATTTTGAAGGTGAATTTACGATTCCCGGTTACCAGCTCTTCCTAGAAAGATAGGCCAGACAGAGAGGGTGGCGGTGTGATGTTGTATGTCAAGGATACTCTCAACTCGACGGATTGCAACATCATATCCGACCATGAACTACTAGGTGTTGACCTAGAAATAGGTCCTGCCAAATACAGGACCCTGGTGCTTTATAGACCTCCTGCCCAACTCCTTGAAAAGGACAGAGATCTGTACCAGCTGCTAGGAGAACTTGTCGAAGACAGGGTGTGTATCGTCATGGGTGATTTCATCACACAAGTTGACTGGGAAACCAGAGAACCCTGTGGCGAGAACGCACTACTCCTGGAGTTCACGAACAACGAGTTCCTCACTCAGTGGGTGAGAGAGCCCGCGAGAGGAGACAATATCCTCGACTTGGTTTTCACCTCTGAGGATGACATTGTTGAGGACCTCTCTGTTGGCGAAGAGCTCGGTGGCAGTGACCACCGACTAATTAGATTTGTAGTCAAAGTCCCCAAGGCAGAGCCTGCAACTAGTAAATCAAGGAAACTGGATTTGAGAAGTGCAGACTTTGCAGGTCTACGCGCGGGACTGACTGACGCGAGGCTAACAGAGTGCGATGCTGTTGAAGACTCTTGGAACAGTTTCAAAACCACATTCATGAGTCTTCAATCGCGTTTTATCCCTCTGAAATGCCCCCGTCGGTCTTCTGTTCAACCAAAGTGGTTTAATCGAGAAATCGGGCAACTGCTTAGGGAGAAGAGAAATGTGTACCGTCAATCGAAGATCTCGGGTGACTTTGACGAATACCGGAGGCTAGCCAGGAGAGTGAAGTCCAGCATAAGGGCGGCTAAGCGGTCTGAGGAACTCCGAGTGGCGAGACTCTGTAAAGAGAATCCCAAGGAGTTTTTTGGATATGTGAACAGCCGTAAACCAATCCGTCGAACGATTGGCCCTTTGAGGAGTGAGGAGGGGACATTAAAGCATTCAGATGCAGAAAATGCCAACCTCCTCAACGACTACTTCTCTTCAGTGTTTACTGAAGAGTGTGGTCCCATTCCCCAGCCGACGGATTCCTACTCGGGGGAAAAGCTGGAGGCAATGGACTTCACCGAAGGAGAAATAAAGAAAAAGATCGCTGACCTGAAGACGAATAAGTCCCCTGGACCGGACGGGTTTCTACCTAAAGTGTTGAAGGAAGTGTGCGATGAAGTATCACGACATCTGTGCACTATCTTTAACATGTCAATCCGGACCAAATGCGTTCCTAGAGACTGGCGTGAGGTGGAGGTGACTCCTATCTTCAAGAAAGGAGACCGTAACCAACCGTCGAACTACCGACCTCTCAGTCTGACTCCGATAGTCGGTAAACTCATGGAAAGCATCATAGGGGACAAAGTGACGTCTTATTTAGAGTCAAACCTGCTACTGAGGAGTTCCCAGCACGGCTTCCGAAGGCAACGGTCATGCCTGACGAACCTTGTGGAATTCTTCCACTTCGTTTTCAGTGAGCACGATCGGGAAAAGGCGGTGGATGTGGTCTACCTAGACTTTCAGAAAGCCTTTGATAAGGTACCACACCGCCGCCTTCTCCGGAAAGTGCGAGCGCTAGGCATAGACGGAAAGGTAGCCGGCTGGATCGAGAACTGGCTAAGTGGCAGACGGCAACGGGTGGTGGTGAATGGACAGTCTTCTGAGTGGGTGCCCGTTACTAGCGGGGTGCCTCAAGGTTCTGTCCTGGAACCACTACTATTCATCATCTACGTCAACGACATGGACGGTGACATGGTTGCGAAGATTTTCTAAATTTGCCGACGATACCAAGCTTGGTATGAACGTTGCGAAGGAGGGAAATCCTGCCCGCCTGCAGGAAGATCTTGGGAAGATTGGGGAGTGGTCGGACACGTAGCAAATGCCTTTTAACGTGGGGAAATGCAAAGTGATGCATATCGGCCACAGAAACCCCCAATCTCAGTATATCCTTAAGGGCACTGCTATGGAATCCACCGACACTGAGAAGGACTTGGGTGTAACAATCACTAGTGACCTCAAGTTCTCGAAACAGTGCATTGAGGCGGAGAAAAAGGCCCAAAGGATGCTAGGCTATATTAAGCGCCAGTTTGGTTATCGGTACCAAGAGATTGTACTGTGCCTGTACAACTCACTTGTCCGACCGCACCTGGAGTATGCCGTACAATTTTGGAGTCCTTCATTGCGAAAGGACATCGCGAGATTGGAACGCGTACAAGCCAGGGCAACCAAGCTGATTCCCTCTATCCGACATAAAAGTTATGAGGATAGACTAAGGGAATTAGATCTGTTCTCGCTAGAAACCCGTAGACTGCGTGGTCAGCTCATCGAAGTTTTCAAAATACTTCGAGGGTTCGACAATGTTGACTACCGGGATATGTTCACACTAAGTGAGAACAGAACGCGCAATCACGGCTTCAAACTTTAACTGAAGCGTTACAACCGCAATCTGTGTGGAAATTTTTTCACTTACAGTATCTGCGGTATGTGGAACGCACTTCCAGTGGAAGTTGTCAACAGTGAATCGGTTGACCATTTCAAGTCAAGACTAGACAAAGTCTTGAAAAGTGGCCGTTTAGGGACGCAAAACAATTGAGCAGCCTTGTGCCCGCTCAATTGCTAGTCCAAAGGTACCCTCTTTGAATGGACCGTAAGGTCTCCTAGGGTACCTTCTTTCCTTGTTGTTACTCCTTGTTGTTGTTGTTAAGTCACTCTCTCACTCTCTATCTCTCTGTCTGCCCCACTCTTTCTGTGTCTGTATCTCTCGAGAGAGCATAATCGCAGATCGCATAGCCACCTAGAGTCGCACAACCTGATCTTGGATTCCTAGCATAAATTTCGCAAGAACAATTCATGTCTCACTAAGCTACTAGAATATTTTCACAATACTTTGAGTGATTATGACCTTAGTCGAGCTGTGGATATCTTATAACTGGATTTTCAAAAACCTTCGATAAGGTACCACAACGCAGGTTGATGAATAAGTTCCGCGCCTTTGACATTACCAGCAGGGTAACCGACTGGAATGAAAACTGGCTCTTGGGACCGAAACAACGGGTGAAGATCAACGGGGTAGCCGCGAAATGGACGCCTATAAGTAGCGGGTTGCCCCAGGGCTCAGTTCTTGGACCTCTATTGTTCATCGTCTACATCAATGACATAGTCGAGGGACTACTATGCAAGATAACCAAGTTCACCGACAATAGCAAGTTAGGAGGTAGTGTGAATTCGCGAGAAGGAGTGGAACGCCTGCGAATAGCCTTCTCAGGATAGGTGAGTGGTTCGAGAGGTGACATATTCCATTTAACCTTAACAAGTGCAAAGTAATGCACATCGGCCATGCTAAACCTAGGGAAAACAACTATTTGCTAGACAAACACCTAAGATACCAGCGATCCCGAGAAAGATTTTGGCGTGCTAATTAGAAGTGATCTGAAGTTCTCCAGGCAGTGTCTCCATGTAGAAAATAGTGCTCAGAGAATGTTGGGGGTACATAAGGAGACATTTTCTCTTCCTGAAATAAGCCGATTGTTCTAGCTTTGTACCTCTATCTAGTCCGATCACACCTTGAATACGCCGTTCAATTCTAGTTACCAACCCTTCGGAAGGACATAAAATAGCTGGAAACGGTCCATACCAGTGCCCCTAAATTGATCCGTTTTCTTAGGCACAAAAGTTATCAGCGTCGGCTACGAGAACTGGAGATGTTCTTCCTGGAGACGCGCCGGTTAAGAGGCCAGCTGATTGCAACTTTTATAATAATACTGGGAGTTTAAAATGTCGAACACAGGAGGTTGTTCGCGTTGAACGCAAATACTACACGTAACCACGGTTACAAACTGAAATTACCGTGATTGCATACTAGCATTTGCGGCAACTTGTTTTCGTAGAAGATCTGCGGAACGTACAAATGTCTACCGCCAGAAGTGGTGAACAGCTCGTCAGTTGAGCAGTTCAAATCTCGACTGGATGAGGTAATCCACGAGTAGACCTAGACCCGGCCTCCGTGATGATGCTTGGCATAGTGGCTTCAAATGGCGAGAAGATGCCGCAGGATTATCGCGGCCGATTACAGGGACATCTTGGCCAGGAGAGTCATGCCTTGGGTGAGAAAAATCATGAAAAAGGCGGAATAACTCTATCAGCAGGACGGTGCCCCTGCCTACACGGCTAACACTGTGCAGGAGTGGTTGGGGTCGAACATAAACTTCTGGTAGAAGGTCTTTTGGCGGCCGAAATCGCCTGACCTCAATCCCATCGACTTCAACGTTTGAACGCATGTCGAGGGTAAGGACTGCAATGTTCGCAAAAGCAAATTCGACGAAATGAAATCCCACGTGTATGCCACCATGAGGAAGAACTTTGTACACAACTTATGCATGGCCTTCAGGTCTCGCCTGTAGCGCATACTCGCCACCGAGGGGGCCACATTGATTAATATTACAATTTAAACACATATTTATGTTTAAAACAATAAAAATGTGTCTAACTGCAACAAAACTATCATGTGTCATTTTTTGAGAGCGTCGTAACGAGTGTAACAGGATTTTTGCAATATTCGGTATATATATATATATATATATATATATATATATATATATATATATATATATATATATATATATATATATATCCGAAATACCCGTCGTTGCCCTGGTAAAATGGGCGCTCGGAAATAAACAAATTGTATATTTTTCTTTTTTCATTCTTCAGAAAAAATATTCTCACTCTATGAACTGAATTTTAGCAACGCTACATAACTTCTTGGTACACAATATTCTTAGTTTTTCTTTGTGGAGTATATAGAAACAGATTAGTTTTGTTTCTAACTCTAGAGCAAGAAACTTAGAGTTGACCATAAGAAAAACAGGGTTCCTCTAATTGCAAATAGCCATTAATAGTCTTACCTTACGATTTTTTAAAAATCACATTGCAAAACTTACGCGGATTGGGAATTAGAGACTTCTGAATGTAAATGACAATGCTGATCCTGATTGATTAGGGTACTATGTGAATGAAGACATCCTCTCTTTTTCAACTACCAGTAAGAATGGTTACCTCTATGACGCGTGGCATCAAGTTCTTTACCACCTGCCGAGTACCATTACATAGTTTTGTTGGATCCAAATTGCGTAACAACATTATTTAGATTTACTACCTCCAGTTAAAGATGGTGATGAGATTCTAGAGAGTTTAGGAACTCTGTGGAATAATCGAATATTTGAGCATGATCTGAAATTGTATCAACTGACTTGTAAATTTATTGACTCTCTGAGAGGGCAAAGATTAAATTTTTATTGATTTTGCAAACAGTGTTGTTCTTCGTCACCAATATATGTAGCTCTTTCACACAGCCAGTTTTAGTTTTTGTTGTTTTGCCTTGAGATTATCAATAGTATTAATAACTATGCAGACAAGAGATATTTCTCTTCCACCATTAGCATCAAGAAGTACTTTGCCATTTCACAGTGTCAGAATGTTTTTTTTTGTAAATTGTGCCGACAGTTGATAACCAAAGAGCTCTGCTCTCATATTTGTATTTAGAGACAGCGTTCTAATATTCCTTCACAAAGATTATTTTAGGCAAGCCCGGACCTCATCTGTCCTGGAAGTGTTTGCCTG
This sequence comes from Ceratothoa steindachneri, assembly GCA_963969495.1. Taxonomy (NCBI): domain Eukaryota; kingdom Metazoa; phylum Arthropoda; class Malacostraca; order Isopoda; family Cymothoidae; genus Ceratothoa; species Ceratothoa steindachneri. The sequence continues at coordinate 83,760,519 of OZ018332.1, read as the reverse complement.
AAATCACTTTACAGCCTCACAATCCCTGATGTCTCGCATTGTCCTGCCTAGTGCTTCTAATGCTCACTTATGAGCCACTGAATGAGGTACCCTGGGTTGCCCGAGATAAAAAGTGGAGGAGGAGAGGAGAAGGGCAGAGAGGGGAGGAGAAGGATGAGAGAGGGGAGATAGTGGAAGGAGAGAGGGGAGATATTAGAGGGGGAGAGATGGAGAGATAGGAGAGTGATAGAGCGAGGGGGAAATAGGGAAGGGAGAGAGAGATTTGGGAGTGAGAGAGAGGGGGAGATAGGGGAGGGAGGGAAAGGGGAGATATAGGAGAGAAGGGAAGGTGGAGGGATGTATGCGTTAATGGGGAAGGGGAAAGGAAAAGGGAGATAGAGGGAGATATAGGGGAGAAGGGGAGAAAAGGTGGAAAGAGGGGTAGATAGGGGAAGGGCAATAGGAATTACATAGTTTATAGTCTAATTATTACGGAAATTCGATTACAACGACTGTCCAAATATCTTTTGCAAGATAAAATGCCAGGAAAAAGGAACTTTCCTGTGAATAGAAGAATTATATCGCGACGGAAATAAATAAGGGAACGTCTTTTCTGCAAAATTAGAAAGATTTGAAGCGTGATTATCCCACTGTGAAGAAAATTGAGGAGAATGGCATTCAACCAACTAACGTTATGAATAAGAACAAAAATACGTTCCTAACCTCAAAACACAAAGAAAAAAACGTTTCTTGTGGGCACAGACATAAATGAAAATTAAGCTTAGTTAAGGTATTTTCAAAGAGGAATCAGCAGTCACTCTGAGTGGGCTGGGTTGTCAATGGACGTCAAGTGAAGCATTCATTCACTAAGCGACAATGAGGAGGAGTGTCGTAGAATGACAATATATATATATATATATATATATATATATATATATATATATATATATATATATATATATATATATATATATATATATATATATATATATATATATATATATATATATATATATATCATATTCAGACGGAGTGGGCGGTCAAGGTCAATTGAGTGATCTTCTCTCGTCTCCCAGAAGCGGCAGACGGGAGGGAAGCTTAGTATTGGAGAACGCGGTTCCAAATCGAGTGTGTGGAAGAATTTATCTACAGAATCGAGTGCAATTGGCCGTTAGTATTCGTATAATAAAGAAGGCTGCGGACCTCTGGGGCTATGGAAAGGAGGGTACCAAAGAAATCTCTAATAATTACAATAGGTATACGATTTATACAAATGGAAAACATTGCAAACGGATACTTAATGTTCAAGGGATCAGACTAAAGAATTACTGAGAGCGAATAGATAGGCTCAAATGTGAGCCCACGAGCGGCTGCTATTTAGCCAATATACGAATATACACTTTTCAAGTTGACTGGTCAAGAAACCAAAAATTGAGTCGCTGGAGCCTAGCTTGGGAGTTAAGGCCATATAAGACGACGCGCGGGGTGGGTTATTGAACGGGTAAATTTAATCGATGGAGTTTAACCTCGATGAGTGAATTCGAGGGAGTACTAGCGCCATACAAAGTTAAACTCGAATCCAAGGATAGCCAATTGACTGGGGCTAAATTCCTTCGGTGAGAATTCTTGCCTTCGAGCTCGTTAAGAGGGAACGGAGCTGAATCGAGAAAACGACGTGGCTCGTGTAGAAAGGCAGGCCTATACTGCTTTTTCCCGGCTCTGTCTAGCATTATATATGGGCCAGCCAGAAACGAAAATGCCTCAGACCAAAATGGGACGTCTCATTAACCAAACACTCCACTGGGGGATAGGGATGGACTCCAGCAGGGTTTCTTGATATCGCCCAGAGAGGCGATATTATCCTCTATTCCTGACATCTTCTCCCTTTCTAAGATATAACTTTGGGGGGAAAAGTGACATCTGACAATCGCTGGATGAGGGCTAAGCGTCCCAATTTTCACGACCTCAGGGGGTGAGCAAACAATCGGGGATACTTGACCTTAGTTCGAACGAATTCAAGTGGCTAAGGCATATTTAAATACAACGAGTATCCAGGTACACAAGAAAGAAATAAATGAATTGATATAGGATAAAGAGAATATTGACTTACAAGGAGTAAAGTTAGTTTCAAATAGAGGCTCGATCACCTCATGTTAATAATGACCTAGAGCTATACAATCAAATAACACACACACACACACAAAGATAAGTAATACAGGAACAAATACAATAGGAAATATATATTACAAGGAAATCAATTGAACAGGACAATACAAAGAGTTACAGGATCGTTCTCAGTTTGCGAACAGAAACATTTACTACTATATATATATATATATATACAAACATGCCCCCCCCAAAAAAAATCAATCATAAAATTTCTTTTAGATTAGCTTGGGGTAGACTATAGGGGGTTTCTAATTACGCTATCTGCGACACAATTCTCTGATCCTTTGATATATACAATCAAAGGAGGAATAAGTCCAGCGCATAAGCCTACCATTATTGTTTTTTTTAAATTTCACAAATATAAGAGGGGCTTGTGATCGGTCTCAATAAGGTATTCTTTACCTAAGAGGTACATCCTATATTTTTGTACTGCCCATATGATGGCAAGGGCCTCTCGTCCGATGATGGCATAATTTTTCCCCGAGGAAGTAGCCTACGACTCGCATACGCAACAGGGAAGCTTTCACCAATATCACCATATTGGAGTAGGACGCAGCCTGTTCCTTCGTTACTCGCGTTGGTCCTAATACCGAAAGGCTTGTTAGGGTTGGATAGCCGAAAAATAGGGGCGGACGCTAATTTTCCCTTAAGCTGGTTTAAGTGGGCGACGGTTAACGAGGTAGAAAAATCAACAAGGGTAAGCACGAAGCTGTGCCCTTCACTGGACGGGGAGTGGATTGGGCCAATCATGTCGATTGCTACACGGGCGAAGGGTTCCGAAATGATGGGTCCCTTCTGCAGCGGAGGGGGCTTGACACGTCCTTTTTCGGCTGTCTTCTGACATATATCGCACGATCACCAATAACTCGAAATGTCATCTGCAGCATCGGGCATATAAAAATATTTATAAATTTTCTGAACTGTCTTAGTGTGGCTGAAGTGTCCTGAGAATAAATTGTCATGGGCAGCCTTTAAGATGAACGGGGCATGGGAGCGGGGAATGCATAATGCATGGGCTCATAACTATCACTTTCTGAGCAAGCGCGGTACAAGAAGTTGTCATTCACGATGTATGAGATGACTTTGTTTCCACGGGTGGATTCTTGTACCTTATTCCGGGCTTTGGTCGAGAGGGGACGGAGTAAATCACAATCTTTTGGATTCCTTCCGAATTCCGAATTCATAACGCTGCTAAACTTGGAGTTGCATGAGTGCTTCAAGGCGAGCGGGCGTCTATGTTTCCTTCTTCTTCTGAGATCGCGTGAGGACGGGTTGAGCCACAGGGGTGGAGGAAACCCGGGGGCACTGCCCAATCAGAACAGCGCAGAATTCTATTGGGGCTGCTACTACCTCAGCCCAGTCGGTAAAGTAAGCACACTCAATAAAACATTTCGCGATGGGGAACTGGTTTGCACGCCCCAGGTAGTCATGTACTACCGCAAATTTTACATGGTTCGGAGCAACCGGGAAAATTAGCTTGTCCTACACCACTATACAAGTTCACCCTGTATCTCGGACAAGGGTGGAGACTCGGCAGCCGTTTACTGCTTCAGTTTTAAACCTTAGGCCTCCAGGGGAGCTTTTATCATACAATGAATTAACATGGTAGCCAGCGGCAGTAAAAGCAGACGGAGAGGACGACAGTTCAGTTTGCGACGGTGGTGGCGCGAGGGTAGCACTAAATTGGTGCACTTGGTTGAGAGAACTGCTGCGAAATTAATAGTTCTGAGGACAGTTGGACTTCACATTACCTTCAATAACGCACGAAAAGCACACAATAAGCCTCCTGGGAAAGAATGACGCAGGGGGATTCGATGTCCCGAGGACCAGTCAAATGCTGGTCCTTCAAGACGAAGTCGACTAGAGCTTCATAATCGTAAAACACTTTAGACGAATCTAGCCAGAAATTGAAGTGCCTCTGAAGCGTATACCCAAACTGACGAAAAGTTTGATTGAGTTGAATACGGGCGTGGCAAAATTTAGCGCGGTAAAAATCCGGGGTCATCCTACACGCATCCAGCAGTTCCGATTTCAACGTCGAATAATCGATTGTCGCCTCTGACGACAGGGATATAAAAAATATCTAGGAGCTGGGAATTTAGCAACTGCAGTAGTTTGACGACGCAGTCTGCTTCGATATTCCAGTTGTTAACATCGAATATTTTCTCGAAATGCGTTAAGTAAGACCCCAAATCTTCACCTTCCTTGAAAAATGCGAGCTTCGCAGACGCAGTTTGGTTTGAGGGACGTCATTTCGCGAGTTGATGGGAAGCGTCTCGATTTTCGCTCTACTCATCTCCAATTCATGTTGGCGGATTCTTTCTCTTTCTTCTTTCTCTTCTCTGTCTCTGTCTGTCTGTCTTTCTCTCTCTCTCTCTGTCTGTCTGTCTGTCTGTCTGTCTATCTGTCTGTCTGTCTGTCTGTCTCTCTCTCTCTCTCTCTCTCTCTCTCTCTCTCTCTCTCTCTCTCTCTCTCTCTCTCTCTCTCTCTCTCTCTCTCTCTCTCTCTCCTTTCCGCTCTCTCGACTCCCTCCTCTTCTTGTATGTATGACAGAAGATCCTTGCCAGTTAGTCCAAGGGATTCGCCTTCCGATTTGAATCCTTCGAACGAAGACATGTCGCATACCCCCCCATCCTCCTCTTAGACACACATAAAATTAAAAGAAGAAAGAAAAAAAAACGTAACGGGATTACCGACCAGATTTAACTTGATACGCACACACGACGCAATAATTATTTTCCGTATAAGCACTCGGAAATAAATGCCTCACCGAACTTGACGCGAGAGCCTTTACCTCTCCCTAACTAACACAAAGAAAAATACTTACTGAGCCTTTTAGGGTTTGAAAGGATAAAATTCCGCTGGGGAATTAATGAGAAGCACAGTCTCGAAAAATTACGAACAATAACCATACACGGTAAATAGAGAATGGTTTGCGAGTGGCAAATGGGAGATTGAAATGTAAAAGATGATTTCTCAATATCTTCTTAATAGTCAAAGCCTTCACCCTTATAACCACTTAAAAAAAAGAAAAACCTAAAAAAGATCTTTTAAAGACCCTTTAAAGCCACTTTTAAACCTGACAGCAGTTTTTATAATATATATATATATATATATATATATATATATATATATATATATATATATATATATATATATATATATATATTATTTAGAGGGAATGGGCAGTCAAGGTCAACGAAGTGACCTTCGCTCGTCTCCCAGCAGCGGCAGACGAGAGGTAAGCTAAGTAATGGGGAACGGGGTTCCGAATCAAGTGCGTGGAAGAATTTATCCACAGAATCGAGTGCAATTGGCCGTTAGTATAATGAAGAAGGCTGCGGGGCTCTGGGGATATGGAAAGGAGGGTACCAAAATAATGTCTAATAATTACAATAGGTACACGATATATACAAATGGAAAACATTGCAAACAAATACTTAATGTTTGCACGGATCAGACAAAAGAATTACCGGGAGTGAATAGATAGGCTCAAACGTTAGCCCACGAGCGGCTGCTATTTAGCCAATATACGGACATAAACTTTACGGGTTAACTGGTTAAGAAACCAAAATTGAGTCGCTGGAGCCTAGCTTGGGGGTTAAGGCCTTCTAAGACGACACACGGGATGGGTGATTGAACAAGTAAATCGTAATCGATGGAGTTTATCCTCGAGGAGTGAATTCGAGAGAGTACTTGCGCCAGACGAGGTTAAACCCGAATCCAAGGATAGCTAATTGACTGGGGCTAAATTCCTTCGGTGAGAATTCTTGCCTTCGAGCTCGTTAAGAGGAAACGGAGCTGAATCGAGAAAACGACGTGGCTCGTGTAGAAAGGCAGACCTATACTGCTTTCTCCCGGCTCTGTCTAGCATTATATATGGGCCAGCCAGAAACGAAAATGCCTCAGACCAAAAAGGAACGTCTCATTAACCAAACACTCCACCGAGGAATAGGAATGGACTCTAGCGCGGTTTCTTGATATCGCCCGGAGAGGCGGGCAGCGTCATCTTGCGCCTGAGCTTGGAATTCTTGCTCATGCCTAATCGGCAGAAGCGGCTCGATTCTCTCACGGTTCCCACTACTTTGCTCTGCGTTGTTCGACCTCATGGCGATATTATCCTCTACTTCCGACAAGGAGGTTTGACGATTCAAAGTGGATTCTAAGGCGTACTATTTTGCATAGCACTATATATTTTAAGATCGGGATTTTTTGGACGGGTTGAATAATAATAGGCATTTTTTCTCTTAGTTTGGTTATGGCCTAGGTATATATATTTTTTATTATTCAAGTTCTTTCTAAAAATTTCTTTAGATTTTGAAAAAAAAAATGAAGTTCAGAAAAAATAGATATGATTAACGAATGATTTTGAATTTTTTAAAACATAAAGAATTGTAAATGTTAAAGTTGAGAAAATTATTAAAATTTAGGCCTGACTACTTATTTATTTTATTCTTTTGTATATTCAAAGTTTTATCGGTTACTTATAAAATAGATTTTCAATTTTAATCTATATCAGCAGGAAATAGATATTGGCCCTTAAAAAGGAGTAAAGCAAAATGAAATTAATAGAGCAAATTTAAATGAAGAAAAAAAAGAATCGGGAGGATTGTTTTTTCCGTATTTAAAAAAAAAAATCCGCTCGTTTTTTCTCTACTTTAGGCCTAGAAAATAAGCATCGATGTGAAAAAAATAGACCAAGAGTAAATTATTAAGATATATGTACTGAAAACTTATAAAAAATTAGACCAAAAGGCCGTGCTCTACTGAATGAAGGTCTGGTCTATCTGCAAAGGGCAAGTCTCCTGTAAGGAAGAGTGGCGCATTGATATGAACGTTATTGTTCACTTAAAATAGCGGGGCAAAGAAACCGCGAATAGACCTGTAATTCTCGTTTTATGTTAAAGCAAAAAATTATCTCTTAAAAAAGGCTTCTTGGAATTTCCCTTTTGAGAGTTGGAGGGTCGCCCAGTCGTACGAGTGGCGCTCTTGAAGGGGGTTCAGAATTCCATGAGATTTTTCTAGCCGATTAAATTATTTTTATTTTGCCATTGCCCTGATCTAACTATATATATATATATATATATATATATATATATATATATATATATATATATACCAACCAAAAATTATTTATTGAATAATTACACTCGTATCACTGTGCCTTCTCATTTACGTATGTTTTCTTATCTGTCCGAGATCATTTTGACCGCCATATTTGGGGCGAATAAAAATGCTCTTTTGCACATAACTTGCAGTTTCATCCATCCTAACATGTACAATGTATATGTATAACTTATAGCTATGCTTAAATTATATCTATAAATTTATCATGCATTACTTAGCATTATTTTGTTTGAGGCTACTGTAAGTTTAAGTTTTGTGATGGAAATCTATATGGCCGCTAATATATATATAGGTATACCTCGACACACACACACACACACACACACACACACACATATATATATATATATATATATATATATATATATATATATATATATATATATATATATAGAAGGTGTTCCAATAACTTGGACCGATTTTAAATGTGAGTTAAGTTTAAGCGTCTAATGATTTTTTTCTTTTTCTTTCATATTTATCAACTTCAGCCTTTGGCAATTTCAACCATAGAAAGATTAACAATCGAACAACGTGTTAGAGTTATCGAAGCCTATTATGAAAATGGACATCCAAACAGAAACGCATTTCGGGCACTTCGGCGATTTTTTTGGTCAACATAATCGACCAACCGAGAGTGCAATTGGGAAAATTGTTCGTAAATTCAAACAAACAGGATCGGTGGCAGATATGAAAACGCCATTGCATGCTCGTTTACGCCGTTCAGCTGAAAACATTGCTGCAGTGCGCGAGAATGTGGCCGAAGATCCAGACACCTATATTCATCATCGCGCGCAGGAATTGAACTTCTCCACAACAACGTTACATCGAATTTTGACAAAAGATTTGTCTCTACACGCTTACAAAATTCAATTGACACAAGAACTGAAGACTGCTGACCATTTGAAGCGCTGTACACTCGTCAATTGGGTGCACGAGCAAAGACAAGCCGATGATGATTTTTCGCAAAAAATCATCTTTAGTGATGAAGCTCATTTTCATCTTGACGGATTCGTTAATAAGCAGAATTGTCGCATTTTGGCTGATGAAAATCTCAGGAAGATTGTTGAAAAGCCACTGCATCATTGGGCCGTATTTCTTCGAAAATAATGCCGGAAATTCTGTTACGGTGACCGTGCCATGATAACCAACTTTTTATGGCCTCAATTGAATTCTATGGATGTCGAAGATTTGTGGTTTCAACAGGACGGCGCCACATGCCACACAGCCAATGCAACAATGGTTTAATTGAATGAGAAGTTCCCAGGTCGCATCATCTCTCGAAACAGCGAGGTCAATTGGCCACCACGATCGTGTGACTTGACGCCTTTAGATTTCTTCCTTTGGGGTCATCTCAAAAGTAAGGTCTATGCCAACAAGTCAACAACATTTCAACAGCTGAAGGATGAGATAATAAGGCATATTGGTGAGATCGAGGGGCAACTATGCAGAGACGTGATAAAAAGTTTTGACCATCGAGTGAAGGTGTGCCGCCGAAGCCTTGGCGGACATTTAGGTGATATTATTTTTCACACATAATTGCCATGATTCGAAAACGTTAGTGAAATAAATAAATGTTCATCAATAACACTGTTTTATTTACTGCTAACTTCGATCCGTCTTAATGGAACACCCTTTATATACGTTTGTGAGAGTCCTTTTGGACAGAGTATGATTAAGGATGGATAATCAGAGAATGACCAATACTAGGGAAAGTTTTATTCCGACGTTTCTCTGTAGATCAGCTTCTCCAAGGACCTGATATTCTTGAAATGAAATCAAAAGGGGAAAAGTGGGAAGGACAGTTACAGATCGTCATGCTCACATCCTTTCCCCGCCCTGGTACTCCTGGGAGGAACCAGAGGGGCGCCCAAGTTCTCTCCATGTGTCCTTCGATGTTTCCTCTCTCCAGAGCCTTGGTGGTTCCGAGGAAAAAGTGCTCCGGAGGGGAGCGAAAGAGGGAGAGGAAAAATCCAGGATATGACAGTAGGCAGTAAAGTCAAAGATATAACAGTTGACCTCGGTGGCTGATAGACCTACAGTTTAACGTGGAATTCGAACACGTTGTTTTCGTCTTTTTTGCCTTATTTAATTGTGTTATATGCTGTCATCTCCACCGAGTGTTAATGTTTGTCGCGAGTGATAGACAGTGGTAGAAGTGCAAGAAGGAAATGGAAAGAAGTATGGTGCTTGCAGAGAGTTGCTATATTTAGAGTTAAGTTCGAAATGAGTAGTAGGTAAAGTTTATGTGTTTTTTTCTGTGTTTGTTTTAGTTTTGGTGTTTTGGGGGTTCAAATCGTTGTCAGCTTTTTTCTCTAGTTTCTGGTAAGCAATATTCTCAAGTTACATCGGTTTGTTTTGTCCCTTTTTTTTGCCTTCACATTATTGTATTTCTTTTTATGTTTTATTGTATTGTTTTCTATTAGTTTTATATATGTTCCTTTTCTTCAGTTAAACTTTTGTCGGTTATATTTTCCTCTTACTTGGCTAATCAGCTTAATTTTTCAAATCGGTTATGGGTCATGATTTAGTTAGTTCTTTTGTTTACCGGTGATTTTATTATATCTTCGGGTATTCATCGGGTTTTATTCGTAAATCTCCTTCTCTTCCGTTTGGTCCGCTTTGTTTGTAGCACTCGGAAAAGGCCTATGTTGTCTCCAACCACTCCTCGTGCTATTTGGTTTTTGAGTTCCTCTCATATTGTTCTTGGGACAGATGATTCTCGGCTGGAATACTCTTTGACTTAAATGGAATTCACCCTATATAAGGGCTCAGTTCCGGTATGTTTCGAAGAACACCCACCGCTCTTCCTGGTGGGAATACGTGTATTCACTCAACAGGAAGATCCCACCTGCAGAGGTGGGACTCTTTTGCGATCGCTTTATTCACATTCTTTAGCGAGATGCTGCTCCGACAACATTCAATACAGGTCGTAATGTCGCTTATGGCGCCCGACTGGACTTTGCCTCAAGAATCGGACAACCCTTCAATGACAGGTTTACGCTGAGTTGCCTTCTGATCCACTTCATTCGCGGACACCGCCCGTGGTCCGAACGATGTCCCGTATTCCATGCTTCGACACAGATGAGCGATCCATCTCATTTTTGTTATATTTGTTCAAGATGATCTGGACAGAAGGTATCCTTCCAGAATCCTGGTGAATGGTTACTGTGCTCGCTTTTCGCAAACCAAGGAGATATCACTCTACCCCGCCGATCTCCACCCTATTTCTCTAACCTTCCGCGTGTGAAAATTGGTGGAGAAATCAGTAAATGTTAAATTAGCCTTTTTTTCCTGGGCGGCGGAGGCCACCTGTCTTCTACACAATGCGGTTTCCAAAAGTTACACTCCATGTTGGATGTTCTGCTCTGACTGGAAAATGATATCTGTGAGGTTTCCTTTCATAGACAGCACTACGCTACATTGTTTATCGATCTGGAGAAGACCTATGATACCACATGACGATACGGCATCATTGAGACCCTATACACGATAGGGAGCGAGAGGACGCCTCCCACTTTTTATTTCTGAATTTCTGCAAGATAGGCGATTCTGTGCATGTGTGCATGGGTGGGAGGATCTCTCTTTGGCGCAATGTGGCAGGAAGAGGCTGTCCTGCAGGGAAGTGTCCTCAGTGTCACACTCTTTGCTCTGAGCATCAATATTATCACCCCGGTGCTGCCTGAAGATATTCTCGCTACGCTCTACGTATAAAACCTTTCGATCTCTTTTGGTGCGTTTTAAATGCCAATTCTTGAACTTCGACTCTAACAGGTCTTCAACCGCATCACTTTCTATGCCTTTCTGCCACTATCCACGGCTCCACCCCCACCCGAACTTGGTGGATTCGCACCGTTTCCTTGATCTTGTTTTTGATCGACGCCTCACCTTAGAAGCCCATATTCGTAGGCTTAGGGTCTCTTGTACCCGCACCATAGACATTCTTCGTTTCGTGACGTTCAGCACTTGATCTTTTGATAAGGTTAAAGCCTTACTTTTTAACCGATAATTTGTTTGATCGGAGCTTGACTACAGGTGCGAGTCTTACGCATTCGCAATCGAGCGTATATACAGAAAGTGGACTCAATCCACCACCACGGTCTCTGTCTGGCGACCGGCGCCTTCGACACGGCCCGGATATTCAACAAGAAAGTTACCCATAATGCTATCCCTTTTCTTTAAATTCCTCACTTATTTGTTTGTATATCTCTTTAGCTTTAAATTTATCCATGTTTTATTATAGTAAATCATTAACTTTACGTAATTTTATATAGCGTCTATAAAATTCGCTATGTATAATTTGTTTTTTTGTTTTTTTTTTTCTAAGTTTAATTTTAAATTTAAATTACCTTAGACCTTGATTAACACAATTTAAAATTTGTACTCATTGTCAGTTTTGTTTCGCCCTTTAACACTTTGTTTATTCCCTTAGCCTGAAGATGGATTAGGTAATCTGAAACGTTGTTTACAATAAATAAGTATATCTTTGATGGTCTTATCCTTTATACTGACACACACTATATATATATATATATATATATATATATATATATATATATATATATATATATATATATATATATATATATATATATATATATATATATATATATATTTTAGAGCTCACAGCACGTAAAGTACGTAGAGACCTGGAAAAAACCCAGAGCCTATCATTTTGGGCCTATTCGCAGTAAAAAGGAATATAAGAGTTTGAATTAGGAGGTTTGCGATAGATGGAGTATTTAAAACCAGTCGGTGCTCTATGAATAAAAGATCGAGAAAGGAAAAGGTTCTCTTTTTTCAACCTCATGAGTAAATTTAATAGAAGGTGCAAGTGAATCGAGTTAAGTAAGAAAACTGTTTATATTTTATGAATTACGCCACAAATTAATACGTCATCAATGTACCTGTATCCAAACAATAAGGAAATCAAGGATAGTAGGGAATCTTGTTTCAAAGAACTCCATATATAAGTTAGAAAGAACATATTTTACCGTCGAAAGAAAACTTCCATTACTGCGCAACCGATACTTTGGTAAATAAAGAGCAGACAATGAAACTAACAAGATTAAAATTGCTAGAATACGGAATGGATTAAGTTTACCAATAAGGTCATAGCTATTAGTAACGTGAATGAGACATAGTTCAAACTAGTGGAGTAAGAACAGAAGTAAGCCATTTCGACAGAGCATATGAAACAGGAAACCAACTGCCTTTTTGTATCAATAAACAAATACAATGTACGGAGAGGTGAAAATAGTAGTGCGCTTTTGGTCCATATCTCTGATTTTGGCATGTAAATTTATTTATCATTCATATGATGTTATAAAAGAAACTTTGTTAAATGCTCTTTTATATGGCAATTCGATAATTAAAATTCTTTGTTCTCTTTCTATTATTCAGATTCATGGGTACGTAGTTTGGTTATTTTAATTATTTCTTTGTATTCGTATGTAAACACTATATTTTGTTACTTTCTCTCTCCCTCTTTTCCTTTACCCTTCCATTTTGCTTCTGCGCGTGTTATTATTTACCTTTTCTGCTACTTCGTTGTACCTTGCTACCTGCTCCTGATAAATCTTGGTATGATTTTTTCCTTCTGCCTCTACTTTTCGATGGCGATTTTTTATCTAAGAGGCGGTGAATTATTTTTTACTTTTATACATATACACCTTTTACTTTTTCTTGCAGGATATATATATATATATATATATATATATATATATATATATATATATATATATATATATATATATATATATATATATATATATATATATATATATATATATATATATATATATATATATAAAGAAGGAGCAAATACAAGTTCCGCGGGTGGTAACAACCACCACAGGACTTTCGCCATATTTATTTTCTGCCTTTCAAAACAATTTTGAAGCGAGAAAGAAAAGTGCAGAAACGTTGCATTGCAGACTATGTATTTGAAATGGAGGATGAGCCTTTAAATTGTGAGCGGGGAAGAAAATGGGGTATAAAAATTCCTTGGAGGTTCCTAGCTTAGAGAGATACTGGGTTTGATGGGGTAACGCTTTGGGCGAAGTAGAGTCACTGTGCCTGGTAACTCAATGGTAGAGCATCTGACCGGCAATCAGCAGACCCTGGTTCGAGTTCTGGCCAGGAATTTCAAACTTTTTTTCCCTGGCGTTATTTCTGTCTTCTCGGTAAAGAATCTCCTTCATTGTGCCGCCCTCTGCTCTCTTTGATTCTAGTGTTCTTCTAATGTCCCTTTCTCTTGTATATACATATATATATATATATATATATATATATATATATGTGTGTGTGTGTGTGTGTGTGTGTGTGTGTGGTGATAAATTGTGGTTGATTTCCCCTAGCGTGTGTCCGCCCCTTTCTTCTCATGCGGAGGCAATGGCTCTTGATGGCTCTTGGCCAAGAGTTGCTCCTCAGTGGACAGAGGAAGGAATAGCAAAAAGGCCGTGGAGAATAAATCAGATTCCTGTCCGTAACACTATCATAAATGTTCGGTCATTTGACGCCTGATGTGCCATCAGCCATCGATTTTGCTATTCGTTTCGCTCCCTAACATGAAATTCCCGGAATGATTCGATCGCTCAAACTGAGATCAGCAGAGGGCAAGGTGAGGGCGAACAAGCTGGTGGCAGCCAGGATGAAGTGCTTTCAGACTAGAAATTTTCCTTTTCTTCGCTCATTTACAGCAAATCGCACATACGGACAACTTTTCGACTTTCTTTCATATTTCCGAGCAAAAAACAAGTTTTAACTTGATTGAAACATACTTAGTTAATGGAAAGTTTGGTTATGCGTCTATCTATAGACGATAAAATGTCGAGGAATAAATCTGTGTGCTGAGAGGCCATGAAATGCAGGAGTGAAAAACACTTTTGTAATTAATCGGTCTCCTTCCTCACGCCTATTTATGACTTTCTGCCATTCATCTCTCCACTCACTCCGTACTCACATTAATTTTCCGACGAATATATATATATATATATATATATATATATATATATATATATATATATATATATATATATATATATATATATATATATATATATAATGTAATTTTCTGGACAAAGCCAATAACAAAAGGTAAGTTAAACATTATTCTGATTTTTTCAAACTTATTCTCACCAGCATTTCCATACTTCCGGCATTTAGTAAAATATTTGAAAATATTATTTCCTTTAGATTAACTAATTATCTCGAAAAGAACAACCTAATAACTGAACAGCATCATGGCTTTAGGACACAACACTCCACTGAATTAGCAATACTACATTTTGTTAATGATGTGTATTTATGTTTAGAGGCAAAAATGTACGTAGTGGGAGTTTTCTTTAACTCTCCGTTTAAAGAAATTCTTAAAGGTGTACCGCAGGGTTCGGTTTTAGGCCCAATACTTTTTCTTTTATACATTAATGACCTTGTGAATGCTAGTAACAAGTTTAGTTTTGTGGTATATGCTGATGATACAACCCTCTTACTCAAGGATAAAAACTTAAATTCTTTGCATACAAACTTAATCTCTGAGTTGAACAAAGTTAGGTTATGGATTAAATTTAATAAACTATCACTCAATATCTCAAAAACAAATTATCTGCTATTTCAAAATTGTTCTTTAAAAAAACTCTATTTCTCCAGTAACCTTAAATGGTGAAATAATTAAACAAGTTAATCATACTAAATTTCTTGGTGTTACTGTTGATTAAAACTTAAATTTGAAGTACCATATTGACCAAACATGCCCAAAGCTGTCTAAAATCATAGGTATTGTCTACAGAATCAGACATAACCTGACTACAGAGGCAATGATCAGCATATCCATATGGGCAAGTATGTGCCCCACTTTCTTAAATAAATTTCACAATTTTGCAAAATAAAATCATCCGATGTCTATTTTTTCTTAAAACGTTTGATTCTACCGCCAATGTCCACTCTGATTGGAGAATTTTAAAACTTACTTCTATACACCAATACTTCACATTACTGCTGATCTATAAAAGTCGGGGAAGAAGTTCAATATTCAAGGTAATTGAAAATAGTACAAACACCAGGAGTAATAATATTAACCTTATTTGTCTAACCTTTAGAACAAAATTATTTATGAACAGCGTAATTTGTTTTAGTCCGAAACTTTTCAACAAAATGCCTATCGATAAGAAACTTCTTCAAACTACCAATTGTAAGAGGTACAAAAAGGAAATACGAAACTATTTAATTTATCAACAAAATTTGTCATTGTTTTCCTAGTCCAACTAAATTATCCTATAAATACTTGTCTTCGGTCTAGGTCCACTCATATTTTATGAAAACTGTGTAAATTTAGGTAAGCTTAGTATGTCTAATCTAACTTCCATTCCTTCAAATATATAAGAATCTCAATGTCCGCCATGGAGCTTGGCTCGACGAACCGTAGCTATTACCAATAATAAATGTATACTGCATCATTGTATTATGATTTTAGCAATAATCTTTACTTACTTTTATCTTCTGGTATTAACATTTTTTATTTGGAATATTGCTAAGAAGCTTATTGAATACATTTATTATAATTTACCGTGATATAAATCTCCTCATAAACGATTCTTTGAACTGCATCGAATTAGTATAATAGTAAGCTAATTGTATTTAAATGACTGTAAAATCACATAACACATGTATAAATAACCTAGGAATCGTTATTTAGTGTTTGTTTAAGTGAGTTTTATATATAACGATTCAGCTCTCCTCAGTATTCGTTCATTTATTGCTATACATATTTTTTTAATTATTTATAGACTTATGTAAGGAAACGCCAAACGCCACAGTAATTAGTGCATTAAAAACTGCACGGGGCATGTCTACTAAATACTAGACCATCAGTTATGGTCGGATCCATTCAGTGTGGTGTCCTACCTGCGTGGTGCAGGCTTGTTGGAATGCCAGAGCCCGGGGAACCACAACAACAACGCTTATTATATTATTTTCACTTGTAGTTATCTTTAATAAGGAACTGGATAATGTTCGAAAGTACTCGGAAACACCTTTTCCTTTTTCCTGTGGGACATTCGCTTTCATTGCTAACCTCACGTGTTACTGTGTGAGTTATTTATTTCATATATATATATATATATATATATATATATATATATATATATATATATATATATATATATATATATATATATATATATATATATATATATATATATATATATATATTTCTTGGTGTAGTTAGATGGATGGCATGGGGCAATTTCTGAATAAGTGTCTCTAAAACTTGTGATATCAGTTGTGGAGTTCATTCTTCTCTGGCATAAAATATCTCTCTTGGACCTGAAGAAAACATGCAACCCCATACCACGATAGAACCACCTCCATGGTTCACAGCTGGTACCACACAAGTAAGGTGAAATGCCTCTTCAACTCTTCGTCTCCCAAAAGTAGCCCCAAAAGTGCTCAATATCTGCAAAATTGTTACAAAAAAAGTTAAATATTTGATTAATTTTCTTCCAAGATAAATTTAAGTGGAGTTGCATAAATTAAATGCAACACAACAATACAATAGTCTTTCTTACACACCTGATCAGTATTCTCTTCTGAACAGATAACTTTAGACCATTGTGAATGTGTCCGATTTTTGTGATCTTTTGCCTTGTGAAGAAGTTTGTTCCGGTTGACCTCAGATATCCGTGACCTTTCCTCGCTTGGCATCCTTTTAGCCCTTTAAGTCACCTTCTAAATGTTCGGGGTGGTATTTCTTAACTTGAAGCTTCATTGATTTCACTAGCAAGGTCAGAAGATATTTTTCTGCAATTTTCTAGTGAAGCCCGAATCAAATAGGTCTTATCTAGCTGTTTTTAGTCGCGTGCACCGTCTCTGTAAGTTATTATGTCGGTCCGTAGGTCGGTCGGTCGGATAGGTAACCATTTTACTTTTCAATGAGGTTTGGGGGCAATAACATCGTTACTATTTCAAATGATATAATTGCCAAGATCCTCCCGAGGTTAGTCCTGAAATTATGAAAAGGAAACTAACTATGGGTCGGATTGCCCCCACTTGTTGAAAGTTTTGAAGGTCATAAGTCTGAATAATTGAGAGCACGCGACTTAGGTCTGTTGACCTTGTTTTATAAGTTTCTACTTGGCTATACAGAAGTTGGATTCTTGCTGTCTGTGCTTCTGTAAGTTTTTAATTTTACTCAAAGGTATTACATATTTCGAACGATATTGAACACATTAATTATATATTTAAGCTGAAACATAAGAAATAGTGGTGGAGATGCTTTTTGGTGTTCTTCAAGGGTCTGTTCTTGGACCGCCTCTGTTTCTTAGCTATATTATTTACCCTTAGTATTTTTAGGCGTCGTTTTAGTTCAGCATTTTATTCGTATGCTGATTACAAGCAAATCTATCTTTCTTTACTTCAACCTCCCTCAATGGCTCAAGGACAACTTTCTGAAACCCACCCATGATAAAACAGGGAGAACGCATGGTGATGTGGCTCACTGTGAAACTAATGCTTCACATCTTACGATTAGCGCCTCTCATGGCCCCTTTTCTGAGACAGTTACAAATCTTGGCGTTACCTATGATAGTTATCTCTCAAAACTCATGTTGTTAGCGTCTACAACTCCGCTCTCTGCTTTCTCAATAATCTTAGCTGCATCCGCTCCCATTTTGACGACAGCAGCTTTGAAATTAGAATTCATGTCTTCTTCACCTCCTGCCTTGACTTCTCAAGTCCATTCTCACTTGGTCACTGGCTTCCACTCTTCAACCTCTCTAACTGGTTCAAATCTCTACAGCCCGTGGGGTTCTTCTCTGCCGGAGACGTCTCTCTCGTGCAATTCCCCTGTTTCGCAAACTGAACTGGCCGCTGCCTTGATACAGAATCACCTTTAAGATCCTTCCTTCTGCTCACATATAGATCCGCAACTCTCTCCTACCTGTCTTACCCATTGACCCTATCCAGACACCTGAGAACATTTCGCCCTGGCTGTGAAATGATCTTCCTGCTCATTCCATTTCCTTGGTGCCTACGACTTTACTTTGAAAATCCATCACTTCTTTCAAGCTTTCCCTTAGTTGATAGGCAAGAGTTTTGTGAAGGCACCTGACCTTGAAAAGAGCCGTCCCCCAAATTCTAGATTATTATTTGTATACTCACATCTCTCAACGATAGAATTGAGTGTTTGTTTTAATATTTGTGTAATTTTTTTTCGGTATCCTCAAATTCACTCCTGATGCTGTCATCTCAATTGACATTCCCCAATGTTATTTATATTTCCTTAGATTTAAAACTACACGACAAACAGTGGGTGAGTGGTTGCTATTATCTAATCACCTTTCCCTGGGACACCCTTCTAGAATTTGTTGTCCGTGGAAGGGTTTTCGTGGTTCTCTCAAAATTGTTCCCCATAATGAGTTCAAACTATGGTCTTCGTCGTCTTCTACGCCGCATAACACTAATCCATTCGCTTCAAACTAGCCAAGCCACTCAGAAGTTCATCAGTTTGATCATCTAGTGATGAGACAAATAAAGGGTCTTTCAATAAGGTCGCTTGATTTTTAAATGTAAATAAAACAAGTTGTTTGTAATATATACACTCAATTTATTTTAAATTTTAAAGGAAATTTCATGGCATTAAGTGTGGAATATAATGTCGTTTAAATGTCCGACGTGGCTTCGCTTGATGGAACGTATTCGGGAGGCCCTATTTTCGATGACTTTGTCGCATAAATCTGGCTGAATTTGCTGGATGGTGTTCGTTATGTTGACTTTGAGGACATCAACTGTTTGCGGATTATTCGCATAGACCTTCAATTTAAGGTAATCCCAAATAAAGTAGTCTAATGGCGTTAAATCGCATGATTTCGGTGGCCAGTTGACGTCGCCGCCGTGCGAAATGACCCTGCCCTGAAATCGCTGGTCCAAAATGTCTATCGTGGCGTGTGCAGTGTTGCATGTAGCGCCGTCCTGTTAGAACCATATGTCGTCAGTATCCATATCAGGCATATAATCCAGTTGAGGCCACAAGAAGTTGCTTATCATCGATATGTAGGTCTCGCCGTTGACGGTTATGGCAATCCTATCTTCGTTCTCAAAAAAAATACTGACCGATGATTCCGTTAGACGAAAATCCGCACCAAACAGTGACTTTGTTGGGATGCAATTGGTGCTGGTGTAGCTCATGTAGATTTTTTTGTCTCAAATCTGACAATTTTACTTGTTCACAAATCCATTAATCCAAAAATGGGCTTCGTCGCTGTGGCGAGGATAGAAATCACGTAATGCGCGGAACGTCTGTCGAACAGAGCACTGATTTTGATAATAACATTTGATCACTTGCACACGCTGTTCAACGCTATAACCTTCCATCGTAACTTGCCAAATACTACTGAACAGTTCACAGTGACGTAGCTAGATTTCGCTTTAACAACATGGCCACTATTGCCTGACAAAGTTTGAGCGTCCTTGTTGAAAGACCCTTTACATTGAAGCTTTCACAAACGTCTTTGATTAGCATAGAGACTAAAGCTTAAACATACTTGACAGTGGCTGTCATTATTCCAAGCTTGTAGTCCTAAACCTTGCACTTTTCTCCATACGCGCTGCCCGAAGTGGGAAGAAATGTTTGTATAGGTAATGTGTTTCTATTTAGAGCCGCCCTTTCATAGTCAAAGGTGACTTAAACAGCATTAAATTCTGGTCTCACTTAGTTGAAGGTACTAAAAATCGAGTCATAAGTTGCTTGGTTTTTGTTTCTTAAGATACTAAATTGTATGGCTCTCACCCAGCAGCATAACATGCTCTTTATTATAACCGAAAGTCTGATGGCGTAAAATCACATAGCCCCTCACACAACAAGTTGTCTGGTGTCCTTCTGGTGCCATGCACCATTCTTGCCAGTTATTTTCTTAGGACGAACACTGGCAGCATAAAGTGATACTCACTGCTGAAGTTTTCTACGAGTATAATAGTTTATGTCATTTACTCTGCCTGTTTAACTATTTCTTTAATTTTCTGTACTGTTTTCAAAAACAGGTTGCTTTGGCATCAGGCGGATGTAAATGATTACTTATGTTTCCTTGAATAGCGCCGTCTTCTGTTTTTAATTTCCCCCACATCTCCCTTTGCCTTCACGTCGCCGATCTGTTACATTACTTTATTTTTTTTTATCAACGATGTAGTCGTAGCTGTCAAGCAAAAGCGTTCTTCCTCGTCTTTTGGTTGGGAGGAATTCTATGATCTTAAAAGAAACAAAAATATTATTCATCTAGGCAACATCTATGCCAAAAGGGTTAAACATAGCTTACAAAAATAATTTGCAATTTGTATAGGTAATAATTCTACACACATCATAAAATAAACAAAATATAAGCAACAAATAAAATAAATAAATGTAAAACTCACTGAAAGAAGATTGAAAAAGACCGGCTTACCTTTACAATTTCTGATTAGCTACTGGATCAGCGTCTAGGCAAGCTGGCTAACGTTGGTTTGGTTTGGTGAGTGGTTAAAAAATTCAAACAAGCAACCAACAACTAGTTAATTTTGGAAATTAATGCTGATTGTTTCCGAAAAAGTGTTCGTTCGGTGAAATGTTCGTCGGTAATCAGTCAGAGAGCCATTAGAATATATTTAATGAGATTATTGCACTCTCTAATAACTGTTTACTAAAGCACTTCTCAGAAAGAACTGAAGCAAGATTAACACTCAGTGAGCTTTTAAGTTTTAATTAATTAGTCTTCATTAAGAAAAACACTTGGTCACTTAAGTGTGCTGAGCTGAAGAAATAAGTAATTCTTTAGCTCCTTTCTTCGAGCTAAAAAAAATTCTTATCATTTAATGAGGCAAAGAATTCAGTTAAGGGTACAGAGTTCAAATGTTCTAAAATTCTGGTATCGCTCTGCTGTTCAATGATTTCCAGTTGGTGCTTTATCAGCAATAACTGAGAAAGGTGATGATACTGGCTGGGATTGCAGTCCATAACGTGCACTTAGAGGAGTGTAGTGGCTTGGTAGTTACGCCATTCAGTCTGGAGGTCCACCAGGAGATATTTGTCTTCGGGTTTACCATTCCTTCAAGATGAAAGTGAGCTTCATCTGAGGTTTGAAGGAGGTTAAGGAAAGTTGGGGTCTCCTGAATCTTCTCCAGTATCTTGACTGCCATAACCTTTTTCTGCTCCTAATCTGAGGCTGTAAGGGTCTGTTTCGTCTGTATTCTGTATGAGTAGGCCTTTACATCCATTATTAGCACTCTCCTGCAAGTCTCACTGGATATACGGAGGGTCTGACTTTGCTTGCGCACAGAGCGTTTTGGACTCTGCTGAACTGACTCTCTCACGCTCTCGATCAGCTCAGCTGTACGCTTCCTGGGGCGTCATGAATGGCCTGAACAGTTGTCACTGGCTGCATTGAGGTTCTCCACTGTCCCATAGTTCTCGAAGTGGTCCACCCAATCCTAAATTATGCTCTTGGAGGGGGCTTTTTCACATTCAAACTGATGCACGAAAGTGTCCTGCACTTTCTTGAATGAGCCTATCTTGTAGTAATATTTGACGCAGTATATTCTTTGCTGGAGCTCCCATTGATATCTAGTTGTGTTCACAGGCGTTGCTTGTGTCATGTCCTGCAAAGTAAGGGTGATTAGTCAATGAATGAAAGATATGTCACAAAACGTGTGTGCAGGCTCGGGTTTTTTGAGTGACCCTTACTACTCCACTTCTCCCCTCCCCCCTTCAGGAGGATGGGAAAAGGGTGTATAAAATTCAAATTTTACGTGTGTGACTCGGTCCGCTATACTCGCGAAAATAGACACACTGCAAGATATAGAAATGCATTTATCATATTTATCTTTTTTAGGCAGAGATAATGATGTATTTTTCGTATCAAAAGACCAAAGAATAATAGATATGACCGAAAAATATCGTTATTTTTTTCCAAATGATCGAAAACACCTTTTTAGAACATTTAAGAATTTTTCATTTTTGTTCGCCATACGCGCAAAAACAGGGCTACTGGGAAGTATAGGAATGCATTCATCTTACATATATGCATATCTTTTTTCGATGCTTTCATCTTATATTTATTTTATGTGGCATCTCGATAGGAGATGTGACAAATGCGTAAAAATATTATGACCGGGATTAAAAGACTCAAAAAACTCAAATTTTTCATTTTCGTCCGCTATAAGGGCGAAAATGGGGGTCGCTGGAAGATATAGAAATGCATTCAGCTTTTGCATCTTTTTCAGGCAGATCTAATGGCGCATGTTAGCTTAGGTTAAGGTTAAGTTGGGTAATATAAACAAAATTAATCATACAAAAAATAAACATCATGCAAGGCTTACAAACCCAAGCACTCATAACAGAACCACTATCTCTTAATCAATTAATAAAACTAACAAGCCCAAACAACCTGACCTAACCTTCGTAACTATAAAATAAAACCAAAAACCAAAACAACCGGACCGAACCTACGTGATACGGCGAACAATTCATAACCATAAAATAAAAACAACAAACCAAAACACCCTGATCCAACATCCGAGAGAGACACAATTAAATCCCAGGAACATCGGGTATACTGCTCGTACATGTCATTGGTGAAGTGTGAAAAAGGTTGAAATTCAATTGATCACTACTTTTATCTATCTCCACACGTGTAGGGTGCTTTGTCGAAATTGGGCAGTGTTCGAAGAGAGACTCGAGTCTCGGAACTAGACACAAGGAAATCCGTATTAATGGGAACCATTATTTTTTGCTGGCAAAATGGTATTTTCTAATTCGCAGCCAAATGCATTCGTCAGTAAAAACCTAACTATCACAAATCCTTCTCACAGCGGAATGAAATAAGCAGTCCCGGTGAATTGCTGTTAATGGTAACCTAATTATCACGGTCTCACAGACTGAATAAGTGTGGGCCCCAATTTTTAACAACAATTGTGAGTTTTAGTCACCCACAACTCTAAACTAACGAGAATATTGACTGACTCAGGAGCGAATTCAGGACTCTTCGGGGAATACAAGAAAGGAGAAAAATTTTAGCGCTTCATTTTCCCTATACAGTGAATAGTATTGATTAATAATGCGAAGCTTAGAACAGTTGAATGTGTGAATGAAGCTTTGAATTAAAACTGAAAGTTGTCGATTAGTAATAATTTGTTGTAGCAACGGTGGTACGAATAATTTAGACGGATTATCATTGGAATGTATTTAGTAATCACTTTCAGCGATTAGAAATGATGAAGTGTTTTCGGATCTTTTGGGTTTGGTACACATTCTCCGATCTGCGTCTCAATTTCGCCACTAATGCAGTTTTGCCGCTGATTCCTAATATGCATTTGTTTTTTCTGTTTCTCCTCCTGTGTTCCTTCACTACTTGTTGTTACATGAAGATGTGCGTGAAGTTATTTGCCGTCAAATGATTCCTTTTAGTTGTTTTGTAACCTCTACTATTGTGATTTTGGTCAATTCCATTTTTATTTCTACGGCGCTGTATGCGTCGTCTAATTCTTCATGAGTTCTGTAGTCGATGTCCTTCCTAATCGCGACAGCGGCTTCGTCGTGGTGTTTCCATGTAGAGCTATGATGTCTTTTCGAAAATAGACCCAGACATCCTCTCGATCTTGGAATACGGAATCAATCTTAACAACGGAGAGGTAAAAATATCTTTACCTCTCCGTTGTTAAGATTGATTCCGTATTCCAAGATCAAGAGGATGTCCGGGTCTATTTTTCGATAAATATTTCCGTAAATTTTCTTATGAGGAAGATGATTATAAATCCAGTGCATATTTACGAGTATATGCATTTTATTAAAGGTATTTACGGGTCGTAAAAATCTGCTGGATGACTTCTCGTGAGACTCCTTTCTTTCACTTGGTATTAGTCGTAATACATTCCGGGAACCCATGTTTCCGTCGCCAGTGTTCTAGTGTGTTCCACTCCATGTGGGGCTCCTATTCGGAGACGTATGCAAGGTAAAAAGATTACCTCGCTCCGCAAAGGGGAGAACCCTCCTGTATATCTTAATTCTAAATCGCCTACCTGCCGAAGTTCGCACTTTCCTCAGTCACCCTATCTAAATAAATAGGCCTAGCCCTATCAGCAGTCCGCAGTTGGTTCTGTCTCGTAGCCGCTAACCACCCCTTCCTTTTCTGGCCCCCTAACGGGGTCTCCCGAAATGGTTTACTATACCCTAATACTAAATGCAACTGAGACTTTGTCGATGGCCAAACTATGTAGTGCATGTATGAAAGAAATTAGAGTTTAAGAGTAATAAAAAGACGAAGAGATAGATGAAGGAATAAATAGTCCCATTAGAGGAAGCTACTTAGCTCAAAAGGAAGAGGAGGAGTTTGCAATCAACCCAATATGGGCATATATTTCGTGTTAATTTTCTGTTCGCTTGACGGAATTGCCGCCTTTAGTGGAGATGAGCTTTACCAGAGCTCATTGCGCGTGAGAGCTATCAGACTGAGGCCTTCATTGAGTATTTCAGGTGTATGTGTGAAAGATATAGAAGATCGGCCGCTGGTCAATCCATCCCAGGTGCCCGTCACCCTCCTCCTCCAGGTCTCACCATGTTTGGTGAGCCCGAGGGTTAAAGAACGGCAGGAGCCAAGGCGGGGGGAGATGAAAGAGGGTTGAAAAGAAAGGTATAGTAAAAGAGAAGAAGTTGATCTCATGTCACCATTCTTCTTTAAGCGGGAGATAGGAGGATATAATGGGATAGTATCATTGTTTTTTAACCTAGGCCATAGCTACACTGAGGCAAATGAGGCATTTGCCTCGGTTAATTGTCCTGGCTCATTTTTTAAAAATCATCTAACTATTAAATTTACCTCTTTTTTTTGTCCCATGCCGTGAGATCAATTGCGTGATTTTTTATAAATAAATCCTTATCAATTATGTACTATATTAATTTGGAGCTGTCCGTAAAAATAACACTGATGTTGTGCTACATTTAATTACATATCAAAGCTTTAGACGTACTTTCCAATTATTTGCTTCAGTAAAAAAATTTGGCCCTGGCTACTGGGTAGTTAACCTACTGATTAACGCGGAATCCGAACTACGACCTATTCAAATCCTTTTTCATTCTATTTCATTTTTAAACTTTTGCACTAGTGGTATGTACTCGCAATTGTTTATAGTTGTCGAGAAATCCGACAAAATCTGTCATCATAAAATTCTTTCTTTCAATCTGGTATGTACTGTAGCATTCATGTCGTTGCGTGAATTTCTGTTTTGAGCTACTGCCTAGCTGTATAGTGTTGGGTATATTTTAACAGTTTTAGGTGTTTGTACTGAAGACTTTGGCAGAGATATTATTCGAAAGAGAATGTAAAGCAACCTAAGGGTCTTAAATTTCGTTAGTATCTGCCGAATAGTTATGATGTTATTGCCAAAACAAAATAATTCCAGGGATAACCTTGGGTGGTGGTGGTGTAAGTGGTGTAGGTGGTGGTGATGTAAGTGGGTGGTGATGTAGATGGTGGTGTAGTGTAGGTGATGGTGGTGGTGTAGTGTAGGTGATGGTGGTGGTAGTGTGGATGTTGGTGATGTAGTCGGTGGTGGTGTAGGTGTTGGTGGTGTAGGTGTAGGTGGTGGTTGTGTAGGTGGTGGTTGTGCAGGTGTTGGTATTGTAGATGTAGGTGTTGGTAGGGGTAGGTGTAGGTAGTCGTGGTGTAGGAGATGTAGGTGGTGGTGGTATAGTCACAGGTGGTGTAGGTTTTGCAGATGGTGGTGTAGGTTGTGTAAGTGGTGATTCGAAAGGGAATGTAAAACAACATAAAGGTTTCAAATTTCGTTAGAATCGGCCGAATAGTTACAATGTCATTACAAAAACAAAAGAAAAGCAAATCGGGGACACACCGATCGACAGAGCGAGATGTAGAGTCGCCCGCGACTAGACTCGTGCGCACCTAAAAACCCGCAGTCCAGCTGCAACATGAATGGACAGAGGGCGGCAAGGAGGTTAATGAACTCGTGTAAAGCCCACCAGAAGCGACGTCGACTGGTTTGTGCACGTGTTCAATGCAACTGGACCATGCTTCAACAGGGACGTGTCTTATGGCCCGAGGAGTCCACGATTCAGTTGTTTTCGACCCCAGCTAATGTTAGAGTCCAGAGGAGGCTAGGAGAGAAATGGAATAAAGAGTGCATAGTGCCAGCAGTAAAGCACAGTGGCCACTCTGTAGTAGTATTGGGCTAAATGTCAAGTTCAGGGGTGGGTCGTCTCACCGTTTGTGATGGCACCATGAATTCAGGGAAGTACCAAAGTTTCATGAAAGATTGATTACATTCTGCCCTCAGACCGAAGCCTCTCCAGAAATGCCCGCAATGTCATTTTCCATCAGGACAATGCCCCATGTCACAATTATGCGTTCACCATACGCTGGTTCCGGGAAAAAAATTCTCACGGTGATGGACTATCCACCTCAGTCCACAGATAAGAATCCATTGGAAAATCTCTGGAAAGATCTGAACGAGGCCCTAAAACGTCGTCAGCCAGCCTCCAATGAGCAACTCAAGGCAGACATCACCGAAGAGTGGAACAGCCTCACACCACTCAGGTGACGCACCCTCGTGGTGAGGTTACCTCAAAGAATAAATGCTCTCATCGCTGTCAAGGGACACTCCACACGCTACTGAGCTTCCAGTATCAGTTTAGTTTCGCTGTAATTTTCACTGATAATTATCTGTTATATGTTTGTCAAATTTTGTATTATGTCATTTATTTTTGATTTTTTGGGGCATATATACCTTATTGCTATTTATTCATATTCATTATATTCATATTAATATGGAGATAAAAACTTTACGACCTTGCATTTATCTAATTTTCTGAAATTTCCGAGGTGCCCGAAAACTTTTGGCCGCAACTGTAACTTCTTAAGTTCTCGCGAGCCATTGTTCTGATGACTAAACGGAAAGGAGACGAGAGGCCGCTAATAATCTTGAACTATTTACAATGAACGGCAAAAAACGAGGAGAATGACAATAATGAAACAATTCTATTAGTTTTCTGCTTGATTTGAACTTAAATACTAGTCTACAAAATATTAAGTGGCAACACTAATTTCTTTATGAACCATTCATGATTCGGGCACATGTTTTTTCTATCTAATTAAAGCGAAAGGTATGTTGAGGGGGCGCAGCCTTTTTGTTTCCTGAATACAATTGGTGGGCTTTTGAGGTTTGCGGCCCGTCTATATAGATAGATCATAATGTTTCAGGTCGTAACATTTAGAGTCTTATTTCCATTATTACTCTTTGATCATCATTTTAAGAGACACCTATTGGTTGGTTTCAATCCTCTCTGTCGTCGGTTAAGGGCGACTGAATATATAGAATTAATTATAAATTACGGTAGATTCGCATCTGACGAAATGATAAAGTCAATTAAAATCATATGGCTTTAATATGGGTCATTATTAGAAAAATATAAATTTTCTTTCCTGGACCCAATTTTGTTGCTTTGAAAACGGAGTGAGTTTGTAATCAACCGATAAATGGATTCCAAGGATTCGCAAATAAAATAAGAATTGAGATAGTTGAACAGAATAAGACGCAGGTAAAATAGAGGTTGTTTTGAATACAAAACAGGAATTTCCACTTGGAAATTAATCAGAGAACAGGGTCTGTTCGCCCCCTCCCCCCAAAAAATAAATAAAAGCCTTTCCAATAAGACAGCAAGTAATAAGCGATAAGTTGGTTCTAGTAATCTTTAAAATATGAATGTAAACAAATGTAGAAGCACACTCGGGCTGTCTGAATCTCTATACATAAAATCATTCGTGTCTGTTTTAAATACTGGTACTTCTGCTGTACTTGTTATAGTTATGTAAAGTCACAACAACCTAAAACATGCAGTGTCGATTGTTCCCTCTTTCACCAATCAAAATATCCCATCGTGACTATTAAGGTGTGTATAATATCGTTCAATAATATCCTTACAATTTTTCATTCTACCAATTTTCTACCAGAAATTATGTAAAAGGGTATATATTTTGAAAGTAACTTATAATATATATGGTAGAAAACCCATACGACACACCCCCAGGTCGCGGATAGAGGGAATAATTTAGACCGTGGCTTGAATGGAATCACTCTCCGGTCGAACTGGGCCGACGGAGTGAGTTCTTTGGCACATTGCATCTATGATGGCACACCGTATAAAACTGACATCATTACCAGGAGGCGAACGAGTACCTGCCCATGGCAGAGGTTCCTAAGAAGAGGCTGCCAAGGGATGATGACTCTGGTTACATACAATATTCGGACACAGTCAAATGACACGAAGCTACACGAACTCTAAAGACTCACTAAAGACTCACCCTAATGAAAAGCATGAATCACGTGAACGGTATAAGGGAGTTACAATGACATTGATTCCTTTGATTGTTTATCAGATTGGGACTGAAGATCAATTTACTTCCAAACTCTTGAACAAAATCTGGGCAATTTCCTACTACGAGTGATATCATATCTTGAGGGCTATTTCCCATCTAAAGAGCGTCCCCTAAAATAGCCTGAGATCGAGTCCGAACAAATGGTTCTCAAGTGTGTGGAGTGAGACTCCAAATGACGTTAATCGGTTCTCAATTAACGATCGGAAGATCGCACCATTGGCTCGGGGGAATTGGTCGTGTCTTTCCCTCGCCACTGCTTCCACCATCAACCTCGGAGCCCGTCAGCATTTCTCCCCCATTAGAGCCAAATAGGCATCCTTCCACCCCCTTCTCTCGTTAATGGCACCTCTAATGGTGGCCGACCGAGCGACCAATTTCCCTCTCCACTTCCCATCATCCACTCCCTGTCAACCACAAATAAACCTATGTACAAAATTAGTTCCTTTGTTCCGAGAGGAATTTACACAGGCTGGTAATTTTGGAGGCCTTTTTGGCAACAGACACACTACTTAATCGCTTACACCTACACACACGTACATAAGCTATGGGAGGGGAAGATAATGGCAACACCCCTAAAACTCCGACTGGTCAGTTCTAATTCTTATTTGTACTTTGGCGACGCCCCCTTTCGCTTCTTCGTACTTCCACAAAGACCCGCATCGGTTTGTGTCATTCTCTTTTTACAAGTTTGTTCAAGGATTACTGAGATCTTGCTTTGCAATCTTTTAAAGAAAGGTGTTCTTGTCTCATTTTTCTGTGCGTTTTTTTTATTTCCAACAGTATATTCTAACACTTCCTTTCATTTCTATTCTCCCCTTCGCCCTTTGTCCTTAACGAAATTTAATTTCTGGAGAAGAAAAATGCCATCGACATGGTCGAGTAGAGACAGACGGGTGTGTGGAGAAAGCGTTGAGGTAGGAGTTGGTTGTAAAGAAACGACTCATCCATTAGCAACTCGATATAAAAACATGGAAAAATAAAAAACTTACCCTGCCAAATAGCCCAAAGATAGGCACAAGTTTAGTCATCATATATAGGAATTTATGCTCTTAGAGAACTGAAAAAAAACTTCTATAATTTACAAGTTTCCATTACTATACATTAATTTAAATTAAATGGCACACGGTCATATGACTTAACATGTTCTTCATATGGGATTGGTTCGGGATAAGCGATGCCCTTGCCTCCTTCCAAATGTCGTTTTAACTTTAACAGGGTAATGGGGTGTGTTTTTCAAATAGAGAATTATGCTAACGTAAATACGCTCATATACCTTAGCCATAGTTAATTTAGGTACAGCGAAAAACGCTTTCCCATTTGTTATCGCCTCAGAGATTCGGTCTGGAAAAACGACCCGCTTATGTAGGCGCGTATTCAAGCGTGAATTTACTAAGATACATTTATTCGGGCACAGATTCATCTGATACTTCCCGAATCAGTGAGAAAGAGTCCAATTTTAACCCCCTATTTTCTCTTCGTCCTAAAAAAAAATGTGGGAAGAACAGTGATAATAAAAGAAGGAACAGAAACTATAGACGCAATAAAAAATATTAAAGATGAAACAGATTGCTTTACAATATTTTATCATCCATAAATGCTGGGGCCAGAAGGGCGCAAAGGAAGCCTTGAGAAATGAGCTCAACGAAAAACACAAGCATGAATTTGAACTCCTTCGTGGGATAGAAATCAGGCGCCTCTCAATTCTGCTCTTGTGATGCTTCAGGACTTCATTTATTGAGAGGAAAAGGAAACTAGGCGACTACCAACAGAGGCAAGATGTTCAGTGGGCCCACAAGGCAGGTGGATATTAGCTACTTGGGTGTAGGGGAAAATAAGTCAATTAGTGTAACCAACATGGCAATTTCAGTTTGCCAAGGATGCAAGGAGAAATAAAAAAAATGAAAACAAGAATTAAAAAATAGTTAAGGATGCGAAACTGCAAAATAGCACTATTAAAAAATACGAACTGGTAAAGACTTCCATGCGGAGTGACAAGGGAACAAAAAAATAATGAAAGGAAGGAATGTAAAGGACAGTGATAATCACGAATAACAAGAAGAACGTTTTTCAGGCCCCGGAAACGTGATGAAAATGAGTGACAATTGTGGGCGTTTTTACCCCCACTTCAGAGCATTGTATTAAGCGCCGGGTGCGAAGGTCGCCGAAGTAGTGGACTGGAGCCAACAAACGTTTTTTGAGTCTATCAATGAACCTCCTCCATCCTCAGTTGTGTGATCCACTCCTCAGCCCCCCCTCCCCATTCCGCACACCATAGATTTCTGTATCAATTTCGTAGATGGGTTTTGTCCAATCTCGGCTTCTGCCTCAATATAATCAAAGATTCATAGGAGAAAGGGGTATAATGTGCGTATGTGTGAACTATAGGATTTTCGCGCGTATGTGTATGGAATAGAGACTTGAGGAGAAGGAGTCCCCTTTCTCCCCTCTTCCTGGCTTATTAATTTGACAAAGAGACCTTCAGCGAAACTGTGCGACCATTAACAGCGGGAGAAGCAAGAAGTGCGCTCGTCGCGCTCGTAAATAATCTTCGTCAGTCTCCCTCGGAGGCCCCAAATGGGACCACGCCCCCTTTTTCTGAAAGATTTCTCTCGTCCTTTCTTGTCCCTAAAGAGTCCCTCCTTTCCCCTCTTGGTGCGGTCTTCCCCTCGTCTTCGCCCTGCTCCTCTTGACCATCTTGACTGAGTCCAAAGTGGAACCGATCCGGCTCGGAGACTCTTGCTCCGAACAGGAATGGCCAAACTTCTGAATCTGCATTATTTAATCATTGGAATAGATTGTTAGGGAGGCGTACTCCAACCCTGACTTTTCTTCCTTTTAAACCATATGAAAGTCCTCCATAAAGTTCAAATTGTCTATCTTATGTGTGAGGGCTTGGAACAGTCGAGTAATCGGTTATGAGGAGAAGCGATTATGTCAGAGCAATTTGGTAACGGGAGCTTCAATTTATTACAATATGCATTTTATTACATTTTCTACCCTACAAAAGACCACCGAAGTCGTTCGAGGAGTAACGAGAGAGCAGTTACTATGGAAATGACCAATTGGCGGGTCAAACACGACCCCCCTCTTTTGACAACTCCAAACCCCGTTTCTGAAGGAGATTAACACCCTCTTTCACCCGTAGTTGTTTCCATACAGACATGGGAAATAATTAGAGGAAAGGGGATAAAGAAATTAAAAGGCGAAGAACTAAAACAACAAACAAACCCCATAACAAAAAGATTATGAATGAAAACGATTGATACAACAAACTTCAGCAACATTAAATGTTGGGGCCGGAGGGCACATTGGAAAAGTCCCCCCAAAGGTTTTGCTCAGATTACTCAGAATACAAATTTACACCTCATTTGGGAGTGGGGCTGCAAATAGACATCTCCAAACGGCCTCGTTTGGACGCTTTCCATGAGCGACTTCATTAGTGAGAAGCGAACAGCTGCTTTATTCGCATGGCCTTATTTCCTTGTTTCTAAATGGATCGAAAACCGCGTTTCGTCATCGAACAATTCTAATGACTCCAAATGCCGAAACTCAGTCTCCTTAAAACAGTTTCCTCTTGCCATCCCATTCTATCACAGCATCTAACCAATTGGATCTACACAAGACATGCCCCTACCCAAACTCCCCCCCACCTGATAGTAAAATCAACATTAAGATCAATATGACAATCAATGGCAGGCCAGAGGGCACAAGGAATCCGACCATTTCAGGGAAAACCGGCAAGAATAAAGATATAGGGATGTATTATGCCACCAACCAGTGAGTGTGGGGACGCTTCGTGGCCCAAAGGAGAGTCCTCCGGTCAACGTCCGGGGGGTATTAAAGACGAACTAGTAACAAAGGGAATTGACTACAATGTGTGTCAGGAGGATTGTTGTACCAGGTGCTCTCGAAATCTTGTTTTTTTTTATTCTTGGCTGAAACCCAGAGAATGGTAACAGTTGATAATTATTTTCCATCGGCTAAAAGAGGGTTGTCATGACAGCAAAGAATAAGGACAGACGTCACACAGAATACAAGGAGTAGTGGGTGCTAACTCATCGACGAGTATATACCTGTTTATGGATAACTTGGTGAGATAATGCCCCATTAACTTCTGGGAAAACAGAGCTAGTGATTACGGTTGCCAAAAAGTGGGAGAGTGAGATAAAGGCTTTTAGCTGGAGCTGAGTCAAACATTTAAGATGTAAATACCTCTTTCATTAAGACCGGGAAGCATTAGTAACATTGTGAAGTTTAGGACTAAAATAAATCCACTGTAAATGTGCTAGATGGTTGCTTCGGTCGTTAACACGAAATGCAAGGCTATTTGGGTAAGCGCTAATTATAGAGGCGGGTAGGGAGATAAAGTCCGTCAAAGCAAAATGGCTAAATTCGCGAGAGAAGCCTATAGATGAAGTTCAGTAAAAAGAAGTTATAAAGATCCCCAAATAGAAAAAAGAAGAGAAAATCACATCATGAGCATTTAGAGCCCCCCCTCCCCCAAGAACAAATTTGTACGCAGTACAAATTAAAGTACGAATTAAACGACTGTGAAAATGACCCATAAAAAGGGGAGATTCGGATCCCATTTCACTTGTGTTCACAATAACATCGAGAAATGGGTGAACAGATTAAGAATAAACAGAATAAATAAAAAAGATAAAAATAAAAAAATACTTAAAATCTATAAAATCAAAACTTGCAGAACTTGCAAGGAAGGATTTGTAAGAAAATGGGGCTCCACCCGAGGGAGGAGATTTAAATAATTCATTAGTTGAGAGAGAGAACATTATATTCCCACCTCTGCACAGCAAACTTAGTTTCATGAAGTAACTCGTTAAATCATTGTTGCTAAGTGAAGGTGACTTTTTCAAGTACCTCCTTTAGGCAATTCCTGGCCTATCAATGGAAAAAATCAAGACCGATATGTTTGATGGTCGAAGGATTCGGCACCTCATTAAAGATGAACATTTCATAGGGACAATGTTAGAACTCTAAAAGAATGCTTGGTTACCACTATTCAAAGACCTTTTCCTAGTGGTTAGCGTAATGGCCTAAAAAGCGAAGCGCGCTCGATGGCAGAGTTTCGAATGGCACTTATTATTTCACTTTCTTTAAATTGTAAAATAATTTATATTACAGTCAAACTTCACTTAACGAGCACCTCGCATAACGAGCGAATTTAAAAAAAAAATGACTCGCTTAACGAGAAAAATTAAAATTGACTGTGCGCATTTTTACAATGATTCGTATGCCCAACGTGAAGGCTCCTTTCTACCTAGCGAACCACGAGTCACGAGGAGACAATGCGAGGTTCCTTGTATTCTACTCCTGACTCTCGCCTGCTTGCTTCTCGGCTATCAGCAGGGTTATCACAAATGGTACTAAAGTACCAGGTTTGGTTATTTTAGTGGTGTCTAAAACAGCAAAAGTACCAAATTACAAAAAGAACCCAATCCAGCCAATTTTACCATGTATTAATTTAATTAAATTATTGTTAAGTATGATGAAGGTCTCGTTATTTAAAACATAAACGGTTCTATTGTACTAATTTAAGACAAATTCTTAAGAATTCTTGTATTATGCCTCGCAAAATTTACATTTGGTTCTTTCTGGTACCTTTTAACTTTAAATTTTAGTTCTTTTCAAAATTTGCTTGTGGCAACCCTGGCTATCAATCTATGTCTAGCGTTTGTTACGGCAGCATCTTAGTGTCGCTTGTAATCGTACATTTTTCAAACTTGTGTTCAGATGCATTATTTGTAATTTTTTTTTAGTGCAAAGTTTAAAAACCCTTGCAATAATGTTCCCGAAGAAACCGCCGCAAGAAAACGACGATAAGGGAAGAAGAATCACAGTAAAAATGAAACGTGAAATCATTGAGAAGCAAGAACGAGGTGTGAGCGTGGCTGACCTAGCACGGACTACATTAACAATTTTCAATATCCTCAAGAACAAGGACAATGTTAAGGAGATAAATGCTTCAAAGGATGTGACAAGAATATCTATGCAACAGCCACGTATGCTTGACGATTTTTAAAGGTTACTTCTCATATGGATCAACGAGAAGCAGATGCAAGGCGACAATATTAAAGAGGATCATTTATGAGAAGGTGAAAGTAATTTTCGCCCACCTCGTAAAGAAAATGCCAGGAGCATCATCGGACGAAGAAGAAGCATTCAGGACAAGCCGTTGGTGGTTCGAGAAATTTAAAAGAAGAACCTGCATAGTCCTTCACTCCAATAATCACTCCCCGTTTTCGTCTGACTTGTGCCTGGAGCAGGTTGCAACAGTATTTATTTTTATTTTACTAATTATTTATTCTTTCCCAAGTTCATTTATATTAATATTTTTTTTATTTTATGCGTTAATAATTTTAAAAAACTATTTTAGATATTATTACAAATTATTTGGGGGTATTTTCTTTTGGCATGGGATGCATTATCGTATTTTACAGTGATTTATATTGGAAAAATTGTTTCGCTTAACGAGTGCTTCGCATTACAAGTAAGATTCGGGAACGAATTAAGCTCGCTAAGCGAGGTTTCACTGTATTTTAGTCCGTTTGCTCTATCTCTCTCTCTCTCTCTCTCTCTCTCTTTCTTCTTTCCCTCTTAATCGATGTATGATACTTGTTTGGTCTTATAAAAAAAGACGAATTATTTCCTGCGTGTTATTGTGATTTCTTTTTCATATATATATATATATATATATATATATATATATAAGTAAAAGGACTCAGGGAAAAAAATTAAAGCTAGAATGAAGGATTCATATCAGAGATTATAGAATAGCATGGCCCGGAAAAGGTGGGTGCAAGAAAGAGAGAGCAAGGGGGACGGGGGATGAAAGAAGTATGTATAAAGCAGGGGTTCCCAAACTTCGGGTCATGGAGGGTCCAACTGTATGTACATTCATCTCGCCGGAACGGGGCTGAATTTTCACTCTCGGCGCTGGCTCGAACACTGCGCGGACCACTTGTTCATTGTCGTTGCTTCAGCCATTATTATCGTTTCGTACGAAGCCTCTCGCTGTCTATAAACTAGATATAATGGCATATGTTTTAACACTAATGCAAGATAACCTGATAGTGTATAAATATGTATGAATTTCAAGCTTATCCCACTGAACTAGGCCTACGTGGGTTTTAAAGTGTTTGGTGTTTTGTACTCATTTTTTACCCTACTCTTGAAAATAACTCCACTTAGATTTAATGAAAGTTTCCTTAATAATGTACACGATTATTCTGAGTCACGATTATCTATGTCAGTATGTCTGGAATGGAAGAAGTATCAATAGCATGATGTACTGGGCGCACATTTGTAGTACACGAGGTAGTTCATCCACTGTTTTAGGGATTTTGTTAGTATTTTTTACATTTAGGTTTTGTCGTACGACTATTTTCGTTCCTAATGCTTGATATTTTGTTTTTCAGATGTCGAAGAAACGCACATGCAACGAGCGTTTTCTCAACTTTGGCTTCTCATCTATTGTGAACAATGGCGTGCGGTTGCCACAAGTGCGTCATCTGCAAGAATACGCTTGCTAACGAGAGCATTTGGAACTAGCTAGCAAGAAGTTGGCCTACTTCAAAATCAAAGAACACCAGCTCAAGCAGTCGAGATTGGATCATGGAACAGGAGTTATCTTTTAAAACAGAAAGATCGTCAAGGCCTCGTACAAGATCACCCTTCTTATCGCAAAGAACAAGAAGCCACACACGATTGGAGAGAGGCTGCTCTTCTTGATGCTGCTCCTCTTGTCTTCGATCAGAACTGTGTCAACAAGCTTAATCAGATAAGTCTCTCATACAACACAATTAAGCAGCGCATCAATGACATGTCTCAGGACATCAAACTTCAGGTGACGGAGAAAATCCGTCTCTCTCCATTCTTCCCTATCCAACTTGATGAGATCAGAGACGTCGCACAGCCTCCACAGCTTTTGGTTTATGCTCGGTTCATTTTTAAAAATCAGGTGGAAGAGGAGTTTCTCTTTTGCAGTTCACCAAAAGCAACTACAAAGGCTGAAGATGTTATGAACATGGTGTCCAACTTCTTCCAAGAGGAAAAGCTTTCGTGGGCAAAGTTGGTTGGTGACTGCACGGATGGAGTTCCCAGCATACTCGGCTCCAAGTCAGGATTTGTGTATCTGGTAAAAAAAGAACCTGGATGTAATTACAACGCGCTGCCTGATCCACCGTGAGGCTCTTTGCCTCCAAGACGCTGCCCGCTGCTCTCAAAGTACCTTGGAAACTGTGAGGGGCACTCAACACCAGGTTGTTTCGTCAGTTGTGCCAAGACATGAAATTTATCAATCAAGACCTCCTCTTCTACACGTTTGTTTGTTGGTTGTCAAGGGAAAATTTTCTCGCTCCTGTATTTAAACTCTTTGGTGAATTGCATGTATTTCTTCCAGCTCAAGGAAAAAAGACAGAAGAAGATCTGTATTTGGCAGACATTTTGGAAGCTTTAAAAGGACTAAACTGGCAACTACAGGGCCCAGATACCACCATCATAATTTTTATAATGCCATCAAGGCATTGATCGACAAGCTAGCTCTTTGGAAAGGAAAGTCGAGAATGGAAATGCAGCTTCCTTCCAACATCTAAATGAGGTCGTCGGTGAAGAACCACTTGCAGACGAGCTGCAACAAGAGATCAAACAATACTTTTCAATCCTCCAAGAATAAGTCAGACGCTATTTTTATGATATTGGTGCACATGAGAATGTAGAAGTGAAACTTCCCCGCATCCTCTCCAATGCACTGTGGACAATCTTCAAGATGACAGACAAGAGGAATTATTAGAGCTCATCAACAACACCGCAGCCAGAGAGGAGTTCCAGGAATAACAAAGTTCAGCAGTTTTAATTGCTGGGCCAAAATGCTTTCCGCTTTACCCAAACCAACGAATTCGCCCTGAAGGTTCTCATTCCTTACCCATCGACTTACCTCTGTGAAGATGGGTTCTTTGGTTGTCCTGATAGTAAAAACAAAGGCCAGAAACAGTGTGGATGTTGAAGCAGACATGCGATGTGCTTTGAGCCACACCATGGCGCGTATTGATTTGTTTGTATCAAAAAATCAAATGCATCCTTCCCATTAAAATACAGGATTAAATCAATCCTTGTTAATAAACATTAATCAACAATAATAAACATTTTTTATTCCTCTCTCTCTGCTGTGATTAATCTTTTAAATTTTAAAATAATGTATCTGCAATATTAAAAAGTAGTACGTTTTCAGAAGGCTTATAAAGGTGAGGGGCATGGTAGGTTTGGTACTACTGAAAGGGATCACGTACTGGAAAAGTTTGAAACAAAAAATAATAGACTGTGACAACATAGTTTTACAATTGGAAATAATTTCATTTCCTGAGTTTTTTTTAATTAAAGGTTCGAGTTTAATCAGACCAGGGGAAATATTCATGTTGTCAAAGCTACTAATTAGGGAACATTCTACGGTATTTCATTATATAAAATCTTCAGAAACCTCGCTAAAGGCTGGCTAATCGACTCTAGCGATATTCCATTTCGAAGGGTGGCGAGAGGATCAGGCTCGGGAACCACGATCCGCAGTACAAGTGGAAAGTGGTCACTACCACCTAAATCGTCCTGGACATTCCATTCAAAGTGGGAAAGGCAATTGGGAGAGTAAAAGAGTTTGTTTAGACATAATAAGCATGGCATGTCTCGTATTAAAAATACACACTGGGTGAAATGGTAAAATCGCTTAAATAAAACAACCATGGGGATTACATAGCCAATCCCACCAAAGTTGTTTCCTTGCATTAAAATAACCTGAAATTAAGAAATGCGCAGGGAGTTGAGATACAAGGTCTAAAAACTAGTACTCTTAAGACCCTCATCAGGGAGATGTAGAAAGAACGCCCTTGCCGCTATGTACCGGGTGACAGTTATAACACTGTGATTTGTTAACCATTAAACCTTGAAGGTAGAACTAAGGATGATTACAAAGAACAATATTTTAAATTTTATTAGCTAGCTTTTTAACATTTGAAATGACCATCACCGGACTCTATGCACTTATCAATACGATTAGCAAATATTATTACGGCATTCTGCAAAATATTGACATTGATGGATGCAATGATTTCTCGAAACTCATTCTTCAGTTCCTGGATAATGAATGGTACAGCTCGAAATAGTCTTTCTTTAAAAAAAATCCATAGAAAGTAGTCTAAAGGTGACATGGCCGACCAGGGGAAATTTATCCTATGCGAGATTAGTCGTTGAGGAAATCGAGCCTCCAACCATACCATGGTGGCTCATGCAGTATGGGTTGTAGCGCCATCTTGCTGAAACCATTCGTCAGGATATGTGCTATTGGCGAAAATGCTCTTGAGCATGTCAAGATATCTGGCAGTGTTAATTGACTGAGCTTGTCATGTTTGATGGTCCTCAAAGAAAAAGGGTTCATAAATCTGCGCTGTAGAGACTACGCGGGAGGATGCAGAGGAGGGTCGCAAGACTCAGTAAACGGTAGAATGGGAGTAGAGGTAAGTTAATTTAATGGTAGAATTCCCATGGAGCCCAATTCTACGAATCTTCGCTGGCAGCGGAATTGAAATAAATAAATGTTTTAACATGATAGTAAAAAGAGTAGGGAGAAAAAATAGCAGGGAAACTAAAACTAAGCACAATATAAAATCGCACAATTTTTATAAACTTCTGAATAATCGCGGACGGAGAGATAAACAGATAACATGCTCCGACTATGTAAACTAAAATATGTGAAATCAGTCTAAATGAACCCTATAAAAGGACAAGGTAAGCAAACCACGATACAAAGTTTAAAATTGCAGAGGTACAGAACCTTCTGCTAAAAAAAGCGCCGGCGAAAAGCAGGTGGCGTTGAAGCAGGTTAGGAAAGCACAAGGTACGAAGGTTCATGAGGGAGGGACAAAGAGAAACAGGAGATAAATAGCAATTACTTCACTACAGGAAGGTCGCAGTGGTTACACGCCCGATACTATGTGACCGTGGCTCAATAGGTAATGCTCAATTCCACTCCCTCTGCCAAATACTCTACACATATTCCCAAAGGAATTGAAAAACTCCCTGTACGGCAAAGCTACAAGGGGGAGGACGGAAGCACCTAGGAAAGCTGAACGGGCTGTCCTGTCTGCATATTTATTACCTCGAATCCGTGCCTGGCTAGGAGCCCCCCAAATGGATCTTATATCTTCACGCATTACGCGTTAGTCACACACCAATTTCTTGTAACAAAGGGTGGGGAGAGCTGAAAGAACTAAGGGAATCTAAGACACTTCTAGAATCTGTAAAAATAACAAAATTGGTAAAAGGCTAGGTAAAATAAGGTGAAAAATTAAAAGACTAGCTGATAGTTCAGCAGGACTATCAGCTGAATTCCATTACTGTTCGACTTATATCCATCAGTATAGATTGAGCATAAGAAAGCATGTGTAGATACAAGTTTCAGAAACAAAGAGCACAGTTAAAAGGTGTCAAGGAATCCCTTTTTGAAAATGCCACATGCTGGTATATTTGTTTGGAGGACGAGATGCCTAACAGGGTGAACATGGCAATGGAATGGGGAGCACAGCAGGGACATCTAAACAGAAGAAAATAGTCGCCCATTCTGAATCCTAGGGGTTTGGCCCTGGACGGTAGCCTGTCAAAGGTGGCTTCTGAGGTGGTTTAAAATAAGCACTTGTGAACTTCAGTTGTTCCTGTCTGTTGTACGTGGTAGAAATAAAGTAAGCACACCTCCAGTTAATAATATGAATTCGGCAAGGCACACTTTCCATATATAGGCTGTAACTTTAAAATTAATTGGTAAACCGAAGAGCACACCTAGCACCCTTAATCTAATCGAGATGAAACGAAGGTGCCATTAGTGCAGTGGTTCTCAACTCGTTTCAGGGTACGGACCAATAACCCCCCCCGCCCTCAAAAAATGTCGTAGACCATTTCATTTTTTGAAAACAATTTCCAAAGATTATATAAAATAATAGCCAGCTAACATTTCAATCTGAAATATATTTCTTACAAACATAATTTCCTGGAAATTGAATACTTATCTAACATTTTGCCTTAAAATTTATTTCTAACAAACAGAAATTTGAAATTATGCAGGAGTATACAACTAACAAACACTTCAATTTTGTTTAATTCATTTTCCCTTGCAACCAGACCTTTGGATTTTCTTCTCACTCACAAGCTTCTCAATGTTAGGAGTGGTACTTGATAAAGCACAACGAATATTGGTTTCCACTGCAAGCCTATTCCTCTGTTTCGACTTAATGTGCAACAGACAGGAAAATCCACTCTCGCACATGTAAGTTGATGCAAATGGCAAAAGATATCTGACTGCATGTGATGACATATTTGGTTAAGTACCAATCATACTGGCCCAAAATTATTCCATGGTAAACCGCTGGTACATATTATCACCCACAAAATCATTTTTCAGCTGCAAAATTCCTCCTGTAGATCCTATGCAACATGATGAACGTCTGTTATGGATGGATTCCTGATGAAAGATAACTCATCCCTTGTCCTGTCCACCTCTGGAAGGTATTTGTGTGATTCATTCCGCAGCTTTCGTAAATGCTCGAGAATTTGTATCTTAATGCCTTTTTTCCCGAGCATGGCATCCACTCGTGGAAATTGAACCAAATTGTTACTTGCGACTCGTCCGATCCAGAGTTCAAGCCTCTCAATAAAAGCTTTGATGATGCCTTGGTGAGAAAACAGATTTGCACATTTCCCGTGTAGGCGAAGATTCAGTTTGTTCAAGATTTAAAAAATATCAACAAGGTATGCAAGTTCCAATTATGACTGTGATAGCATATTTTTTAAATCCTCTTTCCCTTGAGAATGGAGAAATAAAGTCAGTTCTTCTCTCAATTCAAAAATTCTGTTCAGTATATTCTTTGCTGATAATCACCGTACATAAGTGTAGAACAGCAACACCTCAAAGTCGGAACCCATCTCTTTACATAATTTTCTGAACAGCCTAGTGTTCACTGCTCACGATATGATGTAATTAACCACCTTCACCAATCCTTTGAAAATGGTGTTCAGATGACCCGGCAGTGTTTTTGATGCTAATGCCTCTCTGTGAATGAAGCAGTGAATACCATTGACCAATGAAGCACGCTGCTTCACCAACTCTTGGAAGCCTAACCTTGAGCCCAGCATTGTAGGAGCACCATCAGTGGTAACACCCACCAAATTTTTACAATCCAGACCATTTGCTTCGAAGAAATTGGTAACAATTTCTAACACATCCTGAACTCTTGTGGTGGTGGCAAGAGTTTTACAAAAGAGAAATTTTTCTTTGATGTCTTCATCAAGCATGTATCTTGCAAACAACAGTATCTGAGAGGACAGTGAGACATCAGTTGATTCATCCAACTGTACGGCAACCAATGGAGATTTCTTTATTTCATTCCCCACTTGTTCACTGATGTTTTGTGAGATATCATTTATCTGTCACGATACAGTGTCATTAGATACAAATATATCATTTAACTTCGGTGCTGCGTCCTCGCCGACAACAAGTCTCACCATTTCTTTTGCACAGGGAAGCACAAGTTGCTCTACAATTGTGTGAGGCTTCTTGGCCTGTGCAACTTTGTATGCTACAATGTAGGAAACATGCACTGCATTTGAGGTCTTTTCATAGAATTTATCTGATGATTCAAAGCGCTACCGCTTGAGAACAGATAACTGCCACTCAAAATAATCTTTATCCTTTTGTAACAAATTGGGGTGACACTTTTCTAGATGGAGCTTAAGTTTAGCTGGCTTCAGTGATTCAGCCCGCAAGACTTTGAAGCAAATAACACACTGTGGTAACTCTATGACATTTTATTCTTGACAAGTGAAGCCGAATTTATTCAGATCTGTGCGCAGGGCAACGAAATATATCAGTTACGTGTTGAGTTTGGCAATACTAATGATAAAATGTAGGATAAAGTCAATAATATACCACCATGTGACGTAAACAGCATAAACCAGCATAACACAGCACACAGCATAACCAGAAATATTTCACTATTTTTACACTTCCTTTCTGCTTCATCTAGTAAAAATTACTTATTTTACAGTAGAAAACAAAATCAAATTACTCCATACCTGTAAAACAGACCAGAACGAATGATGAAACTAATCAGTTCAGAAGTTCGGTGGCTACTGGCTACAGCACTTTCTGACAGTGTTATATGTAGCCGCGCGGCGGCATCTGACAGAACTCAACAGGATGGCTCGTCATCTCGACTCGTACAGTAGAAGTATGTACTAATTTAGGGTCATGTATAGCAGCATGAATCTTGGATATTCATTTTAAAATAGATTAAATTTAAAAACTTAAAATGACTCGGAAGTGCTACTTAGTAGCTACAACTTAAAGATTGACAATATATTTCTTAAATAGGAATAATATAATAAAATAAATGGCCATTTATAAATTTTATTAAATTGTTCGTACTGAATTTTAAGGAAATTTTAAATATTGTTCACTCATTTCAAGTTTCTTACCGAAGACAGTGGATGTCCTGTGGACCACCCAAAAAGTCCCCATGGACCATCAGTTAAGAACCACTGCATTAGGGTCAACAAGATGTGTCTTTCAATACCCCATGACGTATGGGATAGCACTTTCGAAGGGTTAAGATCTTTCAAGCATTGAACTTTAATTTTGTCCAAATAATAATAATAGGTATTTATAATGCGCCCTTCAGGGCTGTTAGCCCCCCACAGCACAGGTTGTGTAGCAAGTGTAGAGAAAGTTTACAGGGGAGAGAAGGCAATTCTGAAGAGATGAGTCTTCAGGAGACGTGTAAAAGTAGCAAGGTAGGGAAAGAAGAGGACTTCGGCAGGAGAAGAGCATTCCAGAGTCTAGGAACAAAAACTCAGAAGGAACGGTCACCCATCGAGCAGAGGACAGAAAGGGGTGTTTAGGAGATGAGTGAGGTTAGATCGGAGTGCCCGAAAAGTTTGACGACGGGAGAGGGCAGACGAGAGATAAGGTAGAGCGTCGAGGTTTAGGGCCTTGTAAATTACGAGAAGAATTTTATAGTAGGTATGGAAGCGAATAGCTAACTAGTGTAGCTCCTATAACAGAGGCATCGAAGG
The DNA here is from genome assembly GCA_963969495.1 of Ceratothoa steindachneri. NCBI lineage: Eukaryota > Metazoa > Arthropoda > Malacostraca > Isopoda > Cymothoidae > Ceratothoa > Ceratothoa steindachneri. The sequence continues at coordinate 83,716,711 of OZ018332.1, read as the reverse complement.
AGAGAACCGGGGGCGGCGAAAGAGGAGCCGGTCAACATAGTTTTGAACTAGTTGTAGGGGGCGAAGTGACGAAGAAGGGAGATTCGCTAGAAGAGAATTGCAGTAGTCTAAGGTGAGATGACGAAGGCATGAATAGCAGTCTAGAGGCCTTGTCGATCAAAATGGGATCGAACACGTGAGAAGTTGCGGAGGAAACCGAAGGAAGACTTACAGATACGATGGATGTGCAGTTTAAACGAGAGTTGCTCGTCGAAAATATCAGCAAGATTACTGACGGTAACAGAGAAGGCGACAATGGTTTCCCCAAAGTTAAGGACGGGGAAGAGAGCTTTAGATTTCTCCACCATCGAAGCGGTACCAACAAGGAGAACTTCTGGTGTATCGTGATTAAGTATGAGAAAATTGGTAGACAGCCATTCGTTTATGGAGGTGTAGGCTGAAAGGAGCTTGGTAATTGATTGAGAGAAGGATACAGGGGATGAGGAAAGGTATATCTGAGTGTCATCAGCATAGAGGTGGAAGGACAGGCCCAAATCCCTAAGAAGGAAGCCAAGTGGAAGTAAGTAAATGCGAAAGAGGAGGGGACCAAGGACTGAGCCCTGAGGCACCCCAAAATGAATGGGCGCGTGCTCGGAGGAGAGGTTATCCAGCGCGACCGACTGAGTGTGGGAGGAGAGGTATGAGCGGAACCAATCAAGTGCAGTGCCCGAGAGACCAAGGAAAGTGTAAGACGATCAAGGAGGACAGTAAAAGAGGAATATAATGGACGTACAACCCCCATCTGCTGCCTTACGTAAACTGCCTGAAACATTAAGAAGAGCGGTTTCAGCAGAGTGCTTCGCTTTTAACCGCGACTGGTACGTTTCATTGATATTGCAGTTAGAAATATGGTCATTAAGGCGAGACAAAACCACTCTCTCGAGGATCTTAGAGAGGAATGGAAGCTGTGAGATAGGGCGATAGCTAGATAGTTCAGAGGGGCTAAGATGTGTTTTTCTAAAGGATATGACGAATTCAGGGAGGTTTGAAGGAAAAGGGAACCACCCCTGTGGCAAGTGAAGTGTTAAAGAAATGAAGAATCAGTGGGAGGACAACAAGGAGGATTTGGTGGAGGAGTTTGGGTGGAAAGACGTCCTTAGGGGACCCAGATTTGTTAGAGCGTGAGATCAGGGTATTTACTTCCTCAGAGGACGCTCGAGTGAGGACGTTAAGCAGCAATGAAGTATAGTCGGGGAGAACAGCATGGGCTTGTTCAGACTACTGAGGTAGTACGGCGCAGAGGTTAATAACTTTATCAGAGAAAACTTTAGAAAGAGTAGAGGGGTTGATGGGGGAAATGATGCTAAGCGAGGAAAGACGAGAGAGAAGACGAAAGATAGTCCAAGGGTCATTCTTGCTCTTAGACAAAAGTTTGCGTGAATGAGCTTCGCGTGCTGATTTTAATTTGAAAGAATAAGTCGAAGTAGCAAGGCGATAAGAAAGTGAGAGAAAGGTCGTGTCCTGCCCACGGGAGCGTGCTTTACGAAGGGCTCGTTTATGAGCACGTAAGGACCTCATTGAACGAAAGAGTTCCATAGTGATCCAAGGGGGGCGGTGATGGCGGTTTGAAGAAGGAGTGATAAGGAAGGCGTGCACGTCAAGGCAGGCGAGTAATGATTGGTCCAGAGAGTTTAAGGTTTGGTCAGGTGAAGCAGTAGTATCAATAGGAGGTAGGGAAGAAACAACGTCGTTAAAGAGAGAAGTAGTATCAATTGACGATAGACGCCGGAAAGGAGTAGGATCCCGGGACGAGCGAGAAGATAGGTGGTAGGGAATATAGAATTTAAAATTGACCAAGAAGTGGTCGGAAATCGTATTAGAAAGGTCAGTTACTGTTAGATTAGAGATATGGAGGTTCGAGATGACTAAGTCCAGGTTATTACCATATATGTGTGTTGGGGATGACACATGTTGTGTAAAGAGAGAAGAGGTCGATGATGTCAATGAATGCACGAAAATTCTAATTGTGGCTAGGGATATTGAAGTTAACGAGAATAAGCAGAGAACAAGTAGAGGATAGGTCGGAGAGTAGTTTACTGAACTCCTCGAGAAATAAGGCCGGAGATGAGCTGAGAGGGCGGTAAAGGACCACAATAGTCAAGAGCGGACACAGCACGTGAGACAACAATGAGAGCTTCAAATGAGGCTAGAAGATTCAGGGAGAATGATGAGTTGGAAATCAATGCAACTCCCCCTCCACGGTGGTTCCGAGGAACATGCAGGAAAGAATGACCCGGAGGGGTTGCAAGTGCAGTGCATGAACCAGAATCAGACTCGACCCAGGTTTCTGTAAGGCCAAGAAAGGAAACCCCATTGCGGACGAGGTCATGGGCATACTCCGACTTAGTGATCAGGCTCCTAATGTTCAGAAGAGACGCCGGCAGCGCCTGCTGATGAGCACAGGAGGAAGGGGGAGATTTGGAGGTATTGGGTAAAGGAAGAATGGTAGGGCGAAAGAGGTTCCTAAGGGACGCCGAAAGCCTCGGCCCCCTCCTAGTCGGGCGGGTTCGGGGGATACCAGCCCCCTTTATCTTCTCGTATGTAGCTGGCGAAAGACGATAATTTAAAGGGTTGAGTGAGAGGAGTAAGTCCTTATCATATATAGTGGGAGAGAAAGGAGGGAGCAAATTGAGATAGGAAAATGTCTACTGTTGGAGACGTTCCAGTACCTGTTAGAACTCACCCCAAGCTCAATTTTTTCAAATTTGTATTGAAATACTGAGATCAAATGAGTTGAAGGATTATGACCTTTCTTGACTACAAAGTAAGTTGGAGGGTCAATGTGTTACTAATGATTTGGGGGTAATTTAGCCTGCTGGCTTGCCTAGCCTCAATACTTTCATGTTAATCCTGACGTTTGAATGATAGGAAATTCTTCAATTTGATAAGGCTGTGTGTCTCGGCATCCTAGTAACCCAGTAATCAATTTGATCATGTGGTCGTACGTATTGATGTGGGCGCACGTTTCACATGTGCCTAGAACTACCATGATCTAGAGTGCAACAGACCTCTACGTTGCGCTGATCGTGGTGGCACTAACAGCGCCACAGTCGAGTTTTAAGATTCGAAAAGGAAGACCTTTCGATACGCGACGCGTTACACTTAGACATCCGAAAGGCGCATACTCAAGTCAGAAAATTGCTCTTTCTATCTGGAAAGCTCTATTCTGGTGTTCTCCTCTATGCTGAAAGAAACCGCCCTTCAAAATGGAGGGGCCCTTTATCCCAAGACTTCTATTCCCATGACAATGCCCACCATTGTAGTCTTATTCATCCTCCTCCTTAACCTCCTCCTCCTCCTTCTCCTCCTCCTCTTGCTCCTCCTCCCCCTCCTCCCCCTCCTCCTCCACTTCCTCCTCTTCCTCCTCAAGATATTCCACTCTTAAGACATAATAGCTTTAATCTTACTGTGGAATAGCCAAAATGAAAAACGCGAAAATAAACTTGGTACTCTTTCATTTCACTTTATCCTCAACTTTTGTGTTTTATACTCTTCCGCCCCCCGATGAGCCTACAACACATGATGCGGTGTAATGTTTAGTTGAAAAACGGAAAATAAACTTGGTACTCTTTCATTTCACTTTATCCTCGACTTTTTGTGTTTTTACTCTTCCGCCCCCGATGAGCCTACAACACATGATGCGGTGTAATGTTTAGTTGAAAAACGCGAAAATAAACTTGGTACTCTTTCATTTCACTTTATCCTCGACTTTTTGTGTTTTTACTCTTCCGCCCCCGATGAGCCTACAACACATGATGCGGTGTAATGTTTAGTTGAAAAACGCGAAAATAAACTTGGTACTCTTTCATTTCACTTTATCCTCGACTTTTTGTGTTTTTACTCTTCCGCCCCCGATGAGCCTACAACACATGATGCGGTGTAATGTTTAGTTGAAAATCGCGAAAATAAACTTGGTACTCTTTTATTTCACTTTATCCTCGACTTTTTGTGTTTTTACTCTTCTGCCCCTGATGAGCCTACAACACATGATGAGGTGTAATGCTTAGTATCGGCGTCCCACTATTCCACTTACCTTCCCTTCCGTATTGCTCTGCAAGGAGTAGCTGTATGAGTCTTCTTATCCAAACGCTTATTAGTTTGTTCTCTGTTCCTTTTTCCATCCTTGGTTATGACCAAAGGAGATCCTTGTTATAATGCAACTTAAATGTCCTTCATTAATTTTGGAGATACGTTGCTTTTAATGGTTTCGAATCTCTGTTACTCTTACATCTTTTATGCATCTTTAACTCTGTGATTTAAATTCCTATCATATAAAATCATATACCTTTAGTTTCTTAGATTTGTCAATGTTCCTCAGACTGTTTTTCTAATTTACAATGCTCCATTAAAAATTGCTTTGAAATATGTTCTTACCGGGCCTCTACTATCACGTTCTCCGTAGTGTGATTTACGAAAGGCTGATTGCGATGGTTTTCTTGACGCGTCGTATACTGGCGTTTCGATGGGTGACTATGTGGTCATTGATCCTGCAGTAGATTTCATAACGTCTCTTGTCCGTAGCGCTGCTGAAGGTACTGGGCCAAGATGGTCTCCTGTAATGCGGAGGTCAAATTTGCCTTGGTGGAACCCCGATTGGGCATCTGCAGTTCAGACCTATAAGTCAGCCCACTCTCGGTATCATGGAAACTCACACCATGTAACAGGATTGAAAGAAATAGAGACAGCGTTTTGCCAGAAGACTCTAAGATAGGAACGCAAGACCTCATGGCGAACTTATGTTACATCCATCTCTTCGACCTATACCAGTAAGGTGTGGAAGAGGGTTAACTGGATAAGGGTTGGTAGGCTGACCATACGATGCGTGTTGAGTGTTGAGGAATCTCTGGTATGTTAACATAGCTAAGAGCCCACATTCAAATGCATAATTTAAATAAAAAAATAATCAACCTTGATAACGAGGTATCATAATTAGATTTCAATACAAGAAAACAGGAGTGATCGAGCTCAAGGTACACCGTTGGCATGGTGATCCAACGAGCGGGGTTAGATGAACTGACCTAGCTTAGAACGCTTGTCATGAAACCTCTTCTTAAAAGGAAGAGTATTCGAAGGTGAGTAGAGTTAGAAAAAGAATGAGAATAAATGGTTTAAACGACATTGCACCAGAATTAGCTATATCGGAGAGCAGATACTTATGCAGAAGTTCTAACTATTTCACGAAGGATTTTGTTGCCTTAGATAGAGATGACATAGTCAGTACATGCATAAGTTTGTTATTTGGGTTGGACTGATCGAACGGCAAACCCTAACGTGGAATGGAACTCTCCGAGCTACTAAAGGAATGAAATGATCTGATATGAACAAAATAGGATATATTATAATTTTACAAGAATATATGGATCTGAAGTCAATTTTCGTAAATTAATTTAAGTAACACAAATGATAACTGAGGAATTAAATTTTTCTGGTATACAGAGAATATGAAATATAAGTAAATGATCCGATATGAACAAAATAGGATATATTATAATTTTACAAGAATATATGGATTTGAAGTCAATTTTCGTAAATTAATTTAAGTAACACAAATGATAACTGAGGAATTAAATTTTTCTGGTATACAGAGAATATAAAAAATAAGTAAACGGTTGAGATTAAAATATAATACAAGTAATTCAAATATCTAAGTACAAGTTAGTACTCTCAGTACACGACCATGAATATACATTGTGTCCCAGAAAAAAGTTAACAGTACTTTGAATTAGTATAACTCAAAATTTATTAGAGATTTTTGAGTCCTGCAAAACAAAACAAATTTAACAACTCTTTATCTGTCGATTCCGGAAATTTCATTAAATTCCCTTTTACGATATTGATATACTAATGGATTTAGTGGAGGCTATCAAAATTATGTTTGCGAAAGGAAGTAAACTAATGAAACTTCGAAGTTTAAAATCAACAAATATATTTAAATCCATTTTTAACAAAAACACCTCTTCATATGGGTAATACAAATTCATTTTTAATTTTCTAAGCATCGTTTCCTTCCACATGTCCTCCATTTCTTTCAAAGCACAGAGTAACCCGGGATAAATCTGCTGCATATATATAGGGCGATCTCGCGTTCTTCGTTTAGTTCAATTCTGAAGAAGCCAACAGGCGAAACGTCAATAAAGAACTTCAGTGTACTTTCCAGGTTTTTACTTACCCTTCCCATTCACACACACACACACACGTATATATATATATATATATATATATATATATATATATATATATATATATATATATATATATATATATATATATATATATATATATACGAGAGGCGGTCAATAAGTTTTGTAATTCGGATATAAGGAAACGAGATATGAGGAAAAGTGTTTTATTATTTTTCAATATAACTACCCTTGACTTCGATGCAGTTGCGCCACTTGTCGCTGAGGCTTCGAATTCCCGACAACCAGAAATCTCCCGACTGCTGTTCAATCCACTCCAGGACGGCGAGCTGGACATCTTCATCGTCCCCAAACCGGCATCCACGCAGTGCAGCTTTGAGCTGGCGGAACGAAAAGTAGTCGTTGGGGGCCAGATCTTGACTGTAGGGGGGATAGTTGAGCTCCTCGAATCCGCACTCGTGCAGGGCAGCTTGTGCAACTCTGGCCTTGTGGACTTTGATGACGTTGAGGTCGATCATAGGGCGTGAGGTTTCTAGGAACCCAACGGACAGAGACCTTGATCATGGCCAAATTGTAGTGGATTATGTTGATAACACTTCCATGTGATATTCCAAGTTCTCGCTCGATTTCTTTGACCTTCACCCGTCGATTTTCTAGGATCATCCTCGCACACGGGCCACATTGTTCTCGTTGGTCACGTCTGACGGGCATCCTGGACGGGGGTCATCTTCAAGGGACTCACGACCATGACGGAACTCCCTATTCCAGTGAGCAATGGTTGCATAGGAAGAGGCGGTGTCGGTGTACACTGCAACCATGCGTTTATGCATCTCTTTTGCATTCTTGCCTTCCTTGGTCAAAAATTTGAACACTGCGCAGTGCTCAACCTTCTCCATTGTTGGAAGATTTGTGATTGACGATCTGCGATCAGCTACTGCTTCTTAAATAGACGAAGCAGGAGCGTGCAGCTGCAGGTCGTGACTTGTCATAACTTGTCCTAACACCCCCACAAACAGCCATTCCCCTTCCTCTGTTTTTCCCTACTGATTCGCAAAACTTATTGACCACCCCTCGTATGATAAGATCTAAGCTAAACAATCCAGGGCTAATATTAAAATTTGGGAAAGTATTAATAGAGATATACTCCAAAATATTTCTTGAAATCTAGTTTGTACATTTAATAACAGGTTTATCACTATTCCAATTGATAGTATGATCCTGACTATAGATATGTAAAAATAATTAAACTTATTTCCCTCTGTATTAACAACTGTAAATTCACCTTTGACGGGAAATATTACCGTCAAATCTTGGAAATGGCTATGGGAAATTGTTTGTCCCCGGTACTGGCCAATCTATATATGGAGTTTTTTGAATCCAAAATACTTCCCCAGACCAACATAACCCCTATTTTATGGATGCGTTATGTTGATGACATTCTTTGTTTTTGGCCTAATTATCTTAATATCAATACTTTTCTTGAAAAAATCAACACATTAGTCCCCTCAATTAAATTTACTTTAAAAAATGAAAAAGATAAATAACACCATCCCTTTCTTAGATATTTTGATCCACCGAACAGACCAAGGTTTCAAATATGAAATTTATAGAAAACCTACAACCATTGACTAATACATCCATATCTATTCTGATCACCATATTAGTATAAAAAAAAGGGTTTTCTCTTCCATGTTCCTCCGTGCCCTGAAAATCGTTTCATCCAAATATTTGGAAAAAGAGGTTGATAGGATATATAATATAGGTTTAAATTTGTATTACCCTTTCTACGTACTTAAAAATTGTTATAATTCTGCTAAGCGTTCATTTTATCAACCTAATTGTAACATACTTAAATTCCATGCCGAAAACGTATTAATTTTACCTTTTAACCAAAGTTTCATTAAATTACCTCGTTTCCTAAAACCTTTGAACATAAATGTTATTTTTAAATATGAAAACACTATCCATCGCCTTCTCGTAAAAAAATCCCCCCCTAAACCAGCATTGTATATTCTATTGGTTGCAATAATTGTAAAAAATGCTATTATGGACAGACAGCACCAAACTAATGTTCGTAATTTTTGTCAACAATCTGATTTATTTTTACTTATCTATAGTCAGGATTATACTATTAATTGGAATAGTACAAACTAAATTTCAAGAAATATTTTGGACTGTATCTCTATTAATACTTTCCCAAATTTTAATATTAGCCCTGGATTGTTAAGCTTAGATCCTATCATATCTAATTATATTAAATCACAAATTAAAGTGTTTAAAGAATTTGTACCCCCTAGTTAGGGTTTTGATGCAGGTAGCCGTATTAACACCCTACTCCTTACTATTTAAGACATTGTCTGTCCTGACCTACGTTATTCCATGAAGAGGTCTTTTAGAATAAAGTCGAAAGCGCTCGGAATCGTTTTTCCATTTTCCTTGTGGGTGTTATTTATCATATATATATATATATATATATATATATATATATATATATATATCTATATATATATATATATATATATATATATATATATATATATATATAATTATAATTAGTAGAGTAAAAGTGGGTACATGAGATTACTCGACTCGGAATGTAAGTGAATATAATTATGCACATACACGAGGCTATACGTGAGCATATGTGAGTATATAAATATAACTATGAGGTGTGGATAGAGTAAATATAATTAGTATGATATAACTAGGATTGAGTGTGAATTGGGGTCTGCAAATGAGAAAAGAATAGGAGTTCGGATCGACTCTCGTATGCAATGATTGCAGAGAATAATTAGGAGAGAACTTTGTAAAGTGCGTCAAGGCAGATGGCGAAAGGCGTGTGTTTGTATGTGTGCTTGTGTAGGGTAAATTTGAAAGAAAAGGTATATTTTTTATGTATTAGGGTGAAGTTACCTGGAATATTCTCGTTACAAATTAATCGATTGATTATATTTTTGGATGATAATTTTACATATTATATACATATGAATGCCCCAGAGGGCATTGCTATACGTGGGACACGGGAAGTTACAGGAAAAAGACATATATGGTGCATAAGCAAAGTAATATATACCATCAATAAATGGAAGGGAGGTGTGGAGCTGATCTTCCTCTCTGACAAAGAGGCAGAAGCCCGTCCGCAGAGAGCTCTCAAAGTCGCCCCAGTAGAGGAGGGAGAAATTTGTAGACCTTCGTGACCTCCTTGGGAGAGATCTTCAAGGAAATATTTTCTTCATGGGGATGTCCCGAAAATGCTTGGTAGTAGTTGGAACATGGTTCAGGGTGAGCGAACACACCAATTTTCTGTTGTAGAGCGAGGACAGGGTTCACGCAACAAACAGAACGTAACTTTAAAATAGATTCCCTTCCGCCTGCGGCAGGACAACAAACCTTTCTGTTGAGGTTGTGCATGTAGCACTTAAAATAGTCGCTCAGGATTTAAATGTAAGGAGGCTGGTCATTTTCTTTTTTTAGACCACTCTACAGGTGACCGCAACAGAGGGCTTGGTCTCCGAAAAATCATTCAGCCTAATTCTTATGTAATGTTGAATAAATAATATGAAAAAGAGACAAAAAGCACTAACCAAAAAAAAAAATAGGCACGATCTGGGGTCAGATCATGCAACTAACAACAAACTGTTCTTTGCAGTGGACGCCTGACTCCTACCAAAACTCAATAATGCCGCAACCAGAATGCATGAACCCATCTCAAGTACAAGAGACAATCGGCAGCAACACCGCTCGTCCGGTACCGGGACAGGTAGCATGCGTGAAGATCCCCCAGATTGGTACACAACAAGAATTTGCAATAAGGTGTAGGATAGCCCTATATAAATTAGTGAAACGTCCCGTGTGTGCCCAATGGGAGATGATAAATTTCAAGCCGAAGCCGTCTGGCCATTGGGGATGAGGGGGGGGGGGGATCCACAAGAACAGTCACGGTGCCAAACTTTAGATTCACGTGGTCTGTCTCCCATCTTCTTTACCAAGGGAGCCCGAGGGGCTGACCTGATTCCTGACAGTGTGAAGAAGAACGAAACGCTGGTCTGGTCGCCCAGTCCTCGCGGACTCTTTGTCGCATTAATTTCCCACAATGGCTACATGTACAGAAACCCAGCAAAAGGAAATCTCGACATCCCTCCAGATTGTGGCCACCGTAGCGTCACGGATACCACAAACCATAGGATGCGGATATTCCAATGCCTCGAGAGCACTCGGGACGCTATGAGTCGCTATAAGCCTCAATTTTGTATCCAACCAGTTATCTCCTGTACAGAGCAGTGTATTCCAACTAGCTCGGGCTGAACCCGCACAGCGCCGTGTAAAGTCCCGCCAACTTGCAACAAAGGAGACAAGGCATGGAACCTGGCATCTTCGGATTTGGAGCTATCCTTATTTACTGGCACAACTCAAGCGTGGTCCCAAAAGTTCGATTGCAATACTCCCGTCGCTGTGGAAGTTTGAGGAAAAACGTGGAGACAAATGATATTACACGGTACTCTCCAGGGGTGGCCTCCAGTTTAGAACCAGACCCCTCACCAGCTGAGTTACAATGAGCTCTAGGAAAAGCTGCCTAGCCCTAGATCCGAAAAGCTCAGGTTCTTTCGGCGGTAAAGGCACCGTCACGATCGACCGCGGATGGAATGAAAGCCTTAGGCGACAGGAAGGGGGCAGGTTCTTGAGTACAAGCGCAAGAGGTTGGTTTCAGGACAAAAAAATGATTAGTGAGATTGAGGAGGTGTCGATGTGTATTTGAGAATAAGTGGTGACGAAAATGTGGCATATTTATTTGCGGATAGTCGATGGAGCTTGAGAGGGTATGGAAAGACAGTGAAGATGAGAAAATAAGAGGTGGATAAGGACGAGATTGATGGTGAAAGGGGGTAGGATTAGTTGTGTCAGAGGATGGCGCGTTAGCAGGGGCTGGAGGATATTTTGTTAACGTAGTAGCGGTTGGTGAGTAGTCCATATATGTTGCCACGTCATTTTAAATTCAGTTTTGTTTTCCCGTACAGTATTAGCATATTCAAAGGAATGGCCACGGCTATGTTGTCCCTTTACAACAGAACCTGCTTCCTGATGTTTACTTGGAGGGAACAACCTTGGCTGCTTGGGTAGTGTGAAAGAGTATGGAGGAGGGTTTTTTTTATAAAATAGAAACATACCATATGGCGAAACGCCACTGGAGGATGGGGAATTAAAGAATCAAAATCCAGAAATCAAAAGAAAAGGGCTTATTCACCTGAAGATTAATAACAGAAAGTTGAATGTCGGACAAAATAAGTAAGTTATTCTTTCATGGGAAGAACACTCTTGGAATTCCACTATAAATCTGACTATTGTCTCTTGCGAGAAAAAAACGCTGGAAACTATACTTGAACCGAAGGAGATAGCCAAGTGTAGATGAAGAGCCTCAAGGGGAATGGTACGGGAGCATAAACGACATGTCACGTCCCGACCTTTTAGCGAAGTCTAAAAATTGTAGGTAATTGAGGTCCTAACAATCGAACAAGCGTGAGTAAGTTACAAAATTAGGTGGGAACGGCAAGTCTAAAAGGACTTCCGCTCACAGTATGTAGAGGAGTAGTTAAGGTATTACTGAAGGGATCCGAGTGGTCGGAGAAAACCGTTTGATGGGAAATAGCTTCCGATCATGAAGGGTGTGGACAAAGGGGCTGAGCAGAAATTAGATCATTAAGACCTAGATGAATCTCTGCAGAGGTCTGAAGAAGGAAAGGCCTCAAGTCCTTAGAAGAGCTTGATAGGAATAACGAACACAGCTCATGTAAGAGGTGTGCTTCAAAGATCGAAAATGACCTTCAAAAGTGTTCCGAAGGTAAAAATGACTGCGTTTGCAATTAGAACATCACGATAGCCAGTGTCCAGGGCAATCAAGGAGGAGGGCGGCAAGAGCTTGAGGTAGGTGGAGAGGCCTCTGCTTAACGACCCATGTGAGAACAACGTCGGGGCATTATCTTCGCCTTATCAAAGACTAGAAGAGCCATGGCAATTGAATTCTCATTTTTTAAAATTAGAAAAGCTTCAAGGTCGATCTGGTCATCGACAAGCAGAACAACCACTTGGTAAGCTTCGGACAGAACGTCTCCGAAGTCCACTATGTGTCAACGACCAAGAATCCGACCTCCATGATGAAGTTTGGCGTCGTGGCTGCGAATGGCGTGAAGATACAGCCACTATGGTTAGCAGCCGGTAACAGGTTTACCGCGGCCGATTACAAGGACATCTTGGCCACAAAATTCCCCCTTTGGGTTTAGAAAGATCACGAGAAAGGCGTAATAAGTCTTTCAGTATGACGGTACTTCGGCCCACACGGCCAAGATCGTGCAAGAGTGGTTGGAGTGGAACATAAATTTCTGGTCGAAGGAACTTTGGCCACTGCAGTTTTCTGACCTCAATCCAATCGTCTACAACGTATGGATGCATGTCGAGGGCAAGGCCTGCAAGGTCCGCCAGAAAACGTGATGATCTGAAGTCCTACACCACCGCGTGTGGGCCAGCACGAGGAGGAACTTCGTCCGCAACGTCTGCCGACCTTCAGATCTTGCCTGAAGCGCGTGCTCGGTGCTGAGGGAAGCGACATTCACTAATATTACAATTTAAACACATATTTGTTTGTTAAAACAATAAAAACGTGTCTAACTGCATCGAAACTACCATTGTATCCTTTGTTGAGAGCGTCTTAAAGAGTGTAACATGACTTTTTACAATGCCTGGTATTTGTTTTTGTGTCTGTCCTCCTCTTAGTTCGAAGCTTTGAAATGCTGGCATCACTCGTATTTCGGTCAGCCGTTTGTACGGACGTCTCTAACAGATACATGTGGATATTGTTATTTTCTCAGTCATCATTTTCACGCTAGCGATGTTTTCAGAGGATCATCGTTAGAGTGATCCTGCCTTGTCGATCGAAAAGGGACTCAGCTCGCTCATTGGAGTGGACCCTAGAGTGGACATTTATTATACCTCTTTCCTTCCTCCCTGACCTTTATTTATGGTATCATTTTTATGTAATTCATGGTCTCCACCTGTCCCTGTCTATCTCCTTGCCCTATTTTCTGGCCTTGTCAAGTGTGATTAATTGTGCCTAAGCGTATTTGTTTGGGTGATTCTAGTGTTTAACTGTACTCGTGTTGGGGGTGTTAGTGCGTGTTTTAGGTTTAAGTATGGACCTTTATAGTCTCAGTGCACTGATCTTGCCTCACCGGGGCGCGTTTTTTCATGGCTGAACCGTGCTGAGTTGGATGTGGTGGGTGTCATGGCCGCGGTTGGACTTTGCGTCCACGAAGGGGAACTACCGTTTTTAAAACGACAGTGATGGTTAAGGAGCGCATGGAGGTCCCCGATGACGCGGTTGCGTTAGATGGGTCCGCACTACGCGAGACTGCCCCCCCTTAACTAGTATATGGATAAAAAAAATACTTCACTTAAATTTCCGACTTCTGCTCCTCGTGCTTCTGGATCTCGTTCCAGTTCTTCCCATTTTCTCGCGTTAGATCCGTTTTCATTATACTCACAGATCTTTATGTGAATTTCATTATACTCACAGAGGATCTTCAGGAAGAGGCAATTATGCCTGTGTCTCCAGAGGTTTAAAATCAGTTATCCTTCTTTTAAGTGGACTGCCTGTCGTCGTGGCTACGAGTAGTACCTACCCGTCTCCACCGTGATGCCCAGTCACGGAGGTAACCTCCTTAGTAAATAATGTCAGCTTAAAAAGAATCCCGACGGAGATTCGAATTGCTGAACCTGATTTGGATAACCACCGCATTTTAGTCCTTCGAATTGAATCTGATATTCCCCCAACGAAACTTAATATTTTAGACACCAATGATGATTTTGGTGAACGGTGCGGCGAACCACGCCGCATGTTTTCACGTAACGACGAAGCCCTGGTAGTGGTGATTACATTCCACGCTTAACCTGATTCTGCTCAAGCCCTCGAGACTGTTGCTTGCTCTCAGATTAATATCCCACCAAAGCGTGTTATTTGTTCTAACGAACTTATGGACCTTAAGATGCAACCGTTGGTGGGATTCGGGCGAATACACCAATGATGTTCGTAACGTTTGATCGTCGGGATCTCCCATCGCATATTAAGGCGGGGTACTTACGAATACCAATCAACCCTTATATATCCAATCCGAGGCACTGCTTCAACCGTCATGTTTGGTCATGTGAGCACTACCTGCCGCTACCCTCGTGTATGCGTAGATTACGTGCAGGCCTACCCTGGTTACTCTTACGACCATCCTGTCCGCTGTACCAACTACCAACTGTGGGGAGTCACATAGGGCATCTTCTTCGAAATGACGCATACTTATTTCTCTTTGAAAAGGAGGACTTAGCTGTCTGTGATTCTGCTAAGGTGGTTATGCGGGAGAAATTCATTTCCTCCGATGTCCTACGCATGCCAGCGGACGCTCGCCCCACTCACCTACGTATTCCGTATACTGCCCCATTTGCTCCGCCAGCCTCTCGGGATGCACTACCACCACCCTCTGTTGTATCACCTTCATCTCCTGCGCTGACTCAAGTTTGGTCTCCTAGTATACCCTCTTCCTCTCATAAGCTCATTGCCCTGCGGCGGAAGAGTGTGTCCAATCTAGGAATGTTACTCTGGACGCCATTCATGCATATATTGAATCCAATGAAGCGCTCCGGTCTAACGTAGTCATGACTGACTACTCCAGGGAAAGCATAAGGCATCTCTAAACTCTTCTGCTCCCTCTAGAGAGATAACCTCCCAAGAATGGCCGGAAATCTTCCTCTCTAGAAACTTTTCAAGTATCCACCCCTGCTCCTTCGACACATATAGCTGTAACTTCCGACCTCCCCTCTGTCGAAGGTTGTGTACCTTTCGCTTGTAGTTATGTACTCCCACTCCCCAAGGGTAACAAGGCCTCAAAGTTTCCTTTATCCTTACCATTTCCCTCGGGTCACGACCCAACCGTATCTTCCATTTCCACTACCCCTGTTCCTTTGAAACCCTCCGTAATTGCGAGTTCCGACATCCCTCCATTCTGAGTGATGCTCCCCATCCTGGGTGCAACGATGCCCACAAATCTTTATTGTATCTGCCCTCTCCCTCGGATCCTGATCCACTTACTTTGGTTTTAAGAAACAAAATTAATTCTCACAATACTGGGCCCCGTCCCTCTAAATCGAGGCTGCCTCGCCGTTCTGAGGTGCTTTTTTTAACGCACGCACCAGGCTTCTCTAGTACGGCACGTGTTCAAGGGGTTGCATAATTAATGTCTTCTTCAATGGAACTGTCGGGGATTCTTAGCAAATTGGAGCATTTCTCCTTTTTAGTATCTTGAATAGCATCTTCTGTTATTTGCTTACAGGAACCCAAACTTGGGACCCGTGCCTCCCCCCCTAAGTTTCTTTATTTCACAGTTTTTAATTTTCTACCGCCCCCTGTCGGTGTTTTGCTCTTGGTGAGTGGTAACCACTTTTGCACGTCTTTAGCACTGCAACCTACTCTTCAAGCAGTCACTGGCCGCCTTCATCTTAGGGATAGATTTTATACTTTTTGCTATATTTATATTTACCCAGAACAGAACCATTAAGGAGATAGCACATTTGTTCATTAGTCACTTTTCAAATTCTTTCATTCAAATTTCGCATTTTTTGGTTTTGTATATTATTTTATTGCAAATTTTATGCACTTTTTATGGTATAATTATATTTCAGCAACATGACAAGAACATAATGAAAATTAAGATAATGCAAAATTGTATATATTCGTGGAAAATCTTCCTTAGATATTTAAAGTTAATTTATGAAAATAAAACAAAACTACACCATTGATTTTTATAGAATTTTATTGCAAGCTTTATGCACCTTTTTATAGTATATATTTTGTTTTAGCAACATGACTAGAACATAGTGAAAATTATGATAATGCAAAGTCTTATACATTCGTTGAAACTCTCCGTAGATTTTTAAAGTTGATTTGTGAACAAAACGCAAAACTATATTTGCTAAAAAAAAAAAAAAAAACGGCGCCTGAGAACTAGTTTATATTTTTAGCATCATTCGAATATAGATTGAACTAAATTTCAGGGCATTCAGAAAAACACTGCTATTCACCTAACACCCCCTTTTCCAACTGAGAACAAAACCTATAGTTGACGTCCGAAAAAGATGTTTTAGTCCACCATTAACACAAATTTACTTGGAACTAAAGTAAACTGATTTCAAATGATAACTAAATCATATACGCATCATTTGCTCGTGAATTGAGTTTAAAATGCTTAATTTTTAGTAATTCTATAGACATTTATATGATATCAGGTTTCAAGGGGGCGGGGGTTCTGAAAGAACCTCCTTTATCTCAAAAACAGCGGCGTAGGTTATTATGATTTTGATAGAAATAAAAGGGCTTTTAATGAGCTTTAATTTCATATATGATAATCTAACGTAGTAAACAAGTTGAAAAATGAATGTGGTATCTCCTTAAAGGGCTCAGTTCCTGCCCCATTTCTAGTTTTAGGTGACTTTAATGCCAGACACTACTTATGAGATCGTAGAATGAGCAACCATCAAAGCCGGGCGCCAGGCGAAGGCCGTTGTGGTGGATCTAGTCCACTTTCCGCAATACCCTCTCGGCTGCGGATGCATAAAACTCGCATCCGTAGTCGAGCTTCGAAGAACAAAGGATCGATAAAAAATAAGGCAGTAGCCTTATCAGCGCCCCTGGCTCTGAACGTCACGGAACAAAAGTTATCAGTGGCGCGTGTACAAGAGACCATAAGGCTGCGAATATGATCTTCCTAGGTGAGGCCTCGACAAGATACAAGACCAAGGAAACGGTGCGAGTCCACCACTTCCAGCGCGCACCATTTAGAATCAAATCTGGGTCAGGGAGGAGCCGTGGATGGCGGCAGAAGTGCATCACCTGAGTTTTGGACAAGGAAAAGTGAAGCCTGTACGCTTAGGTATAGCAAGGGACGAGGTTCAATGCCTGCTTGAGTCGACGCTCCAGAGTTAGCATCTGGGCCGCGCAAAGAGAGATCGAAAGGTCGTCCACGTAGAGCGTATCGAGAACATCTTCCGGCAGAACCGAGATGATGCCTTTGATGCTCAGGGCGAAGAATGTGACACTGAAGACACTTCCCTGTGGGACCCCCCTCTTCCTGCTTCATTGGGCCGGAGATGGCTAAAGTACGCAGAATCGACGATCTCGCAAAAATTCAGATATAAAGATTGGGAGGCGTCCTCTGGCCCCCATTGTTAGAGTGTCTCCATGATACCTTATCGCCCTGCGGGAACAGGGCCTTCTCCAGATAGAAAAATACCGTGCCGTAGTGCTGTTTACGAAGGAAGGCCTCGCAGACGGTATTTTCCAGTCGGAGCAGAGCATCCGACGTACTTTGCAGACGATAGGTGGCCTCCGCTGTCCAGAAAAAGGCTAATCTAACATTTACCAATTTCTCCATCAACTTGCACACGCAGGAGGTTAGAAAGATTGGGCGGAAACCGGACGGGGTAGAGTGATCTCTCCTCGGCTTGCAAGAAACGAGCACAATAGAGATCCGCCAGGAGTCTGGAAGGATACCCTCTACACAGATCCTGTTGAACAAATCTAACAGAAAGACCACGCCTCGCTCACCTAAGTGTCGGAGCATGACGTACGGTACATCGTCCGGACCAGGGGCGGTGGCCGAGCACGAAGCGAGAGCTGGCCAAAGTTCTATGAGGCGTCCTTCACTCATAAAAAAAATGGAGATATTGATGCGGCTATACATTACTTTTCCCATTTAGTGCTCAAGGATGTGGAATTCGCAAATCCTCGTACTCGTCTGCTGAAGCAAGATATCAGTTGCCATAGTGGCATGATGATTACATTGAACGGCGTCCCTTGCTATACCGTATTAACAGAAATCGAACTAGAGCCATTCGTCAGCGAACTTTACGTCAGGCACGCATTAAATCCTGGAGGGTAAACGTGCCATCCTTGTCTTCTACCTTTTCAGTTTAGGTCTGGAAAAGGATTAATAAAATAAAGGGTCGGTATGCTGGTTACTCCATCCCTAACGTCGAGATGAATGGTTTTATCGTCTGAGAACCTACCAATGTCACCGATATATTGGCCTTCTAATTTTTCGATGTTAGCATCCTAGAACGTTAGCCGGCGGAGTTTAGCCATATCAAGTCCTAATTAGAGATTGAAGGCCTGAGATTCTCGGTTGGTGGAAAAGACTCCAACAACTGTCTGTTCACAATCGCTGATATGCGCTCATCAATATCTTAGTGCACTCCCACGTTCCAGTACCTAAACTATATTCGATACGACTTTCTCAGGCATCTCCATCCCCATACAGAATCACTTCTACTAGATATTTTTAACTGGAGAACGCGCTGGTCGTGCCATTTCAGAAACCAGATAGAGACTGCTTGTCTCCTTCTTATCATAGGTCATTAACCCTCACTAGCCGTCTTACTAAATTGTTCTAGGAAATCGTAATGGTCACTTGCCTTGGTTTCAGAAATATCATGGCATCTGAACTCCATAACAGTGCGGCGTCCGTAAGAAGCAGAGTAAGACAGATCTTCTTATCCGTATGGAGAACACTTTCCGTAAAATTATTCGTGGCTGCCATGTAATGGCTGTCTTCTTCAATATCGAGAAGGCTTATAACACCACTTAGTGCTATGGAATTCTCGCCATTTGAATGAATGTTAAATGAGAGGGACTTTTACCGTTTTTTAGCTAGAGTTATTTTAAGGGAAAACAAGGTGGCAGCCTCCCAATCCTAGTGGATTCTTAATGGCAGCACTGTTAAAACGGGGTCGCCCGAAAAAGTCAGAAGAGGCGTGGGAGACACTCAATAAAAATGGGGAAAAGCAAAGGATTAGCAGAAAACAGTACAACACACACAGACGCACACTTAAATTACGGGCATACATCACACATTCTAAAAACAAGGGCGACTAGGGCAATAAACAAATGACATTCGCCAGCCGCAGGGGAGAGCACAGGATATAAGATAAAACAATAAACCTAAACACAAAAATGGAAAGAATTTATAAAAGGGATAAAACGCCACTTCGTGAGAGAAATGTAAGGAGGGAGGACGACCGAAGGGATTCCTCTGTTAAAATAAAGCAAAGTCGACGCCAGAAAGGAAAGGGAAGCAAGAATTTCGAAGAGAAGCAAGGCAGGGACAAATACTAAAATGTGAGCCACAGACAGCTCGCCACCGCAAAGGGGACAACCAGGGGCCACTCCAACTCCACCCGAAGCTAAATAGCCATTGGTGAGTCATGTGTGTCCAATTCGCAACCTCCAAAGACCGGAGTTGCTTAGAGCTAGAGGACCAGGAACAGACAGAGAGTTTAATAAGGGAGAGCTTAGAAGAAGGGAACGAATCCCACGCTATCTGCCACAAACAAAAGACATACGCCCTGATTACGGGGTATGAATCCCTAAAGAGCACAGGGGCTGCATCCGGCACCTCAAGGGCAGCCGATCGGCCGACTCGTTGACCGGGACCCCAACATGAGCCGGAGCCCAACAGAACGCCACCCTGTAACGTGGGGCATTTCTAACAAGCCAGGAGCGAATTCGTAAAACCAAAGGGTGGGTCAACGTAAAAGAACGAACCGCCTCCAAAGCAGGCCGGGAATCGCTGAAAGCAATAAAATTTAAAGAATTGAGGGATAAAATCAAAATAAAAGCCAAAAGAATGGCCGTCAACTTTGAGATAAAAAAAGGGCGCTACAGGAAGGAGGACGGACCGAAGAGACTCCGTAAAAGACACTGCGGCCGCCCCAGCACCGAGGTCCGACTTCGAGCCGTCAGCATAGATGGGACGCTTCAAGAAACAGGCACTTTAATAGACGAGTATCAGTAGACCCTTTCTCTAAATGCCAAAAAGTAGTACAGACCTCAGGAGTGCGAACGCTCCAACACGTGGCCGGTGGGAATGGGAGGGCCAACACCCCGGGAATACCCATGGAGGAGAGATGGTCCCCAATCTGGAGCCCCAGAGGCTGGGGTAGAGATGGCCGCCGATCAAAAGATGCCGAAGAGGACGGGGCAAAAAAAAAATCACTCATGGACTGTAGACGAAACAGGGATCGTAAGCACAACTGCAGCCAGTGACAGCGAAAGGGAAGCATGCCAGCCTCAACAAAGAGGCTAGGGATAGGCGAGGTGCAAAAGGCTCCACTACTAAGACGGGCCCTAAGAGAACGAACAGAGTCAAGTATCTTCAAGGCTGAAGAAGACACTGAAGAGAACACATGGCAACCTTAGTCCAGCTGGGATTAACCCAGTGCCGAATAAAGCGACCACAAGGTGCACCTATCACCAGCTCAAATGCTGTGGGATAAAACACTAAGCAAATCCATAGTCTTCGAACAGGACGCCCTTAAGTACACAAATGGGGCACTCAAGTGAGCTTGATATCAAACGTTAAACCCAAGAATCTTAAAAACGGGCACATATTCAATCGCTGTGCCATCCAAGAAGAGGGAAGGGGGACCAAGGGAACCATAACCCAGATAAAAATGCATGGCCTTCGTTTTAGTGACCGAAAAACGGAAACCCTTTGGGACAACACAACCCGACACGGCATCAATTGCCAGATGTAATCAACGGGCAGCAGAAGGCAAGCGGAGAGATGAACAAAACAACGTGAAGTCATCCACGAAGAGGGAAGCCAAAACTCCAGGAGACACCAGACTATTAATGGCAACAGCGAAACATGTCACACTTAAAACATACCCTCCTCTTGAATTCGCAAGACTGAGAAAGCATCCCCAATACGGACCTTAAAATTACGGGACGATAAAAATTCTTGAATCTTAAGTGGTAAAAAACCCTCATACCCCAATCATATAACTGAGGTAAAACACCATATCTCCAGGTGGTATCGTAGGCCTTCTGAATGTCGAAGAACACTGCTAACACCTGATGCTTGGAGGAAAAAGCCCGTAAAACGGAGTCTTCCAAACGAATGAGGTGGTCAAGAGTACTATAGTCACTGCGAAAACCGCACTGAAATGGAGAGAGCTGCGAGTTGGACTACAAAAACCAAGTGAGTCGAACTTGAACAATCATCTCGAATAACTTACTGAGGCAGCTCGTAAGAGCAATCGGGCGATAGTGACTGGGGTTCAAACCGTCCCTACCGGGCTTGAGAAAGGGTAGAACCCCCACACGCCAAGAGGATGGATAGATTTATTTGACCTAAATTAGGTTGTAGAGGTCAATCAAAGATAACTCTGAATGGGGATGGAGACGACAGAGAAAGTCGTAGTGAATGCAATCATCACCGACAGAGGTGGAGACACAGTGAGACAATCATCCCGCAGCTCATAGACGGAAAAGAGAGCATCATAAGAGTAGGTGGAGCACTTGTAAAATATATAAGGCGAGACTTTATGGCGACCTTATGATCTAAAAACTGTCGAGGATAGCTACCAGCGCTACTCACCGAAGCAAAATGGTCGACTAGAGCTTTGCTGACCAACCGGACATCGGACACAAACGAGCCTTCGATGTCCAGAGTTGGGATGGCATGACCAGCGTAGCGACCACGGATCTTAATGACCGGCTTCCAAACCCGAGTCAGGGCGTGGACGAAGAAATGGAAGATACGTACCGGTGCCAAGACTCACGGCGGGCACGACGGAGGGTCCTTTGGCGGATGGCACTAGCCCGGTTCCTATCGATCCTATTCGAGACGGTCGGGTTCCGCCTATAACGGGAATGGACCAACTGATAGGCAGAAATAGCCGACGAGCAATCCTTCGACCACCTGGGTACGGTGGAGAGCCCCGCAACAGGGCACCTCCGCGGAAAAAAAGCGCTCAGCAGCCTCTAAAATATGAGACCGCTTAATCTACGGTATCGAAGGAAACCCGGGAGGCATTAATAAAGGAAGCCTCCCAAAACCAAATCCAATTTGCTCGCCGCAGATCTCAACGAGTAGAGAGGGAAAGGCACGGGCCAGGAAGGGCGGCCAACAGGACGACCAGGAAGTGTTTACTCGCGGAAAGGTAGTCCCGAATCGACCCCCGGAAATCGTGGAAACAGTCGGGCGAACATGAGGACAAGTCTACAGCACTAAAAGAATCCGTTTGAGCATAGTAAGAAGTAGAATCGCCGGAATTTAAAAGACAAAGGTAATCGGATAATAAGAGGGACTCAACCACTCCACCCCGGACATTACGGGCAGTATCACCCCAAGATTGGTGGCGAGCATTAAAATCACCAAGTAATAAAAACGGGGTAGGTAACTGACTTGAGAGCTCTAAAAGGTCAGACCGACTCAAATTAAAATCCGGGGGAGGGGGGATGTAGACAAAATAAACAGTTAAAAGCTAAGGAAATAAAAACCCTCGCAGCAACAGCCTGCAAGGTAGTACGGAGAGAAAGTGGCGCAGAGAATAGCGTGATGAAATTAAAATAGAAGCACCACCATGGGAAACGCCCCCGGCCGGAGGGATGGAATTAAACACTCGGAAGTGCCGAGCCCCAAACTTATTTTCTTGCAAACATACCAGCAAAGGCTAAACGCTAGAAAGCAAGAGCTGGAGTTCCTCCTACTTGGGAAGAATCCCTTAACAATTCCAGTGTAGGATGACGGACATTACTGTCATCTCGACACCAACGTCGGGATTCTAGTGACGGAAACTGTCGAAGGTTCCCGACTAGTAGAAGGCCCAGAAGGGGCAAGCGACAAATTGCGATGAGCCGGGGACACACCCGGCACGGACTTGACAGCGTGAACGGCGGGAGGCGACATCTGAGAACAAGACCGAACCCCCAACGTGGAGGGCTCATAGCCCAGATGGAAAGGGAGATCGAGCAGAGACGGACGAGAACTAAGATGCGAATAAAATGGAATATAAGGCGGAACATGGACAGAGGGTGAGAATGTAACAGGGTCAGAGGGTACTGAAGGAATTGGATCAGATGGAGAGGAAAGAGCAGGGTCAGAGGGTGAGGAGGGAACCATGTCAGAAGGAGATGAAGGAACAGGGGTAGGAGGCAAGGGAAACGAAACGGGGGTAGGAGACATAGAAGACTGAGCAGAGGTAAGGGGCAAGGAAGAAGAAACCGGGGTGGAAGGCAAGGAAGACGGAACTGGGTGAACTTCCGCCCGGACAATGACATCGGTGATGCCAGCGGGGAAGACCAGCGAAGATCGGGAAAGAGAAGACATCAAAACAGAGTACGCCTCAACAACCAACTCGAGGGACAAACTAGCCTCATCAGAAGTAGCGCGCTTGTACTCCGAACGGAAGGCGGGAGGAGGAGGAACCCTTCCTCCATTTGCGCTGAGGCAAAGGAACGGAAGGAACAGCGGGGGCAGACTCCTGGAGGAACTGCCGGATGTCCTCCAGGGTCTAAGATCGGTTGGTCTTATAGTCTGCAACAGAGGGAGGAACATGAGAAGAGACCAATGATAAAGGAGAGGGCACAACGGAGGAACCGCGAGGAGGGACCAAAGGCAGGGGAGAATGATCAACAGAGGGACCGTGAGAAGACAAACAAGGAGTGGGACGACCGGGAGGAGGACGGCGGGACTTCCGCCTCCCGGAGAACTTCAGAGAAGAGACGGCCAGAGGGGGCGAGCTGTCCCCCACCCTACGACGGGCCTCATGGAAGTCCAGCCTGAGGGAGTCCCGAAGAGCCAGGACTTCATTCTAAAAAAGGAATACGGGACAAGAACGCGAAGCCGCGCTGTGGGAACCTCCACAATTGGCGCAACGTTCATGATTCCCACAAGAGGAGCCATGATACGCCAACGCACAGGCCACACAGCGAGAGCCTGCCTACAATTGATGTTGATATGGTCAAACTGGTGGCAATTAAAACAACGTCTGGGAAGCTCAACATAACGGGTCACAGGGACACGAAGATAACCAGCACGAACGAACTGGGGCAGATCCTGACGCTCAAAGGTAACGATGAGCATACTCCTAGGAACCTTAGCAGGAGCGTATTATACGCTATTTAGCATCTGACTATCCACTTGTCTCCAAAATACATTCCTGGTTGGTCAAGAATTCTTCCAGATATATAGTTTTCCTGGGTTCATACTCATGTCGGAGTCCAGGGTAATGAGCAGCTCAACTTGCGGCTACCCGGTCACAAACTTGCTAGTTTGCCATATCGCGATTTTATCTCCTTATATACGGGACTACATGCGGTCACTTAGTCAGTCACGAGTGGCAGGGCTGCATCAATAACAAGCTGCATTCCGTTATGCCGTTTCATCCGTGACTAGCAGTTTTCAACCTCGTCGGAGCTGGTCATTGGCGCCTGCCAGTCTTCAACACACATGTGCATTTAATGAGTATTACTGGGCACCAGAATACTTGCCTGTTCGTCTGCTTTATCATTACGTCATTATTTGGTTGACTGCCAGAGCCTTAACTAGAATGCTTCGCATCTATTTTACGAGTCCCATGTGAGAATCGATTGCGCTTCCTCTTAACTGAGGGGTCCTTTTAGCACTAATTCCCTCTCCTGGTTTATAATCCCCTCTGGGAAGTCTCTCTTTTATAGCTTGTAATTATGCCTTTTTATTTTTTTCATTTTAAGAGCACATTTGGTGACTGCCAACTTGGGCATAAGTCGCCGTACACCATACGGCCTAATATTAGGCTATATTAGAAAAAAATGACGGAACAAATAATATATGACTAACAAATAACTATAGAAAATAATGAGAAAAAACAAGAGGACAAGAAGGAAGAATGCTCCGGGGTCTCGGGTAGGCCCGCCTCCTCTAGGCGCAGAAACATGCGACCTACATAAAAAAATACGAATAAATGGTCAAATAAAGGGAAGAAGGCCAGCCTCCTCCAAAAAGTCATAGTCCATAAGTAAATGTGCACGAACCCTTCCCGAGTACAAGGAATAAGCCGTAATGACCCCGCTAGTCTCGGTACCAGGAGAGGTAACGTGCACGAAGATCGCCCAGATTGGGTCATTCAACAAGAATTTACTGAACAGTCTGGAGAAAACGCAATCTTTAAGGTAGGGAGCAGGCGAGCGCTCAAGCAGATGGCGGTGCGTCCTGCGAGTGTGTCCAATTAGGAGACGACAGAAAACAATCCGAAGCCTTCGCGGCATTCGGCATAGGTCCATGAAAACAGCCGCAGCGCAATAGTACGCAACTTTAAGTTCCCTTCAACCGTCTTGAATCTTCTTTGCCAAGCAGCCCGGAGAGCTGTTTGTATTTCTTCCATGTAGTCGTGTGAGGAGGAGCGAAACGGTCATTCAGTCACCGAGTTCTCTCGGACTCTTTGGAGCGCTCATTCCCCGCAATTTCTACATGTCTAAGAACCCAGCAGAAGATAATCTCGACATCCGCCAGGCTTCCCAAAACCGTGGGGTGACGGATATCGCGAACCAGGGGATGCGGAGATTTCAATGCCCCGAGAGCACTCAGGGCGCTTTGTGAGTCGCTTTAAATCATAATCTGGTCTTCAACCTGGCACGTCGCGTAAACTTCCGTACCGAGTGGTGTATTGGCACCAGCTCGGCCGTAAAAACAGAGGCAGCGCCTGGCAGAGCCCCGCTGACTTCAAACAGAGGGGAGACGGCGTGGAAGCCGATCCCCCTTAGGACTTGGAGCCATCCGTATACACTGGCACGGTTCCAGCATGACACGAGGTGTGCTCCAAAAAGGTCGAACGCAATACTCCCAGCGCTGTACAAGCTTTAAGAGCAGAGGCTTGGCGACAAATAGCCAAAGGTGGTACCCTCTAGGGTGGCGTCCTGGGCAGAACCAAGGGCATCACCGGCCCGAGAGCTATATGTAGCTCTTGACGGAGTTTCCTAGACATACACCCGAAGATCCAAGGGAAGGACTGGCGTCTCTCGGCGGCATGTGTACCGTCGAAATCAGGATCAATAAAAAAGTGAGACAGTAGCCCTATCAGCGCCCCAAGCGCTGAACGTCACGGAACGAAGAATATCCATGGCGCGGGTACAAGGGACCCTAAGGCTGCGAATATGAGCCTCCCAGGTGAGGCCTCGGTCAAATACAAGACCAATGAAACGGTGCGTTCCAACCACTTCCAGGGGTACCCCATTGAAAAACAACAAGTCTGGGTCAGGCTAGAGCCGTGGCTAAAGAAAACCGAAACCTGTGCGCTTCGGCATGGCAAGAGACGCTGACCCATGCATGTTTGAGTCGACGATCGAGAGTTGGTATCTGAACGAGGCAAAATAGATCAAAAGGTCGTCCACATAGAGCGCAGCGAGAATATCTAACGGCAGCAACGAGGTGATGCCGTTGATGCTGAGGGCAAAGAGTGTGATACTGAGGACACTTCCCTGCGGGACACCCTCTTCCTGCTCCATTAGGCCGGAGAGTGGTCCTTCCCACTTGTACGCGGAATCAAAGATTTTAAGACTATGGGGGGGGGGTACCGGCCCTGCCATCGTGTGGAGAGTCTCCATGATACCGTATCGCCATGCGGTATCATAGGCCTTATCCCAATCGAAAAACAACGTGGCATAGTGCTCTCTACGATGGAAGGCCTCGCAGACTGCATTTTCCAGTTGGAGCAGAACATCCGACATGGAGGATAACTTGCGGAAGCCGCAATGTGCAGAAGACAGATATCCTCCGCTGTCCAGAAAAAAAAGGCTAATCTAACATTTACCAATTTATCCATCAACTTGCACATGCAAGAGGCTAGATAGATTGGGCGGAAACCGGTCGGAGTAGAGTGAACTCCCCGGTTTGCCAAAGGCGAGCACAGTAGCGATTCCCTAGGAATCCGGGAGGAGACCCTCCATCCAGATCCTGTTGGACAAATTTAACATAAAGGCCATGCCTTGCTCACCCAGGTTTCGAAGCATGGCGTACAGGATATCGTCCGGACCAGAGGCGGTATCCGCGCCCAAAACAAGAGAGGAACGCAACTCACTCACAGTAAACCTGTCGATGAAGGGCTCTCCACCTCTTTAGGTAAAGTCCGGGCCGCGGCCTTCTGCGACATCACGACGTTCATTGAATGCTAGCGGATCAGCATTCCGGCTAGAGAATGCGGAGAGAGCGGTCGCGAAGGATTCCTCCATGGACGCGGGGACCGAGATTGCGGTCCCATTCTCCTGGTGAACGAGAGGAAGGTTTACGAGAACTTGCCCCGAATCCTTTTGACTCACTTCCTCACCTCTGCTAAAGGGTTCTTCCCGTTAATTGAAAATACGTATGCCCGCCTAGAAGAGCAGCTGGCGTGCTTCGAAATATACCGCAACCTAGCACGACGAAATTCACCGGCAGTAAAAGCGTTCGGGTGGCACTTATAGCGCATATAGGCATAACGATTCTCCTTAAGCGCTGCCTTATACTCAAGTGACCACCACGTGAGTCGTCGGCGTGCAAAACGGCCAGACGTTCTAGAAATAGTGGTTAGGCTAGCGACGATAAGGTTTGCCGGCCTCATCTACCGAATTAAACTCCTCGTCTGAGATAGAAAATTCAGTCATTTCCTGAAATGTAGACTACCGCACCCACCATAAGTACCACCGGGTCAGGCTCTCGGGCGGCAGCGCCAGACAAAATGATATTTGAATGGGAAAGTGACCACTACCATGGAGGTCATCGACCACCCCTCAATCAAAATGAGGCTATGTATCCGAAGAGCACAAAGATAGATCGAGGCAGGAAGATGAAGCTGTTCTCAGGCAGTGATGCGTAAACTCATCTTTACTTAGGACACCCATCTCAAGCTCGTCGATTAGGTCGGCAAGGACTTGACCCCGAGGATTAATAGAGTAGTCTTCCCAGAGGGAGTGTCTACCGTTTAGATCTCCGAGCGAGAGAAAGGGCTTCGGCAACCGTGCCACGACGAGGGAGAAGTACCGCGCGTCGAAGTCGGCTGACGGTGGAATGTACGTGGAAATAACAGTATCCTCCTATCAAGGTGCAGCTGCACAGATACTGCCTGAAAGGGGGTGTCTAAAGCGAAGAGAATAACGGATACATCATGCCAGGTGTAAATCACACATCCTCCTACCTGGCCCCCATCCCGTGGTGGTGGGGTCGCAAAAATCTTATACTCCGGGAGGGTTAGCAGGCGATATGCGCCCAACATGGTCTCTTGAAAAAAGATAGCTAATGGAGAACGGGAGTAGACGATCCTCAGCAACTCCTCTCAGTTGGCATGGAGTCCACGGCAATTCCATTGAAGGAATATGGCATCCAGGCCTAGCTCGGAGGAGATGCGAGAGCCCTCTTCGAAGAGAACACCCTCATGGGAATGGCCGTATGCTTCCCGGAGGCAGGACTCCTGGCGTTGTTGGCCGGACAATGCGCTGAAGGCGCTCTCGCCTTCGAGGACTTATTGGGGGAGGTTGGGCTCGCCATGCGAAACTTTTCCTCTCTTTGCCTTGGAATCTAAGGCGTGCAGGGGGTCCTCTTTTCGAGGATCCACCGTCTTCGAGCCACCCAGCCCACCAAAGGGCGTAGGCGAAGGAGCCAAAGCTCCTTTAGTGCTGTCCTCCTTTCGGGGGGCGGGCAGCTTTAGGAACCCAGGAAGATGGCCTGGCGACCAATTTCAGGAGTGTTTGCCTCCTTTGAGTCTAACGACTCGGTGGAGATGCGTGGACGTTTCGCCTTACGGAAAACGGTCACGCTGGGGAAAGGGGTGAGGAGCCCTGGTTTTAGCCGGAGAAGGATGTGGACCCTTTGTGCCGCTAGCTTTACCAGGGAAGCACCCGGGGCGGGTAGAACCCGCAGAAGGTTTCTGAATGGGCGCGGAAACGACTGTACTCGTAGGCCAGGAGCAGAGGGTGTCTTTTTCAACATTGAGGCATAGGACGTTCCAGGCAGAGCCTGGCGCGCCAGTACCAAGTCCTTAGCCTCGAAAAATGAGAGACGATCCTGAGCCTGAACGGCCAGGATTTCTTTCTCAAGGAGATAGCACCACATTGCTTCGAAGAAGCGGGGTGCGGCTCTCCTTAATTGACACACTTGGCCACACACGATTTAGACTTATCATGTGCGGCCTTGGAGCAACTTAAACATATATCTCGCTAACCTCGACTTTGCACTTCGACAGGAGCGATTCGTATGGCCGAAGTGGTGTCAGTAATAGCATCTCCGCGGCAGTGGCACGAATGCCTTCACGCGGTAGCGATACTAACCGGCACGCACCGACTCAGGGAGCTTGTCACAGTTGAACGTGATAAAGAGTTTAGGGGTGGGTCTCGAGGCCCCTCCCTGTTTTCTCATCACACGTTCGACCTTGACCGCCCCATGGTCGGCCAGCTCTAAGGTAATGTCATCCATGAAGTAGTCCACGAGTTTCCCCGCATAAAGTACTCCTTTCACGAAGTTGACGATAGAGTGCGGCGTCACACTCACAGACTTGCCATTAAGGGCCCTAATCATGGCTACCTCTGAGGGATTCGCCGCATTTGCCCAAAGGGTCCCATCTGAGAAACGGGTCACCTTCGGCTCTCTACCAATCACACTAGCTAAGGCTCTCGTTTGATGGATCATGTTGCCCTTAGCCAACATAGTGCCATAATTTAAATCGTTAAACTAAGATATTACAACCGTTAAAAATAATTTTTTTAGATATCTTGTGGTCCAAAAATGGCGTCCCCTAAATGAGACATTGGAAAGAAGGGTTATTAAAATTTAAAGGAAAAGGAAATAGTCAACAATTTTCAATTTATTGTTATAATTTTTGAAGGTAAACATATGTAATATTTTCCATACAAATTTAAAAGGAAATTTTTTATATATATATATATTTATTCAGCATAAACAGTGACAAACCTATGTTGCTACAACATAGAAATACAATAAAAGTACTTTTTTACAAAACTTTACTGCATGTTAAAATAAGATACGTAAAACTTTTCCTTGCAATTCTTCGTTATTAGAAAGTTTATAACACATTATTTACTATGAAAAGGGGCATAACAGAGATCATGGAGGGGAACATCACATCGTTTGCAAATTCTCTTTGTTTTCTTATCACATAATGCACAAGGACGCTGAGTCTGAATTGGGATCACAAGAGGATTTCCTCTATCATATCTGATGTCTTCGGTAACTCTTCCCCACAGGCGCTTACTTACTTGCGGACCCGAACGTTTACGGTTTGATAAAGAAGGCTTTGAAACATATGCTAAAACAATTTTTCTTCTTACGTCCAGCAGAAAGAGACTATCATCTGGATTTGCATACTGATAAATTCCCCATGTGTTTACAATAGCAATGTCCAGTAGTTGTGTGAAAATAGGTAACCACCATTTTTTCCCACGGATTCTACATCAATAAAGTGATACTTGTTTATCTAGCAAGTCAACCCCTCCCATTGACTTATTGTATTCTGCAATAACTTTTGGTATTTGCACTTGTATATTTTTTTTTAGTTTCTGAGAATAACCTTTAGCAGTACTGGTAGGATAAACCTAACTATAGTTGGTAGCAACTGTTACTTCAGTGTTATCACGCCACTTTGTGACTAAAACTTCACTCCTGGAGTCAAACCTGTAATCTATGAATCCTCTTTCTGTTCTTTTTTGCATTTCTTTCGAAGGTATAAGTGGACTCCTTTTTTGTTCGATTTTCACGAATTGTTCCGGTGGCTTTGAGCCCAATATCTCCTATCTTTTTTAGTATGTCAATACTAGTAAAGAAATTATCGAAAAAAAGCACATAGTTTTCTGTCTCCCTCTGAGAAATTATAGATATTAGGTTATTTATAACCCTTGCACCCAAAGCCCTATTAGTGGCTTCATTCTCCTTACCTAGATAGGATGAAAAATTGTACAGATACCCATTAGTCACAAAGGCACAAAAACTTATACCCCAAAATAGAAACAATGCTTTTTCCTTTTAGTTCATCTAATTTATAATAGCTACTTTGAGATGGTAATTTCATTGAGTACTTATAACATGGATCACTTTTTTTCCATTTAGTGTTTTCAATTTTTCTACGTTTACCTAAAGAAGGTTGAGTAAATAAATGGTCCTGTGAAGGTGGCGATGAATGCTGAATCGATTCATCTAAGTTTTCGTCTCTGCTATGAACAATCAATTCCAACTTACCAGCAACGTCTTGAACAAAAGTATTGTCGGGAAGGTTTTCATCATTGATTGCCTTATCATCAGTTACCTCATCTGGAAGAATAATAGCAAGTTCGACATCTTCCTCTAATATTTCTTGATTTCTGAAATCATTTAATTCCCTAAGAAGTTATTCTGATGTGTCAGTAATTTCCGCGTAATGGGTCGAAAAACTGAGTTCTGAAAAAAAATAATATTATTTCTAAAAATCTGTACAAAAGCAAACATGTGCACGCGTGTACACACACACACGCATATTATATATATATATATATATATATATATATATATATATATATATATATATATAATGAAAAAACTCACAAAGTGGCACGTGAGGAAAGCAATAATATGAAAATTAACCCATAGGAAAATGAAAAGATGAATCCAAGAACTTTTGAACTATATTTGCAAGTTCATTTTCAAGGAATAGCATGAAAATTGAGAAGACAGCCTTATATAGGGTACAAAGATACGAATGGAAGGCCCATCACATAGTAGAAACCAATGGAAAAACACAAAAACAAGACAGAAAAATACCAATAAAAAGAATAGGCAACTAATAACAGACTAATGCATCCTTAAAACGATATACACACAACAACGCCGTATATATATATATATATATATATATATATATATATATATATATATATATATATATATATATATATATATATATATATATTATCTAAAAAATAACAGCCATTGTTAAATTTTTATAAATTTTCTGAACTTCATCATTTGTAATTCTTTAGGTTTTAAAAAATTCACAAAATTTCGATACCTATATTTATTTCTGAACTTCACCAGTTTGTTTTCACCATCATCATCATCATCATCACTGACTATAATTTAAGAAAGAGATATTATTTAGTATTTGAATAATGATTTCATCTTAGTTTGGTTATGACTTAGGTTTTTTTTTATCAAAGTTATTTCTAATCATTCTTCTATAATATTAAAAAACAAAATGGTAAAGTTCAGAAATAAATATAACTATCGAAATTTTGGTGAAATTTTTAAAACCCAAAGAATTACAAATGGTGAAGTTCAGAAAATTTAACCATGGCTACTTAACTTATTTTTAGATTTTAAATTTTAATCTTAGTAGTGAAGCGCAAGCTTCGCCCGTAGGGGAGAGTGGCAAAGCTATGGCATGGTTTGATATTATAAAAGAATTATTAGAAATAACTTTAATGAAAAAAACATAATTCATAACCAAACTAAGATGAAATTATTATTCAAATACTTAAAAAATCCCTTTCTTAAATTATAGAGTTAGTGAATATATATATATATATATATATATATATATATATATATATATATATATATATATATATATATATATATATATATATATATATATATATATATTTATATATATATATTTATATATATATATATATATATATATATATATATATATATATATATATATATATATATATATATATGGTGGCCAAAAAATCTCATTTCATAAATAAATATTTTCATATGTGTGTGTTTGTGTGCGCATTGTGAACATGTGCATGTATAAAAGCGTAGATGTGTGAGATGGTGCATAGTGTGAAGACATTTTGCACTTCATACTTTATTAATATAAGTGAAATTTTAGTGCCAAACCTTTGGACTAAATAATGGTTCAGAAAGTCATAAATATGTATATTGAAATAAAATCACACAGATCATACCAACGTCCCCAAAATGGGACGCAGCATGTAAAACAAAGTAGTACTTACATTTGGCCTGATTTCAATAAATATATTTCTTCAGTATATTCTTTTATGAGGGGTGAAGGGGTAATCCATCAGCACAACCTTCCTCCTCTGACGTTAGTTTAGAACTAAACCGATACAAGCTCACACAGGTCTCTTTTCAAGAAATCATGAAAAATTAGTGATCCCTAGTGGCGATTGTTGTCAACGAAATTCTGTAAATTTTATGGAGCACTTAAATCTTATTGAAATTAGTAATCTGAAAATACATAAATCATATGGTACACAATAAAAATATTTGTCAAAAATACATCGTCCCATAAATTGGACATTGGTTGGTAATGGGTTAAAACAGTCTTGGCAACTCAAAGTAACAGCTTACTGGGATTCGGAGATACCGAGCCTTGATGAATTGAAGAATTTCCTGCCTCTAAACGTCAGATTTAACGTACAAGTATTAAGACGAGTAGAGTAGATGGCTTAGTTATCCTAAAAACACTAGTAACATGCAGATCTACCAACTTGTTTTGTAGTCGAGACAGATTATAGTCCTTCAACTCATTCGATCTTATTTCACTTTTAACAAAATCGAGGCTGGAACTTCTGCAACAGAAGCCGAATTTTGGATAGCATCGAGCTGGATCGGGAAGAGAACACTATGTCTTCATCACCACGAGGCCAAATGTATCATTCAAACCGAGAACTCAACACTTTTAGTACTAAGAAACGATGAACAGGCCAGTAAGCCTGACATCTCTAATCGGAAAATTGATCAAATCTATTATAAAAGAGAAAATAGCCGTACATTTAGACAAATTGGGCATCATCCGCGAATCACAGCATGGTTTTACGAAAAATAAATCATGTTTAACAAATCTATTAAAATTTTTCAAACCAGCATCAAAGAGTCTGACACGAATGGAGCGGCAGATGTAATCTACTTAGATTTTCAAAAAGCTCTCGATACGGTCCCCCACAAGCGTCTACTTAAGAAGATTTCTGCTCATGGAATCGGTGGAAATATGGGGTGGGAAGTAGGGGGGGGGGACTCTTGAAGGTCGTCCCTAATTATGGGGGAACTTTGAAGGTAATCGTGAGGACAAACCAAAAGCCTTGAAAGGGGGACGCTGGTTGCCAGTAATGGTTATAGATTACCGAGTTATCGCGTAATCTTTTGGCAAGGACTCCGGTTGATACAGATGTTCCGGTTCGTTTGCGTTGCCCTTCCTTATTTTTCACGAGTTATTTGTTGATTGCTATGGGTTCCTCTAAGCCGAGGGGTGGTCTTATTCTAGCGACGGGGTCAAATAGCCCGGAGGATGGGGATAGACCACAACAGGGTAGAACACCGGTATTTTGGGAGTTATGTAATCGCGAGGAATTGCGATTAACGAGGAGAATGCGCAACGGCTGTTTCCCCGATTAATAAGACCTTGAAGCAGGAAGATTGGGGAACGTCAGGATATTAAAGTCACCAAAGCTAAAATAGAATTATTATTGAACTAGATCTTATTGCATTTGACAAAAGTTCTTTAATTAAGTTCTAAGTTATGACATAAATTAATTTCGAGGTCAAATGCGGGCAAGGTCTAAAGGAGGCGGGACGAATAGAACTTTAAGGGAAAGGTGGGGTAAGATGGACCCATGGGGTGAGATGGAACCCCCCATCTAATCCCAACCAGAAAGGAAAAGGTTCATATTGTGGCTGCTAGATGTCTTTCACATCATCCCTAAGGGATGTATTTGCCACCAGAAGTCATGTTCAGTAGTCCATTTGCGCTCAGGAGGGAAGTTATGTTTTTTTCATGTTGCTGATGTGATTTTCACAAGGTAAGATACTGGGTTGTTTGCATTGACATATTAGCTATACTGACTTACTATTTATGCTGCATATGCCCATTTGTGTGTACATTAAAGGTATGTGCCATAAATTGCTATATAAAACATTGATGTTCTGTTGAAAATTTCTGAGATTGAATATTTACTTTTGGGGTAAGATGGAACCCATGGGGTTCCGTCTTACCCCTTACCTTAAATATTTCACAAACCCTTAATATTTTCTTTATAGATGCCCTGGAAATACATGAGAGTCGGTGGTAGAGGGAAATTGAATTAGGCAGCTATGAACAGTGCAATAGCTGCAGTTAAAGAAAAAGATGGGCTTGAAAAAGGCTTCAAAAGAGTTCAATGTGCCCAAGACTACTCTCGGCGTCATGTCAGAGATAAAAATAAGATAGCAACTCGTTCAACAAAGGTAAGAAACTGTCTAGCACATGCCAAAGTTAACTATCTTGTCTAGCACTTTCTGAAAGCTTAACTTTTTTGAATGACTTATGCATTGATTCCTGTTAACATTTGTCTTTAATGATTACTGTTTGTTGTACTGCAATATTTTATGTTTTGTCATATTTCTTTTAATTCAAACTTCCAACAAATTGCATCTGTCTCATTTTCTAGATGATTGGCTCTATCAGGACGGTATTCAGTTCTGCACAAGAAGCAGAGTTGGTTACTCACATTTCATCGATGGAGGAACAATTTTTTGAACTTACTACAATGAATGTTGGCTACATTGCATTTCATGCAGCGGAAAGGAATAACGTGGACCCCAAATTTAACAAAATGGTGAGATCTTAATACGAAACAGGCTTCATTTCATGCTTAGTTTACATCCTAATGTGATACATATAGGAGTTTGTCTTTATTTCAATTACAGCACCTGTTTCTGTCTTTTAAACAAGTTGGTCTTACTGGTAAAGACTGGTTACTAGGCTTCCAATGACGCTACCTAGAACTTACAATTCGAACCCAGAACCATCTTCTGCTGCTCGAGCAAGATGCTTCAATCAGACAAATATTGAAAAGTTTTTTGACATCTTATCTTCAGTGCAAGCAAATCATTCCTTTCCTCCACACATGATTTTTAATGTCGATGAGACAAATATTACAACCGTGCAGACGAAGCCTACAAGAATCCTCGTTCTGCGCGGTTAAAAACAGGTTGGCACACTGACTTCTGCTAAAAGGGGAGTTTTAGGATGGTGCTCCTCCAGCAACTGGATTTGCAGGCCATCCATCTGAGTGGATGTAGCTCTCCATTTTTACTGAATGGTTTCTTCACTTTCTAGCTCACACCGAGCCATCAGTGGATGACCCAGCATTATTGATTATGGATGGCCATATGACTCACATAAAGAATCTTGATGTCATAAGTTTTGCCAGGGACAACTATGTCATGATTGTCATTTTGCCATCACATTGTAGTCACCGAATGCAGCCACTGGATGTTTCCTTCATGAAACCACTGAATGCCTACTATGTGAGGGCTATTAAAACATTCCTCAGAAACAATCCTTGAAGGCAGGTGACCATCTACAAACTAAGTGCATTGTTTGGAGAGGCCTATATATATAGGCTGCTCTTCCAAACACAGCCATCAATGGGTTTAGGAAAACATGAATTTGCCCATTGAATAAGCATGTTTTCGGCGAAGCTGACTTTTTGCCTGCTTACCCCACAGATATTCCATTAAATGGTGAACAGGAAGTGGAAGATCCGGACGACCAGTTGCCCCTCTAATCATGACTACTGAGAATGAATCTGAATTGCAAGTAGCTGATGAACCAGAGCACCCAAGTTCTGTGCCTGAACCTGTAGCACCAAACGTGACTCGGAACTTGCTCAGGCTAGGTAGTTCACCCCAGGAAATAATTCCCTTGCCAAAGGTGGCCACAACTACACGAAAGAAGAGACCCAAGTCTCAAGGGCGAGCTCTTATTATGACAGCATCCCCATATAAGAAAGAGCTTGAGTCAGAAATTCAGAAGAAAAATGAAAAAGAACTCACTCTAGCAAAGAAGCGCAAAGAGAGAGAAGCAAATAAAAAACCAGAAACTCTAGCATCCACAAAACGACCTAAAAAAAGCATGATAAAACAAAAAAACAACAACAACAGAGCAAGCAAAAGCTGGACCATCCTGGGTTCATGAGTCACAGAGTGTGAGGGAGATTCAACTGTTTGTTTGTATTGCAATGACACATTTGGTAATTCTCCGAGCGGTGAAGGGTGGGTTTGTTGTGCCATTTGCAAGAGATAGGCACATGAGCAATCTGCAGGAATTCAAGATGATGGAGAGGTTTTTGTGTG
Source organism: Ceratothoa steindachneri (assembly GCA_963969495.1). Lineage (NCBI taxonomy): Eukaryota > Metazoa > Arthropoda > Malacostraca > Isopoda > Cymothoidae > Ceratothoa > Ceratothoa steindachneri. The sequence continues at coordinate 83,679,576 of OZ018332.1, read as the reverse complement.
TGAACTATGCAAGTAATGATCAGTTTCTTTATGTTATGGTATAACGCTATGAAGGACCCATACAGGAGTAAAATGGGCAATGTACAGGGATACAGGACGACAAGGAAAATGTTTTTTTACGTCATTTATGCCAGTAAAGATATGTTTCTTTGTTTTAAAGTTCAAGATTATGACAAACATTTAGAGGGGCAAGCTGAACCACTGGGGTCCATCTTACCCCGTCATATTTGATTTTGGTGCCATTAAAATAGTTTTTTTGAACATTCCGTGTTTCAACCTTTTCCTCCAAAAACCATGACCAGAGTGCGTATTGTAATCATAACATACCAAAGCACCATCACAAACCCTAAAACTTCACAAAATTATATAAATGTGGTTTCTAAACTAGTTCTTTTGCTAAGTAGTCCGTCTTACCCCAGTTTCCTCTACAAAGATGAATTACGCGAGTCCGAGAGATCAGACTGAACGATATATAACACGATATATTGCTATATAAAACAGTAATCTTAATCCTGATCTTTCTGGCTTCACACAGTTATATATTCAATTTAAGCCACGCCCTACAAGTTCTTCGTAGAACTAAGCCACACCTCCCTCTTATGTACCGACCTGTTAATTTGTCGGTATTAACATATCTCGACTTTTGATTGGCTACTGCTGAACATATTGATATGGAAGGAACTCCGACTATTGGGTAAAATTCTCTGTGAGGGGGGGACGGGGGGCATGTTGCCATGGAGACAGCTTCCTAATCTGGTTTATATTTGTTTAATAGTGATAGCTATCTGGTTTATTCTGGATTCTGCCTTGATTATAATGTTTGCCTAAGATTGCCTCGACCAATTCTAACAGAGATAACTGTGCTCCGTTTACTACCGTGCGACATTCTCGCAAACGGCGCTAACTTTACTTTTCTCTCTATATATACTTTGTGTGTGTAGCGACTCTCGCTTGTGTCCTATTTTGGACGTACACGCCGGTCGCTACAGAAACGTATTGAAGTAGATCGAAGACTGGCTCAACAGAAGGGAACAACGTACCAATTAAGATGGCGAGACGTAACATGCAGAGTGCCCCAGGGGCCCGTGCTGGGTTCATTGCTTTTTCTAATATGTGTAAACGACTTAGATGAAGGCATAGCAAGCCTATTCTCAAAATTTGCTGACGATAAAAAGCTGGGTGATAAATCAACAACACTTGCCGATCAACATAAAATCCAGAGAGACATAAACAGCAGTGTGGCATGGTCAGAAAATTGGCAGATGAAACTCAACATTGATAAATGCAAGGTACTACACATTGGAGCAAGAAACGAAGAATTTGACTATACAATAAAAGGCCTGCCACTGAAAAAGGTATCAGAAGAAAAATATCTTGGTGTTATAGTCTGCAACGATTTGAAAGTTGAAAGACAGTGCGCGGAGGCATGCAAGAAAGCAAACAGAGTGTTCGGTTTCATATATTGAAATTCTGCCTACAAATCGGAAAATATAGTAATTTCCCTGTATAAATCTTTGGTTCGACCTCACTTGGAATACGCAGTTCAGTTTTGGAATCCATACTTGCGGAAAGATATAGAAATGTTGGAGAGAGTGCAACATTGTGCTACAAAAATTATACCTAGACTACGTCAAAAGAACTACGAAGACAGACTTAAAGCACTCAGCCTGCAATAATTTGAGATGAGAAGGTTAAGAGAACTCATACAGGTCTTTAAGATCCTAAACAATTTTGATAAAGTAAAAATTAAAACCCCTTTTCGAGTTGGATGCTTCATCAAGAACCCGAAGCCATGGATACAAACTTAAAAAAACGAAGATTTGAAACAACTATAGCAAATCATTTTTTCTCAAACGAGGTAGTTTCCTCGTGGAACGAGTTGCCGGAGATCGTTGTAAAATCACCAAGCATAAATATCTTTAAGAACAGCTTAGATGCACACTTTAAGTGCATCGGTGCGGTTTGAAGGAGCTAGCCCAGAAGTGGACCACACTGTCTTTGCCGGCTCTGACATCATATATAGCTGGTCACGAAAACCCTTCCTTGAGGGAGAAACTACCAAGGAAAGGGATTGGAGAAATTTTCACTATTGAACGTAAACAAATTCATACTCTCCTTCGTGATCCCCCCCACCACCGAGACCTACAAGGGATCGGTACTGCAATTCTCGACTCTGTTGCAACCGGCATCCACTCTGAGAGCAGATACGGATACAGCACGCACCGCTTTAAACCAACCGGAAGAAAGATCATCCGAACAGTTTATTTACCGACGCTGGCTAAATTGGAACCAGTGACGACTTCCTCCTTGGGCACGACAGACGAAGGATCATGGGAGAGCATACAGCACAAAGAACACCGTAGGTTTTTCTGATAGAAGAGATAGAAGAGTGACCATGAAATAAGGTGACCAGACGTCCTCAGTTTCCAGTGACCTGTCCCCGGTTTTCACTGGGACTGAAAGATCCGAAATTGGAATAAACTTAAATAGAGTAAAAAATGAAAAAAAAACGAAAATGTTGACTAAACTAGACGTATCATATAGTTGCGCGCCGTACTACTTGCACTGGTTGCCAGATGTCAATATTTATCTTCAGTAGCAGACGAAATTCTTCTAAAACGGCAACCCTGCAGTCACAAGATAAAGCCAGACTGTCCAGAACTAGCGCCGCTCAGAGAGAGACCGAAGTGTTATTGTTCATCATATATATTATTCTACGTTATTTTACGTTTAATTTGTGTATATGCAAACGACGGCGCGTTGCCGTTGAGTATGTTGGTAATTGATTGCCTATTTCTCCTTGAACACGATATTTCCTTTGCCATATTATATTAACATACTTTTACACTGTCTTCAACCAAAAATGCCCAAGGTAGGCTGCCAGTTGTCTATTGTTTCACTATGCTTACTTATGTTATAAGCTAAACACACCGGCTGGGTTTATTCAGGGCACCACTTGTCCTAATGAAATGTCATGGTCTACTTGCAGGGAGAGTTGAAAGGACGGACAGGACCGATAGGAAGACGAATCAAATAGATGAGGACAAGAAAAGGTTTCGAAGAAACCGTGGGGAAAGATAGAAAGACAAGACTCTACAATGTCTCTCTCCAAGAAAAGGAAATGTCACTTTAATGACAGTATTCTGAAAGAATTTCCATTTATACGGACAGGTCAAGATGAGGCAATTCCTCTTTTACAGTAGGTAGTGGAGGAGATCGTCTGTGGTAGAACGCCAAAAGACAAAAAACAAAGCTGCCATTACAGCCCGTGCAAGTGTACCTTCTGTTACAACCTCCTTCAAGAGGGTACAGCCCTCTCAATCAGAGTATGATTTGCCTGTACAGGAGGGTTTCTTACCACACCATCAGACCCAATCACAGTTTCAGATCATTTGACTGCACAGCATTACTGAATCGGAAGCTCTATTAGACAAAGTTCTCATGTACAAGAACAAAATGTGATGCCATAGTGACAAATGTATTTGCACCCTGGGCCATGACACTATTAACAGAAAATCTCAACCAAGCTGAGTTTGTGTCTTTGTCTGTTGGTTGTTCAAATCATGGCCATGCAAAACTGCTGTCAATAATTGTGAGGTACTGCAAGTTGCAAAGTGCTTGCGTTGAAACGAAACTTTTGGATTTTGTAGAGATGAAAGGGGAAACTTCAGCAGAGATTTCTGAGATTTTTATCGTTGTCCGGAGAGTGTCTAGAAGACAAAGTTGTATCATTCTCGGCTGACAACACGAACACCAACTTTGGGGGACTGACTTAACATGGCAGGAAGGGTTAATGTCCACACCAAGGTTAAAGAATCCCTTCAACGAGGTGATTGGCCTTGGTTGCCCAGCACATATCATCCACAATATCGCGTAAACTGCACTGTATATGGTTCCCTAAGATGTGGAGTATATACTATTTCAACATCTTTACGGTCCGTGTGGAGAGACTGTCATTCTGTGACTTTGTGGGTCAAGAGTACTACAATATTTTAGGTCACTGTAATGTCCGCTGGTTATCCATACTCCCAGCCTTAGCGCGAGTCCTCCAGATGTATGCCCCCGCCCACCCACCCTTAAAATCATTTTTGATCTCTGAGGAGAAAACTCCTGCGGTCCTCTGCAAGTTTTTTGAAGATCCCTTCGCCGAGCTGTGGCTAGCCTTTGCCCACGGAAACCTGGGTATTTTCAATGAGACAATTAAAACACTTGGAAGCCCAAGACCGTTGCGTAGTTGAGTTTGCTGCTATTCTGAGATATTTTACGGCAAACCTGACTGCAAGACGTGATGATAACTTCCTTCGAGAGCTAGAGGAAAATAGTTTAATCACCAAAGAAACGTTCCTGAGGAAATCGAAGTGCTTTGACACTGCAGTGGAGAAGCATGCCGACACTGCATGGAGAAGCATGCCGACGACCTCCAAGACCTCACCTGTCTCCTCCTGAAAAAGCAGCCTCAGCAGGTTGGAAATTGAAAAAGCAGCAGAAACCCCCATAAGAAAATGCCCTAACATTACAATTGACGAAGACATTCTTTTTGATGAGGTGTCTGGTCTCCAGGAGTTCCTTCAGGGAGTTATACTGGAGGAATGAAAGAGAGAGGATACACCTCTCATTTAGAGATGGGCTCAGTTATAAGCCATTTTCAACTAAATGAAATTCCACTCATCAACATTGCTAGATTGGCATCTGTAGTAATCTGTCTACCAGGTAGCAATGCCCCTGTTGAGAAGGGTTTTCCTTAATGAATGATATGTGGACCGCTGAGAAATCGGTTGTATCTACCATGAAGGCCCTGCTAACATTGAAGACCAACTTCAACCATCTGCCATGCCAGGATTTTATGGAGAAGCTGACCAAAAACAAACCGATTCTTAAAAAGATACACTCCTCTGGGAAATACACAGATTAGGTTAGTGCACCAGTCAGAAATCTTCAAATCAGAAAATGGAGGAGGCCTTAGTTTGAGTGAAGTGTCTGGTTGATACCCGTTTTTTACAGCTGATTATATGGATTTGCTTGATCTCAGCTATTTTGATCAGAGAAATAAAAACTCTGTTAATCAATGATTTTTTTGTTTAATTCCTTCGCAATTTAGGATAAATAGCGCGAGAAACTTTTGACTGCTGCTTTATGAATGGTAAGGGCAGTGTCTCCGTTTTAGTTTTTCCATGACAAAAACACTGCATGTTTTGGAGGATTATACGCCTCTGAACCGACGATGTCGCCGGATTTTGTCTCAGAAATCTGGTCACCTTAATATGAAAGGGAGACAGAAGAAAAGGGGCTGACCAAAGCAAACGTGGTATAATAATAATTCTGTTATGTGTAAGCAACCAGAATTAAAGTAAAGAAAACCAAAGAAAATTAAATTTATTAATATATATATATATATATATATATATATATATATATATATATATATATATATATATATATATATATATATATATATATATATATATGTGTGTGTGTGTGTGTGTGTGTGTATTGTACAAATACAAGATGCATTTCCAACTTCAATCGTATTTTCCAAAATACTTCATATCTATGTATCGTTTAGCCCACATTTGCGAGCCGAGCATGTTGTTCTGAAGAATGTATTTGAAAGTGAACGGATTCTTATTTTCTTTCTCCAGTCGTTCTTCTACTAGTCTGTCTTCCTCTATCGCCTGTTGAGTCATGACTGAAGCACGGAAAGGGAGGCAATGGGCAATAGTTTTGAGAAATGGCTGGACCTGAATGAGACAAAAACTGATGTTATTATTTTTTTTTTAATATTGTCCTTTTCCTTTTTCTCCTATTCCAAGAGGTAAGACCTATAACATTTACCACGCTTAGCTGCAAGACAAGCTTAGAAGGAACCAACCTGATTGTCTTATGTTTAAATTAAATAAATAATAAAAAGAAATTGATTTAAGATTTAAGAGAAGTTACCGGTGGGTTGCTGCCCAATCCAAGTGGATTATATATGGCCGCTAGGGTGAAACGAGAAATATCATCTATAAAAGGTGGAGGAGACCACTTTGTGACAAAAATTGAAAAACGACGGGTTAAAAGATTCCTCCGCCAATATGAATCGAAGACGGGTGTGTTGAGGAATAGTTAAAAGGGTCGGGAAACATGACAACCGGAGAATGGTAAAATGACTACAATCCAATAAAAGGTGGGCAACCGATTGGTCCCCACCGCAAAAATGACAGCAAGGGCTGATATGGGCATCACCCGATACAAGATGGCCGTGAGTAAGTCTCGTGTAGCCAATGCGAACTCGGCAAAGGGCCACCTCCAACGACCGCATTCTATGACGACTCGAGGGCCAAGAGCGAATAGAATTTTTTATTTTGTATAGTTTGGATGATGAACAGTCATCCCATTCATTCTGCCACAGTTGAAAAATATACTTTCTTATTGAAGGAAAGTAGTCCCTAAAAGGCAGAGCCGAGTTCTCAGGGGACACAGAATGTGCTGAGCGGGCCAGCCGATCAGCCTTCTCGTTGCCCAGGACCCCCACATGCCCAGGGGCCCAGCAAAAAATAATTCTATATCGGGATGTATTTTGGATCAGCCAGTTGCAAATTTCTGTGACCAGGGGATGGGACGCATTAAAAGATCTAATTGACTGTAAGACACTCTTTGAGTCGGAAAAAAATACAAAATCACTAAAAGGTGAAATTTGGATGAGTCTAAAGGCTAAAGGGATTGCTGAAAGTTCAGCGGTAAAAATGGATGCTGCTGGTGGCAAATATAGAGTTATGAATTCTCCTCCTGGGTAGATGGCTGCGGCGCCCACGCCACCGTCCGACTTAGAGCCATCCGTGTATAGTGGGAGATCGAATCGTCTAAAAACAGGCTTTTAATGATGCGAGGGTCCATGGAGGACTTCTCCAGGCTCCACATGTTGGTACATACTGTGGGGAGAGGAGCATACAGGCATCTGTAGACCTCTGATACAGGGGCTTGCTTTACTCGGCAGAGGTATCGCATGGAGATTTGAAGTGTATGGTAGGGCAAAGGGAGTACCCCACTCTCGCAGTAAAGGCTGTTGACAGGAGAAGTACGGAAGGCTCCACTAGAATGGCGAACTCCAAGGTTTCGAATGGAGTTCAGCATTTTAAGGGCTGAAGGGGAAGCCGATGAGTAAATTTGACAGCCATAATCGAATTTGGATTGAACGAGGACTGTGTATAATGTCCACAATGTTTGTCGGTCACTGCCCCACGAAGTGTGTGAGAGGACTTTCAAAATGTTTTGAGCCCGCAGACAGCCTGTTCGAAGTCGGCGTAGGTGTGGTAACCAGGATAACTTTGCATCGAGAGTTACGCCAAGGAACCGAAACTCGGAGACAAACTCTATATCTTCGCCTTGTAGGGAGATAGATGGCAGAACAAGAACCCCTCTGCCTCGGTGGAAATACATTGCTTTGGTTTTGGTCGTGGAAAAGCGGAATCCCTTAAGTTGTGCTCTTTTGGATACAGCATCGACCGCCAGTTGTAGCCGACGCGCTGCTGATGGAAGGCGAGGTGAGGAACAGTATAGTGCTAAATCATCGACAAACAGAGTTGCCGATAGACCCTCTGGGAGAGACGAAATAATATAATTGATGGCAATTATAAAACATAAGACACTTGAAACACTGCCCTGAGGAACTCCCTCCTCTTGGGGTTGCAGGTCAGAGTATGCGTCTCCAACACGTACCTTAAAGGATCGAGATGGTAAAAAACTTTGACGTATAGCTGCTTCAAGATGCCGTATCTTCATGTTGTGTCGTAGGCTTTCTCAATATCGAAAAATATGGCCAGGACTCGGTGCTTTAATGAGAAAGCTTTCCGGACCGATCCCTCGAAACGTACTAGTAGGTCAAGGGTACTATGACCTTTGGGGAAGCCACATTGAAATGGAGAGAGAAGGTGATTGGCTTCTAGGAACCAGTTTAGGCGCTCCAATATCATTTTTTTCCAGCAACTTACTCAAACAGCTGGTGAGAGCTATAGGGCGGTAGTGATCTGCATCCAACCCGTCCCTGCCGGGTTTGACAAAGGAAAGGATGATCCCAATGCGCCATGATGACAGGTAAAAACCCTTCACCCATTTAAGGTTGTACAAATCAAGCAGGAAGAGAGTAGTGTGGATGTAGGTGCCGAATCATGTCAAAATGGATCTCATCAAGGCCAGGGGAAGTAGATCTGCAATAGATGCTGAATAGAGCGTTATACGGAAGGTTAGATTTTGTTGTGAAGTTGAGAGAATGAGATTCTTCCTTTGATTTGTAGGATTGAAAAGCCTTATCGTAACGGCTGACAGTGCTGACGGCGCGGAAATGGTCAGGAAAAGCATTGCTGACCGCCAGGCCGTCATTCTCCAAGGAACCGTCTAAGTTGAGTGTGGGGGTATGATGATTAGCGTAACGGCCCCTGATCTTACCAATCCTCTTCCAGATCTTAGCAGTAGGTGTCATAGAGGAAATCAATGAAACGTATCTGCGCCATGAATTTCGGCGAGCTTGACGAAGGGTTCTTTGGCGAAGCGCACGAGCTCGGTTTCGGTCAACCTTGTTGCACAAAGTTGGGTTCTTTCGGAATCGGGCATGGGCTAACTTGTAATTTTTGATAGGTGTTGCACACGTCGAGTTCCATCAGGGCACGGTTGAGCGGCCCGTGACAGGTCGCATCCGTGGGATGGTCTGTGTTGCTGCATTGTAGATAGTCGATGTAAAAGTATTATACTGCCGCGTCCACTCCATTGAAGGTCCCCAAAGATGCATTTGTGAAGGACGCCTCTTGGAAACCTTCCCAATCTGCATGACCTAAGTCCCACTTAAGGGGGATGGTTGTATGAAGACTAACTTGAAGGGCCGACAAGACAATTGGGAAGTGGTCACTCCCATGGAGATCGTCAAGAATTGACCATCGAAATTCCGTGAAGCAATCAGGGGAACAAACAGACAGGTCAACACAGCTAAAATAGTCCGTCTGGACATGATAAGAGGTAAAATCGCCAGTATATAAAACACAAAGAAGGTCAGATAATAAAAGAGAGACTAAAACACTGCCTTTGGCATTTCGAGTGATGTCACCCCAGTATGGGTGACGGGCGTTAAAATCTCCTAGTAATAAGAATGGGGACGGCAACTGGTCTATAAGTTCTAAAAGGTCGGATCTTGACAATGATAAACAAGGGGGTAGGTAAATAGAGCAAACGGTAAAAAAACTTAGTAAGAAAAACCCTCACAGCAACAGCTTGGAGGGTAGTATGTAGGGAGATGAGAGAAACATGGTAGGATGAAGATACCATGATTGACACCCCTCCATGAGAGGGGCTTCCAGCAGGAGCAATAGAGTTGAAAGTGAGAAAACCGGGTACCGGCGGAAAGGGCCGTATACCCAACCCAGTTTATTCTCCTGGAGACAAATAACAGCGGGGTGGATAGTCGTCAAAAGAATTTTGAGTTCTTCCCACTTTGGAAGAACTCCTTGACAATTCCATTGTAAAATGGAAGATATTATGTGTGACGATTAGATACCACTGTGGATATCTTTTTCTCTTTTGAGGCCGATATTGTATTTAAGGTTCGTCCCAAAGAGCTTTGGAGACAGAGAGCTGATTTTGAGGAGCCTGCTTTTGCAGGGAGAGAGATCCTAGATGGAGCAGTAACTCAGGTTTTTTTTCGTGGGTTTTGGAGAACCGATCGAGGCCCTTGATTGTAATTCTGGCTCGCAACCTGGCGGAAAAGGAAGATCGAGAAGGGATTTTCGGTCGGTAGATCCAGATTCATGGGTCGAGGGTATTTTCGGTGTCTGAGGAGTTGGTCCAACCGCCGCAGTTGGTGATGTTGGAGTATCAACTGCTTCCATCGGATCTTCGGTTAAAGGGTGAGCGGAACGAACAGGTGATCTGAGCGAGGTGTGTGGAGCTGGGTGTATATCTGCCATCGTTTGGATCAGGATGGGGCCTACGTCCTGTGAAGGGCGAGACGGACTTAAGGGCAGAGAATGTTCAACCATAGGGGAGGAGTCCATTGGAGATTCTCGGGGTTCGGCCGAGTCAGCTCCAGAGGCTGCCCGCTTATTGGTGGTCAATGACCCAGGAGATCAATCCTTTCTCTTACCACTGGGCTTTGGGTCTCAGGGCCGGGTGGATGAACCTTCACTGGTCGATGTTGAGGATTCATTCAAATAGCGTCTGATGTCTTCAAGTGTCTCGCCCTGAGCGTCTCTCCCAGCTAGAGCTGCTGGAGAGAGGGGGGCTACATTGGTTATCTCGGTGTGAGAGCGATGCTTCGACTGCATATTCTGAATGTTTTCGACGCTGCGAGTAGATCTAGGGTGAAGTGCTTCAGGCTGGTCGGAACTCACGCGTGATGGTCGGTTTCGTCCAGCGTCACGTAAAAACGTCAGAGAAGGGCCGGCCGAGTGGCGAGGTTTGTGCTCGGGCACGCTGACGGGCCTCTCTTATATCTAGACGTAGGGAGTCGCGCAAAGCGAGCATCTCCTTTTCATATAAAAATATAGAGCAGAGTTTTGACGCAGCACTGTGGGTACCTCCGCAGTTGGCACAGTGGGGTGTTTTGGTGAATTCGGGGCCATGGTAGTCAGAGCTACAATTCACGCAGGAGCGAGGGTGCCGACAGGCTCGGCCAACATGTCCAAATTGATTGCAATTGAAGCAGCGTCTGGGTAATTCGATGTAGGGACTTACCGGGACACGAAGGTACCCAGCTTTAATATACTGCGGCAGTTCTTGTCGTTCAAATGTTAAAATCAGTGTGGTGGTTGGGACTTTAGTGGAGCCTAATGTTTTAGTTACCCTGTGTACGTTTGTGACACGTTGGGTACTCAGCTTACTCTGAAGGCGGGTGGGGTCGTAGTCCTTTAGTTCGTTTGAACGAACGACACCTTTGACGAAATTCAGACGCGGATGTGGCGAGACAGTTATTGGAATTTCAGCTATCGAAGATAGATTTCGCACAAGGTTGTGTTGAGAGTGGGATGACATCTCGACTACGACATCACCACTTCCTCTTGACCACATCCGGCGGGGTTCACCACAGCGGGACTCAAAAGATTCATTGATGTCAAACACATCGGCTAGCCATTGCAAAAAGAAAAAAACACTTCGCATTCTCCCTCGGGGCTCCCCACCATGGAGGCCTACAAGGGCCCGGCACTACTGCAACTATACAATCAGTTACGTCCGGTATGTCCTCTAGGAGAATGGATACGGATCCACCACACCATCTTTATAACCCTAAGAGGCTGCCCGAGTTCTCGTACGCACGGAGAAAAGGGGCCAACGATGGGTTTCTCCTTGGGCATTCGGTAGACGAAGGTGGTGGAGATGCCCAGCGTCTTTCACCTTCATGAAAGAACAATTCGGAATCAATCCATTAAACGAGCAGAGGTCGGGTATTGATAAGGACCACTAGATAGGTGAAGGAAGAGGGGGAAATAAAGGGCAGTGGAAGAGCGTAATAGAGGAGGAAAGAAAGAGGGGCATGTTAAAAGTCTTGTTGGCAGTACCATGGGTCCCCTAGGGGGCCCAGGGCTGACCCCCATCGCCACGAGAAGGCCAGAGTCTCTCTGGGAACAACCCCTGAAGAAAAGATGCCAGAGAGGGAGGGGGAAAAGAAATTGAGGTAATCAATGAGATGATTCCTACTCAGACGTCAGTCCTCAATATGGCAGCGAGGGTATAATAGAATCTCAAAAAACAAGTGCACTCAAAATATTATGAAGTTAAACACCATTGTAGGATACTCATGTGACAAATAATATGTTTATAAAGTTGAGCAAGAATCCTTTTAAATGTATTGGCAGTACGAAAATTACAATATTTCTACAAAAATAAACCACGATCTACAGAACGAACCTCTTTGAAAGAGCATTTCCCAGCTACTTCAATAATGACCCTCTTTGCTTTGACTGGGGTCGTATAGAATGAGATATTGCCTTTTCCCATGCCCATTCGCTTTCCGATGCCCTTCTTTGAGTGGGCTTTCCAAGGGGAGTCGATTCTCCAGATGGCGAACATCTTTTTAGGATTAAGTTTGGCGTTGACTATTTTCCGAATCATCTCAAAATGACCATGACGCATGAAGCCACCTTGCTCAGCCTGAAAAACAATTTACACCTTCAACAAAGATCTTTTTCCAAAAAGGGGGGTCAGCACGCTTCAACACCACTAAAACACGCGTCCATCCTACCCGCTTTAATCTTATTAAGCACAGGGCTTATATGAGAGGCAGGAAGAATACCCATAGCGTCTTCAGGTGGGTGTCGTAAAAGGCAATTAAAATTAAGCCCACAGGCCTTTTTTTTTTTTTTTTTAAAGAGCCCATCAGGCGATTGCCTTCAAAGGTGAAATTAAAATTTCAGCGTAGTAATAGGCGACTTTAGAATACCCCAAACCAAACTAGACAAAAACCAAATTAATCAAAAAGTAAGAAACCGAAAACAGGGAATTTATTCCTCCTAGCACCAATCTGGCGACTGCCTAAATGGGCATAAGACGACATACTTAATTACAAAAGCAAAAAACAAGAAACAAAGCAAAAGCAAGTGGAAGAAAGCACATTCCGGTGTCGGGGGGAGACCTGCCTCCCCCAAACGGAGAATCAAATAAAATGGATAAGATCACACGTCCTGAGTACAAGGGACAAGCGGTAGGGACCCCACTCGCTCGGGACATGTAACATGCGCAAAGATCACCCAGCATGAGACATTCAACAAGAATGAGCCGAACACACGGGGACAACGCAATCGTCGCACATGGGAGCACTTCATCAAATGGCGGTGCATCATGCGAATGTACCTAATTAAAAAAAAAGGGCAGAAGGCAATCTGAAACAATCGCGGAATTGGAGTGTAGGTCCATGGAAACAGTCGCTGCCTGGGTTCCTGCCATATAATCGGAGAGAGGAAGAGCGAAACGCTGGTCTAGTCGCCCACTCCTCACGAACTCTTTGGCTTCCTCACAGCAGAAGATAATCTCGACATCCACCCGGCTGGCGAAAAACGTGTCATTACACATACCGCGAACCAGGGGATGTGGAGATTCCAATGCCCCAAGAGCACTCAAGGTACTTTGTGAGTAGCTAAAGATCACAAGCCGGTCTCCGAACCAGGGACGACGCGTTCTCTCTCGTACTTAGCGGTGTATTGCAACCAGATCGGCCGCGAAGAGAGACGCAGCGCCTGGCAGAGCCCCTCTGACTTCAAACAGAGGATACAACGTGGAAACCGATCACTCCTGGGACTTGGAGGAATCCGTATACATTGGCACGGATCCAGCGTGACATGATGTGCGCTCCCAAAAGGCCGAACGTAATACTTCCAGTGCTGTAGAAGCTTTGGGAGCAGAGACGTGGCAACAAATAGTCAAAGGTGGTACCCTTCAGGGTGACGTCCTGGTCAGAATAAGGGGCGCCACCGGACCGAGAGCTACACAGAGCTGTCGAAGGAGTTTCCGAGCCCAAAACCCAAAGGGCTTAGGTGACTAGCCACTCGGAGGCATAAGCACCGTCGAGATCGGCTGCGAATGCAGAGCTGTTGGTTCACTGAGGAAGACGGCGGGCTAGCGCGTACAAGCAAATAATGCACGGCGCAAGGCGAGTGACTCTCAATGTGGGTCGTGCGGAAAACGGCTGGAGTGATCTCTTCCCGGTTTGCGAAAAAAGAGCAAGTTAGCCATTCGCCAGGACTCTGGGAGCATACTCTCTGCCCAAGTCCTGTTGAACAAATCTAACAGAAAGGCCATGCCTCGCTCACCCAGGTATTAAAGCATGGGATACGGGAGATCGTCCGGAGCAAGAGTGGTGTCCAGTTGGCAGCCTTCAGGGAAATCACGACGCGCATTGAATGCTGGCGGGGCAGCATCCCGGCTAGAGAATACGGAAAAAGCGGTCGCGAAAGATTCCTCCACGGACGCAGGGTCAGAGAATGCGGTCCCATACTCATGGAGAACGGGAGAGGGGTCCTGCGATAACTTGCCCCAAATCCTTTCGACTCTCTTTCACACCTCTGCTAGAGGGGTCTTCCTGTTAAGTGAAGACACGTATGCCCGGCAGGAAGAGCGGCGGGCGTGCTTCGAAACATACAAGAACCTAGCTCTAGCTCAATCAAATTCACCGATAGTGAAGTCGTTTGAGGGCCGTCTCACACTTTGCTGATCACTACGGGAGTGGTCGGCGTGCAAAACGGCCAGACGTTCTAGGAATTGTAGTTAGGTACACGGCGATGAGGTTGCCGGAGAACTCGGCGGCTTCATCCGTTGACCTATACTCCTCGACAGGGACAGAGAAATCAGTCATTTCCTGACATGAGGACCGCCGCGCCTGTGCCAATCACCGCCGAGAGAGCTCTCAGACAGCAGCGGCGCAGAAAATGATATTTAAATGGGAAATTGATCATTACCATGGAGGTCATCGACTACCCACCACCCCCAAATCAGTCTGTGCATCCGGAGAGAACAGATATAGACCAAGACAGGAAAATGAAGCGGTTCTCGGGCACCTCAGGGCACTTTGTGAGTCGCTATAGATCACAATCCGGTCTCCGAACCAGGCACGTCGCGTAATCTCCCGTACCGAGTGGTGTATTGCCACCAGCTCGGCCGTGAAGACAGACGCAGCGCCGGAAGAGCCCCGATGACTTCAAACAGAGGGGATACGGCGTGGAAGCCGACCCCCTCTTGGGACTTGGAGCCATCCGTATACACTGGCACGGTTCCAGCGTGACACGATATGTGCTCCAAAAAGGTCGAACGCAATACTCCCGGCGCAGTACAAGCTTTGGGAGCAGAGGCGTGGCGACAAATAGCCAAATGTGGTACCCTCCAGGGTGGCGTCCTGGGCAGAACCAGGGGCGCCACCGGCCCGAGAGCTATATCTACCTCTCGAAGGAGTTTCCTGGCCCTAAACCCAAAGGGCTTAGGGTATGACTGGCGTCTCTCGGCGGCATAGGCACCATCGAGATCAGCTGCGGATGCAGTGAGAGCTGTTGGCGACTGAGGGAGGCGCCGGGCTCGCGCGTACAGGCGAGTGATGCAGTGCACGCGGCGCAGAACGAGTGGCATCGACCAACAGGCTCTCAATGGGGAAAGTGCGGAAGGCACCGGTCGCAAGGCGAAGGCCGGTGTGGTGGATCGAATCCACCTTCCGCAATAAAAGCTCGGCTGCGGATGCATAAAACTCGCATTCGTAGTCGAGCTTCGAACGAACAAAGGATCGATAAAAAAGTAGGGCAGTAGCCCTATGAGCGCCCCAAGCGCTGAACGTCAAGGAACGGAGAATGTCCATGGCGCGGGTACAAGAGACCCTAAGGCTGCGAATATGAGCCTCCCAGGTGAGGCGTCGGTCGAATACAAGACCAAGGAAACGGTGCGACTCCACCACATCCAGGAGCACCCCATTAAGAAACAAATCTGGGTCGGGGTGAAGCCGTGGATGGCGGCAGAAGTGCACCACCTTAGTCTTGGCCAAAGAAAACCGAAACCTGTGCGCTTCGGCATAGCGAGAGACGCGGTTCAATGCCTGTTGGAGTCGACGCTCCAGAGTTGGCATCTGGGCCGCGCCAAAACAGATCGAAAGGTCGTCCACGTAGAGCGTAGCGAGAACATCTTCCGGCAGCACCGAGGTGACGCCGTTGATGCTCAGGGCAAAGAGTGTGACACTGAGGACACTTCCCTGCGGGGCACCCTCTTCCTGCTCCTTTGGGCCGGAGAGAGCTCCCCCCACCCGTACGCGAAATCGACGATCTCGCCAAAATTCAGATATAAAAATTGGGAGGCGTCCCCTCGCCCCCATCGTGTGGAGAGTCTCCATGATACCGTATCACTATGCGGTATCATAGGCCTTCTCCAGATCGAAAAAGACCGTGGCGTAGTGCTGTCTACGAAGGAAAGCCTCGCAGACGGCATTTTCCAGTCGGAGCAGAGCATCCGACGTGGAGTGGAACTTGCGGAAGCCGCACTGTGCGGAAGACAGATGGCCTCCGGTGTCCAGGAAAAAGGCTAATCTAACATTTACCAATTTCTCCATCAACTTGCACACGCAAGAGGTTAGAGAGATTGGGCGGAAACCGGTCGGAGTAGAGTGATCTCTCCCCGGTTTGCGAAAGGCGAGCACAGTACCGATTCGCCAAGAGTCTGGGAGAAGACCTTCCACCCAGATCCTGTTGAACAAATCTAACAGAAAGGCCATGCCTCGCTCACCCAGGTGTCGAAGCATGGCGTACGGGACATCGTCCGGACCATGGGCGGTGTCCGACCACGAAGCGAGGGCGGAGCGCAACTCACTCACAGTAAACTTGTCGTTGAAGGGTTCTCCGCCTCTGGAGGTAAAGTCCAGCCGGCGGCCTTCCGCGACATCACGACGTGCATTGAATGCTGGCGGAGCAGCATCACGGCTAGAGAATGCGGAAAAAGCGGTCGCTAAGGATTCCGCCACGGACTTGGGGTCCGAGATTGCGGTCGCATTCTCCTGGAGAACGGGAGGGGGGTCCTGCGAGAACTTGCCCCGAATCCTTTTGACTCGCTTCCACACCTCAGCTAAAGGGGTCTTCCCGTTAAGTGAAGACACGTATGCCCGCCAAGAAGAGCGGCGGGCGTGCTTCGAAATATACCGGAACCTAGCCCTAGCCCGACGAAATTCAGCGACAGTGAAATCGTTCGGGCGGCGCTTATAGCGCATGTAGGCATAACGCTTCTGTTTGAGGGCCGTCTCACACTCGGCCGACCACCATGGGAGTGGTCGGCGTGCAAAACGGCCAGACGTCCTAGGAATAGTAGTCAGGCCCACGGCGATGAGGTTGCCGGAGAAGAACTCAACGGCCTCATCTACCGACCTAAACTCCTCGACTGAGATAGAGAATTCAGTCATTTCCTGAAATGCAGGCCACCGCGCCCGCGCCAAGCACCACCGAGGTGGTCTCTCAGGCGGCAGTTGCCCTGAAAATTATATTTGAATGGGAAAGTGATCACTACCATGGAGGTCATCGACCACCCCCCAATCAAAATCAGGCTGTGCATCCGAAAGGCACAAAGATAGGTCAAGGCAAGAAAATGAAGCGGTTCTCGGACAGTGATGCGTAAACTCATCCACGTTTAGGACACCCATCTCAAGCTCTTCGATCAGATCGGCAAGGACTTGTCCCCTGGGATTTATGGAGTAATCTCCCCAGAGAGGATGCCTGCCATTCAGATCTCCAAGCAAGAGATAGGGCCTCGGCAACCGTGCCACGACGCGGCGGAAGTCCCCCGCGTCGAAGTCAGCTGACGGTGGAATGTACGCAGAAATGATAGTATACCTCCTATCTAGGTGCAGCTGCACAGCCACTGCCTGAAAGGAGGTATCTAAAGAGAAAGGAAGAACGGAGAAATCATGCCGGGTATAAACCGCGCATCCTCCAGCCCGGCCATCCGGCGGTGGTGGGGTCGCAAGACCCTTATACCCCGGGAGGGCAGGCAGGGGGCACGCGCCTAGCATGGTCTCCTGTAAAAAGATAGCTAACGGGGAACGGGACGAGACGAGCCTCCGCAGCTCCTCCCAGTTGGCCCGGAGTCCACGGCAATTCCATTGAAGGAATATGCCGTCAGGCCTAGCTCGGAGGAGACGCGAGGGCCCTCCTCGAACTGAAGACCCTCACGGGAATGGCCGTACGCTTCCCGGGGGCAGAACCCCGGGCGCTGTTGGCGGGACAAAGCGCTGTCGCCTTCGAGGACTTATTGGGGGAGGTTGGGCTCGCCATGCGAGTCTTTTCTTCCCTCCGCCTCGAAACCTTAGGCGGGCGTTGCGGCTTCGGAGGCGGGGGAACCCCCTCTTTTCGAGGAACCACCGTCTCCGAGCCACTCGCTCCACCTCGGGGCGTGGGCGAAGGAGCCGAAGCTCCTTTGTTGCTGTCCTCCTTTCGGGGGACAGCGTTAGGAACCCTGGAAGATGGCCTAGCGATCATCTTCAAGGGTGTTGCCTCCTGTGAGTCTAACGACTCTGTGGAGGCGCGTGGCCGTTTCGCCTTAAGGGTAACGGTCACGCTGGGGGAAGAGGGGGGAGCCCTGGTTTTAGCCGGGGCTGGGTGTGAACCCTTTTTGCCGCCAGCTTTACCAGGGGAGCGCCCGGGTGTAGTAGAGCCCGCAGAAGGGCTCCGAATGGGCGCGAAAACAACCATGCTCGTTGGCCTGGATGGGCCAGGAGCAGAGGGTGCTTTTCTAACTATTGAGGCATATGACGTCCCAGGCAGAGCCGGGCGCGCCATGACCAAGTCCTTAGCCTCTCGGAATGAGAGTCTATCCTGGGCCTGAACGGCCAGGATTTCTTTCTTAAGGAGATATGCACCACATTGCTTCGAAGAAGCAGGGTGCGGCTCTCCGCAATTGACACACTTGGCCACACACAATTTGGACTTATCGTGTGCGACCTTGGAGCAATTTACACAGACTTCGGGTGACCCCGATTTTGCACGTCTACATGATCGATTCGTATGGCCGAAGCGGTGACAGTAATAGCACCGCCGCGGCAGTGGCACGAATGCCTTCACGCGGCAGTGGTACCAACCGGCACGCACCGACTCAGGGAGCTTGTCACAGTCGAACGTGACGAAGAGTGTAGGGGTGGGTCTCGAGGCCCCTCCCTGTTTTCTCATCACACGTTCGACCTTGACCGCCCCATGGTCGGCCAGCTCTAGGGTGATGTCCTCAATGGAGTAGTCAAGGAGTTCCCTCGCATAAAGTACTCCTTTCACAAAGTTCATGGTAGAGTGCGGCGTCACACTCACCGGGGTGCCATGAAGTGTCCGAAGAGCACTTATCTTGGCCGCCTCGGCGGGATTCGCCGCATTCGCCAGAAGGCTCCCGTCCGAGAAACGGGTTACCTTCGGCTCTCTACCAATTGCACTAGCTAATCCTCTCCTCTGATGGATCATGTTGCCCTTGGACAACATGGTGCCATCAGTGGAGCGAATAACGAGGAAGCGTTTGAGGCCAGCGGGCTCGAAAACGCCAGGTAACCTCTGAATCAGGGGCCCCGATGTCATCGAGGCTCCACCCTGTGCATTCTTGGTGTTAGTCTTAGTCAGGGGCTCCGCACACGAGGGGGTAGAGGGGCGGGATGTGCCGATCTTGACTTGGTCGCCTACCAAAGTGGTAGCAGACCCATCCGTCCCCGCAGCCCCCGCGGATGGAGAGGAGCCCCGAGTCTTTTTAGTCTTTTTCTTTTTAGGAGAGGAGGGAGGGGAATGAACCCGCTTCTCACCTCCACCGGCAGAAGCCCCCATGCCAGATGGGCCGGCCTCAGCCAGGTCCCTCTCCGAAATGGAGAAGTTCCTGGTAGTCGTAGGGGCACCTGTCGGAGGAGATCCCTCCCCTCCTTTTACTGCCTCAGAGCCCTCGGCCGTTTGAGGGGGACCTTGCATAGGGGCGGATTCAGGTTCGGTGCTTGGCGCCGAGCCCGGATTCCCCCCCCATGGAAGGCCCTACCGTCTGAGGCTGGGTCTCCTCAAGGACCATGTCTATCACAGGAGGGGCCTCCAGTTGGCCATCCCCCCCCAGGACATCGCAGGTCCCCTTGGCAGTGTCGCCAGTCTTGTGTGGGGAGGCACAGGCCTTGACCCCGGCAAGGTTTAAAATTCTTGCCAGCAGGTCTTTTGAGGGAAGCGACCGAAGGGGCCTGGCTTCCCTCTCCCCCCTAAGGGAGTTTGCCCTACCGAGCCGCTTGCACGAGGGGCGGTCGGCAATGGGCTGCCTGCTGGCTTTCTTGGCATTCCCCTTAGAAAGCAAAGGAGGGACTGCCGCTGGAGATAGGGAGGTGCCCGAAAGCACCTCCAGAGAAGGGGGTGAGGGGGAGTCCCCTACACCCGTAGGCGTAGGAGAGGAGTAAGCCTCCTCTCCAATTAAAGAATTATGGAGGGTCCCTTGCGCAAGCACAAGGGGGAGACCCATTTTCTCGGTGGAGCTGCCCGAGGGCGGCTCCGTTGATTTTCTTGGGGAAGTTGGGGCTTGGGTTTTTTTGGTTTTTTTGTCATACATGGGCATGGTGACCCTCTTTTTAATACGGGACGCAATAGCTCATCACCTCTCGTAGTTGCCCGCACTGCGAGAGGTGATTACAAGCCCGGCAGAGCCAGGCGCCACCATTCGGGACCACCCCTCCCGCCTGGTGGCCTGGCAGTCCATCGGCATGGCGGCTCCACCTTGGACACGGCGTAAAATTGATAGAATGTGAAGAGGAGAGGAAAGGGGATGTGAGGAAGGTATGGGTGGGGATGAAGCAGGTTGTTAAAAAAAACCCATCCCGAACCGGAGCTCAGGGGTTAGGGAACAATGCCCCCTCTCCCCCCAGCCCCGATCCGGGGTGGTTGGCTTGAGAAGAAGGTCAGCATCTACCCTGTGAAATTAGAGGCTGACCAGAGAAAGTTGTGGGAGAGGTTGTATGAAAAGCGACGAGGTAGGGGAGAAATCGGGCTATCTGAAGGAAGGAAGAGAGGCTAAGCTGGGGCCGGACGGAGCGCTGGATCCCGTCAGCACGGCGGCCAGGATGGCAAATCGCCGCGCCCCTTACGGGGAGAAGAGAGAGAAGGGGATGGGCATTAGGCAAGTGAAGTAAGTCATTGGATACATTTAAAAATTGAATAGTTCAAGCAGTATGATTTATGAACAAATACTTTATGTTGTGTACTAAGCAGAAAAGTCACAAATGGTTTTAATGCTATCAAGTCATCTATATTCTAATTAAAAACTTAACAGCTGGTGATGGATTTCCCACGCGAAAAGATGGAAAATGAAAAAACTTACCACAATACCATATTGTCTATGGATGAAATCTGTATGAACTTCCTCCTCCCCACGAAGAAGGTATCCAGCCATGGGCATTTTTCGCATAACTGTAGGTAGAGGAGGCAACTTGGGCATTGCTGGTAGCTTTTGTTTCTCAGGGGGTATTTCAATTCCTTTGGAGAAAAAAAAATATAATAAATTTGTAAATATTCTTTTTTATTGAGTTATAGTAAACAGCTCAGAAACAATGTTGCAAAAAGATGCTATGTTGTTTGGGATAGAAAATATTGTTTAAATTGTATAATTTTTTTAGCAGGAATCAAGCAACAGCCTACTACAGACTAAGTCGCCGTAATCATCCATATAGCCCAATGCTAATCTAGATAAAAAAAGGTGCATAGGACACCCAGAAAAATAAAATTATTAAAAAAAGCCAGAAAACAAAACAAGAAGGAAGCACATTTTGGCATCAGGGGGAGGCCCGCTTCTCCCAGGTGCAGCATCATGGGAGAAAGAGACTCAAATAAAAAGGAGGCCAGCCTCCTCCAAAAAGTCAGATAGGCCATAAGACTGTGCATGAATCTATTCAGATTAAGAGGAGAAAATGGAAGTGACCATACTCATCAAGACTGGGACATTAAATAAGAATGTGTCGAAGAGTGGGGGGGAAGAAAGCAAGGTACAGCCAAATACTCCATCAAATGAGGGTGCAGCCAGCAAGTGTGCCCAATTCCAAGATGAGAGAAAGCAACTTGGAGCCATTGAAGTATTGTGGGGTAGGTTCCTAAAAATAGCCACAGCATAATGGCACGCAACTTTAAATTCCCCTCAGCTGTCTTCCATCTTCTTTGCGAAGCTGCCCTGATTCCTGACATGTAGTCGGTGTGAGGAAGAGCGGAACGCTGGTCCGGTCGCAGAGGCGCCCTCATTCCCCGCAATTCCTACATGTCCAGGAACCCAGCAGAAGATAATCTCGACATCTGCCCGGCTCGCCAAAACCGTGGCGTATCGGATATCGCGAAGCAGGGGATGGGGAGATTCCAATGCCCCGAGAGCACTCAGGGCGCTTTGTGAGTCGCTATAGATCACAATCCGGTCTCCGAACTGGGCACGTCGCGTAATCTCCCGTACCAGTGGTGTATTGCCACCAGCTCGGCCGTGAAGACAGACGCAGCGCCTAGGAGCCATCCGTATACACTGGCACGGTTCCAGCGTGAAACGAGGTGTGCTCCAAAAAGGTCGAACGCAATACTACCGGTGCTGTACAAGCTTTGGGAGCAGAGGCGTGGCGACAAATAGCCAAATGTGGTACCCTCCAGGGTGACGTCTTGGGCAGAACCAGGGGCACCACCGGCCTGAGAGCTATACCTAGTTCTCGAAAGTTTCCTGGCCCTAAACCCAAAGGGCTTAGGGTATGACTGGCGTCTCTCGGCAGCATAGGCACCGTTGAGATCAGCTGCGGATGCAGTGAGAGCTGTTGTAGGGGCACCGGTCGAGGAGATCCCTCCCCTCCTTGTACTCTCCTCGGAAACCCTAGCCGTTTCAGGAGGACCATGCATAGGGGCGGATTCGGGTTCGGTGCTTGGCGCCGAGCACGGATTCTCCCCCATGGAAGGCCCTACCGTCTGAGGCTGGGTTGCCTCAAGAACCATGTCTATCTCAGGGGGGACCTCCAGTTGGCCATCCCCCCACCCCCCAAGGCATCGCAGGTCCCGTTGGCATCATTGTCACTTGTCAGGTGTGTGGAGGCACAGGCCTTGACCCTGGCAAGGTTCAATATTCTTGCCAGCAGGTCTTTTGGGGGAAGCAAACGAAGGGGCCTGGCTTCCCTCTCCCCCCTAAGGGGGTTTGCCCTACCGAGCCACTTCAATAGCGAGCGGTTGGCTATGGGCTGCCTGCTGGCTTTCTTGGCAGTCCCCTTGGAAAGAAAAGGAGGGACTGCCGCTGGAAGCAGGAAGGTGCCCGAAAGCACCTCCAGAGAAGGGGGTGAGGGGGAGTCCCCTACACCTGTATGCGTAGGAGATTAGTAAGACTCCTCTCCGGTTAGAGAAGTTTGGAGGGTCCCCTGCACAAGCACAGGGGAGGACCTCCATTTTTAGGGGGTGAGCTGCCCGAGGGCGGCTCCGTCGATGTAGAAGCGGAAATTAAGGGGAGATTTTTATTTTTCTCATCATTGGGCATGGTGACCCTAAATTTTCTACGGGAAGCAATAGTTCATCACCCCTCGCATTAACCCACACTGCAAGGGGTACGTACAGGCCTGGCAGAGCCAGGTGCCGACATTCAGGACCACACATACCACCTGGTGGCCTGGCGGTCCATCAGCATGGCAACTCCACCTTGGACACGGCGTAAAATTGATAGAATGTGAAGAGGAAAGAAAAGGGATGTGAGGAAGGTATGGGTGGGGATGAAGCAGGTTGTTAAAAAATAGCATCCCGGACCGGAGCTCAGGGGTTAGGGAGCATTGTCCCCTCCCCCCTCAGCCCCGATCCGGGACGGTTGGCTGAGAAGAAGGTCAGCATCTACCCTATGAAATTAGAGACTGAGCAGAGAAAGTTGTGGGAGAGGTTGTAGGGGAGAAATACAGGCTATCTGAAGGAAGGAAGAGAGGCTAAGCTGGGGCCAAACAGAGCGCTGGATCCCGTCAGCATGACGGCTAGGATGGCAAATCGCCGCGCCCCTTACGGGGTAGAAACAAAGAGGAGGTGAGGAAGATGTGGTTGGGGATAGAGCAGGTTATTTAAAAACCCACCATCCCAAAATGGAGCTCAGGGGTGAGGGATCATTGTCCCCTCCCCCCTCAGCCCCGATCAGGGATAGTTGGCGAGAAGGTCAGCATCTACCCTGTGAAATTAGAGGCTGACCAGAGAAAGTTGTGGGAGAGGTTGTATAAAAAGTGAGGAAACAGGGAGGAGAATACAAGTGTCTGAAGGAAGGAGAAGAGGCTAAGCTGGGGTCGGACGGGGTGCTGAGTCTCGTCAGCACGGCAGCAAGGATGGCAAATCGCCGCGCCCCTTACACGGTCAAGGCTAGAGAAATCAGTAAAAGCGGTCGTGAAGGACTCCGCTACGGACACGAGGTCCAAGATTGTGGACCCATTGTCCTTGAGAACAGGAGCGGGCTCCTGCAAGAAATTTCCTGAATCCTTTTGACTTGATTCCACACCACTGTACCATTAAGTGAAGACATGTATGCCCACCTGGAAGAGCGGAGGGTGTGCTTCAAAATATAGTGGAACCTAGTGCCCTATGTCGATGAAATTCAGACAGTGAAGTCATTCAGGCGACACTTATAGCGCATGTAGGATTATCGTTCCATTGAAAGAATATGCACTTCAGGCCTAGCTCTGAGGAGATGCAGAACTCAGGGCAGTGTTGGCTGAACAAGGTACTGACAGTGCTGATGCTTTTGAGGAGTTATCGGAGAAGGTTGGGCTCGCTATGCGAGTCTTTTCCTCCCTCTATCTCAAAACCTTTGGCTGGAGAGGATGGCTTCGGAGGCGGGAATCTCTACTTTGGAGGATCCACCATCTCCGAGCCACCCAGTTCCCCCTTGAGGGGAGGGGTCTGGAAGCCAAAGCTCCTTTGGTGTTTTCCTTATGGGGGCAGCTTTAGGAGCTCAGAAGACTGAGTAGAACGACTCCTCCTGTGAGTCATTCTACTCAGTGGAGGTGCGGACCGTTTCGCCTCACGGAAAACAGTCATGCTGGGGGAGCCTCGATTTCAGCTTAGGCTGGGTGTGCCATCTATAGAGCAAATAACTAGAAAGCGTTTGAAGCTAGCATGTTCTAAGACAGCAGGAATTCTGTGAGTGAGGAGCCCCATGTCTTCAAGGCTCAGCTATGCGCACGTGCTATTTTGGTTGTCTTGGGATCCCTACCTGTGTTCAGATATGTCCATCTAGGCCTGGTCTCTTGCCAAAATGGCGATGGACCCATCCATCCCCTCAGTCCCCGGGGATGGAGGGGAGGAGGGTGGAGAATGAACCTGCTTCTCTCCACCCATGAAAGGGGCCCTTTAGGCCAGATGGACCAGCATTAGAAAGATCCTTGTCCAAAATGGAGGTTTTAGCTGTCAAAGGGTCACCAGTCGGGGAGTTCTCTCCTCTCCTGTGAGTCTTCAGGAGCCCAAACCAGCTATGTTTGATGGTCCCATTCAGCAGTTCAAAGATCAAAATTTCATCAGGACTATGTCAGAACTAAAAAAAGAATGCTTGATTATCATTCAAAGAGATTGTAAAAAAGTTCAAGATCTAACTCAATGAAATTTGTGTTCCCAAGTTTAATCTGTACACAGACTGAACAACCAGGAACTATTTTTCAAAAATACAAATTGTAATGCTTTCAAAGTGTGATTTGCTGCAATTGACACACTTAGCTTTAGAAAAAATATTTCTTGTGTGTAGCCTTAGAGCAGGTTACAACATATTTGTAGATGACCCAACTTGTCATGTTAGGTTTTAGCTGTAGCAGGGAGCCTTTACACAGCAGGTGATGGCTCATGATTGGATGAGCAGTGGGCCTGTACTTAGATAGGCATGCTCAGCAGTTTGGCAGATGAAAAATTATGTAATTCTAGACTTTCCTACCCCTTTGATGCATCTTGCTTTTTGCCTGAAAATCAAGCATGTTACAGGAAGCTTAACTTTCTCAAGAAACACCTGGAATTAGGTCTTTGTGTTTAACCCCCCTTTGGCTTTGGACATCTGAAAATTAAAAAATATGTAAGGTAAATAATGAAAATAATCTAATCAGCAAAATGCCACCTACACAAAATGTAATGCCAACATGCACAATATATCACTGAAAAACATCAACAATAGACTACTAACAAAAGTGTAACACAGGAATCTATACTCTTCCTCGATAATCTCCCTGCCTGCAACCTCTACACATGAAATATACACAAGTAGCATGAGATTTACAACAGTACCTCATCAGATTCAAAATCTGTCTGCAATAGAACCTGCTGACTCTCACTTAGTCTTCTACATCTTGGAGTATGACACCCCCATGTTATCTGGTCAAACACATTGCTCCACTTATAAAACACCAATAGTACTTGGGAGCATCCTTGACATGGACCAAGCTTCTAATAACAACCATCAGAACACAAATCATACAAAATGAACACACTGATCACTCACAGTTACCACTTTTGGGAAATCAAAGGAAAACAAAGCCAAACAGCTTGTTATGCGATGACATTGTAGCTTTCAATAAACAACACTGTAATCTCCATAGAAGGCAGTTTCTTAAAACCAAAACAACATAGGACAACCTTGCCCTACTTACAAGACCCATGCCAGTCTCAAAAAAATCTGCAAAACTTCAAAGTCATACATTACACTAAGATGCTCCAGAGTATTCCACCACCCAAAACCCAGGTCTCTATTGTGCACATGATACGAGCCAACAATCCAATTTCTGCTACAAACCACTTCTTAAATTTTCCCACCAGACACCCTGACCAAAATCACCACTGCAATGCTCTTTGATCCAAACTCAACATATAACACTATATGGCTTGACCAACACCAACATCTCCACTCATTGCCAAGAGGCCACAACATACCCAATAATTATCAATGTGGCTGGTCTAAGATTTGGCATAAAAAAATAACTCAAATGAAACAAATTACCAGCCTCAATATTTTTTTTAATATCTTTGGAAATAAATCTTGAAGCATTATACAAAAGAAAATTAAGAATTTTCTTGTTATTTGCATATAATAATAATAGTTTAGAAAAAATGGGGGAGGGGGGACTGCCAAATGATGCAAGAGCATCGCACTCAACAAAACTGATTGTCATTAAGAGGTAGGAAAATGGATGAGGGAGAATGGGAGGAGAAAATTGCAATTTCTCTTCATAAGAGAAATTGAGTGGCAAAGATAAAGGAGAAAAGACTAAATACAGGACCAGAAAATTATGTAACATACCTTTGTAGGAAGGAACAGTTTCAGGAACCCTCCTCAATGAACGTGTGATGACATAACCTAAAAAATAATTAAACTCCTCTTTATTATGTTTAGAAGTCTATTGTAGACAAAGCAAAAAATACACAGGTATAAAAGAACCTTCTAAAGAGCACCTAAGTAATCTATAAAATTAATTTAAAGATTATAGGAATCCCTGGGTAGCAAAGACAATGCTATCAGCCCAAAGTTAGCAAGAAAGTTTTTATGTAATATAAAATGTAAAGCTTTAAGGTTTATACAATTCATTGACAGAAAACATCTAAAAGGATGTATGTATTGATAAATATACCACCAATATATACATATATTGAAGTGAAAAGTGAATGCATTCTTTCTTTGTATGAGCAAAAGCTATAGGCCAGTTGTGGTTGACATGCAAACTAGTAAACCATTTGGGAAGGGATAAATCGTTTTGCATGTTGGTCCCATTAGCCCCATTAGCTCAGTGGTAGAGGACTGGTCTAGATAAGCAGAGGTCTAAGATTTGAGTCTTTGTCAGGGCAATATTTTTGTTTTTCTCAGGGCTTTTTCAGGTTTATCTCCTGTAAGATGTTTTCCTGATCTGTCTACTCTTTGCACACACTTCCTTTATCAGGCAGCATCAGTCTGAATGTGGTAGATGCTTGCTATTTTGCACACCAACCAGATTTCGCTGATAGCTTCCAGTCGTACAAAGAAAGGATGCATTCACTTTTCACTTGAATATATATATATATATATATATATATATATATATATATATATATATATATATATATATATATATATATATTATTAAAGACCAGGTCAGCTTTGATTAACTTTCTTCTTTGCTTCTCTAATTTTCTTATAATATTTTTAGCCTTGTGAAAGGTTATGAATAAGGGTTCCAATATTCATAATGAATTTGCAGCCGAGCTTTCAGTCACATTTGACCATCTTCTGAGCGAAATTATTTTACAGTGTTTAGACATCTCAAAACCGTACATTTATATACTTAGGTTAATCCTGCATTTAGAGATAATACTGAAAGGTCAAAGAATGTGAAGATCAAAAATGGGATGGGGTCAAGGTTCATATTAGGACACCTGGGCAATGAGAGTTTTAAGCTCCTATGTGTAGCTGTCTGTTGACCATTAAGCCTCAGTCTCTCTTCTTGGATTAAGATAGCTTCCATGATGTGAAGGTGGGTGCAGTTAGTTCTCTGTTTGATTATGGTGTTCTCCACTAAAATTTCTCTTGAGAGATGGGTTCCATGTTGCATTAAGTAGTAATTTTTGATGGTGCAATTATGCAAGTGCCTTAGTGAGTCGATGAGATAAGGATGTGTAGTTGTCATTCAAATGTATTTATTTGAAGAAGGAAGCTTACAGTCTTCATGAGAGCAGTTAAATTTGTCAATTACATTGTAGGCTTTGTTTATTTTGCTTGTGATTGCTAATTTTCTTGGTTTTGTAGTATATTACCAGTTGTAACTTTTCTTCCAGATTGATACATTTTGTATTTTGGTGTATAATATTTTGGATTGTTCATCCATTTCATATGAATCACTCATTTAGTTTTTATAGAAGACATTTACTGGCCATTTATTATCTTTTTTTTTATTCCTATATAAATTTTGCAAAAATGTTTTTGTCTCTGTCTACCATAGTGTTGGAGAAACCATTGTTAATTAATACTTGCTCTATCCATTGAAGAACTGCATTTGTATGCACATCTGATGCATGTTAGTATGACAGTTTGTATCTTTCTGGACATTTCCCTTCTCCATTAAGACAACTTCCAGAATTTGTTGGTTTTGTATACACTTGGGTTTTGTACTTATTTTCACATGCTATTACTTCAACATCAAGGAAAGCTAATTTTCTATTACAGTTTAGTTCATAAGTAAATTTTAATACAGATTGTTCTTCCATTTTCTTGTAATTAAAGATGAAAATGAACTGAAAAAGAAAAGAAAAAAGAAAATGGAAGAACAATCTGTATTAAAATTTAGATATTTCATTAAACTCCTAAAATAAATATAAAATATAATCTTTATATAAAAGATATATAGAGGACATTGATTAATTATGAAGAAAATTTGTTTATTAAATACTTTACTATTTATATCAATATTTTTGAGGAATTGATTAACATCAATACACTATATATTCTAGAGATGCATTAACCTTTACCTACTGGCTTAATGTAATTTATCTCATACAAATTTAGGTTTATTATAATAAACGTACCTGTAGTATTAAAAAAACATCCCAACATGTTATACAGTTCTGCCCCACAAGTTAGATAAAAGTGTCTTAATTTAGCTTACCTTTTTATAGTTTCCAAAAATAAAAAATCCACTCGCAAATCATTCTATGACTAATAAGAAACAAAAAAACATAAAGCATTCCTTTTATACCATTTAACCTTAATTATGTGTATGGGGCAGGAGGAATACCCATATCATCTTATGGCATAGGTCATAAAATGACACTAACCCTGAATAAAGTGCAACTGGATGGGAAGCAAAACGCCCACAGGTTTTTGTCCTATGAGTGCATTGCACTCAGACCCCACTTTGCGAGAAAGTGATAGAAGGTTGAACTCTTAAATTTGACAAACTACACTTTTATATGAATCAATGATGCAGTGCTGTGAATGCAGTTTATACAAAGTCAGAGCATCATAGGGTCTTAAATATGCTGAATTAGATGACCTTTCATAAGCCCTGGTATCTTTTATCATCCTTTGGATTATGTTAATCAGTCATTCGGAACATTTTCCAACTTGTTAGACAACTTGATACTTGGGTTAGAATTAAATGAGTATACCAACTAGGAAAGACCTTTTCCAAGTTAAGTTACGTCAAGTGTGGTTAGTCAATGGATAGATTCCCAATTTGAGTGGACTTTAAGGTGGCTGCCATACACAATGGGGCACTGTGGTTTTCACGTTAAAATGTAGGACCCAACTAAGAAATAAAAGTCTTATAATTGAGTGGTTTGATTATAAGGCCTCTACAAATTATTTTTCTATGCCAATTATTTGTGAGTTCCTTGCCAAAACCATATCAAAGTAGAGATGATATAAATTTTTATAGCACATCCAGAAAAAGAAGTGTTTGCATACAGTAATAAACTAACGTACACCATTGTTTTGAACAAAGTACAGAAGAACTTATCCATTTAGGTACAATTGTCTCAAGAAACATTCATGAAATATGTGATTTTAGTGTGGTTAGTGGTCAGATATAGTCCTGATTCAGGGTGCCTTTACAGTGGCTGTGATACGCTGTAGCTACCTGTTATTCAGATTCCACATTAATTAGTAGATCTCCCCTGAGAAATTAAAATAACTTAAGTGAGTTCAGAATGATGGTAAAACCTTTATCAGTAAAAATATATATTTATTATAAAGTACTCCTATTAAAACAGGCATCAATAAGCATAAATTGTAAAAAATGTAAGTAATATATAAGCAAAATAATCAAAAAGTTTGCAGAAAATATAAAAAGAAAAATTCAGGTCAAATTTCAAAATCTGAACCAAAAAGATAACCTACAAACATGTATAAGAGTCGCTTCCCTGACAAATCGGGCAAAAGTTTTTAAATATGGAACCACACTCTTGGATTTTGATACAAATTGTTATATGAGTAGATTTGGGCCTGAAACCACTGAGTCTGAAATCCATTTTTCAATAATTTAATTAGAAGCAAAGTTATGGACAACTTAATTTGGGGTGTTTGGCAGCCCCACAAATTATAAAGCCACTTTTCTCAGCCCCGAAATTACCTAAAGGTTAAACAAAAAGCCATTCAAGAGAGAATTTTAACTCTAAAATTGTTTGTCAATATTTTACATAGAAACTAATATAAAAGTTACAGCCATCTTAATTTTTAAATGAGGGGGAAACCCCCCAAAAGATAAGAAATTCTAAAAAAAAAATTAGCCATTTTAATAAAATAATGCATAATTTCTTTTGTATATTTTACTTGTCTTTTCAAAATACAAGGTTAAATGTAATGAACTTTTTAGCATAGACAATGATATCATAGGCAACAGACAGCAACATCAACTATAGACAACAGAATTTAGTATAGATAGAGTACGCTGTATAATATCTGTAGAATAAATTTATGTTAGAAGGGATTATTATTTTTTTTTTTTAAAGAGCTCATCTGGTGACTGCCTACTTGGGCATTAGTCACCGTATTAAAAACTGGCCTAGTACTAGGCAACTTAAGATAAAATTCAAAATGATAAAAAACACACCCCCCTCCCCCCCAAAAAATGAGAAAGGGAAGCGAACAGGAGCGTGAGACCTATAAGGAAAACAAACAAAACAAAAAAAAAACCTGCTTAAATAATAGGGAGAAGGCCGGCCTCCCCCCAAAAGTCAACAAGTCCAACAGTCAATGTGCACGCACTCGTCCCGAGTACAAGGGACAGGTGGTACCGACCAAGCCTATCCCGGTATCTAGACAGGTAACGTGCGCAAAGATCATCCCAGACTAGGACATTCGACAAGAATATGCCGAACAGTCTGGGGGACGACGCAGTCGTCGCAATAGGGCGCAGGCGAGCGCTCCATCAAATAGCGATGCGTCACATGATTTTTTTGGGGGGTGGATTAAGGGGCTATCTGGCGACTGCCGACTTAGGCATAAGTTGCCGTAAACAAACAGCCTAGTTCTAGGCTACTTCAAAAAAATTCAACAGGAAACAACAATAAAAAGAAATAACAATAACAAAGCAATAACAAAAACAACAACAACAATAAAACCGGGTTAAATGAAAGGGAAAAGGCCGGCCTCCCCCAAAAAGTCAACAAGTCCACAAGTCAATGTGCACGAATCTGAACCGAGCACAAGGGACAGGCGGTAGCGACCCCGCCCATCCCGGTACCGAGACAGGTATCGTGCGCGAAGATCACCCAGACTGGGACATTCGACAAGAATATGCCCAACAGTCTGGGGGACGACGCAGTCGTTGCAATAGGGCGCATACGAGCGCTCCATCAAGTAGCGATGCGTCACACGAGTGTGTCCGATTCGAAGACGACAGAAAGCAACCTGAAGCCGCCGCGGCATTGGGGGATAGGTCCATGGGAACAGTCGCGGCGCAATGGCACGCAACTTTAAGTTCCCTTCGACCGTCTCCCATCTTCTTTGCCAAGCAGTCCGAAGAGCTGCCCGTATTCCTGCCATGTAGTCGGTGTGAGGAAGAGCGAAACGCTGGTCCGGTCGCAGAGTCCTCGCGGACTCTTTGGCGCCCTCATCGGCGCGCTCATTCCCCGCAATTCCTACATGTCCAGAAACCCAGCAGAAGATAATCTCGACATCTGCCCGGCTCGCCAAAACCGTGGCGTCACGGATATCGCGAACCAGGGGATGCGGAGATTCCAATGCCCCGAGAGCACTCAGGGCGCTTTGTGAGTCGCTATAGATCACAATCCGGTCTCCGAACCGGGCACGTCGCGTAATCTCCCGTACCGAGTGGTGTATTGCCACCAGCTCGGCCGTGAAGACAGACGCAGCGCCTGGTAGAGCCCCGCTGACTTCAAACAGAGGGGATACGGCGTGGAAGTCGACCCCCTCTTGGGACTTGGAGCCATCCGTATACACTGGCACGGTTCCAGCGTGACACGATGTGTGCTCCAAAAAGGTCGAACGCAATACTCCCGGCGCAGTACAAGCTTTGGGAGCAGAGGCGTGGCGACAAATAGCTAAATGTGGTACCCTCCAGGGTGGCGTCCTGGGCAAAACCAGGGGCGCCACCAGACCGAGAGCGATATCTACCTCTCGAAGGAGTTTCCTGGCCCTAAACCCAAAAGGCTTAGGGTATGACTGGCTTCTCTCGACGGCATAGGCACCATCGAGATCAGCTGCGGATGCAGTGAGAGCTGTTGGCGACTGAGGGAGGCGCTGGGCTCGCGCGTACAGTCGAGTGATACACTGCACGCGGCGCAGAGCGAGTGGCATCTCCCCAGCATCGACCAACAGGCTCTCAATGGGGGAAGTGCGGAAGGCACCGGTGACAAGGCGAAGGCCGGTGTGGTGAATCGAATCCACCTTCCGCAATAAACGCTCTTCTGCGGATGCATAAAACTCGCATCCGTAGTCGAGCTTCGAACGAACAAAGGATCGATAAAAAAGTAAGGCAGTAGCCCTATCAGCGCCCCAAGCGCTGAACGTCACGGAACGGAGAATGTCCATGGCGCGGGTACAAGAGACCCTAAGGCTGCGAATATGAGCCTCCCAGGTGAGGCGTCGGTCGAATACAAGACCAAGGAAACGGTGCGACTCAACCACATCCAGGCGCACCCCTTTAAGAAACAAATCTGGGTCGGGGTGAAGCCGTGGATGGCGGCAGAAGTGCACCACCTTAGTCTTGGCCAAAGAAAACCGAAACCTGTGCGCTTCGGCATAGCGAGAGACGCGGTTCAATGCCTGTTGGAGTCGACGCTCCAGAGTTGGCATCTGGGCCGCGCCAAAACAGATCGAAAGGTCGTCCACGTAGAGCGTAGCGAGAAGATCTTCCGGCAGCACCGAGGTGATGCCGTTGATGCTCAGGGCAAAGAGTGTGACACTGAGGACACTTCTCTGCAGGACACCCTCTTCCTGCTCCTTTGGGTCGGAGAGGGCTCCCCCCACCCGTACGCGGAATCGACGATCTCGCAAAAATTCAGATATAAAAATTGGGAGGCGTCCCCTCGCCCCCCACCGTGTGGAGAGTCTCCATGATACCGTATCGCCATGCGGTATCATAGGCCTTCTCCAGATCGAAAAACACCGTAACGTAGTGCTGTCTACGAAGGAAAGCCTCGCAGACGGCATTTTCCAGTCGGAGCAGAGCATCCGACGTGGAGTGGAACTTGCGGAAGCCGCACTGTGCGGAAGACAGATGGCCTCCGGTGTCCAGGAAAAAGGCTAATCTAACATTTACCAATTTCTCCATCAACTTGCACACGCAAGAGGTTAGAGAGATTGGGCAGAAACCGGTCGGAGTAGAGTGATCTCTCCCCGGTTTGCGAAAGGCAAGCACAGTAGCGATTCGCCAGGAGTCTGGGAGAAGACCTTCCACCCAGATCCTGTTGAACAAATCTAACAGAAAGGCCATGCCTCGCTCACCTAGATTTCGAAGCATGGCGTACGGGACATCGTCCGGACCATGGGCGGTGTCCGCGCACGAAGCGAGAGCGGAACGCAACTCGCTTACAGTAAACTTGTCGTTGAAGGGTTCTCCGCCTCTGGAGGTAAAGTCCAGCCGGCGGCCTTCCGCGACATCACGACGTGCATTGAATGCTGGCGGAGCAGCATCACGGCTAGAGAATGCAGAAAAAGCGGTCGCGAAGGATTCCGCCACGGACGCGGGGTCCGAGATTGCGGTCCCATTCTCCTGGAGAACGGGAGGGGGGGTCCTGCGAGAACTTGCCCCGAATCCTTTTGACTCGCTTCCACACCTCAGCTAAAGGGGTCTTCCCACTAAGTGAAGACACGTATGCCCGCCAAGAAGAGCGGCGGGCGTGCTTCGAAATATACCGGAAACCTAGCCCTAGCCCGACGAAATTCAGCGACAGTGAAATCGTTCGGGCGGCGCTTATAGCGCATGTAGGCATAACGCTTCTGTTTGAGGGCCGTCTCACACTCGGCCGACCACCATGGGAGTGGTCGGCGTGCAAAACGGCCAGACGTCCTAGGAATAGTAGTCAGGCCCACGGCGATGAGGTTGCCGGAGAAGAACTCAACGGCCTCATCTACCGACCTAAACTCCTCGACTGAGATAGAGAATTCAGTCATTTCCTGAAATGCAGGCCATCGCGCCCGCGCCAAGCACCACCGAGGTGGGCTCTCAGGCGGCAGTTGCCCTGAAAATGATATTTGAATGGGAAAGTGATCACTACCATGGAGGTCATCGACCACCCCCCAATCAAAATCAGGCTGTAAACCGAAGAGCACAAAGATAGGTCAAGGCAAGAAAATGAAGTGGTTCTCGGACAGTGATGCGTAAACTCATCCAAGTTTAGGACACCCATCTCAAGCTCTTCGATCAGATCGGCAAGGACTTGTCCCCTGGGATTTATGGAGTAATCTCCCCAGAGAGGATGCCTGCCGTTCAGATCTCCAAGCAAGAGATAGGGCCTCGGCAACCGTGCCACGACGCGGCGGAAGTCCCCCGCGTCGAAGTCAGCTGACGGTGGAATGTACGCAGAAATGATAGTATACCTCCTATCCAGGTGCAGCTGCACAGCCACTGCCTGAAAGGATGTATCTAAAGAGAAAGGAAGAACGGAGACATCATGCCGGGTGTAAACCGCGCACCCCCCAGCTCGGCCATCCCGCGGTGGTGGGGTCGCAAGACCCTTGTACCCCGGGAGGGCGGGCAGGGGGCACGCGCCTAGCATGGCTCCTGCAAAAAGATAGCTAACGGGGAGCGGGACGAGACGAGCCTCCGCAGCTCCTCCCAGTTGGCCCGGAGTCCACGGCAATTCCATTGAAAGAATATGCCCTCCAGGCCTAGCTCGGAGGAGACACGGGGGCCCTCCTCGAACTGAAGACCCTCACGGGAATGGCCGTACGCTTCCCGGGGGCAGAACCCCGGGCACTGTTGGCCGGACAAAGCGCTGGAGGCGCTGTCGCCTTCGAGGACTTATTGGGGGAGGTTGGGGTCGCCATGCGAGTCTTTTCCTCCCTCCGCCTCGAAACCTTAGGCGGGCGCTGCGGCTTCGGAGGCGGGGGGGCCTCTTTTCGAGGAACCACCGTCTCCGAGCCACTCGCTCCACCTCGGGGCGTGGGCGAAGGAGCCGAAGCTCCTTTGTTGCTGTCCTCCTTTCGGGGGACAGCTTTAGGAACCCCCGAAGATGGCCTAGCAACCATCTTCAGGGGTGTTGCCTCCTGTGAGTCTAACGACTCGGTGGAGGCGCGTGGCCGTTTCGCCTTGCGGGAAACGGTCACGCTGGGGGAAGAGGGGGGAGCCCTGGTTTTAGCCGGGGCTGGGTATGAACCCTTTTTGCCGCCAGCTTTACCAGGGGAGCGCCCGGGTTGGGTAGAGCCCGCAGAAGGGCTCCGAATGGGCGCGGAAACAACCGTGCTCGTTGGCCTGGATGGGCTAGGAGCAGAGGGTGCCTTTCTAGCTACTGAGGCATATGACGTCCCAGGCAGAGCTGGGCGCGCCAGGACCAAGTCCTTAACCTCGCGGAATGAGAGTCTATCCTGGGCATGAACAGCCAGGATTTCTTTCTCCAGGAGATATGCACCACTTTGCTTCGAAGAAGCAGGGTGCGGCTCTCCGCAATTGACACACTTGGCCACACACGATTTGGACTTATCATGTGTGACCTTGGAGCAATTTAAACGTCTACATGAGCGATTCATATGGCCGAAGCGGTGACAGTAATAGCACCGCCGCGGAAGTGGCACGAATGCCTTCACGCGGTAGCGGTACCAACCGGCACGCACCGACTCAGGGAGCTTGTCACAGTCGAACGTGACGAAGAGTGTAGGGGTGGGTCTCGAGGCCCCTCCCTGTTTTCTCATCACACGTTCGACCTTGACCTCCCCATGGTCGGCCAGCTCTAGGGTGATGTCCTCAATGGAGTAGTCAACGAGTTCCCTCGCATAAACTACTCCTTTTACAAAGTTCATGGTAGAGTGCGGCGTCACACTCACCGGGGTGCCATGAAGTGTCCGAAGAGCACTTATCTTGGCCGCCTCGGCGGGATTCGCCGCATTCGCCAGAAGGCTGCCGTCCGAGAAACGGGTCACCTTCGGCTCTCTACCAATTGCACTAGCTAATCCTCTCATCTGATGGATCATGTTGCCCTTGGACAACATGGTGCCATCAGTGGAGCGAATAACGAGGAAGCGTTTGAAGCCAGCGGGCTCGAAAACGCCAGGTAACCTCTGAATCAGGGGCCCCGATGTCATCGAGGCTCCACCCTGTGCATTCTTGGTGTTAGTCTTAGTCAGGGGCTCCGCACACGAGGGGGTAGAGGGGCTGGATGTGCCGATCTTGGCTTGGTCTCCTACCAAAGTGGCATCAGACCTATCTGTCCCCGCAGCCCCCATGGATGGAGAGGAGCCCCGAGTCTTCTTTGTCTTTCTAGTCTTTTTCTTTTTTGGAGAGGAGGGTGGGGAATAAACCCGCTTCTCACCTCCGCCGGCAGAAGCCCCCATGCCAGATGGGCCGGCCTCAGCCAGGTCCCTCTCCGAAATGGAGAAGTTCCTGGTAGTCGTGGGGGCACCTGTCGGAGGAGATCCCTCCCCTCCTTGTATTGCCTCGGAGCCCTCAGCCGTTTGAGGGGGACCTTGCATAGGGGCGGACTCGGGTTCAGTGCTTGGCGCCGAGCCCGGATTCCCCCCCATGGAAGGCCCTACCGTCTGAGGCTGGGTCTCCTCAAGGACCATGTCTATCACAGGAGGGGCCTCCAGTTGGCCATCCCCTCCCAGGACATCGCAGGTCCCCTTGGCAGCGTCAAGAGTCATTTGTGGGGAGGCACAAGCCTTAACCCCGGCAAGGTTTAATATCCTTGCCAGCAGGTCTTTTGAGGGAAGCGACCGAAGGGGCCTGGCTTCCCTCTCCCCCCTAAGGGGGTTTGCCCTACCGAGCCGCTTACAAGAGGGGCGGTCAGCAATGGGCTGCCTGCTGGCTTTCTTGACAGTCCCCTTAGAAAGAAAAGGAGGGACTGCCGCTGGAAATAGGGAGGTGCCCGAAAGCACCTCCAGAGAAGGGAGTGAGGGGAAGTCCCCTACATCCGTAGGCGTAGGAGAGGAGTAAGCCTTCTCTCCGGTTAAAGAAGTATGGAGGGTCCCCTGCGCAAGCACAAGGGGAGGGACCTCCATTTTTTTGGTGGAGCTGCCCGAGGGCGGCTCCATTGTTCTTGGGGAAGTTGGGGGTTGGGGGTTTTTTAATACTCATCATTGGGCATGGTGACCCTCTTATTTACACGGGACGCAACAGCTCACCAACTCTCACAGTTTCCCGCACTGCAAGAGGTGCTTGCAGGCCCGGCAGAGCCAGGCACCGCCATTTGGGACCACCCCTCCTGCCTGGTGGCCTGGCAGTCCATCGGCATGGCGGCTCCACCTTAGACACAGCGTAAAAATGATAGATTTTGAAGACGAGAGGAAAAGGGATGTGAGGAAGGTATGGGTGGGGATGAAGCAGGTAGTTAAAAACCAGCCACCCCAGACCGGAGCTCAGGGGTTAGGGAACATTGTCCCCCACCCCCTCAGCGGGACGGTTGGCTGAAAGGAAGGTCAGCATCTACCCTGTGAAATTAGAGGCTGACCAGAGAAAGTTGTGGGAGAGGTTGTGTGAAAAGAGAGGAAACAAGTGTTTTGAAGGAAGGAAGAGAGGCTAAGCTGGGGCTGGATGGGGTGCTGAGTCCCGTCAGCACGGCGGCCAGGATGGCAAATCGCCGCGCCCCTTACGGGGGAGAGGAAAAGGGATGTGGGGAAGGTATGGGTGGGGATGAAGCAGGTTGTTAAAAACCAGCCACCCCAGACCGGAGCTCAGGGGTTAGGGAACATTGTCCCCCACCCCCTCAGTGGGACGGTTGGCTGAAAGGAAGGTCAGCATCTACCCTGTGAAATTAGAGGCTGGCCAGAGAAAGTTGTAGGAGAGGTTGTGTGAAAAGAGAGGAAACAAGTGTTTTGAAGGAAGAAAGAGAGGCTAAGCTGGGGCCGGACGGAGCGCTGGATCCCGTCAGCACGGCGGCCAGGATGGCAAATTGCCGCTCCCCTTACAGGGAAGTGTCCGAAGAGCACTTATCATGGCCGCCTTGGAGCGATCCGCCGCATTCGCATTCTCGGCTCCCGTCCGAGAAACGGGTCACCTTCGGCTCTCTACCAATTACACTAGCTAATGTTTTCCTCGAAGGATCATGTTACCCTTGGCCAACATGGTGTCATCAGTGGAGCGAATGGCGAGGAAGCGTTTGAAGCCAGCGGGCTCAAAAACGCCAGGTAACCTCTGAATGAGGCTCTGCCCTGTGCACTTTTGGTCTTAGTCATAGTCAGGGTCTCCGCACCCAGGGGGTTAGAGGGGCCGGATGTGTCGATCTTGGCTTGGTCACTTATCCCCTCCGTCGGCAGGAGCCCCCAGGCCAGATGGACCAGCCTCAGCCAGGTCCTTCTCCGAAATGGATAAGCTACTGGCAGTCTTAGAGGCACCGGTCGGAGGAGATCCCTCCCCTCCTTGTACTGCCTCGGAAACCCTCGCCGTTTGAGGAGCACCTTGCATAGGGGCGGATTCAGGTTCAGGGCTTGACATCGCAGGCCCCGTTGGCAGTATTGTCACTAGTCAGGTGGTGTGGGGAGGCACAGGCCTTGACCCCGGCAAGGTTCAATATTCTTGCCAGCAGGTCTTTTGAGGAAAGCGACCAAAGGGGCCTGGCTTCCCTCTTCCCCCTAAGGGGGTTTGCCCTACCAAGCCGCTTCAATGGGGGCCAGTCGGCAATGTGCTGCCTGGAAACAAAAGGAGGGACTGCCGCTGGAAACAGGGAGATGCCCAAAAGCACCTCCAGAGAAGGGGGTGAGGGGAAGTCCCCTACACCCGCAGTTGTAGGAGAGGAGTAAGCCTCCTCTCCAGATACAGAAATATGGAGGGTCCCCTGCGCAAGCACAGGGGGAGACCTCCATTTTTTCGGTGGAGCTGCCCGAGGGCGGCTCTGTCATTGGTACAGGGGGAATTAAGGGTATTTTTGTGATATAAAAGGAGGGACTGCCGCTGGAAACAGGGAGATGCCCAAAAGCACCTCCAGAGAAGGGGGTGAGGGGAAGTCCCCCTACATCCGCAGTTGTAGGAGAAGAGTAAGCCTCCTCTCCAGTTACAGAAATATGGAGGGTCCACTGCGCAAGCACAGGATGAGCCCTCCATTTTTTCGGTGGTGCCCGAGGGCGGCTCTGTCATTGGTACAGGGGGAATTAAGGGTATTTTTGTGATATACTCATCATTGGGCATGGTGACCCTCTTTTTATTACGGGATGCAATAGCACATCACCCCTCGCAGTAGCCCACTCTGCAAGGGATGCGTACGGGCCTGGCAGAGCCAGGTGCCACCATTTAAGGCCACCCCTCCTGCCTGGTGACCTGGCAGCCCTTCAGCATAGCAGCTTCACCTTGGGCACGGCGTAAAATCAAGGATAGATGGTGAAGTGAAAAGGAAAAGGGATGTGAGGAAGG
Organism: Ceratothoa steindachneri; assembly: GCA_963969495.1. Classification (NCBI taxonomy): domain Eukaryota; kingdom Metazoa; phylum Arthropoda; class Malacostraca; order Isopoda; family Cymothoidae; genus Ceratothoa; species Ceratothoa steindachneri. The sequence continues at coordinate 83,639,681 of OZ018332.1, read as the reverse complement.
TATGGGTGGGGATGAAGCAGGTTGATAAAAAAAAAACAGCCCAAACTGGAGCTCAGGGGTTAGGGTTTGTTGTCCCTTCCACCCTCAGCCCCGATCCAGGATGGTTGGCTGAGAAGAAGGTCAGCTTCTATCCTGTGAAATTAGAGGCTGACCAGAGAAAGTTGTGGGAGAGGTTGTATGAAAAACGAGGAAACACAAGTGTTTTGAAGGATGGAGAAGAGGCTAAGCTGGAGTCAGACGGGGTGCTGAGTCCTATCAGCACGGTGGCCAAGATGGCAAATCGCCGCGCCCCTTACAGGGTGTTATAAGGGATGTGCATGAAGTTATGCAACCTGCTGCACAAATCAAATTATCTTTTGTGTCCACTGAAGATACATGTTGGGTGTTGATGAAGAACATTTTGAATGTCTTGTGCACCTGCAAATTGAATGCAGGAGTCACAATCACATATTTGAATAAAAAGCAACAGCAAAATTCCTTTCAAACATAAAGTTATTCTACATGTATAGCAGGGCATAGACCAATGGTTCCCAAACTTTTTCTGATCTTTACCCACTTTTCATATATGAGCCTTATCCCGTGCCCCCCTCCCCAATCCATATCTCGTGACAACAGTGACTGTCTCTAGCCCTACATTTATTTAGGTCTATTATGAAAAAATCCTGCGATACCTGTAATTTTATTCATTCAACCCCACATTTTTTCTTTTCTTAAATATTAAGTCATGGAAACTTGTGATTTACTTTTTGCCAAATCTCAAATAAACATTAAAATAGTACTAAAGAAGTAATTTGATGCACATAAAATAATTTTTATAATTTGAGAATAGGCCTACCTGTAATTAAAACTAATAATTTCCAAAAACCTTTCTCCAATATACAAAAGTAGAAAAAATAAATTTCACTGCATAAAAAAAGTGTAATCAAAAGCAATCTTATCGGGTTTTTTACTCACAAATTTAAGAATTCTGAACAAAATCCTATGATAGGGAGTCATAAATAACAAAACCAAGACCTTTAGTGGAAACATCACCTTCTCTTCTCCCAGCAAGAACCTTCATGGGCAAGTTTGTTTGTTCAAACCACAATTAAACTCAATGTGAAGGGTGATGTTGAAAGCCATCGACCAGCATCTTAATTCTTGGCCTTGTTTCACTCAAAGCACATCGTAGGTCATGCTTCACATCAAGTCTATTGCGATATTTTGATTTGATATACAAAAGTTGAGATAATGCAGCCTCACAGGAATAAGTTGATGCAAAGGGTAGTAATTGGCGGAAAGCTAAGTTACATAAGTTTGGATATGAAGCTGCCATTGATGACCAAAATACAGTGAGAGATTCTGTTTCAAACTTCATTTTGGCTCCTGTATCTTCCTGAAGTTTCAGCAGTTCAGTCTTGCCATCATCATTATCATCAGGTATGCATGTCACTGGAGCAGTGAAGAGGAACCTTACTACCCGAGAGGTTTGGCTTTGGATATCTGGGAAGTACCTTTTAAATTCTTCCACTAAGGCTTCAGGATGTTGAACAATCAAGTTCTTTATAGCAGTATCACACTCATCTGCAATGTCTGACACTGTTTCCAGCATTGCCAAGCTTCCCATTCAAACTTTCCGCCTCTAATTCTCCATCTTACGAATGAAAGCTTTAATTTTGTCCACAAAATCGATTATCAAAGTTCCTTTCCCTTGGAGTTCAAGGTTGAGTGTGTTCAACTGTTTAAATATGTCAACAAGGTAGGCTAGCTGTATTTCAAAGCCGTATACAGACCATGCTGACAACAAATCTTGCTTGTCCTGTAACTCAAGGAAGAGTCTGATCTTTTCCTTGAGCTCAAATACACACTGAACTACATTTCCTTTGGATAGCCAGCAAACTGCTGTATGAAATAAGAGGATTTCATGAGCTGCATTCATATCACGGCAGTTTCCTGAAAAGGCGTGTGTTAAGAGCACTACCTTTTTCAAAGTTAACTGTCTTTATAATGGTATTCAGGGTTTTCTATAATTCTGAGGGTATGGTTTTTGAAGCAAGAGCTTGCCTGTGGACCATGCAGTGGAGAGGTATAGCATTTGGTGATATCTGTATAACCCTTGAAACAAAACCTGACTTAGAACCTAACATGGCTGTGTATATCCCACAGAGATTGCCCCACTCAAGACCATTTGCTTCAAAGAATTCTGAAAGTTTCTGCATTACATCTTCACCTTTTGTAGATTGCTCGAGAGTTTCACAAAACAAGAATTCTTCCTTCATATCCTCAACATGAACATACCTAACAAAAACCATGAGTTGTGAGCAGGACTGGATGTCAGTGGACTCGTCGAGTTGAATACTGAATAATCCAGCTTCTTTAACTTTCTGTATCACCTGTTCTTTGATATCATCTGATATAAGACATATTCGGCGTTGCACTGTATTATTTGAAACAGAAATAGCACTCAGCTTTTCAGCACTTTTTTCCCCCAAAACAAGCTTGACCATAGTTTTGGTACATGGCAAAATTAATTCCTCCCCAATGGTGTGAGGTTTCTTTTTCTTTGCTATTTCAAGGGATACCAAAAATGATGCCTCTACTAATGCAGCATTTTGTTGGTGAATGTGACAGCTGGTACAGTCATTGTCTCTTCATATTCAATTCCTGTCGACCAAAGAAAGAATGATCCTTACCAACATGTTGAGAATGTGTAGTTACCATGAGTAATTTAAGCTTGCTAGGCCTCAGTGATTCAGTGGAGAGTATTTTGTGACAAATCACACACTGAGGCTTTACTACACCTTTAGCATTAATGTTTGTAAATCCCAAATCCAGATAACTATCATCATATTTGCATTTCTTGTTAGAAGCCATCATAGAGGGGTCTGAAGCGGAAAGAAATACTGCTGTAGCTAAATGACATCACTCATAATGAGCCTACAAAAGGTCAATATGAAGCTTCATAATACATGAATATTTGGTATGTAGTGGACTACCCATGAGGGAAGCTTATTGCAATTGATTTGTGTTTATATTTTTGTTTTTATATTTAACATAATGTCTTTGGTATTCCAGTGGACTACCCTATGAGGGGGTGGATTATTGCAGGTGTTAGCTAATTTGACTTTGTCATGTGACCAGAAAATAGCATTCATTAACTTACTTTACCAATCACTTTTTTTCCAAAAGCAGATGACCTCGATAGGCCCTAGCCTAGTGGCTTTTTATTATCTGTACTTTTCTAATGTTCTAATTTTCTAAAAGAGTAAAACCGTCTTTAAATAAAATTTTCAAGTGGTTCATAATAATGAGAAGTTTGAAAGAAATAAAATTTCAGGTTACTAAACTCTCAAAAAAACAAAAACATTTCATGGATTGTGAAAAAATACAACAGATATTTTTTCCCTTCATAATACAATTCATGATGCAAAGCTTATTTACCATTATTAAATTGGTATTGATGGTGGCTTAAGTCCCAATAACACTAAAATTGGCACAAACGGATTATTTATGAGAGACACACACACTCACAAAGTGTTTGTTTTTTTAACTGTGGCCTCTAAAGTGGGACTGTGGACTGGTTGATACTCAAGATTCAAGACTAGGTTCTCATTCAGAAACCATAGCATAGGAAGTATTAAATAAGTTATTGAGTGAAAATTGTTTGGTATCGAAATGCATCCTAATGAATTATTTGATCAAAAACACAAAATCATATATAAATTTTGAATTACACTAAATAAAGAAAGAATTAGGCATATTACCCATGCATCTAGCAGCAAGCATGGTTCAAACGTATACCGAGTACAGACACGCCTGTTCCTCTGGCTGGCTCAGCTGCTGACTGGCTGTTCTAGTGTGGTAGGGCTTGGGATTTTTATGTGTACATAACCTCAGCTTGTGGCCCCCTAAAATTTGCTGTATGGCCCACTAGGGGGCCATGGCCCCCAGTTTGGGAATCTAGGGCATAGACTATAAGCAATTTGCTAAAAAGTTCAACACATCTGACTCTGTATATTGAACAGACCAAGTAAAATATACAAAAGAAATTATGCCTTTTAAGAAACAATAGGCATATTGCTTTTTTTTAAGAAAAACATTTTTTTTCTTTTCCATGTACTATGGAGGAGGGGTCATCTCATTTAAAAATTTAGATGGACATAACCTTTTTTTTAATATTACTTCTATGTAAAATATTGACAATTAATTTGGAAGACCTAAAAATTATCTTTTGAATGGCTTTTTATTTAACCTTCTAGGTAAATTATGGGTTGAGATAAGACCTTATAATTTGAGAGAGGGGCTGCCAAACACCACAAAATTGGGATGTCTATAATTTTGCTTCTAATTAGGATATTGAAAAATGGACTGTGATTTCAGCTAAAATCTAGCCATATACCAGTTTTCATTAAAATCTGAGAGAGTGTGGTACCACCCCTTGCCTGATTTATTAGAGAATTGGCCTAAAGACAAATCTATTTGGAAACAATGAAAAAATAAAAATATTTTAAAAAGAACAATTTAAAGAATAACCATTAAACTTGGATAAAATATTAAATTCTTCAAGTTTAGATGGAACTGTGAAATCATTATTTTAGAAAAAGGTTTTGCAAAAATGCCAAAGATGATCAATTATTTTGCTCCTCAATGAGTAAATTTCATAATGAAAATTCTCCAGTAATGGAGTCGAATATTCCTTTTAATCATACCAAATAACCCCTTAAGTTTTTCTTCTTAAAAATGATTTAAACCACTTTTACCTCCCTGCCTGCTTTCATTAGTTAGGATTCTAAAACGTGAAATAGAATAATCAAGTTTTGGGAGTCTAGCCTCACCATAGTTACTGAATCCATTGACAGGATTTTTAAAAAGAATAAATAAATAAATAAATAAATTTCAACAAAGATTACCACAAGATAAATTACACCTTTAAGGAGTCGAGTGGGAGGAGAAGGATTTTGCATTTTAAAATATGTAGCACATTCAACCTAATCTAATTTATTTTCAAACAATCTCTAGACAAAATTGAAAGATTACACAAATGATAGATGATTAGTTTACAAATAATAAGTTTCAAAAGCAATAATAGTTTGATTTAAAAACTGACTATTACATTAGGAAGTCAATGGCAGTAAAACTTAAGAATAGTTTAAACATCATTAATAATTACCCATATAGGGAAGTAAGTTAAATCAATTTAAAAAAAATTTGTTTGCTTGTTCAAAATATTTTGTAAACTACCTAATATCAAAGCTTTTTAGCTTTGATATCAGGTAATAAAGCACTAATGAAATGCATTTTTACAATTCTTAATAGGCTGCTGGAGTAAATGATATATATCTGCCAAGAGGGTAAAAAGTGGGTGATTTTTTTCAAGGAAATGGATATGAGTGCCTGAGTACTGGAAAAATGTTGTGATAGTCCCATTGGCAAAGGATAAAGGGGAGAAAACTGAAAGCAAAAACTACAGAGTGATCTGTTGAGTGAAATAGGCCAAGTGCATGAAAAAATTTGAGGTGGGTATATACAAAAGATAAGAGAGTGATGGGGATGAAACAGGTGGGTTTAGAGTGAGTAAGGGTGACTAGATCCAGTATTTGCACTGAGAGAGCTTGCTAAATAAACAAGGGATAAAAGATGTAAAAATGTATATATTGGGTTAATGGGTCTGGAAACCGCTTAAGATCCAGTAGAGAGGGAGGCATTATGGAAAGGCCTAAGAGTATATGGAGAGAAGGTAAACTATTGGATAGTGAGGCATATATATATATATATTTTAAGTAAAGAGTACATTAGGGTGAATGCTGAAAGACTGGTTTGACATAAGTGAGGTTGTAAGACAAGGTTGTATATCACCATTGATGTTAAATATCTTTATGGATTGAGTACTGCGAGAAGTACTTATGGGAATGAGAGAAACAGATGTGAGATTGATGAGGAATGCATTGTATCTTTTTTCGTAAAGGTCGATGACCAGGTGTTTGTGGCCGAGGGCTGTTGTTTTTAACAATCTCATCTGGTAACCACCAATGAAGCCACAGGTTAGTGGCTAAGAGTGAGAGAGAGAGTGAAATCAAAGTTTTTGACAGGGTATGGGTGAGGGGAAAAAAGTAAGGTAATGGTATTTGGAGTGAGGGGTGAGGACGGGGTAGGGGGTGAGGATGGGGTAGGGGGTGAGGATGGGGTAGGGGGTGAGGACGGAGTAGGGGGTGAGGACGGGGTAGGGGGTGAGGATGGGGTAGGGGGTGAGGACCGTGTAGGGGGTGAGGACCGTGTAGGGGGTGAGGACTGGGTAGGGGGTGAGGAGGGGGTAGGGGGTGAGGAGGGGGCAGGGGTGAGGAGGGGGCAGGGGTGAGGATGGGGCAGGGGTGAGGATGGGGCAGGGGTGAGGATGGGGCAGGGGTGAGGATGGGGCAGGGGTGAGGATAGGGTAGGGGGTGAGGATAGGGTAGGGGGTGAGGATAGGGTAGGGGGTGAGGATGGGGCAGGGGGTGAGGATGGGGCAGGGGGTGAGGATGGGGCAGGGGGTGAGGATGGGGCAGGGTGTGAGGATGGGGCAGGGTGTGAGGATGGGGCAGGGTGTGAGGATGGGGCAGGGTGTGAGGATGGGGCAGGGGGTGAGGATGGGGCAGGGGGTGAGGATGGGGCAGGGGTGAGGATGGGGCAGGGGTGAGGATGGGGCAGGGGTGAGGATGGGGCAGGGGTGAGGATAGGGTAGGGGGTGAGGATAGGGTAGGGGGTGAGGATAGGGTAGGGGGTGAGGATAGGGTAGGGGGTGAGGATAGGGTAGGGGGTGAGGATAGGGTAGGGGGTGAGGATAGGGTAGGGGGTGAGGATAGGGTAGGGGGTGAGGATAGGGTAGGGGGTGAGGATAGGGTAGGGGGTGAGGATAGGGTAGGGGGTGAGGATGAGGTAGGGGATGAGGATGGGGTCAGGGATGAGGATGTGAATGAGTGTAGGAGAGAAAGAGCTCAATAAGGAGCAAGGAATGATATTGTGTATGGTAGATATGCATGGAAGGGATTTGTGAGGGACAATCTTGGGGCTGTGTGCCCAGGGATGAACCCTGCCTGGAAAAGATGCTACAGCACATATCACTACATGAAAAGGCCATTCAGTATTGACAAAATGATGTGTGGTTTTGTGCTTGATAGGGCAGGTAATTTTAAATGCGCCAATACACTACAAAGGTTGATAATTCCTCCTGCACTAAAACAATGTCAAAATAGATCATAGTCTTTTGATTTTGCTATCTAATAATATTCATAGAAAGAAACATTTTTATTTTTATCATGAATTTAATGACACCTAAGATCACTAAATAAAAAAATTTTTATTTCAGTTGGGAAGTACAAAAAAATATTTTTAGAGGGCAAATGCTCAATTTTGACAGGCAAATGAACAAAAAATGTTTTTTATTCTAAAGACTAGTCTCAGAAATCCTTCATTACTATTTCAGGTTCTCTGAAACTAGTCTGGAATAAAGAAGCTGTATTCTAGTTGTTTAATGCATCTCTCCAAGTTTGGCAATGAACATTATACAATAACTGGTTTCCTATTGAAAATAAATATTCAAGAATTAAATACTTAGAATACAATACATTTATTCAGTAGTATGACTTTCATATCTATGATACTAAAAAATAATGTTGCAGGAAAATTTTCATTGCAAGACAACTAAATATATTGCTACTTAAATATTTAACAAGAATTTATTTCAAAGAAATTTATTCTGTTAAGTTTCCTATATTTTGTTTAACAAAATTTAGAATCATATCAGCTGCTTCCCCTGGTGACAGTGTTTCTTTCATAACTAACATTTCATACTCTTTTATTTTGTTTTTGATCAAAGGAACATCTAAGAAAGTAAAAATAAGACCATCTTTCAGATGAGTCCACATCCATGCTTTATGCTGCAATTCCCTCTTCCTCTCCAAGTCCCCAGTCCCCTGCATTATATCCTGGAATTTCAACATTAATTCCCAAAGCTCTTCAATACCATCATTCTTAATGGATGATACTCGCCTAACAACTGGTTTCCAGTGCTTATTCCTTGGTTGCATGAATTTCAGAGCAGATATGTATTCATACTGAACTCTCATAGAAGCTGGTATTAGATCACCATCTGATTTATTAACAATTATAACATCACTTAATTCCATGATTCCTTTCTTGATTCCTTGCATTTCATCTCCTGAACCAGGAGGTAACAACAAACTAAAGATATCTACCATATCTGCTACCGCATATTCACTTTGTCCAACTCCAACTGTTTCAACTATGATCACATCATATCCTGCTGCCTCACATAACACAATTGCTTCATTTGTTGATCTAGTGACACCACCTAAATGTCCTCTTGAAGGTGAGGGTCGAATATAGGCATTCTTTTCTCTAGTTAATTCGGGCATCCTCGTCTTATCTCCTAAAATAGAGCCTCCTGTAGTAGCTGATGATGGATCAACAGCTAAGACTGCAACTTTAAAACCTTTCTTTGTCAAGTATTTTCCAAAACACTCAATAAATGTGGATTTACCAGCACCAGGTGGGCCAGATAATCCTATCCTAAAGCTAAGAAAGTCAATATTTTTCTTCTGTTTTTTCTCTTTTATCAACTGTAGAACATGGGTCAATAATTGATTTGCCTGTATTTTCTTTGAAATACTAGAGCTTTCAACAAGAGTTATTGATTCTGCAAGAGAGGCTCTTTTCCCATTTCGAAGTCCATCTAGAAGTCGTTGCACAACAGGATCGGAGTCTGTAGGACAAGAGGAATCAGCCTTAAAAGAAATCTTTTTAGGCCAATAGACACACACTTATTTTTTAGACCAGTACTATGATTAATATGAACTTCATTGCTGAATTAAGGAGTGATAGAAACAAAGAAAGGAACAAGAGCACTAACATAAAATCCTCCATCCTTCCTGATACTAGAGGGTGCAAACCTATTTAATAAAACTACGTCAAGCAAAAATGAGACATACAAAATTCAGAATAAAAGAATTGTTAAGGAAAGCTGAAAAAATTGTTTATTCATCATCAATTTGCATTGGTAATCACAAATAGAGCCACAGCCAAAGGTTTTCAAAGACCTTGGAAATTTTAAGAAATTAGATAAATACAGAGTGGCAAAGTTTTTATTTGTATATGAATATAAGTGAAATGAGGAATAAATAGCAATATATCCCCCAAATAATCATCAAGAATTAACAAAATACCAAATTTGGCAAAAATTTAACCAGCAACATACAGCATAAGCAGATGAAGCTTGGTGTGAAAACTAGAGCAACACAAAACTGATACAGGAAGCTCAGTAGCATGTGGTCTCTTGGCAGTGATGAGAGCATTTATTCTTTGAGGCATGATCTCCACGATGTGCAACACATGAGGGGTGTGATCCTGGGCCACTGCTCAGTGATGACTGCCTTGAATTGCTCATTGGAGGCTAGCTGATGTCTTAAGGCCTCGTTTAGGTCCTGCCAAAGGTTTTTTTTAGTAGATTTAGACTTGTGACATGGGGCATTGTGCTGCAGGAAAATCACATTCCAGGCATTGCTAGAGAGGTAATGGGCTGAGGGAAACTTGTGTAATTTCTCAGTATAGCTTGGTACTCTCTGAGTGATGGGGCCATCACAAATGGTGAGAGGAACCATCCCTCAACTTGGCATGCAACCCCCATATCATACAGTGTTCACTGTTGCCTAGGGTCAAGAATTGGAATGTGGACTCATCAGACATATCCCCACTGATGTATGGTCCACTTGCAGTGAGTGCATGCCCAAGCAGGTCATGTTGCTTCTGCTGAAGGTTGATCACCGGCTTCTGGTAGGCTTTTTAAGATAACTTCAAACCTTGTGCAAGCAGTCTGTGATAGATTGCTCTAATGGATACATTAACCTTAACACCTTCTATCCATTCATGTTGCAGATGGAACTGCAATTTTCTAACAATCCCAAAGGGTCATGCAATGCAGAGACCTGTCATCACATTGTGTACTAACCCTGGGTCATCCATAATGAGGTCAATTTTGGATGTTCCCACTTTCTCAGATCTTCTTTAACACTTCTGCAACACCAGAATGTGATCCACCAACCTTCCTCATGCAGCATACATATCAGAGTTCTTTCATCCATAGTAGAGTTATGTGTTTTTGCCAGTATCATATCAGCTCATGTTGACATAGAATATATTAATCAACAGATATGAAGTGCTATATGAATACATTTTGACTAACAAACAACATATTTATACCAGGATTTGATATATTTCAATAGCATCACCAATTTAGATATTAAAAATAAAGAGAGAGAGAGTTATAAGGAAGTTTGTACTTTTACTTTGCTTTCCAAATATATTGGAAGCATGCATGTAAACCTAAAACAACAAATTCCTAGACAATATAACCAAGGAATGGAAAAATTCTAGGTGTTCAAAAATTTTTGCCTGTGGTTGTAGATTTTTTCTTGAATTTAAAGTGAAAACCAATGGCACTATTTCTGGTTGAAATGAGTAAGGAAAGATCTATAAATAATGTGCTGAAACTAAAGAAATTCAATATGTGTGGAAGATATTTAGGTCTTCCTGCAGGCATTGGAGCTAGGGGGAGAAGCGACAGGTATTGTGGCCAGGGAGGTATTAGGACATGGAGGAAAAGCTGGGGGTATTGGGACCAAGGAGAGTGTAAAAGAATCTGTGGGCATTGGAGGAGGCAAGGGAAGCTGCAGATAATTGTAGCCAGGAGGAGAAGCAGCAGGTATTGAGATCAGAAGTAGAAGCTGCAGGATTAGAGCAAGGAGGAGAAGATGTGGTTCTGGGTGGAAAAACAACTTACCATTTTGTTTCAAACTTTAGACTAACAGGGTCACCTTTAAGAGAAAAGTCTTGGATGACCTAGGACTGCAACATTTTTTTATTTTTTTATTTTAAGAGCTCATCTGGTGACTGCCTACTTGGGCATTAGTCGCCATATTAAAAACTGCCTAGTACTAGGCTACTTTAAAATAAGATTAAAAAAACAAAAAAACAACAATAAAAATAAAAAGGAAACAAGCAGGAAGCTAGCTCAAGCATCAAGGGGAGGTCTGCCTCCCCCGGCACAAGAACGTGCGACCTACTAAAATAACAAAAAAACCTAGTTAAATAAAGGGGAGAAGGCCAGCCTCCTCCAAATAGTCAAAAAGTCCACAGGTTAGTGTGCACAAATCCGTCCCGAGTACAAGGGACAGGCAGGACTGCAACAGGACCACAAAATGTGATACCTGAGAGGGCTTTGATACAGCAGTCGCCCAGGAGTTCTACACAGAAACGTGTGTCTACCCTACAAGTGTCTGATCGAAGTGTCTGCACAATTTACAGATCCCTATAAAATGATGGTCATGCAGGAGTTAAGTGCAGGAGATTATAAAACCTGTACAACCTTTAGTGATGACATTTTCCAAAGTGTTCTCACAACAGCTATTCTGATCTGCAGTCATGAGCTCATTTCCATTTATTGGGGATGGTCAACAAACAGAATTTTAGTAGTGGTGTAACACAAACCCTTGGAACTCCACCAGCAACCAATCCACAGTCCAAAATTTACTGTCTGGTGTACCAGAGGTGATTTCAGTGTGTGGGGTCCTTATTTTTTTTTAGAGGTAATGTAGGATAGTTATTGTGAACTGATTACAAACTCTCTCAATATAGAAGTTAACAAGTTACTCAATGATCATGATCCGGATTGCATTCATCTCAACATTCAGTTAGAATTCTCCAAGAATTGTTTCCAGGTCATCTTGTCTCTTTACATGGTGATATCAGGTGATCTCCCACATTCAACGGATTTGTCCCCTTGTGTTTTTTTTCTATGGTGGCACTTGAAATAAACAAGTGTACCCAGTACCTTTTACAAAATACAAAAATAATCACTAACTATTGTTAACCCTTAAAGCCCGGTCATCATCCATTGATGTTCCCTTAAGAAAAACCGGTCATCATCAATAGATGATTTGTACAATCTTTCAATGTACGGCTACCAATTATTGATGTTTTGCACATTTCCGCGCTGTACAGTCATCATCTATTTCATGTTAAATCATCTCGCGACATCTGGTACCTTTTTTGTATACTCCGTTGCAGTTAGTCAAGCGTTTTATTTATATTTAGTCACGTTTGGCCATGTTTGTGTGCTGGTGCGTATTCCGAGGATAATGGCGAGTGTTAGTGGAATTCGTAATAGAAGAAGCGTTTCTTCTAGTTCTATAATACCCTTGATGTTATCTAGTGGTGATGAAAGCAGTGATATCATATCGGATGACAGTGAAAGTAGTGAAGAGGAAGAGGAAAATACTGCTCCAAATAATAGATGGACCAGTTGTAATGTCTTTTCACCTCAAATTCCAAATTTCAATATAGCCAGTGGCGGTATTACCAACGCTTGTACGCTCACAGAGAGTTCTGTAGAATTTGAATATTTTCAGCAAATGTTTGATATAAAAATAGTGGAATTGGTTGTGAAAGAAACAAATGATTTTTTCAAGGTGGGTAGAAATGAAGATGAAGATTTAGCTCCAAGTTCATCACGGATGAAACGTTGGGAAGACACTAATGTCAGTGAAATGTACATATTTTTTGCACTTACAATGCTGATGCCTCAAGTCAAAAAGCATGCTCTATCAGATTATTGGAAGAATGATCCTTTGATAGGGACACCTATTTTTGGCAAATATATGTCTCGTGATAGGTTCTTCGCAATTTTACAATATCTGCACTTTGCAAGTAGTGAAGAGCCAAACATAAATGATCGTTTATGGAAAATTCGAGATCTGTTGACAATGGTAACTAATAATTTTTCGCAAGTGTTCAAGCCCTTTCAAAAGGTCATCATCGACGAATCCCTCATTCTCTTCAAAGGTCGTGTTGGCTTCAAACAGTACATTCCTACAAAAAGACACAGATTTGGAATAAAAGTATTTGTGCTGTGTGACTGCGAAACAGGAATAATACTTGACATCATAATATACACTGGAAGTGAAGTAGATATTCCAAAAGACGCTCGCTTGGGATTGAGTGGATCAGTAGTCAAACAATTGTTGTCTAAATATCTTGGAAAAGGACATATTCTATATACAGACAATTATTATACAAGTCCCACATTGTGCACATTCTTACAGGAAAACAACACTGGCTCCTGCGGCACTGTAAGGATGAATAGAAAAAATATGCCCAAATTTGATAAGAAGAGAAGAGGGGAATTTGAATTGAAGAAAAATGGACCAATCATGGCACTTCAGTGGCAAGATAAACGTACAGTTACAATGCTTAGTACCATTCACAAAGGTGAGATGAAGCTTACTGGAAAAAGGTGTTTTAGAACAGATGCAGAAATCAAGAAACCAGATACTGTATTAGATTATACACTCAACATGAGGCTTGTTGACAAAAGTGACATGCAGATAGGAACAATCGATTGTCTTAGAAAGTGTTTGAAGTGGTACAAGAAGATTTTTTTCCATTTGCTTGATATGGCAATGCTGAATGCATACAATTTATATTTGGTTAAGACAGGCAATAAACCTTCATTGAGGAAATTCTCCTATGAAGTCATAATGCAGCTACTGGAAAAGTATGGGCGACCTACATTTCCCATAGTTGGGAGACATCACATCAACACTCCAGACCGACTTTATGCTAAAGAATTTATGGTTCGTCACTCTCCACAAAATGTACCTTCAACTGGTGGACGAAATAAAGGACAGCGACAGTGTCATGTTTGTCAACATACAGAACGACGAGCAACCAAAAGGAAAATGGTAACAACATGGTGCAAGGAGTGCGGTGTGGGGCTTTGTCTTGGAGCTTGCTACCAAGATTACCACACACGCAAAAAATTTTAAGTGGTTACAATGTGGTGTAAGGAGTGCAGTGTGGGACTTTGTCTTGGAGCTTGCTTCCAAGATTACCACACATGAAGAAGTTGTTAAAATCAACAAAGCAAGGAAAATGAAGATAAATAGGTAAGTAATAATATTTGTACTTAGTTTCTTTCATTTCCAAATGGTAGAGTAAAAAATATTAATACAAACATGCATTTTAAAAATATATATTATTTTCATTTTATTTTGCGTTTGGCGGGTGCGCAAAACCGGACTATACCCGGGATTTAAGGGTTAAAATCTACTCAAAAGCATGCCTTCTAATATTTTTTTGCTTCTTAGATTTAGGGGAAAAAAAATCAATTAACAATTAGCATTAAAACTAAGACCCAAAACTAAATGAGAGCAACTGCAACTTAAATTTAGGGGCCAGATTAGTATGGAAAGTAAAGATGAAGAAAATTAAAATGTGTGGAAAGAACATCATCCAAATAACCTACTAAAGATGATACTAATTTTGAGGCTCAGGAACAGATGGTCTGCAACTTGACTGAACCTGTCTAATTAATCACCACAATTAATTCAACTGCAATAAATGTGGCAGAGAACACACAACCTCCCAAAATTCAGGTACAGCCTGGTTGCCAATACTACATGGGGGCTTCCTTAGTGCTATCCTCATCACCTGTGAGAATTAGAATTCCCTGGAATAGTCTCATGATCCCTTTTGGCAGGGGATGGGGGTGCCATCCTCTGAGTCAGATTGTTGAGTGGTGACTGTATGTGTGGGAGCCATTCTCCCCATTTTTGTCCACTATAGATTTTCACACCTTTTCTTTAATCAGTCTCTTTACCCTACTTTTTTTTGTTTATGATAGAGTGTGAGCATTTAACTGGAAAGAGGGGTCGGGATAAACTAAATTGTAATTTATAGAGATGGTATGTATAGCAATTAATTGAAATATTTCTTATTTTTTTCTCTACAGGAGATTAATGTACTAAACTTACAGTAGTGATCAAATTAATTTGAATTTCTTGAAAATTTGTAATTTTTCTGGTAAAAGATAACTTAAAACTATTTAATGAATCAATAATTAGGTTATTTTATCATATTAGAGTGAAATAACTATTGTACATTTTTTAAGACTAAATATTAGTGTATTTTGCTTCATTTTATGGCAAACTTGTTGAAATAAAAGAAGGCAACACCGATTCAATTTTGCCTGCTGTGGAAACTGTTAGTCTCGTGCCTCAATTCTAATTCAGACTTCACAGGGTGAGGGTGTGCAAGCTATTCTCTTTTGCTATTACTGACCCAGTGATTCAACTAGTGTGTATTTTGCTTGCCTTGGATAATAGTAACTATTTTTTCTTACAGTGTAATAAATAAAAAGAAAGTGAACAGCTATGGGTAAAGTCCGTGACTTGAGTCCTCAGAAAATTGGACAGATCAAAGTTTTATTAAGTGATAGAGCACTAACACAGAAAGATATTGCAAAGAAATTGGGAGTCTCCTCTCAAACATTAAGCAATCTAAAGAAAAATTGAAAAGCATCTTAATTTGGATTCAGCAAAGGCTTGGAAATGTGGCTGCAAGAAGAAAACAATACCAAGAACAGACAGGAAAATAAAACAAATGGCTATTAAGGACAAAAGCAAATCTTGTAGAAAGATTGCAAGCGAACTGTTAGCAGAGGACATTAGTCTTTCTCAAATAATAGTAAATAGGTTACTGGACAGTGAATTAGGAGCCTACCATCCAAGAAAGAAGCATAGGTTTACCAAAACCATGATACAGACACATCAAGTCTGGGCTAATGCTCATGCTGATTGAATTTCTGAGCAATGAGAACAGGTAAGAGTGGCATATTTACCAGTTATTTTCTTTAAGATAAGAGAACATACTGTACCTACTGTAGTAGGTATATTTTGATTTACCTACTAGCTATGCATTCATACTAAATGAAATAATTTCAAGTCATAATTTGTCTGGCTGTTTAACTGCTGCCACTAGCATCACAGGTCGTTTCAGTACTGCTATAGTGTTTTATATTGTTGCAGGTTGTGTTTTCAGATGAGTCAACTATTACAGTACTTGATGACCATGTGCAGAGTAAGGAGGCGGTTAGGTGAGGAGTTTATGCCAGTGTGTCTTAAAAAGACTATAAAACATTCATAAAAAATCATGGTGTGTGGAGTAATTTCTATATATGGGACAAGTCACTTGAAGATTGTTGAAGGTATAATGAATCAATATAAATATATTGAAGTACTGAAAAACCATTTAGTACCTCAAATGAGGGAATGGTTCAGTGACAGATCATGCATATTTCAGCAAGACTCGGCTCCTTGTCACACAGCATGATCAGTAAAGATATAGTGCGCACAAAATGGCATTGAACTACTATCGTGGCCTGGAAATTCCCCAGACATGAACCCTATTGAGAGTTTATAATATATTCTAAAAAATGAAATACACAAAGTTCCCATAACAACCAAAACAAAGCTCATAGAAAGTCTTAACTACATTTGATTTCACTCTGACAGAATCGAGCAATTATGCAGAATTTTAATCACTAGCATGCCAGAGTGTGTTAAGGCACTTAAAGTGGCTAAAGGAGGTCAAACCAAGTATTAACCAATGTAAGAAAGGATATTTTTGCCATATGTATAAACATAAATTGATTACTTGTCAATAAAATAACTTTATATAACCTTTTCCCAGAAAAATTACAAGTTTTCAAGAACTCCATAATAATTTTATCACTACTGTATAACAAAGAGATAATAGTAACTGCAATTTGAATTAGTATATATTGTTTTTCAAATTTAAAACCACAGCCAACTTTTTGTTATTGGAATATACCCTGGGACCCACCACCGCAGCACTCAGTTGTTTGTCCAAACCCCAAATTTTGTTTGTTTGCAAGGCTGAAGTGTAGCCAAGCAATAAATACTTTAATTTTTTTAGATGATAATAGTAATTTTTGTTTAAGTGGTTGATGTTGAGGAAAATAAACTTGAATAGGATTGAGGTGCATATCTCTCCTTGGTGCCACACCGAAGCAGACTTTTATCCCCTTACTGTAATTTGAATCTCAAAACTAAGAAAAAGTGTGGAAAATAAAGAGTATCCCACCAGAAGATGACTTGATGGAGGTAGATGATTTTCTCCTTACAGGAAATAGTCATGTGAGGGGAGAGGGGACCGTGGTTTTAGCTGGGGCAGTGTGTGAGCCTGTGGTGCTGCTGACTCTTACCAAGGTAGGACTTAGGGGAGGTAGAACCTGCAGAAAGGTTCTAAATGAGCATAATGGCTCAGAGACCTGGAGAGGCGAGGAGCAGAGGGTGTCTTCTTTACCCAAGAGGAGTAAGAAGTCCTGAGTCATACTGACCATTCCTTGGCCTTTCCAAACAAGCTTTGTTCCGCAGGTTCGACAGCCAAGACCTCTTTTTCAAGAAGATACAAGTTACTTTGCATTAAAGATGCTGGGTGTGGCTCACCAGATTTGGGATTGGCCCGACTTGGAACATCTACAAAAGTGATTCATATGGACCAAGGCACATATGCCTTGATGTGGTAGCAATACAAACCAGTATTCACAGATTCAGAAATCCTGTCACAGTCAAATGTGAGGAAGAGGGCCGGGGTGGGACTCAAAGCCTCTTCTGTTTTCTCATTACACACTTGACCTTGACTGCATCCTGGTCAGACAAATCTTCCATGATGTCTATGGAGTAGTCCACAATTTTCCTCAAATAAACTACGACATTTAGCAAATTCATGTAAGAATGCAGTGTTACCATCACAGATAGCCATTAAGTGTCCATAGGGCACTTATCATAGCCACCTGCACACAATCGGCCACATTCACCAGAAAGGTCCCATCTGAGAAATGGGTAACCTTAGGTTCTCTACCAAATATTCTAGCGAGAACCTGATGCTGATGGTATAGGTGTCTTTTGGACATGTTTACATCAGTTGAACGAATAACTAGAAGTCACTAGAAATTGGCAGGCTCATAAAAACCAGCTAACACCTCAATGCATGATCCCCGCATTCCTGAGGCACCACTCATCTTACCTTTGGTCTAAGACCTGACCCCTCCACCCACACACCCAAAGGCACCCTGTAGTTGGATGGGCCATCTTGGCCTAGTCTTCCACCGAATTGGTGAGGTACCAGACAACCTCTCTGCTATTTGAGTATTGGAGTGGCCCATGAGAAAGAATAGGGGGTACCTGTCTCCATTGGACAAGTTGAGCTGTCAAAGGGCAGCTCAGAAGATAACCAAGGGGAAATTCATTTACCACAGTTTGGTGGAGCCCCTCCACTGGGTACCTCAAGTTGCCTTATCTTCCCAGACACACCTCTATTTCCCGAGGTTGTAGCCATGATTAACAGTAAAAAAAAAAGAAAAAAAAGAAAGATGCATAAGGCTTTGGTGCCCTAAGCAGCCCACTCATTCCCCACAAGGCCAGAAACCCAACAAAAGATCATTTTGACATCCAGTAAGCTCGCAGCAACTGCAGTGTCAATGATATTGTGAACCAGATAGTGTGGAGATTACAATGCTCCAAGGGCACTCAGGGCACTTTATAAGTCCCTAAAAGATCACATTCAGTCTATGAACCAGGCATAATGTGTTATCTTCAATACTGAGTGGTGTATTGCAACTAGTTCAACCATGAAAATTGACGCGTCTGATTGGGCCAAACTGACTTCAAAAAGAGGGGATATGGCATGGAAGCCAAACCCCTCATGGGATTTAAGAGCCTTCAATGTAAACTGGCACAGATCCAGCATGACACAGAGTGTGCTCCAAAATTATTGAACGCAATACTCCTCCCAGCACTGTAGAAGCTTTAAGAGCAGAGAAATAGTAATAAATAGTTAAAGGTGGTACCCTGCAGGGTAGGATCCTAGGTAGAACCAGAGGCACCACCAACCTGAAAGCTAAACTGACTTCTCAAAGTAGTTTCCTAACCCTAAACACAAAGGGCTTAGGGTATACCTGATGTCTCTCAGTGGTATAGGTTATTCTTTCATGTAGGCTCTTAATGGGAGATCTGAGGAAGGCACCTAGGATCAAGTAGATACCAGAGTAGTGAATCATATTCACTTTCCACAATGCATAAAAATTGCATCAGTAGTCAGCATTGAATGAACAAAGGGTCAGTAGAAAAGTAAGGCAGACACCCTATCAGTGCACCAAGTGCTGGTCGTCACAGAATGAAGAATCTCCATGGTTGGGTACAAGAGACCCTAAAACCAGGGTGTCAAATCCAAAAACCCAGACCTAAAAAACCTAGGTTTAATTCCCGGGGTTTTGGGGCCTTTTTCAAGTGAAATTTGAAAAACCTGGGTTTGGGAGGGGGGGGGTTAAGAAATGAATGCTACTTATTATTTTATTCAAAATTTATATTTATATTTATAATTTAAACAAATATGTATCAAATTAAAGTTATTTATCTGATACTGACTCATAATAATTCATCTTTCCTTCTACAGGTTATGGCTATCTTGGGTACCCATAATTCTCAATCAGTGATCTGTTCTTACTATAATATAATTATTAAACTAAATAATTATTAATATTATATAAAAATAGAGATAGCTATTATTTTCTATGTTATTCTAATTCTTGTAGCATTTGTTTTTTGAAAAAACCCAAGATTTGAAAAAACCTAGAATAAAACCCGTTTTTTTTTCAAAATTACTTTTATTTTCAAGAAATGAATGCTACTTATCATTATTTTATTCAAAATTCATATTTATGTTTATAATTTAAACAAATATCTATAAAATAAAGGTTATTTCTTTGATACTGACTCATAATAATTCATCTCTCTTACAGGTTATGGCTATCATGAGTACCTATAATTCTCAATCAATGATCTGTTCTTACCTTAATATAATTATTAAACTAATTAATTATTATTATAAAAATAGAGATAAATATTCTTTTTCTATGTTATTCTAATGCTTGATGCATTTGTTTTTTGAAAAACCCAGAATAAAACCCAGATTTTATTGGGGGTTTTCAAAATTGGGGGTTTTCAAAATTTGGGGGTTTTTTGTCAAGCCTGCCTAAAACTGTGAATATGAGCCTCCCAGGTGAGGCATCGCTTGAAAACAAGATCACAAAAACAGTGTGAATCGACCACTTGCAGGCAAGCCCTGTTAGGAACAGGTCCAGGTCAACGAAAGAAAATTGAAACCTATGTTCTTAAGCAGAGCGAGTGATGCAGCCCAATGCCTGTTGGAGCCGACGCTCTAGAAATGGCATGTGGGCTACACCAAAAGAGATTAAAATGACACCCATGTGCAGCATAGTGAAAATACTTTCCAGCAGCACCAAGGTGACCTTGGTGCTGCTGCGAGATACAAAGAATTTATTAGAAGGCTACTTGAAATATGAACAAAAGCCGAGCTGGAAGCAGGGTTGGCAAAATCAAAAAACCCAGCCCAAAAAACTTTGGTTTTATTCTCAGTTTTTGTCAGGTGTTTTTTAAAGAAATTTGAAAAAAAAATGAGTTTGGGAGTTTGTTTGTTTTTTAAATTATCCTTTTTTTTTAAGAAATGAATGCTATTTATCATTATTTTATTCAAAATGCAAATTTATATTAGAATTTCAACAAATATGTATCAAATTAAAATTATTTCTGATTCTGATACTGACTCATAATTCATTTCTCCTTACTATAATATAATTATTAAACTATTAATTATTAATATTATAAAAATTGAGAGAGCTATTCTTTTTCTACATAATTCTAATGCTTGTAGCATTTGCTTTTTGGAAAAAAACAGATTTGAAAAAACCCAGAATAAACTCTGGGATTTCTTTTTGTTTTTTTATCAAAATTATACTTTTATTTTAAGGAAATGAATGCTATTGTCACCCTTTATTCAAAGGGTGACAATGTTGATGACTTTTCTCTGGTAAGAAATCTTTTGTGTGTTGAATGGAACAGGAGCTGCCAAGTGTAGGCCATGAATGGTCTTTTGCAGTCTCCTTCTTTTCTTATGTTCTTATGTTTATAATTTCAACAAATATGTATTATTTCTCTGATACTGACTCATAATTCATCTCTCCTTTTACAGGTTATAGCTATCATGAGTACCCATACTTTCTCGATCACTGATCTATTCTTATTATAATATAATTATTAAACTAATTAATTATTATTATAAAAATAGAGATAGATATTCTTTTTCTGTTATTCTAATGCTTGTAGCATTTGTTTTTTGAAAAAACCCAGAATAAAACCTGGATTTTATTGAGGTTTTTCAAAATTTGGGGGTTTTTTTCAAGCCTGCCTAAAACTGTGAATATGAGCCTCCCAGGTGAGGCATCGCTTGAAAACAAGATCACGAAAACAGTGTGAATCGACCACTTGCAGGCAAGCCCTGTTAGGAACAGGTCCAGGTCAATGAAAGAAAATTGAAACCTATGTTCTTAAGCAGAGCTAGTGATGCAGCCCAATGCCTGTTGGAGTCGACGCTCTAGAAATGGCATGTGGGCTACACCGAAAGAGATTAAAATGACACCCATGTGCAGCATAGTGAAAATACTTTCCAGCAGCACCAAGGTGACCTTGGTGCTGCTGCGAGATACAAAGAATTTATTAGAAGGCTGCTTGAAACATGCACAAAAGCCGAGCTGGAAACAGGGTTGGCAAATAAAAAAAAAACAGCCCAAAAAACTTGGGTTTTATTCTCAGTTTTTGTCGGGTCTTTTTCAAAGAAATTTGAAAAAAAATGAGTTTTGGTGGTTTGTTTGTTTTTTAAATTATACTCTTTTTTTTCAAGAAATAAATGCTATTTATCATTATTTTATTCAAAATGCAAATTTATATTAGAATTTCAACAAATATGTATCAAATTAAAATTATTTCGCTGATTCTGATACTGCCTCATAATTCATTTCTTCTTACTATAATATAATTATTAAACTATTAATTATTAATATTATAAAAATTGAGAGAGCTATTCTTTTTCTAGATTATTTTAATGCTTGTAGCATTTGCTTTTTGGAAAAAACAGATTTGAAAAAAAACAGAATAAACTGTGGGTTTTTTTTTTTTTGCTTTTTTTATCAAAATTATACTTTTATTTTAAGGAAATGAATGCTATTTATCATTACATTATTCAAAATGCATATTTATGTTTATAATTTCAACAAATAAGTATCAAGTTAAGATTATTTCTCTGATACTGACTCATAATTCATCTCTCCTTCTACAGGTTATAGCTATCATGAGTACCCATAATTCTCAATCAGTGATCTGTTCTTATTATAATATAATTATTAAACTAATTAATTATTATTATAAAAATAGAGATAGATATTCTTTTTTTATGTTATTCTAATGCTTGTAGTGTTTGATTTTTGAAAAAACCCAAGATTTGAAAAAAAAAACAGAATAAAACCCGGGTTTTATTGGGCTTTTTCAAAATTTGGCGGGTTTTGCAACCCTGGCCTGAAGACAAATCCAGGAACAAGTTTGTATAAGTGAGAAATGTGTATGTGGTGGGGGGTGTATATGAATGAGGGAGGGGGAGATACATAACACCTTTGATTAAGCAAGCAAGGGGTAATTCCCCCCCTTTTTTCAACTCCAATAATTATCCTGTTAGGTTTAAAAACATTATAAGTTCCCCTAGTAATAATAAGAATATTTGTGTTTGTAAGGCAGATAAATCTGCCACTGTTGTACTAATTGACAAATCCCTATATTTAGATGAGATCAATATCTTACTTTAGGATACCTCCACTTATAAGACCCTTAGAAGGAATATAATGACCAGGTAAACAGAGAATTTCACTCAACTGTTCACTCTCTACTTAAAGGATCCCCTGACGTCATTATCAAATTTAAATCTTCAAATGTTTCCCTCTCCTACCTTTATGGTGTTATTAAAACCCATAAACCTGATAACCCAAGCACCCCATAATTAGCTGTTAGGTGTGTTTCCTATACCCTATCAAATGGTTAGTGTCTCTCTTAACATCTTAAGCCATTTGGTTTGGACCATTGCCAATTCGCATATTATGAATAATATGCACCTCATTAATAAACTTAATGAGCTCCCCTAACCTGATAATTTTAGCCTGGTTAGTTTTGATGTTTGTTCCCTCTTTACTAAAGTTCCCATACCCAATCTCTTGAATTTCCTTGAATACCTAGACACAGTTGCTCTCCCTATACTCACTTTTACCCTCATTAAACTCATTGCTCTTTACATCAATTGAAAATTTACCTTTAATAGAAAATTTTATTGCAAACCTTTGGAATGGCAATGAGGAATTATTTATTCACCGTACTCACCAACTTATACATGGAATTCTTTGAATCTAGAATACTTCCCCAAATTAATGAAACCCCTATAGCTTGGATGCATTATGTTGATGACATTCTTTGCCTTTGGCCTATTAATTTAAATATTAATACATTTCTTACTAAAATTAACACCTTAGTGCCCTCGATTAAATTTACTTTAGAAGTTTAAAAAGATTGCACACTCCCCTTCTTAGATATTCTAATTCATCAGACAAACCATTGTTTCAAATATGAAATATATAGAAAAACCCCAGCCATAGACTCTTGTATATACATTTTTATTCTAACAACCATAATAGTATCAAACAAAGTGTTTTCTCCTGCATGTTTTTGAGTGCCCTTAGAATTTTCTCACCAGAATACCTAGACAAAGAGGTCAATAGAATATATAAAATAAGGATAAATTTGTGCTACCCTCTGCACTTTCTCAACAATTGTTATAAGTCCGCTAAGTATTCCTATTATCAAACTAATGTTAATTTCCCTAAGTTTCAGGCCCAAAACTTATTAGTTTTACCCTATAACCACATTAAATTACCTCGTTTACTTAGGCCTCTGAACATAAATGTTATTTTAAGTATGAGACTACAATCTATTGAATCCTTGTCAAAAATTCCCCCCAACCTGGCAATGTTTATCTGATAGGCTGCAACAACTACCAAAAATGTTATTATGGACAAACCTGGAAAGAACTAGATGTCTAGGTTAAGCAACATCAAACTAATCTACGTAATCACAGTGAACAATCTGCTTTTTTTTTACATATGTACAATCCTAACCATACTATTAACTGGAATAGTGCCAAACCAGTCATAAAATGCAGTAATTATATTTTAAGAAATATTTTAGAATGTATCTTCATTAATGCGTTCCCAAATTTCAACCTTAGCCCTGGTTTGTTCGTGCTAGACCCCATTATCACTAAATACATAAAATCTCAAATAAAGTTGTTTCAGGATTTTGTACCCCCTAATTAGGGTTCAGAGGTAGGTAGTCTAATCCCCCCCCCCCTTCCACTATTTAAGGCAATGTATTTCCTGCCTCTTGTTATTCCTGGAAAAGATCTTTAAGAATAAAGATGAAAGCGCTCAGAATCATTTTTCACTTTTTCTTTCTTTGTTGACTCATGTCCACTTTGTGAGCTTCTTTTTTTTCCTATATATATAATATATTAAGCATGAAGAGAGCACTCTACCCATGCCAGTTTCTGCCCAATATCTCTTACCTCCTGTGTGTAAGTTGATGGAAAAATTGGTAAATGTTACATTAGCCTTTTTCCTAGACAGTGAAGGCCATGTGTCTTCTGCAAAGTGGGGCTTCTACAAGTTCCACTCCATGTTAGATGCTCTGCTCTTACTGAAAAATGCTGTTTGCCAAGCCTTCCTTTGCAGATAGCTCTACGTGTACATTAAATTTTTTTATCTTTTACTTTTAGGTGATAGGATTGGGTGGTGGGGATATCTATTTTTTAAAAAAAATAAGTATCTACATCTCCTTGAACCTCCCAATCTAGCTGGCATCTCATGAGCAAAAGGGTGGACCTTTGTGGTGGGTGGTTACTGGAACCATCCGCTACACTCCCACCTGTATGCAGAATCAAAGATCTTGAAGAAATTCAGAAATAAAGATTGGGAGGCATCCCCTCACCCCCATCATATTGAGTTTCCATGATAGTGTGTTGCCATGCAGTATAATAGACCTTTTTTCCAGGTTAAAAAAACACTCTGCAAAGGAAAGCCTGGCAAACAGCATTTTTCAGTAAAAGCAGAGCATCCAACATGGAGTGGAACTTGTAGAAGCCCCACTGTGCAGAAGACACATGGCCTCCACTGTCTAGGAAAAAGGCTAATGTAACATTTACCAAGTTCTCCAACTTACACATGCAGGAGGTTAGAGATATTGGACCGAACCTGGCATGGGTAGCATGCTCTCTCGAAGCTTTGCAAAAAGCAAGCACAATAGCCATTCGCCGTCTGGGAAGATCTTGTTGACAGATCTAACAGAAAGGTCATAACTTGCTCACCTAGGTGTCAAAGTATGTTATATGGATCATTGTCCAGATTTGGGGTAGTGTCCATGCATGATGAGAGAGCAGAAGACAACTCAATATAAAGCTGACTTTACTCGTGGTTGTAAAGTTTACTAGACAGCCTTTAGTGACATTACTGGCTAGAAAATGTAGAAAGCAGTCAGTAAGGACTCCAAGATTGCGGTCCCATTCTCTCGGAGAATGGAAGAGGGTTTCTATGAGAACTTGCCCTGAATCCTTTTGACTCGCTTCAGACCTCTGCAAGGAAGAGTTCAGAGTGTGCTTTGAAATATATCAGAACCTAGCTCTTGATGAAATTCAATGACAGTAAAGTCATTTGGGCAATGCTTATAGTGCATGTAGCATATCACTTCTGTCTGAAGGTTGTTTTACACTCAACCAACAACAAAAGAAGTGGATATCGTGCAAAATGGCCAGATGTTCCAGGAATATAATCAGGCCCATGGTGATGAGGTTGCTAGAGATGAACTCAATGGAATCCTCCACTGACCTGAGACAGAGAAATCAATCATTTCCTCAAATGTGAACCAGTGCACACATTTCCAGCACCACCAGTCAGTTTTTCAGGTGCCGGTGGCGCAAAAAATGATAGTTGAATGGGATGTGGAGGTCATTGATCACATCCCACCGAAGTATGGATGCGCAGCGAGATTACAAGGATAGATCAAAGCAGGAAAATGAAGCAGTTCCCAAAGAGTGATGCACAAGCTACTCCATATTTAGGACACCTATCTACAACTCATAAATCAGGTCACCAAGGACCAACCCCTAGGATTGATCAAGCGGTCTCCCCAGAGGAGGTTTCTGCTGATATATTCCTGAGCAGTAAACAGCTGACAATTGATTGTATGCAGAAATTATAGTATACCACATATCACGGTGTAGCCTCCCTGCAACTGCCTGAAATGAGCTATTTATAGCAAATAGAAGAACATATATAGTCGACTGCAACAAAAATAGCTCATGTGAGGAGACAAGCTTCCGCAGCTCTACCCTATTGGCCTGGAGGCTCCAGCAATTGCATTGAACGAATATAGCCTCCAGGCATGGTTGGGCAAACAAGATGCTGCCAACTTTCCACCTCGGAATCTTTGGTAGGCAAGGTCTGTCATTTGAATGATCCACAGCTTTGAGATGCTCAGTCCAGCCTTGGGTGGGGCATAGGATCCAAGCTCTTTTGCTGATATTCTTTCAGGGGATAGCTTTACAAACACTGGAAGACAGCCTCACAACCACCTTCAGGGGGGTTGCTTCTTGTGGGTCTAGTCTAATGACTCATGGAGGCATGTGGGCATTGTGCCTTACAGGAAATGGTCACACTGGAAGAGGGGAAGAGCTCTGGTTTTAGTTGAAGCTGGGTGTGAACCCTTTGCGCCACCAGCTCTACCAGGGGAGAAGCTGGAGGGGAAAGAGAACCTGTAGAAGGGTTCCAAATAAGCACGGAAATGACTGTACTTGTTGGCCTGAACTAAGCAAATATGTAAAAAATATTTTAAAATTGTCTAAAAAAAATAGTAATTAACTCACAAAAAATAGAAATTAACTAAATACAAACTATGAATACAAATATTTTTGTTTTTCTTTAGGAAGTCACGTATACCATTTTTTCATCCTTTTGATTTTCTTAATTAACTTTGGTGAGGGACTTGCCCCCATACACCCAATTGATCAGTTAAATGAAACATACTGGAAAAGAGGACAAATCATTATGGGACAAAAGTATGTAAGCAACCAATCCTCTATTCTGAAGTATTATCATCCCATGTTCTTTGACAAGCAGCCCAGAGGGTTGCCAGTTAGTCCATTTTGGCTCTGTGAGGTGAGGGTATAGATGTAGTCAAATGTTTGTGGGTATTGAATTATTTCTGCCTTAAATGACTTTTGATAAGCTCAGGGTTTTTTCTCATCTTCAACTTATGTTATACTAACCCTCTAAAAAGCAACTATAACAAAAGCATATGGAATGATAAGAGAATCTTACCTGCAGATTTATTTTTAGATGATAATAAATCAGAGTTTGAGTATGAAGCTTGATTTGATTCATTTAAAGCTGCATATTTTAATGAAATATTGTGGAAGTATTTCTGTGAATCTTGAAGCCAATTTCTACACACTATATCTTGCCTAAGCAAGGTTGTTGTTCTGTGAGCCATGGACCGATTAAGACACAAGTTTGAGAGAAACTTAAACTGACAAGTTATTTGGGTCATCCTGAATGGAATAAATCTAGACTTCACCAAGTTTAGAAATTAAATATTGTATATTCCTATTGAACTCCCATCCAAACTCAGTCAGGTTCAGATTGTTATGCCACCCTTTGTATGGGATATGGCATTTATTATTTCTGTGGGGGGAAAAGAAATATTAATTAGCTTTATTCAGTGTTTGGATGTTTCACCGTGGGCATGACTCAGGACTGATGAAAGTGCCTGGTAAACTGCCAGTTCTGCAGGAAAATTACATTTAAAAGGCATACAATTTTTCTGCAAATATGTACCAGTGAGGTTAATGAGGTTCTAAAGGTATAACTAACTGTCTGCCAATAGAAACAGGGTGCAAATATGTCTCACAAAGTTGAAGCTAGAAGTTGAGTGGTTCATGGTGGTGGTGGAGGCCACGGGCGAGGGTCCACCATGACCGCCAGTGCACCAAAACAAAGTAGGCCTAATGCCCCACAGCTAGTGAACCAACAAAATAACACAACTCAACATCCCCATCATTGAGCATTAATACGGAAAATCATAATCCTTCGCCGAGAGCCTGTGATAGTGTTGGATCTGGTGACAAAAACTGTGCAAGAGGGCAGGATGGAATATGTATCCTCAGTAACTAGCCGAGGTCTGGACAATCAGGTGAGTGGATAGCTAGTGATGGAAGTGCCAGCTGGTACCATCGTAAATGTGGACTGTCTGAGGAAGTGTCCAAGATCTTTTCAGTGCCAAAAAATTCCTCAAAGATCTAGGGTAGCAAGATGAGAGATTTTGAAAATGAAATGACCAATATGAAAAAAAGAATAAAGTAGTCTGGAAGTAAAAACTGATTACTAGGAATGTGACAGTTTCGGGAGGCAGTCCATGACCAAATACTGAAATACATGTAAGATGAGAAGGAAATGGAGTTTAGAAAATCTAACCTAATCCTGTCAGGGGTACCAGAGTCATCAGCCACGGAGCCAAACATGAAGGCTAGTGATGATGCAAATGAGTTGAGGAAGGAATAGAGCAAGTTGTAAGTTTATAGAATGCTTTGAGGATAATTTTTATACTCAATTTGCTAATAAGCCAACAAGGGATGCCAATATCTTAGATCTGGTTCTTTCAAATGATGATCACCTGGTTCAGGAATTGACTGTCAGGAAAGCATTGGGAAATAGTGATCATCAGATAGTTCATTTTAATTTGGGAATAGGGAAAGGTAAAACACCAACAAACTACACAAAAACTCCAAATTTTTATAGAGGAGATTACAATAAATTATAGGTCAACCAGAAATGAGTTAAATAAGATTATTAAGAAGAGCAAAAGGGGTGGCAGAAATTAATTTAGCTCAAAATAATAATAAAGATCCAAGAAAATTCTTTAGCTATTATAAAATTAATAACAAATCTGACAGTGATAAAATAGGGCCTATTAGATATGAAGGGTAGGGTGGGTCAAAAAAATATAAGTTTGAAATCTATTACGGCACCCATGAATTATTCTGAGGAATAACAAGGAAAAAGCACAAAAAGTTTCATGTGAATCTTTTAAGATTTAGGGGTCACACAGGGTAGTTGATTTTTTGAGACCATACAAGTGTTCATTTTTCAAGCTTATTTATTCACATCAACTATAAATGCCACAGAAACGAAATGATTTGCTCTGAAGTGAGGTAAATAACTATTCTAGGAACATTTCATGATACAGCAGTGTATATGGGAGGAATATTACTCTGATACTATACAAGGAACAATTAGGAACAGTGATAGGAATGGCATATTTCCTGGACTTCAAAATAAAACTGAAAATGGCTGAAATAACGATTGAAACGATTTGTATATTCTTCTGTAAGATCACTTAGGGTTCAGGTTCAGCCATCGGTGGTGCTCGACAGCTTAGAGGAGAGCTTGTCGATTGCTCTTGTTCTTGGTGAGGATCTGAGAATAATCAATGATCAGTTTCATCGCCCATTCCGCTGCATCATTGGTGACTGCCAGATGGTGGACAGTCTCCTTTCCCTGGTTGTACACCTTGTTTTCCTTCCAACTGAGCACAGGAGATTGGAGAAACAAGGCATCCAACTTCAGTGCCGCAAAGGAGATGGATGGATTATTTACAAGTCCCTTGGTGCTCACTGCGAGGGTGATTGCACCGTAATTTGTTTTGTAGTAAAGGTTTTAAAGATGAGTTATAAAAGTTGTGTCTGATATCATGAGGTGGTGATTATGCAGTGATGATTGAAGTACTAGATGAATAAATAGTATGATGTGTTAAAATAATTAAAATTCATTAAAATTTAGATTGTGCTACTGGAGACCAATCTATAGCTTCTTTAATAGTCCTGTCTTCTCGAGGTAGCGGATGATTCCGCTGCCAGGGTGGATATTTTCAGCTGTTAGTGCAAATCTTAGGATATTGAGGGTACCCCCACCATCGATGGGTATGTATCTTCGTCGGAGTTCTCCATAGGTTGGGCATTCGGCGATGAGATGTGCAATTATGAGGGGTAGAATGCAATCTTCACAGTAGGGAGGATAGCCTTTCTCCATTAGGTATCCATGTGTGAGTAGTGAATGTCCGATGCGTAGTCTGCAAACGGATACCTCTTGCCAGCGGGTAAGTTCTCGAGGCTTCCATGGCGATAACTTTTAGAAAATGTGTCTCATCTTATTTTGTCCGTATAAATCTGCCCATCTGGCCATCCAGTTTTCCCAAATGGCGGCCTTTATTGAAATGATGTAGTCCTCATATGGTATTGGGATATCATTGGGCCTGATTGGACGAAGGGTGGCATTTTTTGCCGCTCTATCAGCTTGCTCATTTCCAGCTACCCCTACGTGTGCAGGGACCCAGCCTAAGGAAATTTTCTTTCTTTCGCATGCTGCTCTATATACGTAGTTTCTTATTTCTAACAGAATTGGATGGATGTCAGTCATTCGTTCTAATGTTTGTAGGCTGCTGAAGGAGTCAGTGAAGATTGTGAATTCATCTGATGTTGGGTTATTGCATGCCCAATGTACTGCATGTTTTAAGGCATAGCACTCGGCAGTGAAGATTGATAATGTTTGGGGTAGTTTTTCAGAGAACGTGTAGTTATTTGATATCACCAAAAATCCTGTTCTGTCTATGAATTTTTATCCGTCGGTGTATATATATATACCCATATGTGTTGCTGCATGAGTAAGGAATTGAATTTTCTCTCCCAGGGGAGTAGTTGTTGATTGTTTTATTATGTTACCATGTCATATCTTTAAAGTTGATTTCCAAAATGGAATATCTGGGAAAGCAAGTGGATGGATGGGGTTCATCGTTACTCCGACTTCCTCCATCCATAGTTGCACTCTACTTCCAAATGGTCGTGGGAGAGTTAGGCGTGTTGTAAAAATATTATCCATTTGGTCATTCATGATGGCGGTCGAAGTCGGCGATGTTGGGAGTCGCTGAATGCGGTAAAGAGGCGTAGAGAGAGTTCCATCCGAAGGAGGTCTAGTGGTGTCTCCCCGGTATCGCATTGTAGGCTCGGTATGGGTGATGATCGGAAGGCTCCAGTAGCCAAGCGGAGACATTTATTCGCCACCGTGTTGATGAGTGCAAGGCGCCTCTTGGAAGTAGAGGAGTAGATCTTGCATCCATAGTCCAGTTTGGGTCGCACTAAAGAGCAGTAGAGAGTCAGAAGTGTTTCACAATCAGCTCCCCAGTCGTGGCGTGATACTGTACGTAGGATGTTCATTTCTTTCTTACAAGAGTTTTTAATGCTTCTTATATGTGGTTCCCATGTCAACCTTCTGTCAAATGTTAGTCCTAGGAATTTATAGCTCTCAACGACTGCAATCCTCTTTTGGTATAGGTATAGGTCAGGTTCCCTAATACACCTTCTATGACAGCATAAGTGGACCACTTTGGTCTTCTCAGCTGAGAATTGGTAGCCGTGGGTAGTAGACCATCTTGTGATGTTGTTGATGGCGATCTGGAGGCGATGTTCTATTGTTGGCATTTCGGAACCTGCTAGGGAGATAGCGAAGTCATCTACATAAAGGTTGGCTTTAATGTCTTTGTGGTGGAGCAAATGTGAGTGTGTGTAAAAGGGCCATTCTCCCACCCCTTTTCTCAGTACCCTCTCCTTCCCTCTGTAAGAATGTGTGTGAATGGGAATGGGTTTGTTTTGTTTTTGTTTATTTTATGTATAAAATGATTACCATGTTTTTCTTTCTTTCCAGGCGCCATATTCTGGAAAGATAGTAGCTAGTTTTGATATATCACTATAATTAAAACAAAATAGTACTTTGTTTAAAATAATCTTTTATCAAAAGATTATATTTTGACGCTTGTTTGGACTTACATTTAGAGGTAAGCTAGTCGATAAATTTACTCGGGTAATGCCCACTTATTAGTTTCCCTTCCATGTATAAGTAAATGGGTCATAAACGGAGGATATATCTCTTCTATAGAGTGGAAGCGTGGACTGACGGCAAGAAGGGTTCTCTAGATGAGTGCTCCGCCCAGCCCTGAGACGGAGGGCTTTCATACCTCGCTAAACACCTGGACCACCATACCCGCATTGGTTGACAATCCTGCCTCCTTTTATGTTAGCTTACTACCACCCACCTCCAGCACACAAGTGATAGCGCGTGCCCCTTTTCGTTCGGTTGTTGTTGTGTTTTTTTATGTTTTGTGTAGATATATAAGTAAATTTGTTGTATTCGCCTGTTATAAAATTCTCTTTTGGTATCTTATTTGGATCGGGGAATTTGGCCTCATTTTGAAGTGTGCACACTTCCCTTGTAAATATAAATTGCTGTAAATATAACTGTATTCTTTTGTAAGTAAAGGGACTGTATATACAATCCGTTTCATTCTCCCTCGATTTCTCACGTCCGGACAGTGTAGGAAGCGGGTTGGATCGATTGGGATTAGAGATATATTTTGATGGCGATCTGGAGGCGACGTTCTATTGTTGGCATTTCGGAACCTGCTAGGGAGATAGCGAAGTCATCTACATATAGGTTGGCTTTAATGTCTAGATGGAGGTTTTGTGACATATCATTGATTCCTATAGCAAACAGGGGTACGCTTAAGATGCTGCCTTGTGGAACGCCTTCTTCTTGTATAAATGATTTGGATTTTGCGCTACCTAATCTTACAGAGAAGGTGCGGGTGGTTAGGAAATTTTGGATGAAGATTGCTAGTTGTCCGTAAAATCCAAGGTTATGGAGGGCTTTTAAGATGGCATAATGACATGACGTATCATATGCCTTTTTGAGGTTGAAGAAAACAGCTACTACGTGCTGTTTCCTGCCGAATGCGTTACATATCGCCGATTCCAGACGGATAAGGGGATCCGTGGTTGAGTGAAATTTTCGGAATCTGCACTGCGATGGGGATATGCTGGATTTCATTTCAAGGAACCATGTTAAGCATACATTCACCATTTTTTCCATAAGCTTACATATGCAGGAGGTTAAAGCGATTGGGCAGTAGTTTTGGGGACTGGTTGGGTCTTTTCCTGGTTTCCGGAAAGCTAGAACTGTAGCCCTTCTCCAGGTGTCTGGGAAGGCATTTTCCATCCATATTTTATTGAATATATCTAAGAGGAAGCGTTTACCCCCTTTCCCTAGGTGGCGTAGCATTGCATAAGGTATATTGTCTGGGCCTGGAGCAGTGTCTCTACATGATGCAAGAGCTGTATCAAACCTTTTTTGCTGAATTCTTTGTTGTAAGATTTGTACTCTTTTGATGCGAAGTTTAGAGGTGAGCACTCCCTCTCCAACCGGTATTGGGCAAACTCGGGGGTTGTGCTCGCTCTACTTGATATTTTGGCAAAGTGAGTCGCTAGCGTGTCTGCTACATCGATCGGGTTTAAGATAGTGTTTCCATTTATCCAAAGTACAGGGGTAGGGTCTCGGCTGGGTTTACCTAGCATCCCTCAGATTTTGCTCCATGTGCGGTGGATGGGGGTTTTAGAGTTCATCGTGGAGACATAAGCTCCCATGATTTCCGGCGTGTTTGTTTAAGTATGTATCTATATTTAGCTCTCTTTTTATTAAATTCCATTTTAGTCGTCGGATTTGGCCATCGTTTGTATGTTCGGTAGGCTTTCCTTTGTTCTTTCAGTGCGGCAGAACATTCTTGGCTCCACCATGGGGTAGATCTCTGACTGAGTTATCCTGAGCTGGTTGCAATGGATGTTTTACCTGCTTGATATATAATGGATGTAAAGATTTCCAGCGCTTCCTCTGTCTCCGGGATGTCATAAACTTGGATATCAGTGATTTTGTTGAATTTTAGCCAGTTTGCTTGGTCCAGTCTCCATCGTGGTATAACCGAGGTGGGTAAACCCTCGTCTGAGGAAATGATGATCGGGTAATGGTCGCTTCCTTTTAGGTCATCCAAGACTCTCCATTCAGTCTGCTGTGATGTCGGGTGAGCAGAGGGCCAGATCTAACGCTGATAGGGTACCTGTTTGTATGTTAAATCTAGTACCTTCGCCCTGGTTCATGATTCCAAGTTGCTGGTTTTTTATTAGCTTGATAGCTCATTTCCTCTGGTGTTGCATATTCTGTCGCCCCACTCAATATGACGACTGTTAAAGTCCCCCATTAGAATGAATGGAGTTGGTAGTTGCGAGATCAAGTCTCGTAAGGTGGTGACTGGAAGGGGCCCTGTGGGTGGGAGGTAGACATTTGCGATCGTGTATCATTTCTTGATGTACATGGTCACGGCGATTGTTTCCAAAGGTGAATTTAATCTGATGGGTAATGTGGGGACATTTTGATGGGTGTATATGGCACAGCCGCCAGATGTGCTACCATCATTTGGTATTGAGGTGGTTATGCAACTGTAATTCGGTAGCTTTCGTGGTGGATGTATTCCCAACATGGTTTCCCGGAGACAGACACAGGCTGGGCTCTCGTCCGCTACAAGAAGTCTTAATTCTTCCCAGTTGGCTCTGATTCTGCAAATATTCCACTGGATTATCTTCTAGTCCGATTTCCATCATCTAACTCAAAAAACTTGCTAACATCCAATTTATCTATCCCAGAAAAAATTTTATTAAAGAGCTCAATCATATCCCCTCTCACACACCTCCTTTCGAACGAGAACATATTTAAAACCCTCAGTCTATCTATATATTCAAGGTGCCTCAGGGAAGGAATAATCTTTGTTGCCCTCCATTGCACTGACTCGAGAAGGTT
This sequence comes from Ceratothoa steindachneri, assembly GCA_963969495.1. Lineage (NCBI taxonomy): Eukaryota > Metazoa > Arthropoda > Malacostraca > Isopoda > Cymothoidae > Ceratothoa > Ceratothoa steindachneri. Next base: position 83,605,060 of record OZ018332.1, on the reverse strand, counting down.
AATATTGTGTCAAAAATATGGGGACCATGCCTGTATACAGTACTCTAGATGTGGCCTAACATAAGAGTTATAGAGTTTAAGAATAACCTCCTTACTTTTGTAACCAACATTTCTCTTAATGAAACCCAGCACTCTATTTGCCCTATTTCTTGCTTCAATACACTGCTTAGAAAACCTTAATGACTTATCTATTACTAATAGGGCCTATTAAATATGAAGGGGTTTTGAAAGAATCTGAAGAAGAAATAGTAGAGGTCCTTAATGATCATTTTGCTTCAGTATTCACAGAAGAGAAACCAGTTAGATTAATTGATGATAATTCTAGGTCAGGGGAATTAAAGGGCTTATAATGCAGTTAAATACTAGTAAGGCATCTGGCCCTGACAACATTCATTCTAGGATACTCAAAGAAGGTGTAGAAAGTATTGCAGTAGCTCTTGAGAAGATATTTATTAGATCACTAGAGTCTGGAGAAATACCAAATGATTGGAAATTGGCAAATGTAGTGCCAATTTTTAAAAAGGGAAGCAAAGAGGACCCAAATAACTTTAGACCGGTAAGCTTAACTTCTATAGTCTGTAAAATTCTTGAGAAGATGGTTAAGAAGGGAATTTCTGATCATCTAGAGAGTAGCAGGTTAATTAATGATGCTCAGCATGGTTTTAGAAAAGGTGGATCGTGTTTAACTAATTTACTGGATTTTATGGATTATGTAACTAAAGAATTAGATAGGGGTGAGAAAGTAGATGTGATCTACTTAGATTTCAGCAAAGCTTTTGATAAGGTTCCACATAGAAGACTAGTTCATAAATTAAAGCTGCATGGGATATGTGGGAACATTTTAAATTGGATAACTGAATGGCTGAAAAATAGGAAACAGAGAGTTGTACTGAATGGAGTGAGGTCAGAGTGGAGGAATGTTATTAGTGGTGTACCTCAGGGATCAGTTTTAGGCCCTTTATTATTTTTAATCTATGTAAATGATCTTGGGCAAGGTGTAAATAGCAAAGTGTCAATTTTTGCTGATGACACTAAATTGGCAGCTGTAGTCAAAGAGGTTGAGGGTAGCTTTAAAGTGCAGGGTGACTTAGATAAGCTGTTAGCTTGGGCTCAGAAGTGGCAGATGACTTTTAACCTTAATAAATGCAAAGTTATTAACATGGGGAGAGATAATAGGGAATTTAGCTATGAGATGGATGGATATTGGCTTAATTCAGTTGAAGATGAGAAGGACTTAGGAGTGGTAGTAGATAGATCACTGAAATTTTCAAAGCAGTGTATTGAGGCAAAAAATAGAGCAAATAGGGTGCTAGGTTAAATTAAAAGAAATGTTAGCTACAAGAGTAAGGAGGTCATCCTTAAACTATACAACTCTTATGTCAGGCCACATTTAGAGTACTGTATACAGGCATGGTTACCACATTTTAGACATGATATAAACTTATTAGAGTCAGTACAAAGGAGGGCAACAAAAATAATACCATCCCTGAAGCACCTTGAATATGAAGATAGACTGAGGGTATTTAATATGTTTTCATTTGAAAGGTGTGTGAGAGGAGATATGATTGAGCTTTTTAAAATCTTTTCTGGGATGGATAAATTGGATTTCAGCAAGTTATTTGAGTTAGAAGGTAGTAATAGAACTAGAGGCTACCACTTAAAGATTAAAAAACAGAGGTGCAGACAGGATGTTAGAAAATATTTTTTCACTAACAGAGTGGTGGATTATTGGAATAGTTTGCCACCTGAGACTGTAGACAGCCCAAACTTGAATGTTTTCAAGCGCAGATTGGATGATTATATGGGGATGGGGGGTTAATTTCTTACTTTTTGGTATGGGGATATGTTTCTTGACTCATTCCTGTGGATGCAGTTTCTTTTTATTGTATATTTTGGGGGACTTTGATTTTGTTTTTGACAGACTCCTATGGAGGCTTTAAATTATATATTGTAGATGCATGGTTGGATATAATCGTATGGATTGTTAAATTGTATATTGTAGATGCATGATCTGACAAAATCTTATGGATGCATTATGTGGGTGGGATTTGATGGATACGGATGACCTTTGATAGGCCCTTGTGGCTTTTGTCATCCGTGAAATTATGTTATGTTATGTTACTCCTAGATCTTTCTCATCCTCTACTGAGCTCAGCCAATGCCCATCCATTTCATAGTTAAATTCTCTATTATCTTTTCCCATGTTAATAACTTTGCACTTATCAAGGTTGAAAGTTATTTGCCACTTAAGTGCCCAGGATAACAATTTATTTAAATCCCCCTGCACTTTAAAATTATCATCAATATCTTTAACTACAGCTGTTAATTTGGTATCATCCGCAAAAATTGACACTTTATTATTAACTGCCTCCCCAAGATTGTTTATATAGATGACAAATAATAATGGACCGAGAACTGATCCCTGAGGAACCCCACTGATAACATCCCTCCACTCTGACTTTACACCATTTAGCACTACCCTTTGCTTCCTGTCTTTTAGCCACTCAGCTATCCAATTTGAAACACCCCCACATATCCCAATCATTTTTAATTTATGAACTAGTCTCCTATGTGGTACCTTATCAAATGCTTTACTAAAATCCAAGTAAATTATATCTACATTCTCTCCCTTATCTACTTGATTTGTTACAAACTCCAGAAAGTCTAGTAAATTAGTCAAACATGATCTACCTGATCTAAACCCATGCTGAGCATCGCTGATTAACCCCTCCCTCTCTAGATGTTGGCAAATGCCTTTTTTAACTATTTTCTCAAGAATTTTACAGACTATAGGAGTTAGGCTAACCGGTCTAAAGTTATTTTTATCCTCTTTACTACCCTTCTTGAAAACGGGGACTAAATTCGCTCTCTTCCAATCATCGGGTATTTCTCCATATTCCAGTGACCTAGTATACAACTTCTCCAGAGCTATTGAAATACTTTCTACCCCTTAAGTATCCTAGAATGAATATTATCAGAGCCAGAGGCCTTGGTAGCATCTAACTCACCTATTAGTCCTTTTATCATCCTCCAATCCACACTAATGGTAGTAAACACCTCTTTCCCTGACCCATGAGTACTATACATAAGACTATTTAGTTTCTCCTTTGTAAATACTGATGCAAAATGACCATTTAGTACCTCAACTATTTCCTCATCAGTTTCTCTCACAACCACTTCATATTTGATAGGTCCTATTTTAACTCTGCCAGACTTGTTATTAATTTTATAGTAACTAAAGAACTTTCTAAAATCTTTGTTGCTATCCTGAGCTAATTTAATTTCTGACACCCTTTTGTGCTTCTTTATAATCTTATTTAACTTATTCCTAGCCATTCTATAATCACTTAAATTTTGAATATTATTTTCTACCTGTAATTTTTTATATGCCCTTTTCTTCTCTGAAATTTCTCTAGCTATCTCCTGATTCTACCATAATGGTTTCCTACTTTTGTTCCTAATAACCTTCATTGGGATACATTGCTCTTGGACTACATTTATTATATGGTTGAAAGTATCCCACATCCCATAAGCATTTTTACCTCTGAATTGTACATCCCCAGTCTACCAAATTTAGCAAGCTTTGAAGTTTTACATAATCTCCCTTATGAAAATTTGGAACTTTTATAGCATTCTCGGTTATTTTACCCTTCTTAATTCCCAAGTTAAAGGAACTATCTGATGGTCACTATTTCCCAATGCTTCCCCAACAGTCAATTCTTGAACTAAATGATCACTGTTAGAAAGTACTAAATCTAATATATTGTCCCCTCTCATTGGCTCATTAACAAATTGATTAAAAAAATTAGCCTCAAAGCATTCTATGAACCTGCCACTTGTTCTATCCCTACCTATCATATTTTTCCAGTCCACAGAGTTTAAGTTGAAGTCCAAAATAATAACTACATCTGTTTCACATCCCTTACTTATTTCCCTTATCATTAGTTCATCTATATCATCAGTCTGCCCAGGTGGTCTGTAAAAAGCTCCCAAATGCACCATTCTATTTTTACTGAACCTAATATCTATCCAAAGTGACTCAACTCCATCCTTCTTTATTGAAGTATTTAAACTTGAAACAATGTTGTTTTTTATATAGATAATTATTCCTCCACCAATCCTACCTGTCCTTTGACTAATGTACATATTATAGCCCTGTAAATCAAATTCACTTATAGTGTCACTAAATTCAATTTCATTAATCCATGATTCAGTAACACATAATATATCTATATCCTCATCGCTAATATAACTAAATAGCTCATCCTTCTTGTTTCTAAGACTACAAGCATTTGTATAGAAACAATTTAACCCCCCTATCCCTGAAGCACCTCTTCTAACCTGAATGACCTCACCTCTATTGCCTTGGAACCTATTTCTGTTATCTGCCAAGTCCATTCTACTTTCAGTACTATAATGTCCTCTCATGATTCCCTGACCACTATTAGTATCTAGTTTCCCGCCTGCAAAGACCTAATAACACGATCATACTCCTCCGACAACACATCTACCCCCCTCCTACTCAAATGCAGTCCATCCATCGCATACATTTCTTTCATTCCAACAAACCTATCCCACACATCCCCAAACATGACACCTTCCATCTCACACATCCTCCTCACATAATCACTCAGCCCAATCGCACGAGACATCCATTCTACACAACATCCATTCTTGGAAGCACACCTGTCACAACACCTTTCATTTTACTTTCTTTCACCTTTTCAATCAACCTCTTGTACCTCTCACGTAATTCACATGCACCCACTTTCTTCACATCATTCACTCCTACATGTGTAATCACAACCGCATCTCTTGCACAGCCAGACACCAGCTCCTCATACCTATCAGACAGATCTCTCACTCTAGCACCCGGCAAACACACCCTCAAACCATTCAGTCTACTTGCATTCAACTTCCAATCTAAATATCTAACTCGCGAATCACCCATCACAAGCACTTCAGTCAGACTCCTATTCCTAACCCCCACAGACCTAACTCCATCCCCACTCCTATTCTCATTCAAACTACCAGTCACTCTACCTCCACCCCCACCAGTCATATCACTTCCAGTTACTTCCTCTCTTAGGGCACTGAATCTATTAGTCAAGCTAATAGGTTCTGTGTCCCTCTGACTCACACACCTATTCTCCCACTGGCTAACCACCTCAACAGAGGCAACCCTATTCTCACAAAGAACAGGAGAAGCCTCCCTAGCTATGTTTCCTAACCACTCTCCACTGTGCCCCCATCCTCACTAGGACTATTTCTAACTAATCTAAGGGGGCTAACTTCACTATCCCTAGAACTATCATATCCTACCTCCTCCACCGGCCCTCTACCTTCACCTGAAACATCTGACTGACCTACCTCACCACCTAACCTATTCCCAGCCCTAGGCCTAACACTAAGTTCCCTCCTGAGCTCAGCAACTAACCCCTCCAGCCTACATATCCTCCCATGTTATTGAAATAGGTAAGTTCAAAGGAAGGGGGCCAATCATGGCGTTGTATTTTTGTTATTTTGTTTTTTTCGTTTCTTCTTTATTATTTAGTAAATTCCTGCACTTCTACTTAATTATATTATTTAGTAATGCTTTGATTTTTGATAATTACTAATGTATTAAACTTTGTATGTTTCATTTAACTATTTTTGTGAAACTAAACCATTAATTTCACACAATGGCCACCCTTAATTCAACCTTATTTCAAACATTGGCAACCCTGAAACCAAAAGAGCGTGATACTTGTGAATACAGTTTGTTCGACTTCAATACGACTTTATAATAGTGAAAGGTGGAGATAGGGTAAACCTGAAGATCTGCATCACGCGCTTGCCTCTGCTGTTCCCCAGTCCTGGCCTCATAATATTTTGTCCATGTTCTAATATATTTCCCATTTTTTGACTAATTTCAAGTTATGGCTCGTGAAGGGGATTGCCTTGCGATGACCCTGAGATTTCAATCAATTGAGGGAGGTCTGGGGGGCGCAGCCCCCATAGTATATAATAGTAATTTTAAAGATTAATGTTCTCACATTTTGGGGGTTTTTTTAACCAATTGTTTCTGCGCGTCTGAACGAAATATAAAAGCAACTTGGTCCCGATAGATTTCGGCTGAAATCTATTTCCAAAGTAACTAAAGAAAAAATAAAATTTTACGGCATAGCCTAAATTAGGCAGCGTTATCGTCTTTGTTATTTTGATAAACGTGCTCTCGGCTCTGCACCTTTATCAAAATAATAAAGACGATAGTGTCGCCTACTTTAGGCTATTTTTGCCAAAAAATTAACATTTTTAGTTACTTTCAAAATGAGGGGCTTTGCCTTTTGATGTCTGACATCATAAGGCCCAAATTGTAGACCAGAAACAGCGCCCCCTATTGTGCGCCCCTAAACTGAAGTATTACCAAATATTCCATAACCTTTCTCCTATAAAACCATCTGATTTGTTCATACCAGCTCCCAGGGATAATAGAGGCTATCAATACAAAGTTTTTGTCCCTCATTCCTCAACTGAAGCACGAAAGTGATTCTTTACATTCTGTATCATATCTACTTTGAACTCTCTTCCTTTTTTAACCTTAGATCTCTACCCGCCTTGTATCATATCCACTAGTACTTAATTGATTCTTTTCATAAAACAGAGCCCAACTCCTTGAATGACACATAATACCGGCCCTCAAGCTTTTTTGCCTAACATAAAACATAATTTCACGGATGAAAAAAGCCACTAGGGGCTATCAAAGGTCATCCCCATCGGTCAAAAAAAAACACAAAATGCATCCATAGGATAGTGTCAGATCATGCTTCTATTTCCAATTCTGGGCTGGTGTGTCATTGCATACAATATTGGGCTGCTCTGTCAGTGCCTCGTGTTATGGAGAGTAGCTGTACCAGGTGAGTACTAAATAATAAAGAATACTACACTTTGATGGGGTGAAAGTTGACATTTTAAATATGTTAGCCTTGCATTCTCTTAATATGAAAATAAACCACTATTTTCACACACTGGGAACAGTTAATTTGAATATTGGCAACTGGATACAAGTTTTTTATAAGAGCACCACTTTTGATTTTCATTCCAAAACCTGTGTGTTTAACATTGATAATTTAGTCATATGTTTTCACTTTTTAGCAAATTTAAATTTTTAATCTTTAATAAGACTTCTCCAAATTCCTCGCCATGTTGGAATTATAGCCTCAATTTGAAAGCGAAGCTAGGCTTTCAAATTGTTAATACTACTCTGTGTTTTAGATAAGTTTTCTTTGTTGTTGTTGTTGGGTTGCTCTCCAAACAGAGGGACCCAGGCGATCCCAGAGAGGTGTGTGCGAGTGTTTCAGTGTATTGAGTGACAAGCACTCTTCCATTATGTGGTGAATTGTGTGTGCTCCTATATGACAGAGTGGGCAGGTGTCTGATATTTCAGGGCATATCCTCTTTCTGTAAGACAGAAGGGCATTGTGGTGTCCACATCTGAGCCTGGATAGGTGAACTCGGTCCTCTCTACTTAGCCAGCTTCTGAATCATCCACTTTGGGTGGGATTCTCCCCAGAACACTGTTTGGACTGAGTCTGTTGATAGAGCGTGTTGAGTTGCTCGTGCCACTTGGGGGTGTTGGTATGGTGTCCAGAATGCTTGTGTAGTATAACATAACATAACATAATTACACGGATGACAAAAGCCACAAGGGCCTATCAAAGGTCATCCGCCTCCGTCAAAACCCACCCACAAAAAGCACCATCACCAGGGGAAGACAAAATCAAAGTCCCCCACAATATAATATAACAGATGACAAAAGCCACAAGGGCTCATCATAGGTCATCCGAGTCAAATGGCCTCTTTTTTAAGGCACCCAAACTCCCAGGAAAACTACAACCAGAGGATTGCATCCAGAAACAAGGGTATCACCAATCAAGGCCTGTCAAGAACTAAATCATGCAGCTATAGATATATACAAACAATATTAATATATACAAAACTTAGGAACCATCACAACCTTCCCTTCCCATAAACTCATCCAACCTACTCTTAAATACATTTAGATTTGGACTACCTACTACCCTCTGCGGCAATTTGTTCCAGAAGTCTACCACTCTATTGGTGAAAAAATATTTTCTTAAATCCAACCTACACCCTTGCTTTTTAATTTTCAAGTGGTGACCTCTAGTCCGATTTCCATCATCTAACTCAAAAAACTTGCTAACATCCAATTTATCTATCCCAGAAAAAATTTTAAACAGCTCAATCATATCCCCTCTCACACACCTCCTTTCGAACGAGAACATATTTAATACCCTCAGTCTATCTATATATTCAAGGTGCCTCAGGGAAGGAATAATCTTTGTTGCCCTCCGTTGCACTGGCTCAAGAAGGTTAATATCGTGTCTAAAATGTGGGGACCATGCCTGTATACAGTACTCTAGATGTGGCCTAACATAAGAGTTATAGAGTTTAAGAATAACCTCCTTACTTTTGTAACTGACATTTCTCTTAATAAAACCCAGCACTCTATTTGCCCTATTTCTTGCTTCAATACACTGCTTAGAAAACCTTAATGACTTATCTATTACTACTCCTAGATCTTTCTCATCCTCTACTGAGCTCAGCCAATGCCCATCCATTTCATAGTTAAATTCTCTATTATCTTTTCCCATGTTAATAACTTTGCACTTATCAAGGTTGAAAGTCATTTGCCACTTATGTGCCCAGGATAACAATTTATTTAAATCCCCCTGCACTTTAAAATTATCATCAATATCTTTAACTACAGCTGCTAATTTGGTATCATCCGCAAAAATTGACACTTTATTATTAACTGCCTCCCAAAGATCGTTTATATAGATGACAAATAATAATGGACCGAGAACTGATCCCTGAGGAACCCCACTGATAACATCCCTCCACTCTGACTTTACACCATTTAGCACTACCCTTTGCTTCCTGTCTTTCAGCCACTCAGCTATCCAATTTGAAACACCTCCACATATCCCAATCATTTTTAATTTATGAACTAGTCTCCTATGTGGTACCTTATCAAATGCTTTACTAAAATCTAAGTAAATTATATCTACATTCTCTCCCTTATCTACTTGATCTGAAACAAAATCCAGAAAGTCTAGTAAGTTAGTCAAACATGATCTACCTGATCTAAACCCATGCTGAGCATCGCTGATTAACCCCTCCCTCTCTAGATGCTGGCAAATGCCCCTTTTTTAACTATTTTCTCAAGAATTTTACAGACTACAGGAGTTAGGCTAACCGGTCTAAAGTATGTGGATGGGGTGTTTCTGATGTTTTGGTGGGTTAATGCTGTGTGCAATGTGTGATGTAGTGGATGTGAGGTGTCTCTTGTGACCCTATCATAGAATTGTGCACCATTTAGATCCATGTGATCTCTGACCTTTAGTGTTTTAGTTTCTCGATGTAGGTGGTCAATGGGAGTTGTTTTGGTACAACCTGTGGAGGTTCTCAGTGCATTGTTTTGTTGTATTTGCAGCGTATTGTAGTGTGTATCTGAGAGGTTTAGTGTCCAGCTGGTGCTACAGTATTCGGTAGTGGATCGGATGAACTGATTGTGGATGGTGGTGGTTGTCTCCTTGCTCTGTCCAAAGTCCTGGCCCGTTATGGCTTTGAGAGCTCTGAGTTTTGGTGTGCATCTGAGTTTGATGTCAGCTTTGTGGTCCTTGAAGGTCAAACCGTTGTCATAGGTGACTCCAAGGATTTTCACCTTGTTGGCATATGGGATGGGTGTGTTTGTAGTTCGTTATGAGAGTGGCTGTGGATTTCTCTGGTGCTACTTTAAGTCTGTTGGTAGTGAGCCATGTTTGTAGTGTGTTTAGGTAGTGTTGTGTGTTTGTGGCAGCTGTGTTGTGTTTAGCATGGGTTGATGTGATTGTGATGTCATCTGCATAGGATAAGATTTTGATGTCTTGAGAGGTGGGTGTTGGGATGTCGTGGAGAAAAAGGTTGAACAGTGTGGGGGATAGTACTGAGCCTTGTGGTACTCCGTCTCTGAAGGGTCATATCTGTGATGGAATGCCATTGAAATCTATATGAGCCTTTCTACCAGACAGATAGTTAGCGAGCCATCTTTTGTTGTTGTTATGCATGTTAGTTTTGTAGATTTTGTTTATAAGTTTATGTCTGGGGGTGGCATCAAAGGCTTTGCTTATATCTATTGCTATGAGTAGTGTTCTTTTGTGTGGTGCTTTGTGGTTGAAACCTTCCGCCATGTCTTGCGTCAGTTGTGTGAGTAAGGTGCTGTTGAGTGTTGTGGTCTAAAGCCATGTTGGGTGAGCGATAATGGAATATGTGGTGTAATCAGGTTTAATATGAGTCGTTCTATTACTTTGAAAGCTGTGCTCAGCAGTGTTATAAGTCTGTATGAGGTGACAAGTGTGGGGTCTTTGTTGGGTTTAAGGATATCAACAATGATGCTGTGTTTACATGTGTCTGCAATTTTGCAATATGAGTAGCTGTAATTTGCTATGTCGCTGGTGAGTTTTTGAGGATACAGTTGATATGGTTTGTTTGTCTGTATGTGAAAGGTTTGTGGTTTTTGTCAAGTGGGAAGTGCTTCTTACGCGTTATGATTTTTCTGTCTTCTGGCATGTGTAGGAGGTGGCTTATGTTGGCTTGTTGTTTTTGTGAAGGGATTGTGTTGTCACGAGTGATCACTGCGTATGATGTTGGAGTTTGTGAGTTTGATTTAGTTATACTTCTGAGTACTTGGAAAACTTTCTTACTGGTTGAGATTGTTAGCGAAGTTTGTCCAGTTTTGTGTCTGCTGTTGCTTTATTTTTGTTCTTATTTGTTCATTGAGTGACTGGACAGTGCAAACAGTTTCTTCTGTGTGGGGAAAGGGTGATGTGTGTTTTGCATTGTCTCGGGTTTCTATGAGGCTCTTTATCTCTAGTGTGAAATTAGGGTTATGAACTTTGCGGTTGCCTCATGGAATGTGTTTCTTGCCTGTTTTGGTTATTATGGAGTTGAATTGTGTAGTGATTATTCTGTAGGTTGTTTCTGTTATGTTTGTGGTGTCTAGTTAGGCAAAGAGAGTGTCTGTGTCTTCTGTGTAAGCTGACCAATTTGCCTTTTTGTAGTTTATGGAAGTTTTCCTGCCTTGTTTTTGTTTGTGTGTTGTTTTAGTTGTGATGATGATGGGTAAATGGTCTGATGGCAGTTTTTTGGCTGTACTCCAGAGAGTGTCAATTGTAAGTGCTAGAGAACAGAATGTTATGTCTGGTGAGGATATATTGTACCTGGCTTAGGGGGGCATATGTGTGTGTGCTGTTAGGTCATTGAGTATGGATAGGTGCTGTAGTTTGTGTTCGATGTGTGTGCCTCTGGTGTTTGTATTGTTGTTCTTGTACCACATGGGGCTCTTACCATTGAAGTCACCGACAATAAGATTAGGTATTTGTGTGATTTGGTGTAGTAGTGGAAGGTAGCCAATAGGTACTGTGCTTGTGTCTATTGGGGAGATGTATATGTTGATGAGGTTTATGTGTTTGTTGTATCCTGTACTGATTTTGAAGGATTGTAGCTCTATTGTTTTGTCTTGTTGTGGAAGTAGTGCTTTTGTGTTTTTTGTGGTGTCAATGTAGCTAATGTTTTTATGAATGTACGTGATTAGGCCCCCTCCATCTGAATCTTTTCTGTCGTTTCTTATAGCAGTGAAGTTGTCTCCTATGGAGGGAGTGATGCTGTGTCCTTTGAGTTTTGACTCTTGTATCATTGCTATATTTATCGTGCATTTATTGATGAGGTCAGTTAGTTCATGTATCTTTGAATTTATGCCGTCTATGTTTAGGTGTAGTATATTTATATTATTTGTGATGGTTGTTTATATGTTGTTGGCAGTCTGGTTTGGTGGAGGTGGTGGAGTGGGGGGGGGGTGTTAGAGGTGGAATTCTGGTTGTATAGTTAAGGTTTTGTGCATTGTTTTGGTTTAGAGTTTGGGGAGTTGTTGTGATGGTTGTGTTCTGTGGTTGTGGTTATTGGTGTGGTGGTGGTTTGGGTTGATTGTTGTTGTTGGGGAGTTAGTAGTAGTTTGAATTGGGTTTGTGCATTTGGGACATGCCCAAGTGTTTGTATGATGTTTTGTATTGGGTAGTGTTGTGCATCTGGTGGGGACCCAGTTCTTGCATTGACAGCATGATGGAACTGAGCCTTTATCTTTTTTGTTTGATGTGTTGAGAATGAATCGGGCATATGTATATTTGTCTTGGGCCCGGGTTGCTCTCTATATCTTCCTGAGGCACGAGCAGGGGGGGGGGGGGTATAGGGGGTGAAGCCCCCCCCCCATAATGACCCTGTAGCATGGCTCAATAATGGCTTCCAGTAACCAAACTCATACGAATAATCTAAAAATAAATATTAAGTACATAAAAACAGTACTAATTGTGGTTTTAGGCATTTTTAGTCATCATTTACGGCTTCATTTTGGCATGGAAAAAACATATTTTTAAGATGGCATCACTGCAAATAGAGTCGTACTCAGGATGCTAGTATCTTAAAAATAAGTGCTTTCCGTGCCTAACCGAAGATGGAAATGACAACTAAAATGCCTAAAAACACTAATAGGACTGTTTTTACTACAAAAAACACGGTGTAGGTTTTCTGAAGTTTCACTTTTAACAATTACCAGTTACAAGTGGGTTAAAAAAAGAAAAAATTACTTTTTGCTTGGGCTATCACATCATATTGTATTATATATCAATTTTAAGGTAATTTCAAAATGGGGCGAGTAATACTGGGGGTTGCCCCACCCCCTACAAATTTTAAATAAACTTGTAGTATTAATAATTCAAAGACCTAGCATAAGATTCAAATTCAAAAGCGATTGTCAGATGTCGTTAGGCTTCGGGTTTTATACTGAGTTGCTTGACTTCACCCATATAATTTCCTCCCACGAATGCTATTTAATTACAGTGGTGGCTCGTGTATAGGCATTGTTGAACTGCAGCACCCCCTATTTCCACTCAATATTATCAATAACATTCAATATAACAAGTCCTTTTTTCTTTAATTGTTTCTTTATAATTGTACATTATATAATCCTTAAGCTTAATGTCAGTAGCAAAACCTAGTTTATAAAAAAATACAAAAATCCTGGTATAGAACTGTGCGCTTCACAGCTCCAACACCGCGGTATTTGGCTGTTGTGTGCATGCTTATATGTCTGAGATAGAAAGCTGCACACTAGGGAGAGAGAGAATTGTGGCTCATGCAGTGCTGACCCTGGTGTTTCAGAGGGTAGTTTTGTGGTGGAGCAAATGTGAGTGTGTGTAAAAGGGCCATTCTCCCACCCCTTTTCTCAGTACCCTCTCCCTCCCTCTGTAAGAATGTGTGTATGAGTGGGAATGAGGTTTTTTATATTTTCTCTTTGTATATATATGTATTTGATTTCATGTATTAATTGTTTTCTCTTTCTCAGATTGTACTTTGCTTAAAATAATCTTTTATCAAAATTGTACTTTGTTTATAATATTCTTTTAGCAAAGCGCCATATTCTGGAAAAAGGTACGCTAGTCGATAAATTTACTCGGGTAATGCCCACTTATTAGTTTCCCTTCCATGTATAAATAAAGGGGTCATAAAAGGAGGATATATCTCTTCTACAGAGAGTGGAAGCGTGGACTGACAGCAAGAAGGGTTCTCTAGACGAGTGCTCCGCCCAGCCCTGAGACGGAGGGCTTTCATACCTCGCTAACCACCTGGACCACCATACCCGCCTTCGTTGAAAATCCTGCCTCCTTCTAAGTTAGCCTACTACCACCCACCTCCAGCACACAAGTGATAGCGCGTGCCCCTTTTCATTCGGTTGTTGTTGTGTTTTTTTATGTTTTGTGTAGATATATAAGTAAATTTGTGGTATTCGCCTGTTATAAAATTCTCTTTTGGTATCGTATTTTGTAGAGGGAATTTGGCCTCATTTTGAAGTGTGCACACTTCCCTTGTAAATATAAATTGCTGTAAATATAACTGTAACTATCATTGTACTTTTTTTGTAAGTAAAGGGACTGTATATACAATCCGTTTCATTCTCCCTCGATTTCTCACGTCCGGACAGTTTAGGAAGCGGGTTGGATCGATTGGGATTAGAGATATATTTTCGGCCTGCTACAGTTTCCTTATTGATTCTGCGTGTGTTACGCTTAAAAATATGTTTATATTTTTTAATGTGATAAAGTATAGAAATTAATTATATTTTTATGGTTCTTTTATTAATTAATTAGCTGTTGAAATTTATCTTGGAAAATAATCTAGATGATGTTTAGTGAAATTACAAAACTGATAAAAATCCTCTTGACAATTCCCATGACTACATCAGAGGCAGAACTCTATTTTTCAACACTAAGGAGCACTATAAATACTGAAAGACTAAATGCACTTGCAGTGCTTTCAATGGAGAAAAAAATCCTGAGTAATCATCCAGAGATCAAGGAGAAAATAATTCATCTTTTCGTTCAAATTAAAACAACAAAAATGGATTTCATTTTTAAATGAATGGATCAAGCTTGATCCATGTTAACACAAATGTGCATAGTAATTTAAAAAATGTGTTTTTCCTATGCAGGTTTATATGTACTTTTCAGATCTGACTCTCGTACTTTGGCCATAATCGACCAAAGGTCAAATAATAGGAAAAGTTGGTATTTACAGCGAAAAGGAGTTTCACATCTAAAAACTACACATAAAACTGCATAAGAAAAACACATCAAAATCATTTAAAAGAGCCAGAGCATACCTAACCTGGTAATTTAAGACAAAAAAAGCGCCGATAATTTTAGGCTATTTCAGCCCCAAATAACTTCTTTTTTAGGTAGTTTCAAAATGGGTACCCCACACCCCCAGCAAATAAAAAAAACTCATATTGTTAATTTGAAAACCTGCCATCATGTTTGAATGCAAAAGTCGATTGCTAAATGTCGTTAGACCCTTAGTTCCCTTAGTTTGAATCAAAGCTTTGCACAAAAAACATTTTATAAATAAAAGACTAGTTGATGTTCAAGTGCGGGTGTATCGTAGGAGAAGTGCAGGCGAGCGGCTTAAAAGCTTTGCTTGAATGAGACTTTTTTGAGACTCAGGATGGCCGAGTGGATTGACTGCTGGCTAACAGTGGTCCGGGTAATGATTGTTCTGGACCTCCCGAAAAGGCGACTGTAGGGAGTTGCGCGTTGGTCGCTTGGTGTTCTCCAGCTGCTGTTGAGTGGTCCTGCAACAAAAAGGAAGGCGGCAGCAGTTGGGAAGAATTGGGGGGGTGTAGAGATGGTTGGCAGAGGGTTTGCAAGTAAAGAGGTGGGAGGAAGAGTTGCAGTTTGATTCAAAAGAGCCGAAGAAGGGTTCGGAAGTGGGGTTAGTTGGGTGCGGAAGGTAGAATGGGATGACCACTGGACCTAGATTAGTGGAAGAGAAAGGTAGTGGCTGTTCCAGATGAACGGCTTCTATGAAAGCGGGTTTAAGCCGATCGATGGAAACCGTATCCTGCTTGGTGCCAAACTGCAGTAGCGAGAATTTCGGCTTCCTGGAGAGAACGAGAAAGGGTCCGTCAGAGACAGGTTGCAAAGATGTGCGGGTAAATATGTAGATTAGCGGCCCGGCCGAAAAAAAAATTGTGTGTAAATATTATCGTTCACTCGTGTCGGAATATTCAGGGGCGTTTGAGTCCTTTTTGAATTATTATTCTATAAACTATGGTAAATATGTAGATTATCGGCCCGGCCGATAAACCGTAGTTTTTTCGTACGTGTTCCAAAATGTTTCACGTTTTTGGAGTACATTTAAGGGGACGGCTCGTGTTGGGGTAAGCACAAGGGGGGGACCACACTACGATGATCCTGAGTTTCATTAAATTGGGGGGGGTCTGGGGGGCACAGCCCCCCAGTATATAATCCTAATTGTTATAATGTTCTGACGTTTACAGAGGGAAATTATTTAACTACATCATGTCAGCGTCTTTAATCGTTTTGCAAATTATAATAGGGGGTGGGGGGTGGGGGTTATGACGTCAGAAATGCTGAATTTCATTTTTTTTTCATACTTAATAGCTTTTTATTATCCCCATTCGGAGTCATTTTTATTTTTCAATATATTTTTCCCCATTTTACTCTTTTATTACCTTCTTTTATACAATTAAATGTAATTAGCTAGATCATTTCAAGGAACTACTTGTTTTTTAGCAGTTTGAGTGTCAAACATTCCCTTTTTACGCAGTCTGAAAATTCTCAATCGCACGTCTTCTCCGCAGTTTCAAAATGCAATCGAATTGTCAAGTTTGTCCGTCGTCTATTGCGGAATTATTAAGCCTAGTTTCTGCTAGAGATAAATTAAACAACTTTTTGGAAGTGCATAATTTAGTGCGAACTAAAAGTGAATGCGAAATCTGTGGCCGGCAATTAGAGGTGACCCCAGAATATTGAACGCGTCTGGCGAGATGCGAGAGGTTCAATTCCCAAATACGGGAGAAAAACCGCTCAATTCGACGCCTATCTTGCAACCGCCATCTTCTGCAAGCGCTTCCCGTTGACCAAAACGGGAATTAAAGAACGATTCCACGCCTTCCTCATCGCTATTTCTGAAGTGTACCCCCCGAAATAAAGTAAGTTAACAGCGCTTATCGTTCTTTATTTTTGGATAAGAAAGATGGCGTCAGCTAGATTTCGAATACGACGCAGGCGCGCAAAATAAATAGGCTTCCCTCTCCGCTATTTCGGAATGATAACCAATGCAATTAAGTACGGGAAACAAAGTGTTTCTTTTTTTTACGGGCAATTTGGTACAAAAAATGGCCTACGTAAACAGCATTTTCGGTGGGTTTAATTTCGAGATTTCCCCCCAAAAAATGGCGGCAACTAGCATTCGAACAAAACTCAAACGCGCATGAATATTCAAACACGGGTGAACGATAACGCGAACGAAGATTCAAACACGGGTGAACGATAATATTTACACAAAACAATTTTTCCTAGGCCGGGCCGATAATCTACATGTTTACCTAAACTATTAGGACTATATACTGGGGGCTGTGCCCCCCCAGACCGCCCCCAATTTAATGAAACTCAGGATCATCGTAGTGTAGTCCCCCATTGTGTTTACCCCCACACGAGCAGTCAACTTAAATGTACTCCAAAAACGTGAAACATTTTAGAACACGGACGAAATAGTACGTCCCATCGTTCGCGCCGATAATCTACAAATTTACCGGTAAATATTTAGACAAGCGGGCCGCTCGTCTAAATATTTACCGGTAAATTTGTAGATTTAGTGCGAACTAAAAGTGAATGTGAAATCTGTGGCCGGCAATTAGAGGTGACCCCAGAATATTGAACGCATCTGGCGAGATGCGAGAGGTTCAATTCCCAAATACGGGAGAAAAACCGCTCAATTCGACGCCTATCTTGCAACCGCCATCTTCTGCAAGCGCTTCCCGTTGACCAAAACGGGAATTAAAGAACGATTCCACGCCTTCCTCATCGCTATTTCTGAAGTGTACCCCCCGAAATAAAGTAAGTTAACAGCGCTTATCGTTCTTTATTTTTGGATAAGAAAGATGGCGTCAGCTAGATTTCGAATACGACGCAGGCGCGCAAAATAAATAGGCTTCCCTCTCCGCTATTTCGGAATGATAACCAATGCAATTAAGTACGGGAAACAAAGTGTTTCGTTTTTTTTTTACGGGCAATTTGGTAAATAAAATGGCCTACGTAAACAGCATTTTCGGTGGGTTTAATTTCGAGATAAGACGTAGTATTTTCGTCCGTGTTCCAAAATGTTTCACGTTTTTGGAGTACATTTAAGGGGACGGCTCGTGTGGGGGTAAACACAAGAGGGGGACTAACCTATGAATATCCTGAGTTTCATTAAATTGGGGGGGTCATATAATCCTAATTGTTTATAGAATAATGTTCTGATGTTTAGAGAGGTGAATGCTTTAAAGCTTTAACTACATCATGTCAGCGCTTTTAATCGTTTTGCGAATTATAATAGGGGTTGGGGGTGGGGTATACCGTCAGAAATGCTTGATTTCAATTTTTATTTTTTTTCCCACTTAATGACTTTTTATTATCCTCATTCGGAGTCATTTTTATTTTTCAATATATTTTTCCCCATTTTGCTATTTTTATTACCTTCTTTTATACATTTAAATCTAATTAGCTAGCTCGTTTTAAGGAACTACTTTTTTTAGCCGTTTGCGTATCATAGAGACTTTTTATATGTAGTTTCAAAATCGTATCGGTTGCTGAAGTGTATCCGTCGTTTATTTTCGAATTATTAACTCTAGTTTCTAATAGAGAAAAATTTGTAACATTTTTGGACGTTCAGCTATAATTCTCGAGTCAGTGCAACGGAGGGCAACAAAGATTATTCCTTCCCTGAGGCACCTTGAATATATAGATAGACTGAGGGTATTAAATATGTTCTCGTTCGAAAGGAGGTGTGTGAGAGGGGATATGATTGAGCTGTTTAAAAAAATTTTCCGGGATAGATAAATTGGATGTTAGCAAGTTTTTTGAGTTAGATGATGGAAATCGGACTAGAGGTCACCACTTGAAAATTAAAAAGCAAGGGTGTAGGTTGGATTTAAGAAAATATTTTTTCACCAATAGAGTGGTAGACTTCTGGAACAAATTGCCGCAGAGGGTAGTAGGTAGTCCAAATCTAAATGTATTTAAGAGTAGGTTGGATGAGTTTATGGGAAAGGAAGGTTGTGATGGTTCCTAAGTTTTGTATATATTAATATTGTTTCTATATATCTATAGCTGCATGATTTAGTTCTTGACAAGCCTTGATTGGTGATACCCTTGTTTCTGGATGCAATCCTCTGGATGTAGTTTTCCTGGGAGTTTGGGTGCCTTAAAAAAGAGGCCATTTGACTCGGATGACCTATGATGAGCCCTTGTGGCTTTTGTCATCTATTATATTATATTGTAGGGGACTTTGATTTTGTCTTCCCCTGGTGATGGTGCCTTTTGTGGGTGGGTTTTGACAGAGGCGGATGACCTTTGATAGGCCCTAGTGGCTTTTGTCATTCGTGTAATTATGTTATGTTATGTGATGTGGCCGGGCATTAGATGTGGAAAATATGTAGATTAGTGACTCGAACGGCGGGACGAACTATTTCGTCCGTAGTTCAATCCCTATATACGGAAGAAAAAACTAACAGTTCGACGCCGATCTTGCAAGCTATATTTCGAATAAGACTCAAACAGCGTGTATCGTTTGTTTTTTCGGGCAATTTTGTAAAAAAAAAATGGCCTGGGTAAACAGCGTTTTCCGTTTGTTTACTTTCGGCCATTTTTTTATTAAAAAAAAAAATTGCGCCAGCTATAATTCGAAAAGGACTCAAACGCGCATGAATATTCCAACACGGGTGAACGATAATATTTACACGAAATAATTTTTTCCGGCCGGTCCGCTCGTCTACATGTATACCGGTTGCTGATTAGCAGGCACTCTTGTGGCGGTCGGGTTTACCTCAGGCATAGCCCGTACTCTATTGTGAACGTATACAGCAGGATGTATGTCGGAAGGAAGAGGAGAGTCAGTGGAAGAAAAGAATTGCCTGGAAAACGAAGTTGCGTACTATAGCAATGTCAATGGGCATTCCTATATAAATATATATATATATATATATATATATATATATATATATATATATATATATATATATATATATATATATATATATATATCATTTATTATGTATAAAATTAATTCAATTATTTTACTCTAACTTTGTGAGTTTAATCATTCAATTATTTTACTTTAACTTTGTAAATTTAATCATTCAATTATTTTACTTTAACTTTGTCAATTTAATCTTTCAATTAATTTACTTCAACTTTTTTAAATTAAATAATTTTATGTAAAACTTAATAATTAATTCATTCATTTATTTTGTAAATATGTAAACGAGCGGCCCGGCCGATAAGATGTACTATTTCGTCCGTGTTCCAAAATGTTTCACGTTTTTGGAGTACATTTATAGGGGACGGCTCGTGGGGGGATAAACACGATGCGTGGACCGCACTACGATTAACGAGTTTCCTTAAATTATGGGGGGTCTGGGGGGGGCACAGCCCCCCAGTATATAATCCTAATTTATATAATGTTCTGACGTTTACATAGGTAAATGCTTTAACTACATTTCAGCGCCTTTAATCGTTTTGCGAATTATAAAAAGGGTTGGGGGTGAGGTATGACGTCAGACGACTCAAATGCGCATGAATATTCAGAAACGGGTGAACGATAATATATACACAAAATATTTTTTCCGGCTGGGCCGCTCGTCTACATGTTTACCATTTATTTTACTTGTCAATTCAATTAACGTATACTGTTCCAAACAACATCTCTTAAATTTCACACACAAACAAACAAACACACGTTTCCAGCTCGATAAAAATAGCACGCTATTCCACCCACTCGACTCGCTGCTTTCTTCGTATGAAGGTCGGTAATCATTCCTTCTACAATTATTCATTTACCTCCAAACAAACCATAGTTAGTTAATTCCATTTTCTCTCACAATTCTTTGCAAACGACCATACGAGAGTAGATCCTAATTATATTTACTTCTCATTGCAGTCCCAATTCAGTCCATCATAGATACTCTATATTATTTACTATATTATTCACTACATTACTACACTATATTATATATTATTCACTACATTACTACACTATATTATATATTATTCACCTTATTGTTTCACCATATTATTCCACCATATTAATTTCACATACTTCAATTCTCTTCGCATCTTTTTACTGTAAATCATGTGTTAAAATATCTTACATTGTATACCTAACCTACTTATCTCATTGTACATTCGTTGATTTTATGAATATATTTATATTTGTGTAATTGTCTTTCTTAAAGCCCAAGTCATTTTATTCCAAAAATTTATTTCGCTGTCGCCTTAGGCCTAAAACTAACTGCAGACAACTTCGATCAAACAAATTTATGGTTATGGTTTTCGAAACGCTATTTAGACTGATTTATTAACAAGATAAATCACATAGATGACCATATACTATAAAATTGGTCCCCAAAGTTTAGTAATTTCCCGCCAATCAAAAAATAAGTTTAAACGATAAAATCATTCTTGACTCCACACTTCAATTTCGTCCCAAAACCTCGCTCGAGCATTTTTCTTTTTATTATTCAGGTGTTCATTTTTTTTTATATATCGCGTGTAATCTTTAACATCATTCTTCCAATTATCATAATTCATGTCAATTTTAATTTAATATTATCTCCTATATTCAACGAGTGGGCAATTTCCTTTATTTCTCAATTATTTTTATTTTCTTCATATTCCTGTGCTAGTGACCAATTTACACACACACACGTGCACACAGCCACAGCTACTTCTCACGTAAACACCTTCATTCAACTAGCACAAATATACATAAAACAGTGTCTATGGTGGACCAGACACACCAACTAAGGACATCAGTTAGCGCCCAACCTCATCATGACTAACGGTCTGCGCATAGACAACCACATGCGTACCTCTCTCTTCCCGTGTATGATCCTGCAAACCCAATTGCATGGTCGGAAGTCTCATCCCTCCTTCTGAAACCACAACTAATCGCCGAGGAGGAGAAAGTATGATCAATCATCCAGCGGTTACCCATAAGTACCTTTATTCAGTTCAGGGAAGCGTAAATTATCGGGGAACAGGCTGATGTTTTAGACCGCCTGAATGAGACTTTTCTCAAAACATATGGTAGGTCGCAAATTGATGGCCTGAGAGAGCTCCTGAATACTCAGTAAATGGGAGATAAGAGTCCTACTTCTTTTTTATCTCATTTGAAGGACCTTATCAGGGTAAAAGGTGCTCACATCGAACTTTTTAACCCTCTCATCACCGAAATTTTCATGAGAGGAGTCCCCGAGGGAATTAGGCCATTAATCCTAAGCTCGAACCCCACGAGCATTGATGAGGTTGCTGCAGCCGCAGATAAATTGTATAAAAGTCCTTATGTGAATTGGGTCAACGGCCAAACTCACAGCCCATTTAACAATGCTTCAATTTCGCAGGTTCCAGGCACGTCGAGCTCCGCCGACGAACGGGTTGAGCATTCAAAGGTTCCATCTTCCCTATCGAGAGACCTTGAGGCTTCAATACGGAGGTTCGAAGCCGACATCCAGCGGTTAGAGCTGCAGCGTGAACCACAGAGCGAGCACAGAGACGGGTTTGGCGATCGAAGGCGCAGGTCCCGCTCTGGTTCACGAAAGAGAAACCAACTAGGGCATCCCGATGCAAGAGGTGAGAGACAGCAAAATTATCAACCTCATTCTTCCAACTATTCTCACCATCTTCCACACTATCAGGGCCTATGCTGGTATCATCAAAGGTACGGGCACACCGCTGTACACTGTACACAGCCTTGTAGCCACAGTTATGCTTCTTCACATACTTCGCCAAGTAGTCTCCCGAAGCATAACTTTTCCATTTCCTCTCATCCAACTCACTGGTGCTGGTGCTACAATAAATACGGTGCACAAGCTCTAAAATGCTTGCAGCCTTGCCCATATTTGGACTCAGTATCTTAAAATCTCAACCCTCCAGTTTTCACATTTCACCGAACTCAACCACTTTCTCCAAATCCTCAAATTTCAAATTCTAGCATTCCTCTCACTCCAGTCTCTCAATTACAAACTTTAAACTAGAAAGGCATGGAACGAAAGGATCTACATACCTTGCCTACACCTCATTTCCTCAAGTAGCTCGTCCATTTCGTATTTTTGACCCACTTTCTGAATTTTCATTCATGGTGGACACTGGTGCTGAATACAGTGTCATATCAATTTCTAAGGCAGCCAATTCGACCAATATTAGGACCTATGGAAGGCGTAACTTTCAAGTCTCACTCGGTCTCCGTCGGGGTTTTCGATGGACTTTCATCATGGCCGAGGTAGATTGTCCAATATTGGGCCTCGACTTTCTTTCGGCTCATGACCTCCTGGTCGATTCTCGACAACGCAAGCTTGTCGACCGCAAAACTCTCCTCACTGTCTCAAATTCGTACTCACCTTCTTAGAGTTCCCTCCTCTCTATTCGTCTCCCGTCCACCGAGCCACCGTTTCAGCGCCTTCAGGACAGGCCCATTAAACATAGTGTGGTGCATCGGATCGAGACACCAGGAGGTCATGTATTCTCACAGCCACGCCGTCTAGCACCGGATAAACTCTCTGCTATGCGTGATTAATTCCAATTCATGATTGATTCAGGCATTTGTAGGTCTTCCTCTTCTCCGTGGGCCTCTCCACTTCACATTGTGCCCAAATCCACGACGGGGGAATTCAAAGCAGTTGGAGATTACAGAGCTCTTAACGCTGTAACAATTCCTGATCGTTATTCCTTGCCGTACATAACCGATTTTACCTCTTCTCTCCATGGCTGTACGATTGTTTCTCGCTTGGATCTGATTCGTGCTTTTAACCAGATTCCTATTCACCCAGATGATGTCGCAAAGACTAACATCATCACTCCGTTTGGTGCTTTTGAAATTGTTAAGATGCCATATGGATTGCGTAACTCTGGGCAAACTTTCCAGCGCTTTATGGATCAAGTCCTTAGGGGTCTTCCGTTTGTATTTTGCTACATCGATGACCTCCTAATATCATCTTCCTCGCTGGAGGAACACCTTCCTCACCTTCGCCAAGTTTTATCTCGTCTTCAGGAGTACGGTATCGTACTAAACACCTCCAAGTGCCTTTTTGGTGTCCCACAACTCTCATTCTTGGGGCACCATGTCTCGAGTGCAGGGATTTGCCCACTCGAAAATAAAATCACCGCGATGCGAAACTTTTCTCGTCCTACATCAAGCAAACAACTCAGGAGTTTCTGTAGCATGGTCAATTTCTACCACAGATTCATCCCTAAATGTGCCCAGGTCATGCAACCTCTCAACTCTATGCTCACCAAGACCAAAAAGAACTCTTTTTGAATGGTCTGCTGAGGTGTGAGATTCATTCTCTCTCTTCTCCAGGAGCCCCCACCAGTGTCGCCTCAGACGCATCCTCAACCCATGTAGGTGCAACCTTGCAGCAGAAGGTTGGTGACCAATGGCAACCTCTTGCTTTCTTCTCTCGCGCTCTTACAAACTCTCAAAAGAGATATTCAACGTTATCTCGAGAACTCCTCGGAATATATCTCGCTGTCCGCCACTTCCGCCATCATTTGGAAATGCGTGAATTTACCATTTTTACTGACCATAAGCCCTTAGTCGGTGCATGTTCGTCTCGTAGTACTTCGTCAGTACACACTGAGGTTGACACTCGTCATCTTGACTTCATCCTGCAGATGTGAACGATATTCGTTACGTTCCTGGTTCTTTAAAACGTCGTACCGGACGCGCGCTCTCGCATTTCATCGATTTCGGGCGCGCAACTCTCCTACACTGTGCCCATCGATCATGCAACAATATCGCTTGCCCAGGAACAAAATGAAGACACGCAAACACTGCG
This sequence comes from Ceratothoa steindachneri, assembly GCA_963969495.1. Taxonomy (NCBI): domain Eukaryota; kingdom Metazoa; phylum Arthropoda; class Malacostraca; order Isopoda; family Cymothoidae; genus Ceratothoa; species Ceratothoa steindachneri. Next base: position 83,580,573 of record OZ018332.1, on the reverse strand, counting down.
TGACTCTTCTCAACTCGTCGTTCGCAGATGGACTTGCCTGACAGTCCTTCCAGGCGCATCCTGGTTGAATATTCAATTCCTGACTGTACTCGTCCTCTCATTCCTCTCGCTTACCGTCGGCGCATCTTCGACCAAATTCATGGCCTTTCTCATCCTGGCATCAATGCCACTCGCAAGCTCGTGGCACAACGCTTCGTTTGGTCAGGTATGAATGCCGACGTGGCCAAATGGACTCGCTCATGCCTGCCATGCCAGCGTGCTAAAGTCCACCGCCACACAAAAGCTTCTCTGGTCCCTTTTCCTCTTCCTTCATCACGTTTTGATGCCGTTCACATCGATCTAGTAGGTCCTCTTGTTTACTCCCGGGTTGTAATTATCTTCTCACCATGATCGATCATTTTACTCGATGGCCAGAGACGGTTCCTATCTCGGACATCAGAGCGTCCACTGTCAATCGAGCTTTCGTCTCAGAATGGGTTGCTCGTTTTAGTGTTCCCTCAACGATCATAAGTGATCATGGCAGCCAGTTTGAATTCCACCGATGGGATACACTCATGTGAGTCCTTGGCTCCTTTCGCCTTCGTACTACAAACTATCACCCTTAGAGTAACTCTAAGGTGGAACTTCTGCATTGGACCATCAAAGCAAGCTTACTCTCCACCGATCCAAAAATAACTTGGGTGGACAAGCTAACTTTGATTCTCCTTGGCATTCGTTCCTCCTTGAAAGGGGATTTGGCTTGCTCTGCAGCGGAATTAGTTTATGGTACTCAACTTCGTCTACCCGGTCAATTCTTTTCTTCCTCTGGCCGACCTCTACCTTCTCACCTAGATCCTTCTTCATACGTACATAACCTTGTACGGGTGATGGCTGAAATTAAGCCAACTGCCCCTAGAGTGCCTGTTAATTATAAAACCTTTGTGCCGAAGGAGATGACAACATGCTTCCATGTTTTCATCCGTCGCGATTCAGCTCGCACTTCGTTACAACCAGTCTATGAGGGATCCTTTCTCGTTATTGCCAGGAAGCCGAAATTCTTCGTCCTAAAGCTTGGTAGGAGGCAAGATACTGTCTCTATCGACCGCCTAAAACCCGCTTATACCGAAAATGTTCGTCAAGAACCCCAATCACCTCATTCTCCTCCTACTATACCCCTTTATAGTACAGTAATCCCCCAAAACAACCTAAACCCCACCTTCCGTTTTGCTGCCTCCTCCTCCTTTGTTGCAGGAACACTCGTCGGCAGAAGTGGATGGTCAGGAGCAAATCTCTCCCCCACTGGTTACTCCGTCAGCGGACAACGGGGCTCAAGACTCCCACATTCCGCTAACGCCATCTCGGAAGGAACCAGCAAGCGGATCCTTTTCGCTCCGTCAACCTTCTCTGGTGTCAGTGCCTCGTTCAACGCTAATGTCACTGTCACAGCAACTCTGTGTCCTTGTAGCCGCAGCCAAACCAATGGCACTGTCACACGCTCTGGTCGCGTTGTCAGGGGGGCCTCGTCGGTACTCGGACTTATAATCTCAAAATAGTAAAAGGGGGGGGTAACCTGCTTAGGGGGGAGTGTTATAGCAATGCCTCTGGGCATTCCTATAATAAACACCTCCAGGGAAACTTAAATATATATATATATATATATATATATATATATATATATATATATATATATATATATATATATATATATATATATATATATATATATATATATATATATATATATATATATATATATATATATATATATATATATACATATATATATATATATATATATATATATATACATATATATATATATATATATATATATATATATATATATATATATATATATATATATATATATATATATATATATATATATATATATATATATATATATATATATATATATATATATATATATACATATATATAAATATATATATATATATATATATATATATATATATATATATATATATATATATATATATTATATATATATATATCATTTATTATGTATAAAATTACTTCAATTATTTTACTCTAACGTTATGAATTTAATCAATCAATTATTTTACTTTAACTTTGTTAATTTAATCATTCAATTATTTTACTTTAACTTTTTCAATTTAATCTTTCAATTTATTTATTTCAACTTATGTAAATTAATTCATTTTATGTCAAACTTAATAATTAATTAATTCATTTATTATACTTGTCAATTCAATTAACGTATACTGTTCCAAACAACATCTCTTAAATTTCACACACAAACAAACAAACACACGTTTCCAGCTCGATAAAAATAGCACGCTATTCCACCCACTCGACTCGCTGCTTTCTTCGTATGAAGGTCGGTAATCATTCCTTCTACAATTATTCATTTACCTCTAAGCAAACCATAGTTAGTTAATTCCATTTTCTCTCACAATTCTCTGCAAACGACTATACGAGAGTAGATCCTAATTATATTTGCTTCTCATTGCAGCCCCATTCAGTCCATCTTAGATACTCTATATTATTTACTATATTATTATTCACTCTATATTATTTACTATATTATTCACTACACTATATTATATATTATTCACCTTATTTTTTCACCATATTATTCCACCATATTAATTTCACATACTTCAATTCTCTTCGCATCTTTTTACTGTAAATCATGTGTTAAAATATCTTACATTGTACACCTAACCTACTTATCTCATTGTACATTCGTTGATTTTATGAATATATTTATATTTGTGTAATTGTCTTTCTTAAAGCTCAAGTCATTTTATTCCAAAAATTTATTTCGCTGTCGCCTTAGGCCTAAAACTAACTACAGACAACTTCGATCAAACAAATTTATGGTTATGGTTTTCTAAACGCTATTTAGACTGATTTATTAACAAGATAAATCACATACGTACTATAGACGAGTTCCGTAGCAGAGCAATTCAAATCCTCTTTCAAGGAGGCACGAATTCTAGGAGCATTGAGGGTAGCTTGTCCACCCAAGTGATGTTGAGATGAGTGGAGCATAATCTTCCTTTGGGAGTCCTGTGAAAACGTTCCACCTTAGAGTTACTCTGGGGATGGTAGCCTGTGGGAAGTGCAACCCCGCGAAAAGGGCAGAGGCCCAAACAGATCGATGTGAACGGCGTCAAAACGTGCCGATGAAAGTGGAAGAGCAGCCAGAGGGGACTTTGTGTGGCATTGAACATTTGCACGTTGTTAAGGCACACATGCGTGGGTACATTTGGCCACGTCGGCGTTCATACCTGGCCACACATAACGTTGTGTGATGAGCTTGCGAGTTACTCGAATGCCAGGATGAGAGAGACCGTGATTCTGGTCAAAAATTCTCCGAGGAATGGGTGGACGAGGACAGTCAGGCAATGAATAGTCAATCAGGATCTGCCTTGAGGGACTGTCTGGCAAGTCGATTTCGCGAACGATAAGCTGAGAAGAGTGACGCAGTGTTTGTATGTCCAACTAATGGTTTGTGGTCGGTAAAAACAGTAAAAGCACGTCCTTCCAAGTATTGTTTGAAAGTGACGGAAAGCGAGTTATAGGCTCAGTAACTCGCAGGAAAACGTACTGTTCCTCGTTGGGAAGGAAGAAGATTCTTAGAGAAGAAGTCGAGAGGTTGGCAAGAATCACCAACCATGTGTTGTAGTGTCACGCCGACATGAGTAGCGGAAGCGTCCGAAACAACGCTTATAGGAGCTTCTGGGCAAGGATGGGCCAGGGCTACAGCGGAAGCCATAGCCTCTTTGGTGCGAGAGGAAGCCTCGGAAGCTTCGGGGGACCAGGAAAGAGGAATGTTCTGCTTGTGTTTGGAAAGCAATTCGTAGTGGTTTGCATAATGTGGGAGATGTTGGAAATGAACCTGTGGTAAAAGTTTACCACCCCACAGAATCTACGAAGTTCTTTTAGCGAAGAAGGTCGGGAAAAAGACCGGATAACTTCAACTTTGTCCTCGAGAGGACGAATTCCCTCAGGGCAAATGTGGTGTCCCAAAAAGAGGAGCTGTGTGACACCAAAGATACACTTATAAGTGTTGAGTACAATACCATACTCATCTCAACGTGCAAAAATCTGATGAAGGTAAGAAAAGGTCTCCTCTAAAGACGAAGATGCTATCACGAGGTCGTCTATATAACAAAATAGGAAGGGAAAACCTCTCAGAACCTGATCTATGAAGCGTTGGAATGTCTGACCACTGTTACGAAGCCCGTAAGGCATTTGGTTCATAACGAAGGAACCGAATGGAGTGTTGATAGCCGTCTTAGGGATATCATCAGGGTGAATCGGGATTTGGTTGAATACGCGAACCAAATCGAGCCGAGAAAAAATGGAGCAACCGAAGAGAGTGGAGTTAAAATCTGATAAGAAAGGCAGATGATACCTATCCGGAACTGTATCTGCCTGTAGTCACCTACAGCTCTGAATTCCCCTGGAGTAGACTTAGGTAATACATGAAGCGGTGAAGCCTATTGGGAGGTGGATGGGGAAGCTATACCGGCCTCCATCTTGAACAAAATACTTGCTTCATTAGGGAAAGTATATCCGGGGCCAGTCGAAGGGGACGTGAAAAAAACCGGTTCTCCAGTCGTCTCTATTCTTTGCACCACATTGTGCTTAATAGGTCTGTCCTTAGAAGATGGAAGATAGAGGCGTGGCAACTCCCGCAAAAGTTATTGGAACTGGGGAACAGTTGCAGGGATACGAACAGAGAGGAGAGAGCTGGTGGAAGGAAAGAAGGGACCAGCAACTGTTAGGGTCGTTTTTCTGCGATAAACTCGCGGGGACGAGAATCAACGAGAATGTCGTGCGCGAAAGGGAAATCGAGGCCCAAAATTGGAATGTCGACGTTGGCTATGATGAATATCCATGGGAAAAACACGACGTAACCCGAGAGAGAGCTTGAATTTACGCCTCCCATGAGTCCTTATGTCCGATGAATTGGCAGCTTTAAGGACAAGATCAGAAGAAGTGAAAGCTTTCTCGACTGTAGAGGCTGGAATGAAAGTGCATTGAGCGCCAGTGAAACCAGGAAGGAGAAACCAGATAGTGGGTCATGAACACTATAAGGAGGGACGGCCTGATGAAGGGATGAGGTTGCAGAGGTGACAGACCCACGTATCACTTGCAAATTCAGTTTAAAGTTCCCTGTGCTGAAGGTGAAAGCTGGTTAAGGGAACCGGTAGAGTTTTGTAAACTCGGAAGTCTTGAGGTAAGGGTATGTTAAGATTGAGCATTTTTCTGTTCTTGCACCAAATTTGAGGTGGTACTATAGGATTTAGATGAATATGGCGGCAATATCCTAGATAGCTCTGCTCCTAATAAACATAAAAACCTATATTTCATTATTCAAGAGTGTGATAGAACGGGTTGAGGCCGCTTAATTTCAACCACTATCACATGTTATTTAAAACCACGATGCTACCCACGTGCATCTTCGCTTTGAAGCCTGGCGCCTTATAGCAGCCACCTAAGTCAATGTTTAAACAAGGAGGTTTATCTTCCCCCGTCGCCCCATGCGCCGACCTCGCCAGATTGAGTTAGGCTTTTGGGCAGATAAGGCATTGTTCTCAGGCTCGGCTGTGCATTCCCTCGAAGCTCCCACTCCATTGTCCCCCACGCCAAGGAGATGTCGCGGCTATATATATGGAAACTTAACCACTAAGATGCAGATTGGAGATCCAGATTTTCGTCGCGATACATCACTACGACCCACTCTCACCTTGTGCGCCAAGGGACCTCGACCTCGAGATTCACCATCACTTGTCCAGAAGAAGGACAATATCCCTTGAGTGCCAAGGTTCGAGCCTTCGTGACGCCAAGTCCACAAGGCTTCCCCTGTTGTTCAGAAAGAGAACAATGTTAGAACAGCGATTGTTCGTTCGAGCCCGTTTTCAAGAAACGGTTCTCACCCCCCCCCCTGTTGTTCAGAAGAGAAAAACGTAGAACAGCCATTGTTCATTTGAGCCCGTTCGCCAAAAAACGGTTCTCACCCCCCCCCCCTTGTTGTTCAGAAAAGAACGACATTAGAACAGCCATTGTTCTCGAGCCCGCAAACAAGAGACGGTTCTCACCCTCCCCCCCCTTGTTGTTCAGAAGAGAACAACAGTAGAACAGCCATTGTTCTCGAGCCCGTAAACAAGATACGGTTCTCACCCCCCTGTTGTTCAGAAGAGAACAACGTAGAACAGCCATTGTTCTTCAAGCCATTCGTAAAGAAACGGTTCTCTTTCCTAAGACGCCACGTCAGGATCATTTAATTCCCCCCCTCCTTTCGGCTGGAACTCGCCAGCGGACCGAAAATTCCTTCACGTCGCCTTCCTCTGCACAACAAGTATAATTACGTAAGCCGAACGTTACCTTTGAGTATTTAACCCTTTTGCCAACTCTATCCTGTACTTTAAATGGTTTAGCAAACCATCTCATCCCTTTAATTTATATTTGTTTTACATTAGTAAATCTCTTAATCCCCAGTTTAGCTCGATTTCCCACGACCCTTTCCAATTCTATGTTTATGTCAATATTTTCCGTTTTGTGTGTTGTTGATAGTTTTTATCAATGAAACTCTATTTTATTAATGATAGCAATATTATTATCCTTGAGCTCAGTTCCACTTCTCAAGCATATCGAAGATACATAATATCGGCCAGCCTAGACATCCACGCACTCTAAAGATAATTAAATAAGTTTCCTCAACGAATAGTTATATATGGTATATCGTCGAGAGTCCATTCTACGACAAAGAGAATGAAGTTAAATGATGACGCGAAGTCTAAATTTTTGCAGACGAATTCCTTAGGCCTAAATTTGAGGGACGTTAGGAAAACGTGTATAAAAAATACAAAGTTAAAAAAATATATATTATTGAATAAATAGTTAGAATTAAAAATGAATTTATACAGTAACAGTCTATGATTGGATTGAATTACGCGTGTGAATTAAATTTGCACGAGTTAACGAGAATGAATTTACAATTGATAAATATGGTTTGGTAATTAGAGTAAAAAAAAAATAATAGTAAATCGTTTGATAAATATTAAATAGATTATAAATTGGTAAATGACTAAATAGTGGTAAATCGTTTGATAAATATTAAATAAGTTATAAATTGATAAATAGATTTGTAGGTAATTAGATGATAAGTGATTATAGTTAAATAGGTAAATATTTTGATAGATAGGCAAAATAGATTATAACGGAGTGGGAAGGGTCTGTAAATGAGAAAAGAATCACGCATTATTCATATTCTTATGGTAAATATTTAGCTAAAAATTACAATTCATATATTTACAGACCTGTTTACCGAAGCAGCCGAGCAAAATGAATAAACGTATCAATCTCACGATTTATGTCAGGGTTACCAACCCTTCTTGAAATTATAATATATATATATATATATATATATATATATATATATATATATATATATATATAATCACCCGAGATAATGACCAACGAAAAATTCAAACAACCATTTACCGAAAAAAAAACTTTAACATGACTAGGTTTGAACTACTTTAGTTTTGTGATTTCAGATACAAAATATCCACGGTAAAAACTTTAATACATAGAAGTTTCTCGCTATCATCAACTTACCAATCAATCCATATTTAATTTATTTTTCTTAGGAAGTATTTTAGAAAAAAAAAGGATTTCCTTCTGACCTATATGATAGAGTTTAAAAAAAGCTATTTGATAGTCTCATTGACCCCCTTCAACACTACATAGAAGTTCCTAAAATGCCCATATATTTATTAATTTCGATGATGTTTTTTTTAATCGATACTTTTAAAAGAAAAATCCTATTTATTTGTAAAATATATTTTCCCCAAATCAACCCACAAATAGTTTTTATAAACAAACTATCGATAGGAATTTTCTTTAACAGTAAAGATCCTATCTCTTTGAGTTCCGCAGTGATAATGTTTATTTATTTAAATGTCCTAGTTGTACTGTAGCCTCTTACATTGGAGGCACTGTCAGGGCTCTTGGAGCTAGGTTCTCTGCTCATATGGGGATTAGTTGGCGCACAAACAAAATATTAAATAAATAGGTGAGTTATCTATTAGGGAACACACCATAAGCTGTAAAACTGTCATTTCTATTGAGACTTTTCAAGTATTAGCCTTTAACAACAACAAACATTGCCTAAGAGCCTTCGATCTTTATATATCAAACACTACAAACCTACACTAAATTAAGATTTAAGTGCAATATCATTATTAATTAACTAATTTTAACTACAGTTTGTTAGTTTGTTTGCTTTTTAACAAACCAAGCGTCACTGTAACCAATAAATACTTGCCCCTTGTTAAACCCACCATTCACTCTCTAGGATGGATCCACTTTAGTAAGTACCCAAATTTACCGTTTTTATATTAAATGTTTTTTAACTCTTACAGTCTTTACAAAATTGAAAACAAAGTTTAAATTTACTATCTTTAAATAATGCCAGATCAATTTCTCTTATAGTTTTTCATTAATTTTGGCAATAAACTTTAAATATATTAAGTAATTTTTTGAGTCAGTTTTAAAGAAAATTTAACTGTTGCCAAGTCATATTCAATAAAAAAAAATATTAACTTATAGTACATTTTACTGATATTTTATAATTGGGCACCCTCTAAAATAATGTCTTGTTGGCCTTCTCAAGTTTTCTTCATATGTATTAACTTTGTAATCTTATTTCAGCCTGAAGACGAAAACTTGTAGTTTTCGAAACGTTACGAAAAATTCAAAGATGCTGCATCCGTTTCTCGTGTCCCTTGGATTTATCCTCAATATTATATATATATATATATATATATATATATATATATATATATATATATATATATATATATATATATATATATATACGGGGGGCATGCAATAAGTTTTGCAATTAGGATATAAGAAACGAGATATGAGGAAAAGTGTTTTATTATTTTTCAATATAACTACCCTTGACTTCAATGCACTTGCGTCATTTGTCCCTGAGGCTTCGAATTCCCGACAACCAGAAATCTCCCGACTACTGTTCAATCCACTGCTGAACGGCGAGCTAGACATCTTTATCGTCCACAAACCGGCGTCTACGCAGTGCAGCCTTAAGCTGGCGGAATAAAAAGTAGTCGCTAGGGGCCAGATCTGGACTGTAAGGGGGATGGTTCAGCTCCTCGAATCCGCACTCACGCAGGGTAGCCTGTGCAACTCTGGCCTTGTGGACGACGTTGACGTCGATCATAGGGCGTGAGGTTTCTTCGACCTTCACCCGTCGATTTTCGAGTTTCATCCTCTCCATACGGGCCACATTGTCCTCGTTGGTCACGTCTGACGGGCGTCCAGGACGGGGGTCATCTTTAAGGGACTCACCTCTATGGCAGGCAATGGTTGCCCACCATGGTTGCATAGGAAGGGGTGGTGGGGGTGTACACTGCAACCATGCGTTCATGGATCTCTTTTGCATTCTTGCCTTCCTTGGTCAAAAATTTGATCACTGCGCAGTGCTCAACCTTCTCCATTGTTGCAAAATTTGTGACTGACGATCTGCGATCAGATAATGCTTCTTAAATAGACGAGGCAAGAGCGTGCGGCCTCAGGTCATGACTAGTCATAAATGGTGCTAACACCTCCAACAAACAACCATCCCGCTTCCTCTGTTTTGCCCTACCGATTCGCAAACTTATTGACCGCCCCTCGTATATATATATATATATATATATATATATATATATATATATATATATATATATATATATATATATAAATATATATATAAATATACATATATATAAATATACTTATATATATATATATATATATATATATATATATATATATATATAATATATATATATATATATATATACATATATATATATATATATATATATATATATATATATATATATATATATATATATATATATATATATATATATATATATATATATATATATATATATATATGGGTGAGAATGGATGGGGAGAAAGAAAAGTCCAGACACGACACAGAGCTCTTTATTGACGTTTCGCCTCTTGGCTTCCTCAGAATGGAACTGACAAGAGAGATGGAAGATCGCCGCTCGACCATTCGTAAAGTTAGTCTGGGTCGCGGTCACTTGCTCTCCCCCGGCCGTTTCGGAGGGACTCATTAATGAAGAGGCGGAAGGGTCGAGATGAGGGGGAAACGGCCGGGGGAGAGCAGGTGACCGCGACCCAGACTAACTTTACGAATGGTCGAGCGGCGATCTTCCATCTCTCTTGTCAGTTCCATTCTGAGGAAGCCAAGAGGCGAAACGTCAATAAAGAGCTCTGTGTCGTGTCTGGACTTTTCTTTCTCCCCATCCATTCTCACCTATACGTCGAGTCTCTCATGCCATATATATATATATATATATATATATATATATATATATATATATATATATATATATATATATATATATATATATATATATATATATATATATATATATATATATATATATATATATACATATATATATATATATATATATATATATATATATATATATATATATATATATATATATATATATATATATATATATATATATATATATATATATATATATATATATATATATATATATATATATATATATATATATATTTACATTTGTAGGGGTATAGAGCGCTACAGTACCTGCAACCTATGACGTTCACATTCGCATTGCTGTCTTCAAATCGGTGAATCAGACTCTTTCAACTCCGTTATAATCTATTTACACATTTAACTATTTACCAACATTTACCAATTTATAACCCATTTAATATTTATCAAACGATTTATCCCTATTTACCCATTTCACTATAATCATTCATCATCCAATTACCTTAAAATCCATTTACCAATTTATAATCTATTTAATATTTATCAAAATATTTACCAATTACTATTTATCAAACAATTTTCCAATTAATAATTACTAATCAAATTACTAATATTTACCAATTACTATTATCAACTATAAATCAAGTACTAAGTGTCAATCAATTTCCCAATTATTATAAATCCCATTTAACAATTAATTTATCAAACCATTTAACACTACCCAAACTAATTATCAATCATCAATTGTTATACTCAATTTACAAATTACTATTTAACGATTATCTAATCTATTAAACAATTACTACTTACAAATTACTTATAATACAATCTATTTAACCATTATCCAATTACCAATTATATTCTAATTGTCAATCCTCATTGTACTCTAATTACCAAACCATAGTAAACAATTGTAAATCCATTCTCGCTCACTCATGCAAATTTAATTCACACAGGTATTTCAATCCAATCATAAACTGTTACTGTATAAATTCACCTTTCAATTATAACTGTTTATTCAATAATATATATTTTTCTTAACTATTTGTTTTTAATACACGTTTCCCAACGTCCTTCATATTTAGGTCTAAGGAAGTTCGTCTGCAAAAATTTAGATTTTGAGTTAGCATTTAACTTCATTCCCGGGTCTTGGTACCATTGTAGGTAGAGGCGAATAGGAAAAGGGGCAAGGAAAAATAATAGCGTATGCGAGTCGAGAACCGTGTCCCGAGTCACCGGACGACTGTTAGCCAGCGGTGAATCCACTCGGCCATTCTGAGTCTCAAAAAAGACTGATTCAAACAAAGCTTTTAAGACTCTCGCCTGCAATCCTCGTACGCTACTGGTGCCCAGACCAGGGCTAGGGAGCGTTAGCCCTTGGATAACATTTCCAAACGGGTTTTCTTCATTTCTTTATTCACGCTCCGCTTCTAGGAGGGGGAGGTTGTGTAGCATACGAGAAGTGCAGGCGAGCGGTTTAAAAGCTTTGCTTGAATGAGTTTTTTTTTGAGACTCAGGATGGCCGAGTGGAATCACCGCTAAAATATTTGTTTTCCTCATATCTCTTGCTTCTACTGATGACGCCCCAACCTCCCCTCTGAGTGTAACATTTGGAGCATACCCAGGAGCACTCAAAATTTTCTCCAAACTGAATTTTCGGTCTTTTGTAATTCCCTTATTTCCTTGGAATTCCAGACCACAGCTTCTGATCCTGCCATCACACATGGTAGCACTACTGATTTCCAAAAAGGTTTTCCTATCATAAGTCTGTTGCATGATCTTGCAATCACTGAGTAAGTTACATTGGCCAATTTCCTACAAGTTTCATTTTTTGCTTCCTTATGTTCTTAAAAACAGTTGATTTTATCATTGACCGAGATCCCTAAATATTTATCCTTTGTACTACTTTTATGTTTTTTATTCGCTCTGGTTTATTCTTTTCATTAAAGATCATACATTTACTTTTCTCTTGGCTTATTTCAACACCACATTTTTCAGTTTTTATCCTAACTAGTTTTTTTCTTTTTAGTCATTTTGTCGAAGTTGTAGCTTTATCCGGTCCAAAGCCACAGTATCCTGCTTGTTCTTACTCGAAACGACAAAGAGCTTTAGCCTTCTACAGATAACGAACGAATTTCCCTCATAAAAAGGCTGAAAAGGCAAGCGTGCTTAGTTGCGAAGCACACAGGGGCGATAGTGTTGGTCAGTAACACCTTCATCGTGTATAACTGAAGTATTTCTTAATCATGTCAATCCTTTTCTGTTTAAAGTTAACAAATTATCGCTAACTCTCTTTAAAAATTCCGTTAATCAGTTATTTATTTCCTGTTACATGTCCGTTTTAGGAGATAAACTTTTAAAATGAAAATTAAGATAGTAAAATCGATATTACCATAGCAACTCTAAAAGAATATACCATTGGACTATAGAGTGGTCAAAAATTCATAGTCATGACGTTTTAGTTGTCTGCCAGTGAGACTGAAGTCGACCAGGTCAGATTGGACAGTCAAGAAACTGCTGTTACTAGTTACGAGGATGTCGGTCAAGCTGAGGTAGATAATGACTCTGAGCTGCCTGAGCTCCCTGGTCGCATCTTGACAAGTTTGTTACCTAAAGGAAAACAAAGAGCAACAATTATATTTTGCAAAGTAATGTCTGCCTGACCAAGCAGAATGAGATCTGGGCCTACAAAAGCAGCAGAAACAACATTAAGAGCCACTTCATGAAGAAGCATCCTGTCAACTACACAGAAGTGAAGGAGCCTTGCGCGTCAGCATCGAATAGAGAAGAGGCATTTTTTAGAATATCTTTGTTCACTGATAGATCCACTGGACATACTGCCAGGAAGCTAGTCGAGTAACCTCACTAATTGTCGATTTCAGAGTCATTTGGCATTATTGCCTGAATCCTCCAGGAATATATTGACAAGGCATTCGTTGACTTGGTAGTCTATGGCATGCACTCCTTACATATTAAGAACGACTTCATGGACGTCATCTAAACGTATGAGATCAGGGATTCTTAAAGGTCAGTGAATAATATGACCCAGGATCTTGTCCTAGCTTAGGGAGATACTGGGTTTGATGGGGTAACGCTTTGGGCAAAATATAGTTACTGTGCCTGCTAGCTTAGCGGTAAAGCATCTGACCGGCAATCAGCAGACCCGGGTTCGAGTCCCGGCCAGGAATTCAAAACCTTTTTCCCCTGGCGTTATTTCTGTCTTCTCGGTAAAGGATCGCCTTCACTGTCTTGCCCTCTGCTCCCTCTGATTCTGGATTCTTCTAATGTCCCTCTCTCTTGCCCTTAAAACCTCCGGTTTCTTGTCTCATTTGCTCATTCGCGTTCAATTCTTATTTTCTTGTACTATATATATATATATATATATATATATATATATATATATATATATATATATATATATATATATATATATATATATATATATATATATATATATATATATGGGCTTCCCTTAGTTTAGTAAGCATAGTCTAAAATACAGGTCTTTCCGCAAATAGCGCCCAATTTTGGTTCCCAATGACACAAATACATTCAATACTTCATGCTCAATTAAAAAACACCACAAAAATCAAGTTAACTAATTAATTAGACGGTTTAAAACTTACCGCCGTCAAAAATGAGATGAATTGCAACGCGAATGAAAATTTGAGACAATTAGAAAATGAAAGTTGCCAGATCGCTGGTTAAAGGGCAATCATGAAAGACATATTTTAATGATGAAGAACGTTTCTGAGGGGGCGGCAATGCCACCCTTCACAAGTGTCGCTTTTGGCGACCGCCCATACGGCCCATAGGAAGAACCACCACTGCATACTTGTATTCTGCTATTCACAACGAGTTATGTAAAAATATAGAATATAATAGGAATATAATAATTTTTATTGAATAATTTTAAAAAATACTGTAAAAGACTGAAATTTAATCGAGGATTTAAAAGTGAGTTTGTGTTTTGAGAACGAAAATAAGGGATGCGGTGGCATTTGCCAACTATTAAGGGATTTTTCCAGACACCACCATGTCCCCTAATTAAATATAGAAACTCAGCCCTTGAATGACTTTAATCTTATAAAAAAAAATAATATAATGACTTTGTTTGATTTCTGTTAAAATCAATATATATTTAAAAACAAACCGTATACAATAAAATCAACTCCCTAAACTTCTAGTTGAATGTATTAAACGCTCTAAATATGAACTGACTTTATCGAAGAAGTATAAAAGAGAACTCTTATTAGTTACTTATGCATAAATACATACCAATTGTAAGATTGTGTAATAAGGCAAAACATATTAAAATAAATTGATGTAACTAAAATGTACAAATTTAATCTTATTTTGAACTCATATCGAATCTAGAAAAAATAATTTCATTCGCAATCTGTTAAATACAGTCGTGCATGCGAAGAGTTTACATAAAAAGGGAAATTGAAAAGCGCCTAAAGATCAAGAATAATACATATGAACAGACTCGCATATAAAGATATAAAGAGAGATGCATCAGAATACTTTCTAAGTTCCTGCCGAATATAGAATACTGAATCCAGCACCGAAGATTTCTTTACACAAAGAAATCCCTCATCCCCCACCCAGCCCACAATCCGGAAAATCATCCGTCAATCAAGAAAGAAGATAACTCTACCCTTTAGAGTGAGTGCCTCACGTAAAGGGCACACCTAGAAAAATTGAACCAGTGGCCACGTAGCCGAACGTGGAACCTATGTAGCTATCCAGGAGTGGTATAAAAACTCGGTGAAAAATCACCCTTGGTGACCTTTCAAAAACTCAGAACAGGGCAATAACACCTATAAATTAACTGGAGCTGTGGTGTAAGGCGGTGGAATTGGTGTCTATCTTGAAAGTTGTTTAGCGGTTGCTGAAGTCATCGTGGGCATTGTGATCCAAGTTATGGTTAGAGTCTGCAAGTAGCTCTTTGGTGATGAGATCGAAATTGTAAAGTAAAAAGATGTACATACTGCATATACGTATTCCATTGTTTATATGTCTGTATGTTAAGGTTGTGTGAGAAAATTCTGAATGTAATAGTTCAAGTCCATGGAAAAGGCGAAAAGTTCGTTCGATAAAATTGATAGAATAATAAAGCTGGTTTTACTAGATATTATACGTTGGGGGAAGGAATAGTATAAGTTAATTTGTTAAAAAGTTTTGGATTTGTAAAATAATTCAAGATTAGATTTGAGTATAGATTTTTTTTTTTTTTAAGATAGCGACGTTAGCGTTCAAAAGATAGAAAACGATTAGAGGAAAAATCAACCTAATGAGAATCCAAAATGGAGGTCTGAGGACTACATTGAAGTAATTTTAGGAAAATAAATTAAAATGTAAATACCATGGGATTGAACGCAATATATTAAATTAAATCCTGTCGGTTACGATTTACCGAGGTTAGATGTGAGAATATAAGGCGGTTGGCATAGGTGGGCGTTATCGCGATAACAATATCGGGTTATCGGTTATCCGATATTTTTTCCCGCGTTATCGATTCAGCGGTATCGTCGAAACTTTTGGTTCTAAACTAGCGATAATCGATAATTTCAGTTTTTTGTTTCAGTTTAGCACAGGGGCGAGCCGCGCGTGCCTTTGAGGCAGAGATAGGTAGGTCCGAGCTGGGGACGAGGATCCTCAAAACCTATGGGGAGATGAAGGAGAGCCTCAGCAGGTAAGAAACTACGAAACAGTATTCAAATATTCTTACTATTGTGTTATCTAATAACGCTATATATAGTCAATAATCAATATTGTATTATAATTTTGGATTTACCGATTTATCGGTTATCACCTTATCGGGCGATAAATTTATCGCCAGTTATCGATTATTGGTTATTGCCGATAAGGTTATCGTTATCGATTTATCGGTTATCATGATACATTTTTTCGTTATCGCGCCCACCTATGGCGGTTGGTAGCTTATGACACCTGTCGATAAAATCTCAGAAGAATAAAAGAGAAAAAAATAATATATATATATATATATATAGAGAGAGAGAGAGAGAGAGAGAGAGAGAGAGAGAGAGAGATAAAGAGAGAGAGATAAAGAGAGAGAGAGATAGAGAGAGATCAAGAGACAGACATTCAATTCGCCAGTTAATTCATTCGATCATTCAAGTGAAAAATCCAGTGGTCAAGATCTGTTAATCAGAAAATCAATCAGTCCCTTATTGGCGTTACGAAGACTCGTTAGCTTGCATAAATCTTGCCGCCCTGAGATTCAATACTTTGATAAAACAGAAGCCTACTCATTGACTGCAAAGAACTCGAGACGTTTCCGCTTGCCCCTTTAGTAGGCTAATTTAAGAATAAATTTTTTTTCTTTTGCCGCGTCCTTTCGAACTCCATTTTTTTCCCCGATCAAGAAGACATCTTCTGTAAGCCAAGCCTAACGCATAATCGGCGTCATAGACTATAAGGAGTATATGGAGTCAGCACCAATTCAACAGGGACATAAAGTAAGTCCACTACTTAAGGTCCTCGTTAGCCGTCGGGTCAACTCTATTGGAACCTTCTCCCGCACACTGCTCTAGACTGGTTATTTTGAGTAGTGCAACAACAACCAGCACTCTTCATTACACCCCCTTATAATTATCGTGCATTGACCCACAAGTTGGTTACCTTTGCACAAATAAATAACAGGACCTTACAACTACATATAAACTGGTGACCCTCTTTTCGGCCGGACAGTGATGGTGACGAAGAAATGGACGCATCAAGCCATCGGCATGCAGGATAATGAGAAACGGAGTTTGTAAACGATATAATCATCAAATTACTCATCTTTAATGAGACAGCAGTTGCAGGTTGGTTCCAGATTTTGCAGGGCAAGTTTCCTATTTCAGGAATGAAGAGGAAATTAAATTCTTTCATGTAATGGCTGAACTTCCTCCATAGACAGTCAACCGTCTTCCGGTGGCCATCATATCTACCGCAAATTACCAGCTTTTAAAGACTAAAGTGATTTTGCTCTTCGAGAAGCTCATTGCATCCTCCACTCTCACAAGTCAACCCTCTACCAATTTAGAGGAACTAAGAAGAATTGCCCGACAGATAGGAGTTGGTGAGGAGCTTGTGAGACACAAGTTTATGCAATCTCTGCAGGTCAACATCGCGCCTACAATGCTACACAAAAATAACTAACCTTGGCCCAATTATGAGGACTAGCCAGTCAATAGAGCACAGTGCCTTAATATAAATACCTGCAGTGAGTCGATAGAACACGGTGCCGCTGCCGTGTCCGATGTGTATATGCTTAATGTCAATAAAAGTACAAGTGATGATTATACAATTTTATTCAAAGAGAATGAACTGATTTCATGACGCATTGCTTCATTTTTCAAGCATCGTCATAAAATGAGTCAGTGACTATTTGAAAGATGACTTTTCTAAGTTTTGAATGGCTGCCACAGGGGCGCTGTAGTCGCGTCGTTCCTCCGGCAACGTTCAGTTGTTTGTTCAACCTCGGAATGGCGAGTCCTAAGCAAAAGGCGTTCTCGAGTTCGCGAAAACAAATTCGGTTGTCACGGTGGAGCATGCTTTTCGAAGGCGATTCGACATTAATCCGCCCTCTCCAAAGAACATTCGACGGTGGTTTCGACAGTTTGAAGAGAGTGGGTGTCTGTGTAAAGGAAAAAGTCCAGGACCATCACGAGTTTCGGCGGAACAAGTGGCGAGAATCCGTGCTGCGTTTGAGGAAAGCCCGCGAAAGTCCACAAATCGAGCTAGCCGTGAGCTTGCGATATCTCAATCCACTATCTGGTGTGTGCTAAGAAGATGGTTTAAAAATCACTGAATCATAAAATTAACAAGATTTATTGAACAACAAATAATGGAATATGACAAATTTGAAAATACGGTTAATGAATATTTTTTAGATATATTGAATACATAATATATATATATATATATATATATATATATATATATATATATATATATATATATATATATATATATATATATATATACGAGGGGCAGTCAATAAGTTTTGCAATTCGAATATAAGGAAACAAGAGGAAAAGTGTTTCATTATTTTTCAATATAACTACCCTCGACTTCAATGCACTTGCCCCATTTGTCCCTGAGGCTTCGAATTCCCGACAACCAGAAATCTCCCGACTGCTGTTCAATCCACTCCTGGACGGTGAGCTGGACAACTTCATCGTCCACAAACCGGCGTCTACGCAGTGCAGCCTTGAGCTGTAGGGGGAGGGGGATGAGCTCCTCGAATCCGCACTCGCGCAGGGCAGCTTGTGAAACTCTGGCCTTGTGGACGACGTTGAAGTCAATCATGGGGTGTGAGGTTTCTAGGAACCTAACGGACAGAGACCTTGGTCATGGCAAAAATATCGTGGATGATGTTGATAACACTTCCATGTGATATTCCAAGTTCTCGCTCGATTTCTTCGACCTTCACCCGTCGATTTTCGAGGATCATCCTCTGCACATGGGCCACATTGTCCTCGTTGGTCACGTCTGACGTGCGTCCTGGACGGGGGTAATCTTCAAGGGACTCACGACCATGGCAGAACTCCCTATTCCAGCGAGCAATGGTTGCATAGGAAGCAGCGGTGTCGGTGTACACTGCAACCATGCGTTCATGGATCTCTTTTGCATTCTTGCCTTCCTTGGTCAAAGATTTGATCACTGCGCGGTGCTCAACCTTCTCCATTGTTGAAAAATTTGTGAGTGACGATCTGCGATCAGCTACTGCTTCTTAAATAGAAGAGACAGAAGCGTGCGGCTGCAGGTCCTGACCTTTCACAACTTGTCCTAACACCCCCACAAACAGCCATCCCCCTTCCTCTGTTTTGACCTACCGATTCGCAAAACTTATTGACCGCCCCTCGTATATATATATATATATATATATATATATATATATATATATATATATATATATATATATATATATATATATTGAATATTGGGAAATGGCCGATAATTATATTTTAAGAGGAATAAGCTATACCAGGTGGATATTATAGTGAATAAGATATAAAATATGGTATAGTAATGCCACGACGTTTTTAAAGTATAAATCAGGGAAACTGGAATCTAAAGGAAG
The DNA here is from genome assembly GCA_963969495.1 of Ceratothoa steindachneri. Taxonomy (NCBI): domain Eukaryota; kingdom Metazoa; phylum Arthropoda; class Malacostraca; order Isopoda; family Cymothoidae; genus Ceratothoa; species Ceratothoa steindachneri. The sequence goes on along the minus strand of OZ018332.1, from coordinate 83,561,134 downwards.
GAATTACACTTTAAATATTTTTAGACCTTTGTATACACATGATTAATTAAAGAGCTAATTTTTACTGACCTTGTCCGGAGCGCTGCTGAGGTAAAAGTGATCGTTACAACGAGCTGTGGAGTGGGGAAACGGGAAGGTTTATTCTGCTTGGTTAATTTCGAATTGGGTTGTATAAAGGTTTTTATTAGTTGCTGGTTGGGGAGAGTCGTACTTCGATTTTGAGTTAACCGTATTGGTATCAAAGGTCGTACAAAAATCGATTTGGAGCGAGATGCATAATTTTCTCAGACGAGAAATTGCCAACTACTTCTTTGCGAACTTTGTAGAAGCTTGCAAAGATGTCAGCTGCTACAACGTCTACATTTGAAACCATACAAAGTACGGCTCGTTCAGGCACTTACCAAAGTCAATAAGATGAAGCGGATGGAATTTTGCGATTTGATGTTGGAGATGATGGAAGACGAAACATTCATTTCACGTTTAATTTTTAGTGATGAAACGACTTTTCACTTGCGCGGCACAGTCAATCGTCACAATGTGGGTATTTGGAGAACAGGACACCCACATGAAACAGTTGAGCATGAAAGAAATTCCCCTAAGGTAAACGTCTTTTGTGTTGTGTCTCGGGACAAGGTTTATGGTCCCTTTTTCTTTGAAGGAGACACCGTTACAGGACAATCCTATCTCGATATGCTCCAAAACTGGTTCTTCACCTCACTGCAAGCAGACTCGCATGCGTTCATTTTTCAACAAGATGGAGCAGCGCCCCATTGGCACCTAATGGTTCGAGTTTTTTTAAATGAAAAAGTACCCCAGAAATGGATTGGTCGGAAGGGGGCCCAAGACCTTGTTCTTTGTGCTTGACTTGCAATATCCCCAGACCTCACCGTGTGTGATTTTTTTATTATGGGGATATGTAAAAGATCACGTTTATGTTCCACCGCTACCCACTAACCTCGATGACCTTAAACATCGAATAACAACAGCGATCAACTGAGTGGATTGTGATATGCTGATACGCGTCTGGGAGGAATTCTCTTATCGCATTGATGTTGCCCGTGCTGCAGGTGGTGGCCACATTGAACACTTGTAAGACAGGAAATAAAAGTTGCTTGTGAGTAGAATACTTGTGACTTTGCTGAAGTTTTCTATTGAATTTTCTTAATAAAATATTGCTTAATGAATTCGGTTAATTCTTTTTAGATAATGTGAATTCGGCGGGAAATGCGCGGTCAGTGCCCAAAGGTGCGCACCCTAATGGGAACCGTCCCATTTTTCTGCAGCGAAATAATGATCACAGTGCTTATAATATAGTGTTAGGATTGTGACCTTTTCTCAGGAACCAAAGACCTGTAGTCTGCCGTTCACATTTGTACTTCGGTGATAATGCGAAATTCTTGCAAACCCTAGTGCAAATGGCTAAAGAGAGGAGAACACGTGCAAATGCTACCTTCCTCCAGGCCATCTTCTCCAGCTCCAGCGGGAAACTAGCAGGGCATGCCATTGCAAGCACGGCCGCTGGTATACCAGCTGTTTTCACCTTCGCTGTTAAAGCGAATAAAAATAAATGTTAGTTTCCAATTGATACGGGGGCGAGTGTGTCGATAATTCTGGCTAAATTGGTGAATTTGGGTGAATTGCACGAGTCCAGTGTAAATATTACAACGACTAATGGTGATAAAATAAAAGTGCATGGCGATGTACTCAAGAATATAGTTAACCCTAGTCTTCGCCGATCTTTCAGTTAGTCATTTGTGGTCACGGATAAATTTCACCGTTATTAGGAAATGACTTTCTGAGGCATTGTAATCTCTTAGTGGACTGTGCGTTCGGCATACTTATCGACGAACAAACCATACTCGAGTCAGAAATTAAACTATCAGGAGAACCTGCGGTAGGATTAATTATTAATGACCTTCAGCACCTACCGCCCCATTGCAAAGCCATATTGTAGAAATATGGTGCTTTGTACAGTTCCGCGCCCGCTAATCCCTTCCCATATTCGTCTAACTCAGTGACGCACACAATTGAGACAGGTAGTTCTCCACCCATATTCGCACGGCCAAGACCTCTTTTAATGGAGATGCTGCAGGTTGCCAAAGCAACTTTCGAAACACTATTGGACGAGGGAGTCTTGAGCCCATCAAAATCATCACGGGCGTTGCCGATTCACATGGTACAGAAGAAATCGCCGGGTGAGTACAGGATGGTCGGCGATTTACGAGCCCTCAATGCGATTACAAAGCCCGACAAATATCCATTGCCTTGAATTCAAAGTGTGGCAAACCACCCCAAGCAAAAGATTTTTTTCAAGGTTGGATCTGATTCGTGCTTACCATCAAATCCCTATGAACCCAGCGGACATAGAGAAGACTGTGGTGGTAACGCCGTTTGACTTATGGGGGTACGTGAAGCTTCCTTTCGGCTTCCGGAATGCAAGTTGCACATTCCAAAGACACATGAATAACTCGTTTCGGGGATTAGGGTTCGTTTATGTATACATAGACGACATTCTAATATTTTCGGACAATATGGACCACTACTTGAGGCATCTGTACCAAGTCTTCAAATTGCTAGTCGAAAACTATATGAGGATATACCTGGAGAATTGCGAGGTGTCAAGGAAGGATATTGATTTTGTAGGGCATCACATTTCGTTGAAAGGAATTTACGCACCGACCAAGAAAACGAAAGAGATTGGAGACATACCCTTACCAAAGGACTACAAGGAACTACTACGATATTTGGGCATTCTGGGATACTACCGATGGATGATTCCTAATTTTTCCCCAATTGCAGCCCCGTTATCCGAGCTTGCACGCCTGCAACCTAAGGCTCTTGAGCTCGTAGTAACCATGTGGTATGGAAAGCATTTGAAAATCCCAAATTGGCTTTGTTTATCTCCGTCAAGCTCTGCCACCCGCTGCCCAATGATTCGCCATAACAGCTGGTGACGGATTGCTTCCAATACGCGGTAGGTGCTGCCCTTCACCAAATGGTAAATGGATCGCTGCGACCAGTGGCATGCTCCTCGAGGAAGCTAAGCCGGACACAACAAGTATACTCCACTTACAAGAGAGAGCTCCTAGTGGCGCATCTTGCACATGATTGAAGGTCGTCATGTTACCTTCTGCACGGACCACAAGCCATTTATATCGTTTTTTCGTCGCCATTAAATGCAAAAATGGACATTCATCAATGTCATTGGACGGCTATTTTGGAGTATATCAGCGACATCACCTATGTGCGTGGTCAGGATAACGTAGTCTCTGACTGCCTATTGAGGAACGTCAATTCGGTCCACGTGGACTCATTTGACCTCCAAGCTTTGGCGGCAGCACAGCCTGATGAGGTGGAGAAAAAAAAAGTTCCGATTGAGATTAAAATCCTTCACTTTTCCCGGTAAAAATCAAGTATGGTTTAAAGTAACATCAAGATACGCATGGCCATTCGTCCCTATAGCGTACAGGAGGATCATTTTTGGCCAATTGCATAATTAGTCCCACCCAGCATTCAAGGCATTACTTCGTCTTATCAAATTTCGATATTTCTGGCCTGATATGGACAGGGATATTTGCTCCTGGACAAGGGAGTACCTCTCATGTCAGTCTTCCAAGATCAGTCTCCATAAGAAATCCCGACCCTGCCCATTGATATTCAATCTTCAAGGTTCGAAACAGTGCATATTGATATAGTTGGACCACTTCCACCATGTACACTGCATGGGTAATCCTACCCGTCGCACAATCGGTATTTATTATCGTGCATCGACCGAGCTACAAGATGGATCGAAGCACTACCGATTCCGGACATAAGTGCCGCAACGGTCGCGTTGGATTTCCTATACGGATGTATTTCCAGACTTGGAGTCCCACTTTACGTAGTGACCGACAGAAGCGCCCAGTTCGAATTCGAGCTATTCAAGGAACTGTCTGCCTTCGTTAGTTTTCATTGTCTCCGCACCATGGCGTACTGCCCATCCACGAACCGGATGGCGGAAAGGGCACACATGACTTTGAAGTGCTCCATAATGGCCCGTCGATAAAGCTGGCTGATGACACTTCCAATTGTCCTTTTAGGCATTCGCTCCTTGCCTAATGACTAGGGATTTTCGCCTTCCACGGCATTCATGGGAACTACACTTTTGTGCCTGAGACCCTTAGTTTCGTCGTCGTCATCGAGGACAGGTTCAAAGTTATTAAAGAATTAGTCTCAACCATAGCACAAGTCGATTTCACACAGGCATCCATAGGGCACTTGCACTTGGTGCCCAAGCTTTTCATATACAAAGATCTTCGTGAGGCTACTCGTGCAGGTCCGTATCGACCGCGTTCGCAAACCACTGGGAGCACGACGGCAAAGTTTACAAAGTGGAATTCCCTGATGGCAAGAAGGACACTGTCTCAGTCGACAGATTAAAACCGGCGAGGCTTCTTCCCTTGTATAGTAATAACATGCCGGGTAATCAGCGACATCCGAGGACTCAGACAGATGACCGGTTGCATTTCAGCTCTTGGAGTGCATGGGACAGAAGACAATGATGCCAAAGGAAGTCTACGAGACACCTCTACTGGAACCGAAGAGAATAAAGGCAAGCCAGACGTCTTCATGCACTCCGGGAGGGAGTCACGTTTGTCAAAACCCCGTCATTCCTATATTTTCGAATCCTATTGTAGTTGTTATATTGCATTGGCAAATTATAGTGAAAGAAGAAGAGGCCTAAATATAAACACGCCCCATTACTCTATAGCTTTATTGTAGGTCGAAACTATAAATATGTACTTGACATAATGAATAGGCCCGTTTATTTGAATACAGATGCATGTGACTACGAATACCAATCCCTATATGAGTGTTAAAATGGTGTTAGACATTAGTTCTGCAAAAGGCACGTACTTAATAGGTATCTATTTATGTATTTATACTGCTGTATTTCTCAGTTAGTCTATAACTGGCAGGGGAGTCTATGTGGGGCTCATCTTTTAAAATAGGTATGCCTGTGGCACCCAAATTGCAGGATTTAATAGGCCCAGCGAAGAACTCCACAAATAGACGTTCGGTGAATCTAGCAAATCCTAAAAAGGGCAACTTGTGTAAATTAAGGAAATAGTATGCCACGTGTGATAAAAGAGAACCAAAAAGAATTAGAAAAGGGAACAATATATATATATATATATATATATGTATATATATATATATATATATATATATATATATATATATATATATATATATATATATATATATATATATATATATCAATACATATAAGAAAGCGGTTCGTCTGAATCAAGCGGAAACACAAACATACACGTGCTGAGAATAGTTATCAGCCAAAAGGTCACAACGGGTGACAACAGACAAGCTGAACAAATACAGGATTTGACCAGCAAAATTTTCACAAAGAACTGTAAGAGGCAAGCGATTCCCTATAATTAAGATAAATCTGAGACATGAAAAATATGTAGGTACAACAGGTACACATAGCTGTCAGAACTCCACCCAAGGGGTGGTAGTAACGAAAAATTAGATCACTGTGTCCGCCCTAAGGGCGGAGAACTGCGAGGCCTTTCGACTAATGGTCCTTTACTGAGCAGTAAAGGACCATTAGTCGAAAGGCCTCGCAGTTCTCCGTTGTTTCATTTTCCTCGTGGCTGTAACGTTATTCATATATATATATATATATATATATATATATATATATATATATATATATATATATATATATATATATATATATATATATATATATATATACTCTTGCCCGCGTCGCCCGCTAAAAAGGTTCGTTCAAATATAAGGATGTTTAACCATTCAGATCTCTAAATTTATCTCAAGCGTGAGTAATTTAAATATAGGTATGTGGAGGCATGGCCCTGGCACCAAAATTGAACCAACAAAGTGCCTCGCAGGAATAGGAAGAATTGCAACAAATTTCCTCGCGGATATATATATATATATATATATATATATATATATATATATATATATATATATATATATATATATAAAGAAGGAGCAACTACATGATCTGCGGGTGATTATACAACCAACACAAGGCTATGCCATTTTTATTTTCTGTCTTTCAATAAAATTTGAAGACAGAAAGAAAGATGCAGAAGCCTTGTGTAGTTGATTATAAATACATATAGTACAAGAGGAAGAATAATTGGACGCGAATGAGCAAATGAGACAAGAAACCGGAGGGTTTCTTTTAAAGGCAAGAGAGAGGGACATTAGAAGAATCAAGAATCAAAGGGAGCAGAAGGCGGCACAGTGAAGGCGATCCTTTACCGAGAAGACAGAAATAACGCCAGGAAAAAAAAGTTTTGAATTCCTGGCCGGGACTCGAACCCGGGTCTGCTGATTGCCGGTCAGATGCTCTACCCCTAAGCTGCCAGACACAGTAACTATATTTCGCCCAAAGCATTGCCCCCATCGAACCCAGTATCTCCCTAAGATAGAAACCTCCAAGGAATTTTTATACCACATCAGCAGACCCGTCCCGGCAGGAAAAAATGAAAAGGTGCTTCCAAGTACTTTTGAACTTTTTTCAGTTCATTTCCAAGGATAACTACAAAAGAAAATAATATAATAAGGGTATATATAAGTTAATCAAAGATAAAGGACCGCCTCTAAGTCAAGAAATCACCAATGAGGAAGTAGGAGATGGACGGGTAAATTCACATTAAGATTTAGCTATAAAGTGTAGCAAGGTCAACCGAGAGGCAGAAAGAGTCACGAACAGAGCCAAACGAGTTAAAACGATTAATGGATAAAGCGATATTCTAAAGAGGGAAATTAGGAGAGATACGAGAAGTAAGCAGATACGTAGGGGAGAGGGGCAAGGAGAGAGGAAGATAAATAAAATAATGTTAATACAAAATCAATGCAAATATTAATTTGTGATAAATCCGGTGCCCATAAAATGAACATTGCAAAAAAAAGGAACATAAGTACAAACTAATTTCTTTAAGAATGAGTTTTTTCATAACAGCATCAATTTTAAAAATGCCAGGGGAAATGTTAAAGTTGTTAAATTGGCTTATACATGAACATTCAATAAGATTTCTTTTAATTGAGTCATTTAAGCAAAAAATAAATTTTGCTGAATTCCAATTAATTTAGTGGTTATTTTCGGACATATGCAGAAAAAACGCACTATTATTTACAGCTCTCCTAACATTGTATTTATGTTGATTAATAAGGACAGATAATTAATTGCTTTTTTGTGTGTCCAAAATATTTACTTGGACAAACAGAACATTCGACCGAATAGACTCCCCCAATATTATTAAAATCATTGTGAACTAGAATGTTTTTTATAGTTGACTCGTATTTGAAAGCAACTAAAATGTTAAAGTTTTTTAAAAGACGGAGAAGGTCGATTACACATTTTCTGAGTCTTTGCAGTTACATTATTGGAACGTATTTCAAAAGAGAGTTTAATATATATATATATATATATATATATATATATATATATATATATATATATATATATATATATATATATATATAGGAAGGTGAGGTAAGACGGGCCCATGGGGTGAGATGGAACCCCTCATCTAATCCCAACCAGAAAGGACAAGGTTCAGATTGTGGCTAGATGTCCTTCAGGTCTTCCCTAAGTGATGTATTTGCAAGCATAAGTCACGTTCAGTAGTCCATTTGCACTCAGGAGGGAAGTTAGGTTGTTTCATGTTGCCGATGTTATTTCCACAAGTTAAGATACTGGATTGTTTTCATTGACACATTAGCTACAATGACTTACTATTTATGCTGCATATTCCCATTTGTGTGTAGATTATATGTATGTGCCATAAATTACTATACAAAACATGGATGTTCTTTTGAAAATTTCTGAGATTGAATATTTACTTTTGAGGTAAGATGGAACCCATAGGGTTCCATCTTAGAGAATAAAAGATGGGCTTAAAAAAAGCCTTAAAAGAATTCAATGTGCCCAAGACTACTCTCAGTCACCGTGTCAGAGATAAAAATAAGATAACAACTGGTTCAACAAAGGTAAGAAACTGTCTAGCACATGCCAAAGTTAACTATCTTGTCTAGCACTTCCTGAAAGCTTAATCTTTTTGAATGACTTATGCATTGATTCCTGTTAACCTTTGTCTTTAATGCTCGCTGTTTGTTGTCCTGCAATATTTTATGTTTTGTCATATTTTTTTTTTAATTCAAACTTCTAACAAATTGAATGTCTCATTTTCCAGGTGTTTGGCCCTATCAGGACGGTATTCAGTGCTGCATAAGAAGCAGAGTTGGTTACTCACATTTTATCGATGGAGGAACAGTTTTTTGAACTGACTACAAGGGATGTTTGCTACATTGCATTTCATGCAGTGGAAAGGAATAACGTGGACCACAAATTTAACAAAATGGTGGGATCTTGCCACGAAACAGGCTTCTTCATTTCATGCCTAGTTTTCATTCTAGTATGATACACATAGGAGTTTGCCTTTATTCCAATTACAGCACCTCTTTCTGTCTTTTAATCAGGTTTGACTTGCTGGTAAAGACTGGTTACTAGGCTTCCAACGGCGCCACCCAGAACTTGCAATTTGAACTCCAGAACCAACTTCTGTTGCTCGAGCAAGATGCTTCAATCAGACAAATATTGAAAAGTTTTTTGACATCTTATCTTCAGTGCAAGCAGATCATTCCTTTCCTCCACACATGATTTTTAATGTCGATGAGACAGGTATTACAACGGTGCAGACGAAGCCTACAAGAATCCTCGTTCTGCGCGGTTAAAAACAGGTTGGCACACTGACTTCTGCTAAAAGGGGAGTTTTAGCTACAGCAGTTTGCTGCATGTCTGCTGGGGGCCAGTTTGTTCCACCTTTTCTAATCTTTTCACGGGTTCGAAAGAAACAAGAATTGAAGGATTGTGCTCCTCCAGCAAATGGATTTGCATGCCATTCATCTGAGTGGATGCAGCTGTCCATTTTTACTGAATGGTTTCTTCACTTTCTAGCTCACACCGAGCCATCAGTGTATGATCCAGCATTATTGATCATGGATGGCCATATGACTCACATAAAGAATCTTGATGTCATAAGTCTTGCCAGTGACAATTATGTCATGATTGTCACTTTGCCACCACATTCTAGTTACAGAATGCAGCTACTGGATGTTTCCTTCATGAAACCACTGAATACCTACAAGGTGAGAGCTATTGAAACATTCCCCAGAAACAATCCTGGCAGGCAGGTGACCATCTACAAACTAAGTTTATTGTTTGGAAAGGCCTATCTACAGGCTGCTCTTCCAAATACAGGCCATTAATGGGTTTAGGAAAACATGAATTTGCCCATTGAATAAGCTTGTTTTCGGCGAAGCTGACCTTTTACCTGCTCACCCCACAGATATTCCATTAAATGGTGAACAGTTATTGGAAGATCCGGATGCCCCAGTTACCCCTCCAATCATGACTACTGAGAATGAACCTGAATTGGAAGTAGCTGGTGAACCAGAACACCCAAGTGTTGTGACTGAACCTGTGGCACCAAACGTGACTCGGAACTTGTTCAGGCTAGGTAGTTCACCCCAGGAAATAATTCCCTTGACAAAGGTGGCCACAACTACACGAAAGAAGAGACCCAGGTCTCAAGGGCGAGCTCTTATTATGACAGCATCCCCATATAAGAAAGAGCTAGAGTCAGAAATTCAGAAGAAAAATAAAAGAGAACTCACTCTAGCAAAGAAGCGCAAAGAGAGAGAGAGAAGCAAATAAAAAAAACAGAAATTCTAGCATCCAAAAAACGACCTAAAAAAAGCATGATAAAACAAAAAAAAAACGAGCAAGCAAAAGTTGGATCATCATTGGTTCATGAGTCACAGTGAGAGTGAGGGAGATTCAACTGTTTGTTTGTATTGCAATGACACATTTGGTAACTCTCCGAGCGGTGAAGGATGAGTTTGTTGTGCCATTTGCAAGAGATGGGCACATGAGCAATCTGCAGGAATTCAAGATGATGAAGAGGTTTTTGTGTGTGAACTATGCAGGTAATGATCAGTTTCTTTATTTCATGGTATAGCGCTATGAAGAACCCATACAGGAGTAAAATCGGCAATGTTCATGGTGGGTACAGGATGATGAGGAAAATTGTTTTCTACGTCATTTATGCCAGTAAATATATGTTTCTTTGTTTACAGTTCAAGATTATGACAAACAAATTATTTTGGTGCCATTAAAATAGTTTTTTTAAACATTCCGTGTTTCAATATTTTCCTCCAAAAACCATGACCAGGGTGCGTATTGTAAGAGTGACTTCAAATGGCGGCAGCTGGTTTTGTCGGCCCCCTATTCACCCCTCGCAGATGGGCTACTGCGTAGGGTGATGAGCGTATGCATCCCGTGAAATGTATAGGGTCACCATGCCAATGATGAGTTACTATACCAAAACAATTATCTCCCTTTACCTTCCTCTATGCCATAACCGGAGCTGGCTTCAGGCAGTTCCACTGAAAAAAATGGAGGTTCCGGTCCCCTCACTATGTTCTCTCAGGGGAGGCTTACTCCTCTTCTAGGCCCGGCGGTGCAGGGGAGTCCTCCTCACTCCCTTCTCTGGAGGCGCTCTCGGGTGCCTCTCTCTTACCAGTGGCAGTCCCTCCTTTTCTTTCACAAGAGACTGCCAAAAAAGCACGCAGGCGCCCTAAAATTGACCACCCTCGGTGGGAGCGCGTCGCTAGGGCCAAAGACGCCAAGGAGGGAAGGGATGGCAAGGCACGTAGGTCCGTGCCCCCTAACATCCTGTTCTCGTGCGTTAAGAGCCTACAGGGGTTACTGTACGTGCCCCCTCTCTTCCTCGACGGATGCTGGTTCGCCTGCATTAGGTGAAAAAGGAACATCGAATGGGATCTGTGATGTCTCGTAGGGAGATGGCACACACCGAGGCCTCCCTTAAGATGGACTTGGTCTCTGAGGTGAACCAGCCCCAGATTATAAGATGTCAGAGACGAAAAAGACCATGTGATCCACTTCTGAGCCAGCTCGCCTTCAAACCACGCCGATGCACTTAAAGTGTGCATCTAAGCGGTTCTTAAATATGTTAATGCTTGTTGATTTAACAACGATCTCTGGCAGCTCGTTCCACGGGGAAACTACCATGTTTGAGCAAAAATATTTTGCTATATTTGTTTCAAATCTTCGTTTCTTAGGTTTGTATCCATGGCTTCGGGTTCTTGAGGAAGCGTCCAACTCGAAAAGGGTTTCATTTCTTACTTTATCAAAATTGTTTAGGATCTTAAAGAATTGTATAAGTTCTCCTCTTAACCTTCTCATCTCAAGTGGTTGCAGGCTAAGTGCTTTAAGTCTGCTTTTGACGTTGTCTAGGTTTCATTTTTGTAGCACGATGTTGCACTCTCTCCAACATTTCTAGATCTTTCCTCAAGTACGTATTCCAAAACTAAACTAAATACTCCAAATGAGGTCGAACCAAAGATTTGTACAGGGTTATTACTATATTTTCCGATTTGTAGGCAAAATTTCTATATATGAAACCGAGCACTTTGTTTGCTTTCTTGCATGCCTCCGCGCACTGTCTTCCAACTTTCAAATCGTTGCAGACTATAACACCAAGATATTTTTCTTCTGATACCTTTTTCAGTGGCAGGCCTTTTATTGTATAATTAAATTCTTCGTTTCTTGATCCAATATGTAGTACCTTGCATTTATCAATGTTCAGTTTCATCCCCCAATTTTCTGACCATGCGACACTGCTGTTTAAGTCTCTCTAGATTTTATGAGGAACGGCAAGTGGTGTTGATTTATCACCCAGCTTTTTATCGTCAGCAAATTTTGAGAATAGGCTCGCTATGCCTCCATTTAAGTAGTTTACATATATTAGAAAAAGCAATAGACCCAACACGGACTCCTGGGGCACTCCGCTTGTTACCTATCGCCATCTTGATTGGTGACCATTTATGACCGTACGTTGTTTCCTACCGTTGAGCCAGACTCTATCCACTTCAATACGTTTCCACCGATTCCAGGAGTGGTAATCTTCTTAAGTAGACGCTTGTGGGGAACCGTATCGAAAGCTTTTTGAAAATCTAAGTAGATTACATTTGCTGTTCTGATCGTGTCATACTCTTCGATGATGGTTTGAAAAGAATTCTAGCAGATTTTTTAAACATGATTTGTTTTTCGTAAAACCGTGCTGTGGTTCGCGGATGATACCCAATTTGTCTAAATGTTCGACTATTTTCTCTTTTATAATAGATTCTAGCAATTTTCCGATTAGATATGTCAAGCTTATTGTCCTGTAGTTGCTTGAGCTTTGTCGGTCATCCCTTTTAAAGATCGGAGTAATGTTTGCACTTTTAAAGTCTTCTGGAACGACACCTTCTTTGAGTGATTTGTTGAATATTGTGGTGAGTGGCTTGGTTATCGTTTCTTTCAACTCTTTCAGGGGGTGAAGGTGGATCAAATCCGGACCTGGCGATTTGCTTAGCTTTAAATTTTCGATATGTTTTATTGCGTCTTCTGCTGTTACTTGAATACTAGTCATAAATGATTCTTCTTCTTTGGTGCCAAGCACTGAACCCGAATCCGCCTCTGTGCAAGTTCCTCCTCAGACGGCTTGGCCCTCAAGGACTTACAAGGAGAGTAGGGATCTCCTCCTCCAGATGGTGCCCCTGTGACAGCCAAGACCTTCTCCATTTGAGATCTTGCTGAGGCCGGTTCATCTGGCCTAGGGACTCCTAGGGCAGAAGGGTGAAGCGGATTTATTCCCAGCCCTCATCTCTGAAAAGAAAAGAAATAAAAAACAAAAAAAGACTAGGGGCTTCTCCGCAGGAGCCAAGGGGGCGGACGTGGCCGCTACTGTTTCGGTATGCGACCAAGCAAGGATCTGCCTTTCCAGCTCTGGTGCTTCCCCGGGTGAGGAGTCCCAGGCTAAGACCAAATGTGAGAGAGCTGAGCCTAAATTACGTCGGGGCCACTCATTCAGAGATTACCTGGCGTTTCCGAGCAAGCTGGCTTCAAACGCTTCATCGTTATTTGCTCCACTGATGGCAGCATATGGCTAAGGCTAACATGCCCCATCAGAGAAGATCTTTAGTTAGCGTTATTTGTAGGGAGCAGAAGGTGACCCGTTGCTCGGACGGGAGCCTTTTGTGCAAATATGTTGAATCCCTCTGAAGTGGCCATGATTAGTGGTCTTCGGACACTTGATGGCACCCCGGTGAGTGTGACGCCGCCGAGGTCTACCATGAAATTCATGAAAGGAATAGTTTATGCAAGGGAACCCGTCCACTACTCCATAGATGACATTACCTTAGAGCTGGCCAACCATGAATTTGTCAAGGTCGAATGTCTGATGAGAAAACAGGGAAGGGATTCGAGACCCACCCCTACACTTTTCATCACGTTCGACTGTGACAAGCTCCTTGAGTAGCTGCGTGGCGGTTGGTATCGCTACCGCGTGAAGGCATTCGTGCCACTGCCGTGGAAGTGCTACTACTGTCACCGCTTCGGCAAAAGAATCGCTTTTGTAGACGCGCAAATTCGGGGTTACCCGAAGTCTGTGTAAGTTGCTCCAAGGCCACACACGATAAGTCCAAATCGTGTGTGGCCAAGTGTGTCAATTACGGAGCACCGTACCCCGTTTCTTTGAAGCAATCTGGTGCATATCTCCTTGAGAAGGAAATCCTAGCCGTTCCAGCCCAGGATCGTCTTTTATTTAGCGAGACTAAGGACTTTGTCCCTGCGCAACCGGCGCTGCCTGGGACGTACTATGCCTCAATTCTAAGAAGGACACCCTCTGTTCCTGGCCCCTCTAGGCCTACGAGTACGGTCGTTTCCGCGCCCATTCGGAACCCTTGGGCAGGTTCTACCAAACCCGAGCGATCCTCTGGTAAGGCTGGCGGCAAAAAGAGTTAACAACCAAACCCGGCTAAAACTAGGATTTCACCCCCCCTTCCCACAGCGTGACCGTTTCCCGCAATGCGAAACGGCCACGGGCCTCCACCGAGTTGTTAGATTCACAGGAGGAAACACCCATGAAGTTAGTCGTGAAGGTATCTTCCGGAGTTCCTAAAGCTTCCCTCGGAAAGAAGGACAGCAATAAAGGAGCTTCGACTCATATGTCCACACCCAGTGGTAGGCTCAGGGGCTCGGATACGCTGGATCCTCCAAAAGAGAGACCCCCGCCTCCGAAGCATCCTCGCGTGCCTAAAAGTTTTGAGGTGGAGGGAGGAAAAGACTCGCATGGCGAGCCCAACTGCCCTGGATAAATCCTTGAAGACGACGACGCCTTCAGAGCATTGTCCGGCCAAGAGCGCCAGGAGTTCTGCCTCCAGAAAGCTTACGGCCATTCGCGTGAGGGACTTCACTTCGAAGAGGGCACCCGCATCTCATCCGAGCTAGGCCTGGAGGGGATATTCCTTCAATGGAATTGCCGCGGACTCTGGATCAACTGGGAGGAGCTAGGGAGGCTCGTCTCCTCCGGTTAGCTATCTTTTTGTACAAGTCCATGCTGGGTACGTGCCCACTGCCACCCTCCCGGGGTATAAGAGTTTTGCGACCCCGCCACCACAAGATGGGGGACGGGCAGAGGGATGTGCGATTTACACCCGGCATGATGTCTCCGTTCTTCTCTTCGCTTTAGACACCTCCTTTCTGGCAGTAGCTGTGCAGCTGCACCTTTATAGGAGGTATACTGTTATTTCTACGTATATTCCACGGGCAGCCGACTTCGACGCTGAGAACTTCCGCCCTGTCCTGCCACGCTTGCCGAAGCTTTTTATCTTGCTCGGAGATCTGAACGGTAGACACCCCCTTTGTCGAGTCTGCTCGATTAATCCCAGAGGTCAAGTCCTTGCCAACCTAATCGACGAGCTGGAGATAGGTATCCTAGACGTGGATGAGTTTGTGCATCACTGCCTGAGAATCGGTTAATTTTCCTTTATCGATCTATCTTTCTGATCTCCGGATGCACAGCTTTGATTTTGGGTGGTGGTTAGTCGATGATTAACATGGTAGTGATCACTTTCCCATTCAAATATCATTTTATGAGCTCCTGGCGCTTGAGAGCCAACCCCGGTGATGCTTGGCGCGGGTACAGTGGTCCGCAAATCAGGAAATGACTGATGTCTATGTCTCAGTCAAGGAGTTTAGGTCGGTAGATGAGGCCGTTGAGTTCTTCTCCTGCATCCTCATCGTCGTGAGCCAAACCACTATTCCTAGAACATCTGGCCGTTTTGCACGCCGATTGCTCCCGTGGTGGGCAGCATGCGGTATAAGATCCGCCAAAACAATTTCACTCTCGGCGTATTTCGTCGAGCTAGGGCTATGTTCCGGTATATTTCGAAGCATGCCCACCGCTCTCCTTGATGGGTATACGTGTCTTCACTTAACGGGAAAACCCCTCTAGCAGAGGTGTGGAGTAGAGTCAAAAATATTAGGGGCAAGTTCTCGCGGGACTACCCTCCCGTGGCGGAATCCTTCGCGAGCACTTTCTCCGAGATCTCTAGCCGGGATGCTGCTCCGACGGGATTCACTAGGCGTCGTAATCTCACGGAAGGCCCCGGACTGGACTTTCCCTCCGGATGCAGAGAACACTTCAACGATAGGTTAACTTTGAGTGAGTTGCGTTCCGCTCTAGCTTCGTGCGCGGACACCACCCCTGGTCCGGACGATGCCCCGTACGCCATGCTTCGACACCTGGGTGAGCGATGCATGGCCTTTCTGTTAGATTTTTTCAACAGGATCAGGGTAGAGTATATCCCCCTAGATTCATGTCGAATCGCTACTGTGCTCGCTTTTCACACACCTGGGAAAGATCACTCTACACGGACTAGTTTCCGCCGAATTTCTCTAACCTCCTGCGTGTGCAAGTTGATGGAGAAATTGGTAAATGATAGATTAGCCATTTATCTAGACAGCGGAAGCCATCTGTCTTCTGGAAAATGCCGTGTGCGAGGCCTTCCTTCCTAGACAGTACTATGCCACGGTGTATTACTATCTGGAGAAGGCCTATGATACTGCATGGCAATACGGCATCAAGGAGATTCTCCACACGATTGGGCCCATGGGACACCTCCCAATCTTTATATCTGATATTTTGCGAGATCGTCGATTCCTCGTACGGGTGGTGGGGGAGCCATTTCCGACCCAATTGGGCAGGAAGAGGGTGTGTCGCAGGGAAGTATCACACTCTTTTCCCTGAGCATCAACGACATCACTTCGGTGCTGCCGGAAGATGTTCTCGCTACGCTCTACGTGGACGACCTTTCGATCTCTTTTGGCGCGCCCAGATTCCAACTCTGGAGCATCGACTCTCAAAGGCATTGAACCGCGTCTCCCGCTATGCCGAAGCACACAGGTTTCGGTTTTCCTTGGCCAAGCCTAAGGTGGTGCACTTCTGCCGTCATCTACGGTTCCACCCTAAACCAGACTTACATCTAAATGTGGTGCGCCTGGAAGTGGTGGACTCACACCGTTTCCTTCGTCTTGTATTTGACCGACGCTTTACCGCGGGGTCTTATATTCGAAGCCTTCGGATCTCTTTTACCCACGCCATGGATATTCTTCGCTACGTTACGTTCAGCGTCTGGAGCGCTGATAGGGCTACTGCTTTACTTTTTCATTGATCCTTTGTTCGTTCGAAGCTCGACTACGGATGCGAATTTTATGCATCCGCAGCCGAGCGTGTATTGCAGAAGGTGTACTCGATCCACCACACCCACAATTGCCTGTCGACCGGTGTCTTCCGCACGTGCCCCATTGAGAACATACTTGTCGATGCTGGGGAGAGGCCACTCGCTCTGCGCCGTCAACAGTTCATCATTCGCCTGTACGCGCGAGCCCGGCGCCTCCCTCAGTCGCCAACAGACCCCACTGTCTCCGCAGCTGATCTCGACGGTGCCTATGCCACCGAGAGGCGCCAGTCATACCCCAAGCCTTTTGGATTTGGGGATAGCAAATTCCTTCACGAGTTCGGTATAGCTCTCGGGCAAATGGCGCCCCTGGTTATGCCCAGCCAGGACCCTACTCTAGAAGGTACCACCTTTTGACTATTTGTCGTCACGTCACTGCTCCCAAAGCAGAATATTGCAACTTGCATACTCTAATAAAATGGTGAAATCGTGTATCACTGGATGGCAGAAAGCTTTATGAAACTCGGCAAGATTATTGTGGGTCAGGCTTGAGCGGAAAATACTCGATAGGGCGTCAGCAGGTCTATTGAGCGAACCAAGACGATGTATAACTTCGTAGCAAAAGGGCATCAATTCTAAACGCCATCTAGCAATGTTTTCATTCTTTATTTTACTCCTATGACGTGATTCAAACATGTAAGATACAAATTTTTGATCTGTAATTAAGGTAAACATATGACCCAGAAAAAAAAATGACGCCACCTTTTGATTGCCTCAACAATAGCATAGGCCTCTATTTCGACAGAGCAGTGATTTCTCTCGGAGGAATTTAAGGATCTTGAAAAAAAGGCAACAGGTTGTCCATTCCTGTTTAGAGTGGCCCCAATGGCACTATTTGAGGCATCGGTTTCCAGTGTAAACTGTAAATTTTCATATATTTTTGTCCTGACAGCGTTAATAATAACTGATTTTAATTCCTCGATTGCATTTGTACCTTCTTCAGAAAGTGGAAACTGGCAAATAATTAGGGGTCGAATTCGTTGAGAAAATCTTGGAACCCACCGCCAGTAGTATGCAATCAATCCGACTAATCGAGACAATGATTCTTAGTTGGTTGCTACGGACATATCCTTGAGAGCTGCAAGGCGTCAAAGATCTGGGTGAAGTTCATTCTATCGAACCTCATAGCCTAGAATATATATAATATATATATATATATATATATATATATATATATATATATATATATATATATATATATATATATATATATATATAATATTAGTTGAAAGGGTGCATTTGTTTTTATTTAAGGTCATTTTATTTTTCTCAGCAGCTTCGAGAAACATCGTGTGTTTTAATCCTGTTCAAGGCCATTTTATTTCTCTCAGCAGCTTCGAGAAACTTAGTTTGGTTTTAATCATGTTCCACTGGCGTGCAGCCTCAAGTAGTAACATCGTCTAAGTAAGCATACGTGTCCTCAAGATTGTTTTTTCGAATGAAATCGTCCATCATTCTATGGAAGCAGGCAACACCGTTGGTTAGACCAAAACTTAAGCGTTTAAATTGAAAAGGCCTCCCATGCGCCTCAAAAGCAGTGTAAACTTTATCCTCAGGGTGAAGAGGAACACTAGGATAAACATTCCTTAGGTCAATGGTGCTAAATATCTTATAGGTCGATATCTTATTAACCAATTGTTCAACATTGGGTAATGTATTCGCATCCAAGTATGTAAATTTGTTAATCGTCTGAGAAAAGTAAATTACTAACCTTTTATTTAATTGATTCGGCACAACATGAACTTGAGCTCGCCAGGGAGAGGTGTTCGGTTCGATGATATCTTCTTTGAGCATGTGTGCTACTTCAAAACGAATAAATTCAGAGTCAGAGGTTTCAAATTTGCGTGACTTCATAATGACCGGTCTGCAATCAGATAATAAGTGGAGAAAACTCTTCGAGGATCCGTAATCATAGCAAACCAGAGAGGTCAAAATGAGGACCTCCAAAGTTTAGCTTAAAAGACGACTGTTTACTTAGGAAAGGGATTCCCTAAAAAAAGTCAGCGCAATATTCAGATAAAACAAGCAAACCTACTATCCAGAAAATAACTAATATAATGAAAATACACTCTCATATAAACACACACACACACACAAATATAGGCACATGTACATTTCACAAACAAAGAATTAATATGTATAAGTGGAATAATGTTGGTTTCACAAACCTATGAGTCCAGTTAATAGAGGAATTGCAAGATCTTCATCTTCATACATTATCGTACTTTTTCATACATTATCTATTTCATACTTTTTATTTAATATTTAAACTTCGCTAAAGAAACAATCAATCAATATATATATATATATATATATATATATATATATATATATATATATATATAATTAATAGAACGAATCAAACGTTGTATTTTATTTAGTATATTTATATATTTCTATCATAATTTGAAAGTGAAATAGAAAATAAAATAGTTAGCAAACCCATTTTATTAATAAATACGGTAAATTAATATGTGCAGTGAATATATACAATCATGTTTTAATGTTTTTCACGAGTGCTTCAATTCGTTTTTGGCATACCTTGGAACAAATTTGTGATCATATCTTGAAGATACTGCTCCATTTATGTTCATTAAGGACCAGCAACTGCTAACAAGTGGTTTGTTTCGGTTTATTAACCCCCAGTTTGATTCATCTCCAGAACTTCTCTTTCGCGTCTAATTTTCAATCAAGAACTTTGTTATTAATTTTCCTTTATTGCAAGTGCGCCATCCTATTGAAAATACATCTACCATACTCGAATCGATTCCAATCAATTCTTAATTTCAATTTATCTTAAGGTCAATTTTCTTTTAATAGTTTCATATGTAAGAAAATAAACAAAATTGTAAAACTGCCCAAGCCTAATCAGGTAGTAAATTATGTCCCCCTTAGGATTAGCTCGACCAGGTGAGTGGGTAAGGTTATAGGGTCTGGGTAACGAATTCTCTCTCTCTTGTAGTTTCGTAGGCTTAGCTGTACGATCAGCGAGCTTCCTTAGAATAAAGGAAAATATATATGTAGCTGGATTCTTTATTCCTTGGTAAATAGCTAGAATAAGCCTCGAAATAGCGAACAGTAATGACAACTTTTCTTCTTGAATAATAATGATAACTCTTTCTGTACTGACCTTTTCCACAAAAATACAAAATTCAACCATTCAGGATTGAAATACATGATGATGATGGTATATTACACTCTTTGAAATTTTTTTGGATAGTAGTAGATAAAAGTAGGTGAAAGAATAAAAGTTTTTAAGATGGGGGGGAGGGGGTGCCCTAGTAGGAGGGCATCGCAGACTTTTTACTTTTTGTTGTCATAATTTACTTATTGTCTTATGTGTTGTCTATCATGTATTGTTATATTTTACGTGTAGCAGGCGTGTTCTTCTTATTGTTCGTGTGTCGGATGTTGTTTTACTTATTTTTGTTCGAAAACTGTTGAGCATTCAAGCCTTTTTTAGCTTTCGGCTCGGCAATTTATCTGTGTTTTAGGGTTTGGTATTATGTATTTTCTGTTTTTCACGTTATCATTGTGTTGTATCTTTGGTGTCTGTTAGGTGTATAGTTCTGTTATGTTTTCCTGTGTACAGTGTTTGGTGCTTGGGAATCGGGTGCTTCTTGTAACTTTCCCACGGAGTCGTGCAGGGATGTTCATTCCGCCTCCTATTTCCCGTAATTCTGGTATGACATCATTAGCAAGTGTTAAAGTGTTAAAGGCTGCCATCTTGTCACGTCATATTTTTAGCCCAATAGAAATTTTGCTCAGCCTCTGACTCTACCCACTCAATGCAAAAAAATATAATTTGGGGCATTTAGCTTTATTCCTCAGTCTCTTACGAGTCATTGAAGACGTTGCTTAAGTGAAAATACTTGTTTCGTCCGAAAATATTACGCCTTTTATAGCATGCATAAGGTGAAAATTTTGATTAAGTTAAATGGGAAAACAAAGTGAAATGCAAAAAAAAAATAAAAAATATTAAAAGCTTGCCTAGAAAAAGAATGAAGGCGAAAAGGCTCAAGTAGGAAAAATAGAAGAACATGAACCCATTCCTGTTCCTAGTGGGGTTTCAAACTCCTTCCAGGAGGTTCTACTTGAGGCTTCAGGCTCTGCTCAAAAACCTACAGCAGAAGTAAAAAAAAAAAAAATCATATGCAGAAAGAGAAAAATGAGCGCAAAAAATACACAGAAAATATTAAAAAAATTCAAATAATGATGCAGTTTTTTTCAAACAGGATGTCCGCTTTATTGAAATTTATAAGCAAAGATCGCAATTGCCCCGATTGCAAATGCAGTGATAGTTCTTCAATGAAATTTGAAGCAGACTACGATGATAATATTTTATTGAAATGTAAATCATGTTCTTATGATAGAAAATTATAATAAAAGTATGTAGATAATAAAAAAAATACTGAACAATAATTAAAGACATCCTATTATTGCATTACCAAATATCTTGGCTATACAGGCTACGAAGAGCTATCAGGGACACAAAGAAAGAAACCAATGAGTAAACAAAATTGATAAAAACTAAAAAAAAAATTTAAATCAGTAGTGGATAAAAAAAAACAGATGAGTGTAAAGATATTATTAAAAATTCTACTTTTTATTATTATAGTGAAAAATTAAGTATCTTGCCTGAGACAGACGGAATTTTGAATATCGATGTCTCCTATGATGGGTGGATGACAAGAGCACATCAATCCCACATAGGAGTAGGATGTGTCGTAGATTACATACGGGACTCTGCGTAGATTATAAAATATTGTGTAATTATTGTAGAACCTGTAGTATGCGAAAAGAGAAGCTAGATTCTCAGAGCATTACCGTTGCTTAATGTGAAGCTTTACAAGCCACACATGCTAATATATGTGAAAAAATCTGATGGTAAATTTGGTTCTAAGGAGCCTGAAGCTGCTAGAAGAATATGGTCTCGATCGGAAAATAAGGGCTTTAGATATACAGCTTTTATTGGAAATAGAGATTCTAGCGCCCACAAAGCAGTTTGCAACTACCCAGTAGTAAAAAAAAAGAATATATCAATCATGTTGCTAAAATACTAGGAACAAAACTTAGAAAATTAGGAGGATCATTGTAAAATTACAGAAACGGCCACAGGAAAAAAAAGAAAGGTTTCGGGTGGCAAATAAACTAACGGACAATGTTATTAATAAATTAGTGAGAAATAATATTTTAGTAAGCTTTCATCACATTTATATAGGTACAAAAATAAGTGCTTATAATGCAATACATACTATACAGATGTGACAATAAAAATGTGAAAAATATAATAGTCATGCAAAAAATACAAAACGACCAGGCTAACGCAGCATTCTCGAAAATATCGCTACATTTTATTTTTAGAATTTATTTTTATGTCCTTTTTTTTACCAAAACAAGAAAATAAATATTGCATACGTAAGCTAAAGATATATTTTTAATTTCTGGCAAAAATGAAGATAAAAAAACAAAGATTTTCGGCCTCCAAAACGCAGTTTGCCCCGTAACAGTAATCTTAATTTATTTTTAACTTTGCAGCATAGCGAATTTGCTACAATAAACCCCATCAAATTCATGCTCAATTCTCATCATTTTAAATTTGATGTCATGCTCATGACTAAGTAATACAGATAAAATATATACTTCAACATGTATGAAAATCTGTAACGTGCGAGAAATTCAGGCGAGCGGCTTAAATGCTTTGCTTGAATGAGTCTTTATAGACCCAGGATGGCCGAGTGGCTAAGTAGCGGGAAGTGCATTTGAAACTCGTTTACTACTTTTGTTTCTTTATTTTTATTTGTACCCTTTCCTACACAAAGCTAGCCACAATGGTGCCGAAACCCGGGAGTGAGAGTGTTCTCATCAATCCCTCAAAATACGTTCCGCTTCTAGGATGGGGGCCTGTGTAGGGTGCAAGAATTTCAGGCGAGCGGCTTAAATGCTTTGCTTGAATGAGTCTTTATGGACTCAGATGGTCGAGTGGTTTGAGGCTCTCGCTAACGCCTGTCCAGTGACGCGGGAGGTGCGTTCGAAACTAGTTTGATACTTTTCTTTCTTTATTTTTCTTTGTCCTTTTTCCTACACAAAGCTAACTCCAATGGCGCCCAGACCCGAGGGGCAGGGGAGGGAGAATATTAGTCCTCGAATAACATTTCCTGACGCCGTTCTCCCCAATCCCTCAAAAATAGCTCCGCTTCTAGGAGGGGGCCTGTGTAGCGTGCGAGAAGTTCAGGCGAGCGGATTAAATGCTTTGTTTGAATGACCCTTTTGGGGGATTTAAGATGGCCCAGTGGTTTAAGGTTTTCGCTAATGACTGTCCAGCGTCGCAGGAAGTGCGTTCAAAACTCATTTCGCTACTTTTCTTTCTTTATTTTTCTTTGCCCTATTTCCTACACAAAGCTATCTACAATTGTAGGAAGTGGGGCAAAGAAAAATAAAGAAATAAAAGTAGCGAAACGAGTATCAAATGCGCTTCGAACCTACTTGACCAGCATGAGTCCCCAAAAGACTCATTCAAGCAAAGCATTTAAGCCGCTCACCTGAACTTCTCGCACACTACAAGTCCTCCATTATATTCTTCAAACTCTAATGAGTATTCCTGCTCTGCCTTCAACTAACCTCAACGCCTCCTCTTTTCTGTGCTAATAGTAACTATATTGTAATGCCCAATCTTATATTATTTTTATATCTGAAGAGAACGAGAAGATACGATGGTGTTGTGCAGATAAAACGGGGAGGTGTCTTACCTACTAGATCATCGCGTAGTTCAAAAACTTACGTTCAGACCAATCCTGTGTCGCTTTTTTTTCGTCTCACTATACGCAGTGTATTCATTTACGTTCACTTGCTATTCTTACCCATAAACTTCTATTTAGTTATATTTGTAAGAAAGATTCTGGATATTTAAGGCAAAATATCTGCCTAGAGAATTCAATACTTTGTAGTATCAACATTCTTTGTGTGATTTTGTCTCTGGCACAAAAGTTCACATTGTTTACACAACTAAAATTATTTCTTTGTTTCAATTTTTATATACGAATTCCTTTCATGTTTATCTTTATATTTCGAAGTGGCGCACTCATCTAACTTCTCAATTATTACTAAATCTTTTTATCATGAAATCGTATTTTATCACCTCTTTAGTTAAAAGATAATAGTGAATTATATATTAATATCTAAAATCCTGTATCCTAGTTATTCAAGGGAAAGAATTTCATCTGAATTTTAATTTTCTGCTCCTTCATAAAGTATGCAATTTTATAGTTGTTCCCCCATACAGAGTTAGCCTCCATATGTTTTTCTTAGCTGTGCGGGAAACCCGAAATGTTTTGGCTAGTCCCCGTTGCAAAGGCTATGCTGGAATTTTGAACTCTTCTCTCATAATGTGATTTCAACATATCCATCACCATTTCCCCCTATCCGCCAAGCAATTTCCAATTATCTCCAGTTCTTTCTTACTAAAACTGGACAGTTACATAGAATATAAATCATAGATCATCCCCTCCCTCCTGTACTAACATGGCTTATCTCCTGTTAGATTGCTAAGTCAGCCCAGCAAGCAAAGTCCGCTAAATCTTTCCTAAGCCAAAGTACAGAGAAATATAAACGGCATTGACCTTCTCCAGGGCCCATAGTGCTGATATCTCTTATGACGGTAGCGTCAGATGTGACCAATCACCATGTTAGATTTTTTTGTTGCTTTGGGGATTTGTAACTTTTGGTCTATTATTTACTAAATATCTGCGCTCTGCTCATTTATAGTTTTTTTCTAAGTTAGGTAAGGTTTCGGTAATACTTCAGATTCAAGGCGCACGGTAGATGGCACTGTGAGTCGGCTACAATATGGGGCTACAGCATATCTCTTATGACGTCAGACGGTAGCGTTATATTTTTTTGTTCTTTTGGGAATTTGTAACTTTTGTCTATTATTTACTAAATATATCCGCTCTAATCGTTTATAGTTTTTTTTCTAAGTTAGGTAAGGTTTCTTGATGTCTTTTATTGTTTTTTGTTTTGTTTTTGTATTTTTTGTTTTCTGCGAACGATAACAGCTTCTTACTGGCAACATCGTAGCTTATAAATAGGACCCGTTTTGCAAATGTTTTTCTTTTGTTATTCTGTTTCCATGCTTCTTTGTTATTCAAATTCGGCTTTACTTTGTATGATCGCGAAAAACTTTTAGATTATCTAGAGGCGCATAAACTAATCAAGAAACCTATAAAAGTAAGAATTGTTTGTTATTAGGTTAGGTTTTTCTGCCAGTAAAAAGCTGTTGGGGGGAAAAAAAAACCTGCAGTAAATTCAAGGGGACTGCTCCTGTGGGAGATATCACTGCACGGGGACCACCCTGCGATGATCCTGAGTTTCATTAAATTGGGGGGGTCTGGGGGGCACAGCCCCCCACTATATAATCCTAATTGTTTATAGAATAATAATTCAAAAAGGACTCAAACGCGCATGAATATTCCGACACGAGTGAGTGATAATATTTACACACAAATTTTTTTTTCCGGCTGGGCCGCTAATCTACATATTTACCATAATTCGAAAAGGAATCAAACGCGCATGAATATTCTGACACAAGTGAACGATAATATTTACACACAAATTTTGGGGGGCTGGGCCGCTAATCTACATATTTACCCATGTGAGTTACCAGAGAGGAACCTGACCCTGTACAAAAGGTTAGTTGACAGGATGAGTGAAAGGTGTTTCAGGTTTGCTTCCTAGATTGGATGTGCGGATGGAATGGTTGTCTCGTGCAATTGGACTGAATGAGTATGTGAAAGGCCTGTGTGAGGACTTGGGATTAGAGTTTATAGATATTTGGAATGGGTTTATGGGAATAAGGCATTGTATGCATTTGATGGACTCCATCTAAGCCGAGCTGGGGTTGATATATTGTGTCAAGAGTTAGATAGTGTTGGGTCTTTGCAGGCGAGAAACTAGTTACTGATAGTGGTCAGGGAAATATAAGGGTAAACTGGAAGATAGTCACTACGCCCCCAAAAGTATTTTTTTCAGCTGAAATGACACTTTGTATTTAGGTTTTGTTCACCTGTGCATGAATATTCATGTGTGTTTGGTTAAATAAAAACATTAGAACATTATTCTATAAACAATTATGATTATATATGGGGGGGGGGGAGGCTGTGCCTTCTAGACTCCCCCAATTGATTGAAACTCAGGATCATCGTAAGGGGGCCCCCTGCAGGGATATCTTCCCTACCAGCAGTCCCCTTGAATTTAGTCAAAAAAGGTGAAACATATTGGAACAGGGATGAAATAAATGCATTTCTTCTCAGAAATTTTCCTATCTATCTCGTGATTCCACCACAATGGCTTCTTACATTTCTTCCTAATAACCTTCATTGGAATACACTGCTCCTGGACTATGTTTAGTATAGTCTTAAAAGTGTCCCACATCTCGTAAGTATTCTTCCCCCTGAATTCTATATCCCACCTAATCTGATTTAACAAGTTAAGTAATTTATCATAATCTCCCATATAAAAATTTGGATTTTTTGTGGAGTTTGTTGGTTCTACCTTTCACTATTCCCAAGTTAAAATGAACCATCTGATCATCACTATTTCCCAATACTTTCCCGACAGTCAATTCCTGAACCAAGTGATCATCATTTGAAAGAACCAGATCTAAGATATTGGCACCCTTTGTTGGCTTATTAACAAATTGAGTCAAAATATTATCCTCAAAGCATTTTATAAGCTTACAACTTGCTCTATCATTTTCCCAGTCCACAGAATTTAAATTAAAGTCACCAAGAATAACTGTATCTACTTCACATCCTTTACTTATTTTCCTGATCATTAGCTCATCAATACAGTCAGTATTATCCAATTTTTACTGACCCTAATATCTAACCACAGTGACTCAACTTCTTCTTGCTCTATAGAATTATTTAGATTTGAAAAAATGCTATTTCTGATATAAATAATCAAACCACCACCTGTCCTATCTCTCCTTTGACTAATGTATATATCATCACCCTGTAGTTCAAATTCATTCACATACCTAGTCATTAAATTTATTTTCATTAACCCATGATTCTATTACACATTATGTCTATCTATATCTTCATCAATAATATAACTAAATAACTCATCTTTCTTATTTCTAAGACTATGAGCATTGGTATAAAGACAACCCAGCCCTCCTATTCTTGAAGCACCTCTTTTAGAATGTATACCTTCCACTCTATCTCCTCTGCATCTCTTTCCTTTGCCTGCCCCACCCCATACTCTTATATTTCCCTGACTACTATCAGTAACTAGTTTCCTGTCTGCAAAAACCCAATGACACTATCTAACTAGGAAGATTGCTTCATAGCTTCCTAACAGGAAGGATCCAGAGGGTATCAGTCAAAAGCAAACTCTTAGACCTGAGTGAAGTCCAGAGTGCCGTGCCCCACGGCTCAGTACTCAGCCCCCTCTTTTTTATCATACATATCAGGGACATTGATGCCACACTACTTCACTCCGATGCTTCATCCTTTGCAGATGATACAAGGATCTGCAGAAAGATTGTTGAGCACATGATACAGTAATGCTCCAACAAGACCTGAACAGGGTGTTAACTTGTGCAGAGGAGAATATGTCCCTAAATATTTAGAAATTTGAGTTGCTGAGGTACTGCAACAAAGATGACATATTATCCATGACAACATACCAGTGCGGAAACCAAGAAATTGCAGCCAGTGAACATTTCAAAGACCTGGGAGTTTGGATGAGCCATGACGAAACCTTCACCCATCATATGGTTAAGACATCTGAGATGGCTGCAAATTGAGTGGATAGATCCTACGAACCTTTAAAACCAGGGAAAAGGGATGCATGACCACACTTTGGAAATCCCTAGTGCTGCCCAGAATGGAATACTGTTGCCAACTGTGGTGCCCATTTAAAATCATGGACATAATAGCCATAGAAGCACTACAAAGAACATACACCAGTAAAATCTAAGGTATAGATAACCTAAACTACTGGTAATGACTAGACCACCTGAAGATGTACTCTTTGCAAAGAAGATGAGCGATACATAAGAATCTATAGATGGAAAATACTGGAGGGTCTGGTACCAAATGTAGGGATCCAGGTGACCTGGCAACCGAAGAGAGGAAGACTATGCTATGTTAGGGGCATTCAAGGATATACACAAAAATCAGGACCCTGACACAACTTTGCATTCAATGGAACCCAACTATTCAACTGCATACCAAAGGACATCCAGAACCTCACTGGAGTGACTCCAGAAACATTCAAGAGGAACCTGGACAAGTGACTAAGCAGCATACCTGATCAACCACCAACACCAGGTTACACAGTTCAGAATAACACCACCTCCTTGAAGTAACCCATGAGAGGGATCAGGAACACCGAAGTGGAGGACCACCTCAGCTATGCCACTAGCAGGCAGAATCTACAAAAGTAAGTATTTTTCAGTTAAATTGATCTAAGTTCTTTTACACTTGGTTTATTAGTCTTTGGTCAGGGCCAGTTTAAGGAGCTGCAGGGCCTGTAGCACAAGGAACAGTGGGGCCCCCCCACCTATATATATATCGATGAGGATTGCTTCTAGAGAGCCTAAATTTAATGTCAACAGAAATCCCAAGGCGAGGAAAATGGCTGGTATCATCCTTTTTATTTACCGGCGACGTTTCAACCACAATACGGTCATCTTCTTAGGCCTTGGCAACAAGCGTGTTATGTACCCTCCATTTTCCTTTGCAGAGAGGGAAAAATTATCCAAGTAATTTAAAAAAAACTCCTAGTATGGCTGGGACAACTTAACTGAAAAAAAGGATTTTTTTACACTTTTTATTCCTTTTTAAAGAACAACACCGTGCATACCAGTAGCTTAACCAGTAGACTATTTGTGCTGTCTTGGAGAATCTTACCATTTGCTGAACTGAGTACACACCAACTAAGTCAGTCAAGGAAATACACATTTAAGAATCCATCATCAGGACCTTCATGCTATTCAATTTATATATGTTTATTTCTGCTGCATCCAGAAGGTCCAGATTTGGCCCACGGGCCACCAGTTGAGTAACCCTGGACTATACAATGTATACCAGACTTATTATACTATGCTCTAGTTAAGTTTTCTATTTTTCTTATATATAATAATATAAAAAATCAGGAAAATGAATAATTATTTTGTCTCTGCCTTCTGTGCCTAAAGGCAAAAACTTAATTATTACTAATTTTTTACATCCTTGCGGGGGCCCCTGAAGCTAGGCCCATATAATGTGCTACTAGGTTAAACCGATACTGTCTTTGGTGTCATTCTAGTTACTGATTTTTTCAAGCTCTGTGGCTTCTCATTTATCAGAACATAACATAATTTCATGAAGGACAAAAGCCACAAGAGCCTATCATAGGTCATCTGCATCTGTCAAAACCTACACACAGAATGTATCCATAGGATTGTGTCAGCTCATACATCTACAATATACAATTTAAACAATCCATAGGATTGTGTCTGATCATGCATCTACAATATACAATTAGAACCATCCACCGGAATGTGTCAAAAACAATAAACATCATCATCAAGACTGGTCAAAATCCAAATCAATCATAATATTTAATAAAAAACTGCATCCACAGGATTGAGTCCAGAATAACTCCCCTCCCGCTCCCCATATAATCATGTAATCTACGTTTAAAAACATTCAAGTTTAGACTGTCTACTGTCTCCAGGGTTTGCAAATAAAAAAATCCAGCCCTAAAAAAAACCTGGGTTTATTACTGTTTTTGTTGGGGTTTTTTGCTTTTTCAAATGAAATTTGAACCCCCCCTCCCCAGGCTTGGTGTTTTTTTTTTCAAAAGTTCACGTTTTTTTCAAGAAATGACTACTACTTATCATTATTTTATTGAAAATTCATATTTATGTTTATAATTTTAATAAATATGTATCAAATTAAGGTTATTTCTCTGATACTGACTCATAATAATTCATCTCTCTTTCTACAGGTTATGGCCATCATGGGTACCCATAATTCTCATCAGTGATCTGTTCTTACTATATAATTATTAAACTAAATAATTATTAATATTATATAAAAAATAAGAGGTAGCTATTCTTTTTCTATGTTATTCTAATGCTTGTAGCATTTGTTTTTTGAAAAACCCCAGAATAAAATCCAGGTTTTATTCAGCTTTTTCAAAACTTTGGGTTTTTTTGCCAACACTGACTGTCTCAGATGGCAAACTATTCCAGTAATCTACCACTCTATTGGTGAAAAAATATTTTCTATCATCCAACCTGCGCCTCTTATTTTTTAATTTTTAAGTGGTGACCCCTAGTCCTATTACTACCTTCCAACTCAAATAGCTTGCTAAAATCCAACTTATCCATCCCAGAACAGATTTTAAAAAGCTCCATCATATCTCCCCTCACACATCTTCTCTCAAATGAGAACACATTTAGTACCCTCAGTCTATCTTCATATTAGGGTGCTTCAGGGAAGGTATTATTTTTGTTGCCCTCCTTTGTACTGACTAGCAGGTTGATTTCATGTTTAAAATGTGGTGACCATGCTTGTATAGAGTACTTTAAATGTGGCCTAACATACGAGTTGTAGAGTTTAAGGATAACCTCTTTACTCTTGTAGCTAACATTCCTCTTAATGTATGCTAGTACCCTATTTGCTCTATTTTTTGCCTCAATACACTGCTTTGAAAACTTCATGACCTATCTGCTATTACGCCTAGGTCCTTCTCATCCTCAACTGAATTCAGCCAATGGAGCATTCTATGACAAATCAACCAGAATTTTTGACATTTTGAACCTTCAAGTCTAGGATGTGGCTGTAACTTTGCTATCTAAGAGAGTTTTTTATGCTGATTCCAATGGTGCAGCTCTTATTTCTCTATGCTCAATGATTCTCGAGATACAGGCATATCCATTTCTGGACAGGGCTGTGGGGTTCCACACTTTGGAGGGTTATATCTCAGAGACTTAAGGTAAACCCCACAATATTATATAGTGTTGGAACCAGCTTGAAAAGCTCTTTCAAATGCTGTAAAGGACTAAACTTTTGAACAATACTACAAAAAATGATTTTAAAAAAGTATTTTGCAGCAGTCTGCCCCCCCCCCCCCCTGGGCCCAGCCCAGCATCAGAGGGTGGATTCTTCCATAGGGGCAGATTCGTGCTTGGCATCAAACACCGAACCCGAGTCTGCTCCTGTGCAGGGCCCTCGCCAGAAGGGTTGGGCTGCTTCGAAGCAATGTGGTATATATCTCTTTGAGAAAGAAATCCTTGCCCTTCAGGCCCAGGATTGTCTCTCATTCTGCAAGGCAAAGGACTTGGTCCTGGTGTGCCCGGCTCTGCCTGGGACGTCTTATGCCTCAATGCTAAGAAAGACACCCTCTGTTCCTGGCACATCCAGGCCAACGAGCACAATTGTTTCCATGTCCATTCCAAGCCCTTCTGTGGGTTCTACTTAACCCAGGCGCTTCCCTGGTAAAACTAGTGGCATAAAGGGTTCACACCCAGCCCTGGCTAAAACCAGGGTTCCCCTCCCTTCCCCCAGCGTGACCATTTTCCATAATGGCCTCGCACCTCCAATGAGTCATTAGGATCACAGGAGGCAATGCTCCAGAAGTTGGTCGCTAGATCATCTTCCGGGGTTCCTAAAGCTGCCCCCCGAAAGGAGGACAGCAATAAAGGAGCTTCGCCTCCTTTGCCCACAGCCAGTAGCGACTGGGGTGGCTCAGGGTTGGTGGATCCTCCACAAAATGGACCACCGCCCCCGATGCCCCAATAACCCAATGCTTGCCTAAGGTTTCAAGGTGAAGGGAGGAAAAGACTCACCTGGTGAGCCCAACCTCCCCCGATAAGTCCTCAAAGCTGTCCACGCCTTTGACGCATCATCCGGCCGACAGCACCCGGAGTTCTGCTTCTGGGAAGCATACGGCCATTCCCATGAGGGTCTTCTGCTCGAAGAGGGCCCCCACATCTCCTCTGTGCTAGGCCTGGAGGGCATATTCCTTTAATGGAATTGCTGCAAACTCCGGGCAAACTAGGAGGAGCTGCAGAGGCTCTTCTTGTCCCGTTGTAGCGGACCGAAAATCTATACTCTAATCCCAATTGTTCCAACCCGCTTCCTACATTAATTCAGACGTGAGAAATCGAAGGAGAATGAAATGGATTATATACAGTCCCTTACTTACAAAAGAAATACAATAATATTTACAATAGAAAGGGGTGATTAAATTGGAGATCTCGTTAGTATTCACACAAAATATACAGCTAATTTTCTTATATACAAAAAAAATCAATCATACTTATAAATACTAACAATCGATCCTAAGAAACAATTATATAAAAAAAATCAAACAACCCCCCAAACTGGTGCCTCCGAGCTTAGTGTAA
Organism: Ceratothoa steindachneri; assembly: GCA_963969495.1. NCBI lineage: Eukaryota > Metazoa > Arthropoda > Malacostraca > Isopoda > Cymothoidae > Ceratothoa > Ceratothoa steindachneri. The sequence goes on along the minus strand of OZ018332.1, from coordinate 83,529,045 downwards.
GATAACTGACCTTGTCACGCTTGCATGGCTATTATAAGCCCTCCTTCATTAAAGCTATACTATTTTACACTCAACCAAAGTCAGACAGAACATGGCCTTGAACCTTTGTCAAATACTAGTGGCCTTTGGTAGTTAACAATAATAAATAGTTAGCTTCTATTACCTGGGTAATTTACAAGGTTTCTCTATCTTTCCAGAATATGGCGCCTGGAAAGAAAAAAAAACACCATTTAATAATAACATGCAAATCAATTTTATACATAAAACAAAGAAACAAAACAACAAACCCATTCCCATTCACACATACATTCTTACAGAGGGAGGGAGAGAGTATTGGGAAAAGGGGTGGGAGAATGACCCTTCACACACACACACACATACATTAGCTCCATCACACCCCTCGGTCCTTAGGTCATTCGACCACAGTCACTCACAATACACTCTCAATTCTTACTCACAGTACTTTTTATACTCAATCATACCCTTCTGCACCCATCACTCATCTACTGGTCCCTGGCTACGCGTAGCAATCTGTCGGTCGGGGTCATTCATCAGTTGTCTTGTCAGTCTCCTTGTTGCTATTATTCATGTCATCCATCATACCCTTTGCTTTCATTACTAACCCGCTCATCTCTCGACAGAACTCTTTCATACTCTTTCGTTCAGAACCTTCAATCTTCATACCTCCATTCATCATCTCCTCACTCACATCCCCTCTATTCTCAACAGACACCAGAAACCCCTTCGACTGGTTCCCACCAGAAACCTGAAAAATCAGCCACTTCATCATTCACTACATCAAACTCACCCCTACTATTGCAATTCATAAAACCCGAAAAATCAGCCACACTAGGTTCAAACACACTATCATTCATACTGTTCCCAAAACCAGAAAAATCAGGCACAGGCAGCTCACTCACTCGTCTACTTATACCAGCCAAATCACTCACCCGTTTACGCAAAAACTCAATCTCCCTTTCAAGATCCCCCATACCAGAAAGACTGCTCAGACTTACTTTCATTCGTACTTGCATTCTTCCTTTCACTCTTCTTTGTACGCTTTCTACTCCTCGAGACTAAGACTAGCTCTTTCCCAGACAGATCCATACTATCACATTCAATCTCATCATCATGCACCCTATTTCTCTTTTTGCACAATTCATACACCGGATGGCTCACCAGGTAGTCAGGAGGTTCTCTCCATCTCCTTAACTGACTGTGATGAGCCTGCACTCTCTCAATCATACCGTCATTCAAACTCTCCAAAACATATGTCACCCCATTTCCCAAACTCTCACAACTCTGGTCCATCAAACTTTTCCCTCATCTTTGACACATTCAACCTACCCTTCACTTCTTTCACGTTCAATACTTTCGTACCTAATTCAAAGGAACAGAACTTTCATGCGCCTCACGCCATACACTCTGCTCACTTTCACTCAAACAAAAGCTCTTTCACTCGCCTTTCAAAATTCATCACAAACTGACATGGGGACATTCCAGTCACACTATGTACAGTCAAATTATACGCCCACAACACTCTACCCAACTATTCATCCCATTTATTCAAAGTTGTACTCATCATTCTCAACATCTCACACAAGGTCCTAATTGTACGATCAGCGAACCCATTCGAAGACGGTACATATGGAGTCATTCTCACATGCTCCAACCATTCTCTCTCATCATCCATTCAAACACTTCTCTTACAAATTCAGGCCCATTATCACTCAACATCTCCTAGGTTTCCATACACACATAGGGAAAAACATTTGCTCAACTACACACACAACAGTCACTCTCCTTTTATCCCTCACAGGTGCTGCATATGCAAACTTAGTTTTATGATCCACCATAACAACCATACCAATATTCCCAGCACTCGTACACAGCAAAGACACACAATCAATCACTACCAATTTAAACGGTTCTTTTGCAGCAACATTCAACATCAGTGGTTTCACTTGCACACCTTGCACCTTTCACATGTAGTTGCAACATCATTCACAACAGTTCTCAGAAACGGATGGAACACATGCTCCTTCATACACTCCCACAACTTATATTTACCCATATGCCCATAATTATCATGCACAACTTTCACCAGACCAATCATACCAACCAAGGACATCACAAGTACATACATATCATCCCAATCCTTCATATGCCTCACAAAATATACATCCATACAAACAACAAACTCCTTAGCATACCTTTTAAAATCACTCAAACACTCAGGCCATTCATTCAAATCAACACACATCATTACACACCTCTTCAACTCACTGAAAAAAGGACACATCTCTTGCATCTCTAGGATATCATCATCACTTAAAATCTCATTCTCATCATCCATGACCAATTCAATCATACCGAAAAAATTTGACAACGTTCTTTGCACACTCATTCAACCTCATCACCTCACATTCACCTTTCATAACACAATCCTTATCAGCATCCAAAGACAAATCATTCAATCTCATAAAGTCTATACCAAGCAAGAAACAACATGGCTCTGCTCATCTTCCAGAATCACAAAATCATGCTTCACATTCACACCACTGCCCAAACTCACTCTCAGACTAACCTGTCTCCATGCCACTATCATTCCGTTCCCCAATCCACTTATCCGTAACTTCACAGGTTTATGCTCACAACATCTAAACTCATCATATTACTCAGAATCCTCTCATTCACTAAAGACACTTGCGCTCCAGTATCAATCAAACCACAGAAGAATCTTTCACTCTGGCTTCCATCATATCAGGTCCACCATGCTCACAATACACAAGGAGCAACCACACCAACATCTGCACTGACATCCACACTGTCATCAACTCCCACATCATCATTCACCACACACTCATCTTCATCCAGACAATCATTCTTCTCCCTCATATACAAACACTTTTCAATCACCCAATTGTAATGCACACCACTCAAACACTGCAGATGCACCACATTAGCATTCAAACCCTTCATCTTCTCATCTTTGTACACAATCGGCCTCTCACCACCAAAGTACACATAAACAATCACTCCATACAAACGACTCACTACAATCAACACTTTCTGAAACGGCGGGACCCCTGGCATACACATCGCTCTCAATTCTTTCATAAAGTTCCGTACCTTCGCCATACCAATACTTTCAGGCTTCCTACATACTTCACTCATTACCTCCTTCCTTAAGTCATCCACACTATCTGACACTCTCACATCTACTCCATCACTCTTTAAATCTTGCAAACCATTCCATACATACTCAAACAAGGAATCACCACCACCCTTACTCTCCTTTCCCCTTCGGCAAATACTCAGGATCACTCACTCCACACACATTTTCATCATTCGTACCAGGATACCTAGACATCAAATCAGCCACTCCATTCCATTCACCAGGCACATACTCAATCACACAGTCAAAGTAACTCAAATCTTCCAAAGTCCTTGCAATTCTACTATCAGCCCACTTCATACGCTGCAGATACACAAGAGGTTGGTGGTCAGTCTTAATCACAAACCTCACACCATACAAGAATGGACGCAACAATACCTTATCGCAGCTAACTCTCACTCCACAGTTGAATACTTTCGCTCTGCCGCATTTATAGCCTTGGATACATACCCAATTACTCGCCTCACATTCTCCATTCAAATGCTGCTCCTGCATCAGAAAACCTCCCATATAATACCCACTCGCATCTCTATACAAGTCAAGCATTTTAGCATTCACACTATAATCCGGGTACACCAATTCAACATCTTCAGCCGCTGCCTCTTTCAGTCTCATACGCTTCATTCATCTTATCATTCCACCTAACAATCGTACTACCTTTCTTGCCCATCCACTCAGTCAGAGGCTTACTCAGACCAGAACAATCACGTATAAACTTTTGCTGAAATTCAATCAGACCCAAAAATGACTTCAGTTGCTTCACAGTCACAGGTTTTGGAAACATTCGCACCTTCTCAACATACTTCAGCAACTTTCATAACCCATTCTCACTCACCATATGTCCAAGGAATTCTACTTCTTTCACAAACCATTCACACTTTGCTACTTTTACCTTCACACCAACACTCTCTAACGTTCTCAACACATCATTCACCAATCTCGTATGCTATTCAAAACTCTGTCATAATCAAAATATCATCTATAAACACACACATTCTTACTCAACACAACATTCATTGCCCACTGGAAAGCTCCGGGAGCATTAGCCAACCCAAAGCTGAGGTTCTGGAACTGGTAATGCCTCTTCGTGGATGAGAAGGCAATTACCAGCCAGCTCTCCTCATCAATGGGCATCTGGTAATACCCCTGTACCAGATCCAGCTTCGTAAACCACTCCATCCCATGCATACTATACACACACTCAGATACCACACACATTGGATACCTCTCTTTCACAGTTCTTTCATTCACTTTCCGATAATCCACATAATACAGACGCAATCTTCCAACAGGCTTATGTACAGGCACAATCAGAGTATTCCATGCACTCTCACTTTCTTCAATCACCCCCAATTGCTCTAATTCCACATACAGACTTCTCCTCAATCTCATCAGCAACTGGACGTGGGAAATGCCTTGGCTGCTGATAGATTGGGGAGTCCTCCTTCGGGACAATCTTGAATTCTGGGAGTTTTGCAATCTCAAAATCCAGATCACCCTTACTGAGGGCTCCCTTTCATTCAAATATCATTTGATACACATCCTTGCTTTCATACTCAGTCAAACCATCCAATTTCACCATGCTCTTCACTTCATCATACGTCCATTCACATGTCATTTCATTTGCAACATTCACCCTGACATCTGTACAATCATCCATACCTGCTTCACTGACAGTGGAGAGGTGACCCAGTACATCTCTGACTTGGATCCCTTTCACCTGCCTTTTCACTCTGGGGTCCGCCTGCACATATACAAAAGGATCACTCACTCTCAACAAACCATCAAATACACAAGCAACATGCCTTACCTTATAACATGCACTTTTCCCATCTAATAACACAACATCCTTACTCATATCCAAGTTCAAATCCTTACTCCAACTCACTCTAACAGGCACCCTTTTGCCCTTCACAAGCCTTACACTCTCTATAGCAGTCACCTCAATACCAGTAAATACACTCCTCAAAAGACTACCATCTTCCCCTACATACAATCTATACACTCCATTCTTACCAATCCTTCTTTCAATCTCATGTGCAGGATGCACAACCATACGATTCATTTTCATAAAATCATACCCCAAAATCATACCATACTCACTACTCACCTTATCAATCACAGAGAATCCACACTCATTCATCAACATACCATGCATTCGAACAGCTGACCTTATCATTCCAATCACAGGCACTCTCATACTACCAATCCCTACCAAACTACCCTTACACTCAGACAGGAGGGCTTTATCACTCACCTTATCATACACATCCTTATATACCAAGCTCGCCTTGCACCCAGAATCTATTAAAGCCAAACACTCAATCCCATTCACTTCATTCTTTACACTCAGACACTCATACTTCCTACCAGACAGCACTTTCACACACTAAACAGACTTACCAACACATCTTTCACACTCACCCCCCCAGAGGATACTTCACCAAATACCCTCCCCTCCATGAGGATTACCTTGTTGTGGTAGAGGGGCTTGCATACTCAAATGATGCAGTGGGCTATGTCAGCGAAGACTGGTCGAGATGGTCACTACTTCCTATCAGTCGGTCTTCAGGGGTCCAACCTTGCTGAACAGGCCACTGTAGAAGATCCTCACACCCTTGTGTTGAGTACCACTGGAGTACCACTGTACAGGTTGCCGATTTGTTCGCCGGAGGTATCACCATAGGCCGTACTCATTCTGGAGCTGATAACTGCCCACAGCTCGGGTCTTAGCCTAGCCGTCCTCAAACGTCCATTCATGACTGCACTGTTTTTAAAATGACAGCTATAGTAACATGTCACTTTCCCGGGGTATATGTTCTTATTAACACAAATATATATGGGTAAAAACAATAAAAACTTTTCCCAGAGGCTGCAGGCTTCTGGTCCCTGTGCCGTCAATGACCATGTTCTCCGTAGACTCGATCCTTTTGGTTCTGAGGTCAATGATGACTTTGACTATGGAAAATTGTACTACTGAAATCAGATAACAATAAGCCATTGAGTAAGGCTGATATTTTCATCTTTTATCAAGACTTCATTGCTAAATGTGGCTAACCAGCCCAAATGTGGACTAGAAATGATGGCTGTGTGGTAGTAGAATCAACTTCATTTGAACAACACCAAAAAATCAAAACACTCGATTCCCTAGCTTCACTAAATATCTCCTTCAGCCCACCCTACCTTTAATACCTGCAAGGGGGTTATCAGGTCAGGGGAGCTGATTGAATACGATGTGGACTGACTTGTTGATAAACTGACTCCCCAGAAAGTAATCAGTGCATAGCCCGTCACCCGCAATGTTAGTACCACCAGAGTTCCTTCGGCTACCATTATACTAACCTTCAATCGGTTGGAACCTCCTAAAAACATCAAGGCTGGCTACTTGTGTATCTCCGTGAAGCCCTACATTGAGAATCCCTGTAGGTGCTTCCATTGCCAACATTTTGGGCATGTCAGCAAATACTGCAGACAGATGAGGCTATGTATCAATTGTTCTTCCGACTTCCATGGAACACCATGCTCATGTCCCCCTTGTTGTGCCAACTGTGGTGGTGACCACCCAGCCAGCTCTAACCAGTGCACCTTTTCCTTATATGAGAGAGAGGTTATTGCTCTCCAAAATAGATACAGAATTAGCATGAAAGATGCTAGAAGGAGAGCAAAAAACTATACATTCAACCAGGAGTAAGTTTTGCAGATGCTCTTCAAGCAAATAGACCAGTCCGTAACAAACAACAAAGAACATTCAGACCCTCACCTTTACAGCCACAGAATAGCCACCAAGTAGCCCCAACAGAACCTCTTCCCAAGAATGATGCTTCTCCTCCGTCTCCAATCATCAGAGAAGCTCCTGCTTCACCGAAACCAAGACGCAAGAGGACTTGCCATTCCTCAGATTCTCCTCCATCAGCTTCAAACCAACCAGTGCAATGTCCTGAAGAAATGGAGGTTGATTCTGAGGAAATTTGTGTGGTGTGCATCTCACCTTTAGACATCCACCCTCCTCCCACTGAATCTACCCTGACTCCATCTATCAAAACAAGTTGGCCTACTACGCCCGCAGCACCAGCAACTTCAGAAAAAACTAAAGAGATGGTCACAGATTCAACATTGGCTGTGGCCCCCTTGGAGGAGGAGAAACAGCCTTCCGGGCTCCCCTTATCAACCACAGCTGACCCAACAACCAGTCCTCAGAATGACCCAGCATTACAGAGGACCCAATATCTTCAGAGGCACCCTTGCCAACAAAACCAACTAATACTACAGAGGACCCACTACCTTCAGAGGCATCTTTGCCAGCAAAACTAACCAGTACTACAGAGGCATCTTTGCCAGCAAAAACCACCTTGTCATATGCACAGCTGACAGATGGTTCTTTGCCCACTAATAAAAGTACCATCCCTAAAACCCTAAAGCTACCAATGCCTCAAGTACTAATAACATCCAGAAACCTAAAAGGCTCAAAACCCCAGTTCCTTTACCAGGTACAAAGAAAAACCTAATTACTCTTAAAAGATCAATATGCCCCCAATTATACATTGGAATTTACAAGGAATCTTCCCCAAATGGGAAGAACTCAAAATACTGCTTCACAATTACAACCCTTGTTGTATAGCATTGCAAGAAACACAATTGGATAATCGTCAATTACTCAATATCCCCAACTATGTGAGATACTTTAAAAACCCACCAGAACCCATACATGGTTCAGCTATTTTTGTCAACAAAGACTGTTCTCATTTAGTAATCCCATTGAGAACAGATCTTCAAGCAGTAGCGATCCGTGTGTACACCAACCGTTTATGCACAGTCTGCTCATTGTACCTCCCTCCTAGTGAAGGAGTAGTTGCCTCAGATCTGGCTATCAAATTAGCCAATCTTATCACCCAACTCCCAACCCCATTCCTACTGGTTGGAAACCTTAATGCAAGGCATCAACTTTGGGGAGACTATGATAACAACCCCAAGGGAAACATGATCGTGAGATGTATAAAGACCATGGATGTGTCATTTTTTAATGATGGCACTCCAACATCTTTTCATGTCCAGACTAACAGCTCTACCTGTGTAGATCTATCACTTTGCTCATAAGACTGTAGAGCAGATTACAGCTGGTCGGTGGATCCTGACCTGAGAGGAAGTGATCACTACCCAGTTGTATTGACCTCATGCTTGACAGGCCCCCCCTCCCCACCAAGTAATAGGTGGAACACTAAGAAAGCTAACTGGCCAAAATTTAAACACCTCTCCCATCATTCTGGACACTTCCCTCAGGGTGACATTGACATCATCTTGGAGAACTTCCATGACCACGTCAACCAGGCAGCAAATTCATCTATACCCCTCTCCAAAATTGCTTCCCACAAGACCCATCTCCCTTTTTGGTTTGAGGAATGCAGCAAAGCAGTGACAGAATACAAACGAGCTTGTCGTCGCTACCACCGGAACCCTACTACTACCAATAAGTATGCCGGTAACCGAGCCAGGGCAGTGTGACAGTGTACCCTCCGCCAGGCTCGCCGAATCTTCATAATAGGGTACATAAACTCCATCAACCACCAAACTGCACCAGATAAAGTCTGGAAGAGAGTGAAGAAGCTCATGGGCAGAACAAGTGGCTTCTCTGCCCCCAATATAGTTGAAGCAGGTGAGCTTTTTGGGAGACTTATTGAAAATTTCAAATGTCCTGGCAAAGACATTTGCTGACATCTCTAGCCCCAACAATTACCCCCTAGAATTCCAATGTGTCAGGAAAAGGCAAGAACAGTGCATACTGAACTTCATGGATCCTTGTATGGATAATGAACCATATAACAAGCTCTTTTCCATCCATGAAATTCAAAGTGCTTTAAGAAATGTGGATCTACCGCACCTGGCCCTGATGGTATCTCTTATGATATGATCAAGAATATGCATTCAACACTCATATCACACCTTGATATATTTAACTATATCTGGATTAAGGGCTATATCCCTTCCTATTGGAGGGAAGCAATTATACTTCCCTTTCATAAACCGGGAAAGGATGGGACACTTCCAACCCACTATCACCCAATTGCCCTTACTTGCTCCCCATGCAAGCTTTTCGAAAGAATGGTGAATGCCAGGCTGGTATGGTTTCTGGAGAGAAATAACCTTATTTCTGCCTCACAAGCAGGTTTTAGGAAAAAGCAATGCACCACAGACCTGCTGGTCAGGATGGAGGATTGCATCCGACAAGCTTTCTCAAAAAGACAGCACTCCATCGCTGTATTTTTTGACATAGAAAAAGCCTATGATACCACTTGGAGGTGTGGTATCTTGAAGCAACTGCATGACTGGGCTATCAAGGGTCACCTTCCCAGATTCATACAACAATTTCTTGCTAGACGCACATTCCGAGTGAGAGTCGGAAATGTCATGTCGGAGGCAGTTGACCAGATAGAGGGCATACCACAGGGAAGTGTTTTGAGTGTCACCTGCTTCTTGGTGGCCATCAACAGTATCATTACTGACCTTCCAGCAGAGACAATATCAACTCTCTATGTGGATGACTTGGCAATTGTCTCAACATCATCTCGGCTGCCCTTTGTCACCCCAAAATTGCAACAGGCCATTAATATCATTGCCAAGAATGCCACCGCAAAAGGCTTCCGACTATCATCCTCAAAAACAAAGGCAGTTCACTTCTACAACTTGAAGCGAGTTGAGTGGGAACAGCCAACCCTATTTCTATATGACTCGCCCATTTCATTTGAGCCCCACTTCAAATTTCTAGGGGTTATCTTTGACTCAAAGCTCTCTTGGGTCCCCCATATAACTGCTTTGAAAAAATCCTGCCTGAAGAGAATGGACATTCTAAAACTCTTATCACATGTTTTGTGGGGAAGTGACTGCCATACCCTGTGGCTATTGTATACAGCCTTGATCCAGTCTAAGCTGGACTATGGGTCAGAGGTGTACTCTTCAGCATCACCCTCAAACCTGGATAAACTCAATTCCATCAGGAACCAGGGTGTGCGTTTAGCTTTGGGAGCATTCAAGTCCTCCCCAATACCTAGTCTTCATGCAGAGAGTGGAACCGAAGACCAAGTTCCTACCTTCCGTTCTATGATGCCTCTTCCATGAACATACTGTGCACCACAAACCAAGCACCTTTATATACACAGACGGATCGAAATCCCCTGACGGGGTAGGAGCCTCTGCTATCCTCCCCTTTCATCATGTGTCTGTGTGCCTGCCTAGTGTAGCCTTTATCTTCATGGCTGAACTTGTCATGATACTGGCTGCACTGTATATCATCGCTTCTTCACCCTCAGGATCATATTCGATATTCTCCAATTCCCTCAGCTCTTTAGAAGCCTTAGCCAATCCATTCCCAGATCACCCATTGGTTTCAAAGATACAGAAGTGGCTTTTTTTATGTCCTCGCTCCACAAAATCTTATTTTGCTGGGTACCTAGCCACATAGGTATAAAAGGGAATGAGAGAGCAGACACTGTTGCCAAGACAGCAGCATCTCTAGGAACCACCACCCCAGCCCCTCTTCCTTTCTGAGATACTGTGCCACATATCCATGAATATGTGGTCAACCAGTGGCAGAGGACATGGGATGAACTCCCCCAACCAAACTGCATACCATCAAACAGTCAGTTCGCCCTTCGCCACCCACTACTAGAACCTGTACTCAGGATGTTATCCTTCCTATGCCGGCTGAGAATTGGGCATTGACGCCTAACACATGGCTTTCTAATGGAAAGCCTTCAACAGCCTCCAATGTGCACTCACTGTGAAGTACCAATGTCCGTACTCCACCTATTCACCGAATGCACACGCTTCCAAACCCTAAGGCAAAGACTTTCCCCTTTTATTTTCCAAGGGATGCGTTCTCAGCAGGCCCTGAGAAGTATCCTTTCTGAGCACGAGAACACCTTTAATAGGAACAAAGTGATAAAATTTTTATCAGAAGCGAATCTACTAAAGGAAATTTAGTATTTTATCATTTTTACAATGAGATAGACATGTCTTATTACTTTATTTTGATTTTACTATATTTTAGAGACATTTATTTTTCTATGATTTTACTCCCTTGTATTTTCTATGGTTTTACTCGCTTTTATTCTAGATTTGTAACCATAGTCTATGTTTTTTAACGAATATTTGAAATTTTAACAAACCTTTTTTGAAAATGGCTTCGAGTTTGTCCATTTGGGCCTACGCAGCATTCGCCTTTTATGTACCATTCTTCTTCTTATTCACCAGGTACCCTCTCACGATTCAATTTCATGACTCAGTCTTTCCATTCATACTTTGCACTCTCAATCTTATCCAACACTTTTCACTTGAATGTCCTTCCATTGCACAATAGTTACATACATTTCTCTGATCATGGCACATTCTCGCATAATGACCAGCCTTTCCACTGTTAACACAAGCATAATTCATACCCCCTCTAGCAGTCACTCCACCATTCAACTTCGGACAGTCTCTCTTCAAATGGCCCTTCTCTTTACACTCGAAACATTCCTTCACACTTTCCTGACAATCTTTCACCATATGGCCCTTCTTTCCACACACAAAACATGCACCAGACATCCACCTGCATTCAGTCAGCACATGTCCCTTTCGTTCACCCTTACGACATTCCACACTCCTTTTCTCTCCATTCTGCCTCTCATTCACTGGGATATACCTCGGCTGCTCCCTCATATACCCGTTTCCATGCTTGACATTCATCTGTCCCCTTCCATTCGACCACCCTCCATTTACCCATCCATTCTGCCGACCCAGGAAGCTCAACATCACTCCAGCTGGTGCAGCCTTCAGGGCATCCCTGTAGCTGACAAACTGCTGGGGTTGAGGAAAGCTCCTGGGTTTCTTACGCCCGACATTCACACTGTACCATCCATCCTCTTCTAGATTGCTTTCATCATCAAATCATCCATCTTCCAACAGCTCTAACACATCCTCCCACATCAACCATTCACCTGTCAATCTCATTCTCTCCTTTCTCTTTCCACTCATCCATTCACTCACCTTTCGCAGGATTGTGTCCAGAAACTTCCTCATCAGTGGTTTACACTCATTCACTCCATCATCGCCATACCTCGTTCTTGCCATACTCAAGCCTATGATCATAGATATTCACCCCTTCATTCTTACCCATACGTGCCTTCTCTAATTCATTCACTCTTATATTTCATACTCTCTTTCATTCGCTTCACCTGTCCAATCATCCGCTTCTTCACTACATTGTACTTCAGATCCCCCACACTCATTATCACACGAAAGAACTCCAACACTTTCCCATCCAAACAATCTCCCAGAACATTCACCCAGTGACCCTTGTTCTGCAGGTACTTGAACTTGCAGTACCGCTCAAAATCCTAGGCACTTCCCTAATCAAAATTCCTTTCCCCACATTCACTTCACTCTCTGAAGAGCTACTCTCTGTTTCACTCATTCCAATCATATCGTCACTCTCTCCCTCATCTGAGTATAGTGAATCCACACTCTTTCCTCTCACCTTCCTATCCTTACCCTTAGAACTATGCTTCCTTCCTTTCTTACTTTCCACTCTCTTCCATTCAACCTCTTTCCTACCACTCACAGTATTTTCCCTAGACTCAATCACACTGCCATCCATTCCATTCAGCTGAGTCCCTTCAGTCGGAGCAGGGGTCAGGGTCGTAGGCTGGTCCAGCCCCTGTCATCATATTATACAAGTCCTGCATCCATTGGTCAGTCTGATCCTATCGGTCTCCCATTTCCTTCTTCATCCTATCAGTCTTTTCATTCATCTCATTCCTCATTCCCTCAATCACTCCCCACAACATTTCGCACTCCTCTTCATTCTTCCTCAACTCCAGCCTCAATCGCACTACTTCTTCATTCAAACTTTCTGCCGAAGCCATTGTTCCCGAGTTAGAAGAAGAGGATAGGAGGAGGGGAAAATCAACCAACTACCTGTTACTCTAATTGGGTGTGGACTGCAATCCAATTCTAACAATACTTCCAGTTTCAAGATCTCACGTCCCTATTCAGGCACCAAATGTAGCGGGCCAAAAATCTATGCTCTAATCCCAATTGTTCCAACCCGGTTCATACACTAATTCAGGTGTGAGAAATTGAAGGAGAATGAAACATGTGGTATATACAGTCCTTTGCTTACAAAAAAACAAACAATAATATTTAGAATAGAAAGGGGTGATTAAATTGGAGATCTCGTCACTATTCACACAAAATATACAGCTAAATTTCCTATACACAAAAAAAAAACAAATCCTACTTATAAATACTAATAATCGATCCTAAGAAACAATTATCTAAAAAAAATTGAACAACCCCCTCCAAAATTTGGACTACAACAGTCATTAAATAAACAACAAAAGAAAGGCCTCACGTGGTACAACAAAATCTTCATATACAAAACAAACTGGTGCCTCCGAGCTTGGTGTAAGTTAACTGATCTTGTTACGCTTACGTGGCTATTATAAGCCCTCCTTTATTAAAGCTATACTATTTTACACTCAACCAAGTCAGACAGAACACAGCCTTGATCCTTCCTTTGTCAAATACTAGTGGCTTTTGGTAGTTAACAATAATAAATAGTTAGCTTCTATTACAGGGGTAATTTACAAGGTTTCTCTATCTTTCCAGAATATGGCGCCTGGAAAGAAAGAAAAAAAAACCATTTAATACAGTGGGCGCAAAGAAAATGTTAACCTCTTAAATGCAAGGGAAATGTTAACTCAAATGGTTAACTTTTTTACCTCATTCCCGCCATATAATTAGTGGGAGGAGCTTGGTATGACGCATGTACCTACAGCCAGGGCTCCCTCGCAACTTCCCGCCAGGCTCAGTTTAAGTGTGCTCACAGATCTCAGACAGTGTACATCTGTTACGCTGCCCCACTGACCACATCTTTTTCACCTTTCTGCTGACTTTGACGCCCTACCAGATGCCACCATAGCATCGCAATGGGGCGTAGCAAGCTGACAATGGAGGAGAAGACCCGTGCCCTAACCCTAATGGAGCAGGAAGTGCCAGTAAAGCGTGTAGCTGCCAATTTGAACGTGAGCCGTATGTCACTCTTTAAGCTAAAAAAAGCAGCCACCACACTCCCTCCCCGCACCGCCTCGCAAACCTGGCTCTGGGGGCAAGAAGAAGACAACTGCTCAGACTGACAAGGTTTTGCTACATAAGGTGAAGCAGGACCCTTCGATAACAGCGGCTGAATTGAATGGAAAACATCCTGACTTGCTCCACAACATCGCTATTCCTACGATCCAGCACCGGCTACAAAAAGACCAGTGTTTGCCCCTGCTGCTGCGCCGGCAAATACTGCTGCTGACAGAGGGTATGAAGAAAAATGGCTAGCTTTCGCGAAGAAATATCAAGAGTGGACACCAGAGCAGTGGAAGAAAGTCATGTGGAGTGACGAGAGCAGTTTTTGGCTCATCAGGGGTGGCTCGAAAGTTGTGCGGTGGCCCAGTGATGTGAGCAGATATGACCACCGCTACACCGTTAAGACCGTGAAGCACCCTGATGGCGTCATGGTTTGGGGATGCTTCAGTGGGGAGAAGGGCAGGGGTGGTCTCTATTTCCTCCCCAAGAACATCACCATGAAGGGAAAGAATTACATTGAGGTCTTGGAGGAACATCTTCTCCATTTCTACGCTCTCCATGGCTGCGACTTTTTTTATGCACGATGGCACCTGCACATAAGGCACGAGCTGTCAAAGACTTCCTTAATGAGCAGAACATTGTAGTTTTGGACTGGCCAGGCAACAAGTTGCTAAGTCCCGACCCACCTCGATCCCCACCCTGAAGGAGACACTCATTAAGCTGTGGGTGGAAAAGACGGCTCCTACTTTGAGAATCTTGCAACATCCATGCCCAAGAGGATCCAGGAGGTGTTGAAGACCCGTGGGAACATGACAAAGGACTAAATGTAAAGAAATGTAAGTAAAAGGACCCAATAAAACAAACTTGAAATGTACTTTTGTGCTTAATTATCCAAATATTCTTAATGTTAACATTTCCTTTGCGCCCACTGTAATAACATGGAAATCAATTTTATACATAAAACAAACAAAGAAAAAAACAAACACATTCTTACAGAAGGAGGGAAAAGGGGTGGGAAAATGGCCCTTCACATACGCACACTCACATTCTCTTCTATTACAGGGGTAATTTACAAGGTTTCTCTATCTTGCCAGAATATGGCGCCTGGAAAGAAAAAAAAAACATTTAATAATAACATGGAAATCAATTTTATACATAAAACAAAAAAAGAAACCCATTCCCATTCACACTCACATTCTTACAGAGGGAGGGAGAGGGTATTGGGAAAAGGGGTGGGAGAATGGCCCTTCACACACTCACATTCGCTCCACCACACTGTTCCCTGTTAGCTATTTTTCTGCAGGAGACCATGCTAGGCGCATGCCCCCTGCCTACCCTCCTGGGTTATAAGGGTTTTGCAACCCTACCACCACAGGATGGGGGATGCGTGGCATACACCCAGCATGATGTCTCTGTTCTCCTTTTTACTTTAAATACCTCATTTCAGTTAGTGGCTGTGCAGCTTCACCTGGATAGGAGATATACCGTTATTTCTGCATACATTCAACCGTCAGCTGACTTCCGCTGCGTCATGGAACGTTTACTGAGGCCCTTTCTTTTGCTTGGAGATCTGAAAGGCAGACATCCTCTCTGGGGAGACTACTGAATAAATCCCAATGTACAATTCCTTGCCGATCTGATCGAAGAGCTTGAGATAGGTGTCCTAAATGTGGATGAGTTTTCACTGCCCAAGAACCACTTCATTTTCTTGCCTTGATCTATCTCTCTGCTCTCCAGATGCACAGCCTGATTTTGATTAGGGGTGGTCGATGACCTCCATGGTAGTGATAATTTTCTGGGTGGTTGTTGCCTAAGAGCTTACCTCAGTGGTGCTTGGTGCGGGCGCAGTCACCTGCATTTCAGGAAATGACTGAATTCTCTATCTCAGTCAAGGAGTTTAGGTTGGTAGATGAGGCCGTTGAGTTCTTCTCCAGCAACCTCATCGCTGTGGGCCTAACTACTATTCCCAGAACATCTGGCTGTTTTGCACACTGACCACTCCCGTAGTGGTCGGCCGAGTGTGAGACAGCCATCAAACAGAAGCGTTATGCCTACATGCGCTATAAGTGCTGCCAGAACCATTTTACTGTCGGTGAATTTCATTGGGCTAGGTTCTGGTATATTTTGAAGCATGCCTGCTGGCATACATGTCTTCACTTAACGGGAAGACCCCTCTAGCAGAGGTGTGGAAGCGAGTCAAAAGGATTCAGGGCAAGTTCTCCAGGAGAATGGGACTGCAATCTCAGACCCCACATCCGTGGTGGAATCCTTCGCGACTCGTTTCTCCACATTCTCTAGTTGGGGTGCTGCTCCGCCAGCATTCAATGCATGTTGTGATGTCGCAGAAGGCCGCCGATTGGACCTTACCTCCAGCAGCAGAGAACCCTTTAATGACTGGTTTACTGTGAGTGAGTTGCATTCCACTCTCGCTTAATGCGCGGACACCGCCCGTGGTCCGGAGATGTCCCGTACGCCATGCTTGACACCTGGGTGAGTGAGACATGGCCTTTCTGTTAACTTTGTTCAACAGGATCTGGGTAGAGGGTAACCTCCCAAACTCCTGGCGAATTACCACTGTGCTAGCTTTTCACAAACTGGGGAGAGATCATTCTACCCTGGCCGGTTTCCGCCCAATTTTTCTAACCTCTTGCATATGCAAGTTGATGGAGAATTTGGTAAATGTTAGATTAGCCTTTTTTCTAGACACTGGAGGCCATTTGTGTTCTGCGCAGTGCGGCTTCCACAAGTTCCATTCCACGGATGCTCTGCTTCGACTGGAAAATGCTGTATGCAAGGCCTTCCTTCATAGACAGCACTTCGCTACAGTGTTTTTCAATTTGGAAAAGGCTTATGATACCGCGTGGAGATAAGGTATCATGGAGACCCTCCACACATTGGGGGCGAGGGATGCTTCCCGGTCTTTATATCTGAATTTTTCCGAGATCACCGATTTTGTGTATGGGTGGGTGAGCCCTCTCCAGCCTAATGGAGAAGGAAGAGGGTGTTCAGCAGGGAAGTGTCCACAGCATTACTCTCTTTGCCTTGAGCATCAACGGCATTACCTCAGTGCTGCCAGAAGATGTTCTTGCTACACACTACATGGATAACCTTTTTGATCTCTTTTGGTGCAGCCCAGATGCCAACTATGGAGCGTTGACTCCAACAGGCATTGAACCGCGTCTCTCGCTATGTCAAAGTGCACAGGTTTCAATTTTCTTTGGCCAAGACTAAGGTGGTGCACTTCTGCCGCCATTCCTAGCTCCGCCCCAACCCAGATTTGTTTCTTAATAGGTTGCGCCTGGAGGAAGTGGTTGAATCGCACCATTTCCTTGGTCTTGTATTTGACCGATGCCTCACCTGGTAGGCTCATATTTGCAGCCTTTGGGTCTCTTGTACCCGCACCATGGATATTCTTTGTTCTGTGACATTCAGCGCTTAAGGTGCTGATAGGGCTACTGCTTTACTGTTTTATCAATCCTTTGTCCGTTCGAAGCTTGACTACGGATTTGAGTTTCATGCATCCTCAGCCAAACGTCTATTGTGGAAGGTGGACTCGATCCACCACACAGGCCTTCGCTTGGCAACCAGTGCCTTCTGCATTTCCCCTATTGTCAGCCTGCTTGTTGATGCTCGAGAGATGCCACTATCTATGCGCTGTGCACACATTATTCATCTGAACGCACAAGCGCAGCGTCTCCCTTTTTTTCAACAGCTGATTTTGATGGTGCCTATGCCACAGAGAGATGCCAGTCATACTCTAAGCCCTTTGGGTTTACGGCTAGGAAACTCCTTCGAGAGCTAGATATAGCTCCTGGGCCAGTGGCGCCCCTGGTTCTGCCCATAATGCTACCCTGGAGGTTACCACCGTTGGCTATTATTGTGTTTGGCCTTTTTAGAGCACATCTTGTGTCATGCTGGAACCATGCCAGTGTATACAGATGGTTCCAAGTCCGAAGAAGGGGTCAGTTTCCATGCTATATCCCCTTTGTTTGAAGTCAGCGGAGCTCTACTGGGCACTGTGTCTGTCTTCACAGCTGAGTTGGTGGCAATATACCACTCAGTACGGGAGATTATGCAACATGCCCAGTTTGGAGACCGGATCGTGATTTATAGCGACTCACAAAGTGTCCTGAGTACTCTCATGGCATTGGAATCTCTGCACCCTCTGGTTTGTGATATCTGTGATGCCATGGTTTTAGTGAGTCGGGTGGATGTCGAGATTATCTTCTGCTGGGTTCCTGGACATGTAGGAATTGCAGTGAATGAGCGTGCCAAAGAGTCCGCGAGGACCAGGCGACCAGACCAGTGTTTCGCTCTTCCACACACACACTAGACTACATGGCAGGAATACAGGCAGCTCTTCGGACTGCTTGGCAAAGAAGATGGGAGATGGGAGATGGTCCAGGGGAACTTAAAGTTGTGTGCCATTGCACCGTGACTGTTTCCCTGGACCTATCCCCCAATGCCGCGACGGCTTCAGGTCGCTTTCTGTCATCTCCAAATCGGGCACACTCATGTGACACATCGCCATTTGATGGAGTGCTCACCTGTGCCCTATTATGATGACTGCATCACCCCCAGACTGTTAGGCACATTCTTGTTGAATGTCCCAGTCTGGGTGATCTCCGCGCACATTACCTGTCCCAGTACCAGGATGGGCGGAGGCCGGCCTCTCCCCCTTATTTAATATTTATATTTTCAAAATTTTGGGCGGTTTGTAATTTTTTTTTCTTCTTTTTTTTGGCTTCTAATATAGCGTAGATTTAGGCTAGGATGAGTATGGCGACTTATGCCCTAGAAGGCAGTCGCCAGATGAGATTAAAAAAAAGCTTGTTTTCAAATGTGTACTCAAAGTGCATTCTCTATTGTTGCTCATTCAGGGTGTCTACTGCCATTAGAATCCTTGAATTTATTTTTTGCCCTTGAAATCCTTGAATTTGATGAAAAAGGTAGATGATCCTTGAATTAAAAAAAATATATCATTGAGTGATTGTTTAAATGATTTTACAAATTCACTATTCATATACTTTTTAATGTCTATTAGGAAAATAGTAATATTTAAGTATGCTTTGGATGTATTGTATTTTATGATGGATATTCGCTATACTTCTGTGACTGTCGCTTGGATACCTTATTCTTGTTTTTTTGCACTGGTGAGTTGATTTTGGTTATGCTTTGCTTATAACCCATTTTCCCCTTAAATACCTCGCCTTCATCAATGGCCCATAATGCTTATTGCACTTTTTTAATTTAAAGAAAAAAAAACAATGGCTAAAACCCATCCTTGATTATTTTTTAAAAAGTCCTTGAAAAGTCCTTGAATTCAAAATCAAACAAGTAGACACCCTGTCATTACTCCTGAAATAGATTGCCTCATTGGATTATATTGGCCTTCCATCTTCTTAGTATATAATTTTTTTCCTAGATACATGTACCGTGTTCTTTCTGATGTGGAAATATCACTTGCAAAGCAACTACCTTCACCTGAATGAGGTTATAAAAAGTCTGTAGTTTGTCCTGAGACTTCTCACTCTCTTTAGCACCACTTGTACCTATTCAATAACGAAGCTTTGACCCTGGATAGGCTAAGGTGGGACAGTCTATGTCACTTGCAACTCATCTGCTCATTTAATTATTGATATTAGCTATACAGCATTTGAACTTGAATCTTCTGCTTCACTGTTCTATTCTTCTACTTTGTGAGTTTCTCATCCATATATATGTATATATATAGTAATATTTTTCTGCCCAATTTTCTTTTTACTCTTGTAGCATTATAAGTATTAATCCTTTTTGTCATGGTGTTTATTGCATTAAAAACTTGCAATGAATGAGGTGCATAAAGATATTGAGATTTTACTTTGATTCAAGGCTCACACCTATTATTGACTATAATCTTAGAATGTTTTGGTTGGAAAGTAATTTCTATTAGTATGTTAAGAATAGAAACTTTACCAAAATTAGGGAAATGTATGAAGGTCATTTTGCTCCATGATAAAAATGATCACATTCAGTTACATTGAACATGCAACTGAAATCTGTAAATCCTTCCAACCATTTCCTTGTGATCTAGTTGATATGAAAACTTACTTTTAATCTTCAGAACAATTAGTGAATATTACAGATTAAAATATATTAAGCATAAGTATATAATTACTGAAAATTTTATTTCCATTTAAATTACTTAAAAAATGAAGGAAGAGGTCCCTTTATTGGAGTTCAATGATGTTACTCTTGAATTTAGAGGATTAATGGTAAGTTATCCCTTGTTCTTTTCTTTTATTTATATTATTAAAGGGAATGTATGAATTCTTTCTTATTTTTAATGGATTTGTTGGAAATTGAGGACCCTGCAAAAAGATTAAGTCTTATTTGCAAAATCAGGGCCATTTTAGGAGAATTGCGTGCCCTAAGTTGCACTTAACTACTGGAACTATGTTGAGACATCCTTCACTGTCGATGAGACTTCACCCTCACACCCCATGCACAAGTTCCCCTGACTGGATAATGAATTTATATAAAAGATCAGAATGATAATCACTGGTAAGCCCAAAGGTACCACGAGCCAGTCCTCATTGGTGGTGGTGGGAGTGTCCAGGTAGTAGATATGTATTGTTTTTGACACTAACTGAGAGTCATGGAAACCCTTTGTGACTTGAATGGGGACACACTTTCTGGAACAGGGGCATTCAAATATAAGTACATTATCAGCTTCTGCCAATAGGTGGCCAGCTCATGATGCTGCTTAGGTTTTGTGTCCACACTTGCTGGGATTAAGCCCAGCACCTTGGCATTAGAAATCCAACACTGTATCCGCAGGGTTGGCAAGTTTAAACCACTTAAAAAAAACTATTAAAACGATAGTTTTGGTTGGTTGTTTGTTTTTTATTGATTTTTTATTATATCTATTAAGCTTAAACATTAAATTTAGGATATTGATTTGCTTGAGTCTGTGCAGAGAAGGATGACAAAGATGATTGGTGGGCTAAGGAACTTACCTTATGGTGAAAGGCTCAGAAAACTAAATCTACATACATTGGAAAGGAGACGAGTCAGAGGGGAATTGATTGAAGTCTTCAAATGGGTAAAAGGATATAATAAAGGGGATCTGGGTAAGGTTCTTATACTTAGTGAACATGACAGGACACGTAGCAATGGGTTTAAGCTTGATAAGTATAGGTTTAGGAAGGAGATTGGGAGGAATTGGTTTACAAATCGTGTGGTAGATGAATGGAATAGGCTCACTAGACATGTGATAGAAGCCTCCTCTCTGGGTAGTTTTAAGAAGAGATTAGATAAATCTATGGATGAAGCTGCTAGATGGAACTGACTTTTTTTTATGTACATATGTATATATTTTTCTAAGGAGTGGGGAGATTATATTTTGCGGTTGCATGAATGGACATAATCCTCTGGATGCATTTTATGTATATCTTAGATTAGATCTGACGAACTCCTTAAAGGGTGACAATGTTGATGACTTTTCTCTGGTAAGAAATCTTTTGTGTGTTGACTGGAACAGGAGCTGCCAAGTGTAGGCCATGAATGGTCTTTTGCAGTCTCCTTCTTTTCTTATGTTCTTATGTTCTAAATAAGAGTTAATGTCATTATGATAAGGAAAACATTTAAACTAATAACACTTGATTATGATATATCAAAAAGGGTGGAAGATATAAATATAAAAAATAATGCTGAACAATTATGCAAGAGATTAAAACCAATTTCTCTTGCATTAAATAAGTTACAAAGTGACAGCTGCAAGATCAGTGATGCCATGGTAATATGGAAGGAATTAGTACAAAAAATGAAAGAAATTCTTGTTCCTGACAACTTATTACCAAAGGTAGACAAAAGGTATGATCAAGCCATCACTGATGCTCATTTGTTACCCCAAAAATTAGATCCTAGGTACCATGATATCAGTCTTAATAAAGATGAAGACAACAGAGCTATGAAACTAGCTGAAGAAGAATATCACCATCTTCTTCCAATAATAATGCAACTTAAAGGAAAATCAGCACCTTTCAATAGGTCATATCTCTTTCAGAAAACTGTCCTATCTACAATAACCATGTGCTTGGTGGAAATCACTAGAAAACAAAGTTGAAAAGCAGGATCTAAAGGATATATTGGGCTTTTTAACAGCTTCTGAATCCAGTGCAAGAGGGTGTTTTCTGCTTTTGGATTAGTACATTCCAAGTTGAGAAACAATTAGGTACAGAAAAAGCACTTAAACTTGTGTTTATTCATAAAATGTTCAAATTAAATATGCCTTTAAATTCAGCTAATATGTAAAGGTCATTTGTTAACCATATATCAAATGTATATTTTTAGGTTTGATTTCACAGATTAATTTAGCTATTCTTATTTTTTATTTAAGTGTTATTAACTTGTTATTAACAGAACTGTGATACATTTTTTTCAAATCCAAAGGATAGTATTTATGGAACTTTGTATGTGATATTGTTTTTATTTTATTTTAGTCAGGATTCTCAGGAATAAAATACAATCATAAATAAATAAATGGAAAATATAAATTTGTGTAACTATTCAGTAGTATTTTTGCTCCTTTAACCATTTTGTTGCTTAGAATGTTTAAAATTTAGACCTGCAAAATTCTGTATATTTTTACAGTTTGGTAATCTAGAACCAGTCTTTAGGTATATTAGCTAGCCAATATGTGTGCAATACATGTAAAATGTCTAGCACCAAAATTTTTGTCTGCTTGTTCTGAGAATTGAACCCAGTACATAGGTGTGGAAATCCAGCCCACTTGGCCTTAAAAATATATCTGAAATAAAGCCACATTCACTAAAATGTTTCTCAAAACATTATGCAATTTAAAAAACAATAAACATGAAGGTAACAAGTACAGGGAAAATACTAGTTCATTTATTTGATATTTGATTCAGAAGAAAAATGCATTACAAAACAAACTCATCAATTACTAACATACTTTAACTCGCTCTATACTTAACTACTTTTTAGATACTCTTATAGGACATTCTAGAATTTTTTTAATTGCTCTAGCCTGTAGCCTGTGGATTTACATCTCCCTGGAGCATTGAGAAAAGGTTTGAATCCAAAAGGAATGTAACAAAATGTTAATTGACTCTAGTCCATGTGATTTCCAAATGATGTTGATCACAACTCTATATTTATTTTCAGGTCCCTGTTAGATTGAAACTGAGTGATCAAGGTGTTGCATACCGAAATGTTAAAACAGGAAAACTGGAACAGTTACCACCTGGTGAAATCGGAGGAGTTAATTGGCAGCGACTTGCTGGTGGATATGGAATAAGAATTTTTTGTTCAAATGGAAATTTATATCGATTTGGAGGGTTTAAAGACTCGGTAAGTAGGTTAAATTTATATGAAATTTTACATATCTTGACATAATGAATTATCAAGTTTAATGAAGAAAGTTTGCAGAAAAGGAAAGTTAAAAATTAAGCCTACAATTGTAAATTTGGTCCCAACAAGACAATAAAGTATGATTTATTTGTATAAACACAAATATTGAATTCCCTATTAAGTTTGAGCAGAGGAAAAGTGGAATCCTTGATGCTTTGGCAAAGGTTTATGTGGATATTGCATCTCATCATCATAGATTTTGCTCTTCCACCACAACTCAACCAAAAATTCAATGTTTTATCTTGTTTAAATTTTAATAGAATTCCTCTTGTTCATTAGGGATGGGGGGGGGGCTTTTTAAACTGGTTTCTTCCTTGGTAATCAATCAAATTATTTTTAATACACACAATATAGCCATGGAGTTTATGTTGGACTAAAAATGGATGTTTATATCTTTATTAATTTGCATTTTATCTTTTATTAAAAAATAGTAGAATGGCCCATCCACCCTGGCCACTCTCAAGTTAGGCCTCTGAGGCTCACCCAGGGGCAAGGTGGGATAAGGTGCAGCTCTATTGGTATAGGATCAGTGGTGATGTCATCTTGATGGCCTCTTATATACCCCTAGTTGTTGTGCCAGTGGCCCCACAGTACCATTCATTATTTTCAAACATAATTTTGGGTATACTTAGTTTGTTGTTGTGTTTAGGTCAGCTGTTGCTGGCTCACCCATGCTACACATGACACACCCTTGGTGGGTGCACACTACCTATCCCATTTTTGATTTAGTAGTGGCTTTACCCCTTGCTAGCTACACTACACCATCCACCCCTCTGTGTAAAGTATGCTCTATAAAAAAAAAAACTACAAAATTTCATTAAGCTGTGCATTCAATTTGGGTATAAATGTTAAAAAATATATAAATTCACTTTTAGAATAAAAAAATAGGCTTTGAACTTAATGTGATTTTTTTGTCTTATTTTTATTCTAGGACCAAGCAAAATTAGAAAAATGTTTCAAGTCTATGTGTGACAAGGCTATGACTGAACGAGAGTTGAGTGTGAAAGGGTGGAATTATGGCTCTGCAAAGTTTGATGGCGGGGTCTTGTCTTTTGATGTCTCCTCCGTACCTGCCTTTGAAATTCCCATTAGTAATGTCTGTGGATGTGTCACTGGCAAGAATGAAGTCACACTTGAGTTTCATCAGGTAAGATTTTATTACTTAGTTTGCAAATGGTTAAACTTTAGTGGTTTATGTATTTCAATGGGATTAACTTATCTATGTCCAATATATATCCATAGCATTACTCTCTTTGTACCTGTATTGCTCCCATGTCCATATTTAGCCTCCAATTTTGTCAAGTGAACCAAGAGGTACACTTTAATTCTACTTGATATGAGAATACTCATACTGTCTTTGAATACAAAAAAGGTGAGTAAGCCTGGATGGATAGAGGTCTTTGTTCTGGGATTTTTGTGAGAAGGATAACACAGGGGATGAGCATGCTGGGTTTAGAGTGGTTAGGTGTTACCATTTCTGGGCTATTTTTATGAATCTACAGAAAGTGTGTTATGGACGTTCTAATGTGGTAAACTATGAGATAGTATGAAATCTTTGACAGAAAGAAGACTGGAGTTGGGGGAAGGGTGATTGATGTGAATGGTGTGATGCATATGAGGCAAGGATGTTTAATGTCATCCTCACTCTGTTTTGTCTTTGAATGATTTGGAAGGGAAAAGGCGGATGTGAGGTTGATGAATAATGGTTAGGAATGGATGCTCTCTTGTTTGGTATATGCTGATGGCATGACCTGGTGGCTAAAAGTGAGAGTGATTGAAGTATTTAACATATAAGGGGAGTACTGAAAGTAAATGTGGAAAATAGTATCATGATAGTTGTCAAGCTGCATTGTTTCAAGTATCTAGGCTATGTTGTAAATGATATTGGAATGGATAAGATGACTACAATAAGAATATTATGAATGGTAGGAAAGTTTCAGGAGCAATCTGAGGAGCATTTTCGAATGAAAGAGGCTTGAATTTGGAATCTACATTAAAGTTGTAGTGGAGAATGGTGGTCCCAACCTGACTATAAAAGGAGGAAATATCTAGGGTAAAAACAGTGCAAATGGACAATCTGTATGGTGTGAATGAGATTATAGCATAAAATGTTATAAGGTGGCATGGACATATAAGAAAATTAGATAGAAGAGAATTATGGATTACAAGCCAGCAAAGACCCATTCCACTCAAAGCAGGTTAAAAAAAGAGGAAAGGATGGAAGTCAGAGTTGAAGGAGAAATAAAGGAAAAGAGGATATGATCAACTCTTATTTCTGCAAGGTCCTATTTTAAAGGAATATTTATTGATTCTATTCTTAATATATTCACGGTACTGCTTTCTCCAACATTCCTAAGCAAGCCATTCTTCTAGCCATTAGTAAACCCATGGTTGGTGCTAGGACTGGAGATGTATAATTTAGTGTTGTGTGAACAAACTGTATAGGATTGTCAGGTGGTTTTGTATTGTCCAAAGTTTGTGTTTGTTAGTGTTTTGAGGGTGTTGAGTTTGGATAATGCTTTTGGGCTGGTTTTGTGTGGGTTCAAGTTGAGAGAGGAGTTGGCCAAGAAGCAAGATGGTTGATTGTTTTAGGTCATGGGTAAAGAGGGCAACCATGTACCAGTTACCATCTGGAGGAGTACATGCTCGCCTCCTCTCCTCAATGGTTGCACTTTCATGCTCTCCTGGCCCAATATTATTTTATCCTCATGCTCTTGCTCCCTCCTACCACCACCACCCAAAAAAAAGTAGGTACAGAATGCATCATCAAAGTGTTTTATTTCAAAGCTGCCAGATAATTACCCCGTAAGGGGTGCGGCGATTTGCCATCCTGGCTGCCGTGCTGACGGGACTCAGCACTCCGTCCGGCCCCAGCTTAGCCTCTCTTCCTTCCTTCAAAACACTTGTTTCCTCTCTTTTCACACAACTTTCTCTGGTCAGCCTCTAATTTCACAGGGTAGATGCTGACCTTCCTTTCAGCCAACCGTCCCGCATCGGGGCTGAGGGGGTGGGGGACAATGTTCCCTAACCCCTGAGCTCCGGTCTGGGGTGGCTGGTTTTTAACTACCTGCTTCATCCCCACCCATACCTTCCTCACATCCCTTTTCCTCTCGTCTTCAAAATCTATCATTTATACGCCGTGTCTAAGGTGGAGCCGCCATGCCGATGGACTGCCAGGCCACCAGGCGGGAGGGGTGGTCCCAAATGGCGGCGCCTGGCTCTGCCAGGTTTGTAAGCACCTCTCGCAGTGCGGGCAACTGCAAGAGGTGATGAGCTATTGCGTCCCGTGGCAAAAATAGGGTCACCATGCCCATGGATGAATCAATAAAACCTAAAACCCCTTTAACTCCCCCTTGCTCATCGACGGAGCCGCCCTCGGGCAGCTCCAGCAAAAAAATGGAGGTCCCTCCCCCCTGTGCTTGCACAGGGGACCCTCCATATTTCTCTAACCGGAGAGGAGGCTTACTCCTCTCCTTCGCCTACGGGTGCAGGGGACTCCCCCTCACCCCCTTCTCTGGAGGTGCTTTCGGGCACCTCCCTTTTCCCAGCGGCAGTCCCCTCTTTTCTTTCCAAGGGGACTGCCAAGAAAGCCAGCAGGCAGCCCTTAGCCAGCCGCTCCCCATCAAAGCGGCTCGGTAGGGCAAACCCCCTTAGGGGGGAGAGGGAAGCCAGGCCCCTTCGGTCGCTTCCCTCAAAAGACCTGCTGGCAAGAATTTTAAACCTTGCTGGGGTCAAGGCTTGTGCCTCCCCACACAAGACTGGCGACACTGCCAAGGGGACCTGCGATGTCCTGGGAGGGGATGGCCAACTGGAGGCCCCTCCTGTGATAAACATGGTCCTTGAGGAGACCCAGCCTCAGACGGTAGGGCCTTCCATGGGGGGGAATCCGGGCTCGGCGCCAAGCACCGAACCCGAATCCGCCCCTATGCAAGGTCCTCCTCAAATGGCTGAGGGCTCCGAGGCAGTAAAAGGAGGGGAGGGATCTCCTCGGACAGGTGCCCCTACAACAACCAGGACCTTCTCCATTTCGGAGAGGGACCTGGCTGAGGCCGGTCCATCTGGCCTAGGGGCTTCTGCCGGTGGAGGTGAAAAGCGGGCTCATGCCCGCCCCTCCAAAAAAGAAAAATACAAAGAAGACGAAAAAGACTCGGGGCTCCTCTCCATCCACAGGGGCTGCGGGGACGGATGGGTCTGCTACCACTTTGGTAGGCGACCAAGCCAAGATCTGCACATCCGGCCCCTCTACCCCCTCGTGTGCGGAGCCCCTGAACAAGACTAACACCAAGAGTGCACAGGGCGGAGCCTCGATGACATCGGGGCCCCTGATTCAGAGGTTACCTGGCGTTTTCGAGCCCGCTGGCTTCAAACGCTTCCTCGTTATTCGCTCCACTGATGGCACCATGTTGTCCAAGGGCAACATGATCCATCAGAGGAGAGGATTAGCTAGTGCAATTGGTAGAGAGCCGAAGGTGACCCGTTTCTCGGATGGCAGCCTTCTGGCGAATGCGGCGAATCCCGCCGAGGCGGCCAAGATAAGTGCTCTTCGGACACTTCATGGCACCCTGGTGAGTGTGACGCCACACTCTACCATGAACTTTGTGAAAGGAGTAGTTTATGCGAGGGAACTCGTTGACTACTCCATTGAGGACATCACCCTAGAGCTGGCCGACCATGGGGCGGTCAAGGTCGAACGTGTGATGAGAAAACAGGGAGGGGCTTCGAGACCCACCCCTACACTCTTCGTCATGTTCGACTGTGACAAGCTCCCTGAGTCGGTGCGTGCCAGTTGGTACCGCTACCGCGTGAAGGCATTCGTGCCACTGCCGCGGCGGTGCTATTACTGTCACCGCTTCGGCCATACGAATCGCTCATGTAGACGTGCAAAGTCGGGGTCACCCGAAGTCTGTAAATCGCTCCAAGGTCGCACACGATAAGTCCAAATCGTGTGTGGCCAAGTGTGTCAATTGCGGAGAGCCGCACCCTGCTTCTTCGAAGCAATGTGGTGCATATCTCCTGGAGAAAGAAATCCTGGCCGTTCAGGCCCAGGATAGACTCTCATTCCGCGAGGCTAAGGACTTGGTCCTGGCGCGCCCAGCTCTGCCTGGGACGTCATATGCCTCAGTAGTTCGAAAGGCACCCTCTGCTCCTGGCCCATCCAGGCCAACGAGCACGGTTGTTAACGCGCCCGTTCGGAGCCCTTCTATGGCAACAAAGGAGCTTCGGCCCCTTCGCCCACGCCCCGAGGTGGAGCGAGTGGCTCGGAGACGGTGGTTCCTCGAAAAGAGGGCCCCCCGCCTCCGAAGCCGCAACGCCCGCCTAAGGTTTCGAGGCGGAGGGAGGAAAAGACTCGCATGGTGAGCCCAACCTCCCCCAATAAGTCCTCGAAGGCGACAGCGCCTCCAGCGCTTTGTCCGGCCAACAGCGCCCGGGGTTCTGCCCCCGGGAAGCGTACGGCCATTCCCGTGAGGGTCTTCAATTCGAGGAGGGCCCCCGCGTCTCCGAGCTAGGCCTGGAGGTCATATTCCTTCAATGGAATTGCCGTGGACTCCGGGCCAACTGGGAGGAGCTGCGGAGGCTCGCCTCGTCCCGTTCCCCGTTAGCTATTTTTTTGCAGGAGACCATGCTAGGCGCGTGCCCCCTGCCTGCCCTCCCGGGGTATAAGGGTCTTGCGACCCCACCACCGCGGGATGGCCGGGCTGGGGGATGTGCGGTTTACACCCGGCATGATGTCTCCGTTCTTCCTTTCTCTTTAGATACCTCCTTTCAGGCAGTGGCTGTGCAGCTGCACCTGGATAGGAGGTATACTATCATTTCTGCGTACATTCCACCGTCAGCTGACTTCGACGCGGGGGACTTCCGCCTCGTCGTGGCACGGTTGCCGAGGCCCTATCTCTTGCTTGGAGATCTGAACGGCAGGCATCCTCTCTGGGGAGATTACTCCATAAATCCCAGGGGACAAGTCCTTGCCGATCTGATCGAAGAGCTTGAGATGGGTGTCCTAAACGTGGATGAGTTTACGCATCACTGTCTGAGAACCGCTTCATTTTCTTGCCTTGACCTATCTTTGTGCTTTTCGGATGCACAGCCTGATTTTGATTGGGGGGTGGTCGATGACCTCCATGGTAGTGATCACTTTCCCATTCAAATATCATTTTCAGGGCAACTGCCGCCTGAGAGACCACCTCGGTGGTGCTTGGCGCGGGCGCGGTGGCCTGCATTTCAGGAAATGACTGAATTCTCTATCTCAGTCGAGGAGTTTAGGTCGGTAGATGAGGCCGTTGAGTTCTTCTCCGGCAACCTCATCGCCGTGGGCCTGACTACTATTCTTAGGACGTCTGGCCGTTTTGCACGCCGACCACTCCCATGGTGGTCGGCCGAGTGTGAGACGGCCCTCAAACAGAAGCGTTATGCCTACATGCGCTATAAGCGCCGCCCGAACGATTTCACTGTCGCTGAATTTCGTCGGGCTAGGGCTAGGTTCCGGTATATTTCGAAGCACGCCCGCCGCTCTTCTTGGCGGGCATACGTTTCTTCACTTAACGGGAAGACCCCTTTAGCTGAGGTGTGGAAGCGAGTCAAAAGGATTCGGGGCAAGTTCTCGCAGGACCCCCCTCCCGTTCTCCAGGAGAATGGGACCGCAATCTCGGACCCCGCGTCCGTGGCGGAATCCTTAGCGACCGCTTTTTCCGCATTCTCTAGCCGTGATGCTGCTCCGCCAGCATTCAATGCACGTCGTGATGTCGCGGATGGCCGCCGGCTGGACTTTACCTCCAGAGGCGGAGAACCCTTCAACGACAAGTTTACTGTGAGTGAGTTGCGTTCCGCTCTCGCTTCGTGCGCGGACACCGCCCATGGTCCGGACGATGTCCCGTACGCCATGCTTCGACACCTGGGTGAACGAGGCATGGCCTTTCTGTTAGATTTGTTCAACAGGATCTGGGTGGAAGGTCTTCTCCCAGACTCCTGGCGAATCGCTACTGTGCTCGCCTTTCGCAAGCCGGGGAGAGATCACTCTACTCCGACCGGTTTCCGCCCAATCTCTCTAACCTCTTGCGTGTTCAAGTTGATGGAGAAATTGGTAAATGTTAGATTAGCCTATTTCCTGGACAGCGGAGGCCATCTGTCTTCTGCACAGTGCGGCTTCCGTAAGTTCCACTCCACGTCGGATGCTCTGCTCCGACTGGAAAATGCCGTGTGCGAGGCTTTCCTTCGTAGACAGCACTACGCCACGGTGTTTTTTGATCTGGAGAAGGCCTATGATACCGCATGGCGATACGGTATCATGGAGACTCTCCACACGATGGGGGCGAGGGGACGCCTCCCAATGTTTATATCTGAATTTTTGCGAGATCGTCGATTCCGCGTACGGGTGGGGGGAGCCCTCTCCGGCCCAAAGGAGCAGGAAGAGGGTGTCCCGCAGGGCAGTGTCCTCAGTGTCACACTCTTTGCCCTGAGCATCAACGGCATCACCTCGGTGCTGCCGGAAGATGTTCTCGCTACGCTCTACGTGGACGACCTTTCGATCTGTTTTGGCGCGGCCCAGATGCCAACTCTGGAGCGTCGACTCCAACAGGCATTGAACCGCGTCTCTCGCTATGCCGAAGCGCACAGGTTTCGGTTTTCTTTGGCCAAGACTAAGGTGGTGCACTTCTGCCGCCATCCACGGCTTCACCCCGACCCAGATTTGTTTCTTAATGGGGTGCGCCTGGATGTGGTTGAGTCGCACCGTTTCCTTGGTCTTGTATTCGACCGACGCCTCACCTGGGAGGCTCATATTCGCAGCCTTAGGGTCTCTTGTACCCGCGCCATGGACATTCTCCGTTCCGTGACGTTCAGCGCTTGGGGCGCTGATAGGGCTACCGCCTTACTTTTTTATCGATCCTTTGTTCGCTCGAAGCTCGACTACGGATGCGAGTTTTATGCATCCGCAGCCGAGCGTTTATTGCGGAAGGTGGATTCGATCCACCACACCGGCCTTCGCCTTGCGACCGGTGCCTTCCGCACTTCCCCCATTGAGAGCCTGTTGGTCGATGCTGGGGAGATGCCACTCGCTCTGCGCCGCGTGCAGTGCATCACTCGCCTGTACGCGCGAGCCCGGCGCCTCCCTCAGTCGCCAACAGCTCTCACTGCATCCGCAGCTGATCTCGATGGTGCCTATGCCGCCGAGAGACGCCAGTCATACCCTAAGCCCTTTGGGTTTAGGGCCAGGAAACTCCTTCGAGAGGTAGATATAGCTCTCGGGCCGGTGGCGCCCCTGGTTCTGCCCAGGACGCCACCCTGGAGGGTACCACATTTGGCTATTTGTCGCCACGCCTCTGCTCCCAAAGCTTGTACTGCGCCGGGAGTATTGCGTTCGACCTTTTTGGAGCACACATCGTGTCACGCTGGTACCGTACCAGTGTATACGGATGGCTCCAAGTCCCAAGAGGGGGTCGGCTTCCACGCCGTATCCCCTCTGTTTGAAGTCAGCGGGGCTCTACCAGGCGCTGCGTCTGTCTTCACGGCCGAGCTGGTGGCAATACACCACTCTGTACGGGAGATTACGCGACGTGCCCGGTTCGGAGACCGGATTGTGATCTATAGCGACTCACAAAGCGCCCTGAGTGCTCTCGGGGCATTGGAATCTCCGCATCCCCTGGTTCGCGATATCCGTGACGCCACGGTTTTGGCGAGCCGGGCAGATGTCGAGATTATCTTCTGCTGGGTTCCTGGACATGTAGGAATTGCGGGGAATGAGGGCGCCAAAGAGTCCGCGAGGACTCTGCGACCGGACCAGCGTTTCGCTCTTCCTCACACTGACTACATGGCAGGAATACGGGCAGCTCTTTTCGGACTGCTTGGCAAAGAAGATGGGAGACGGTCGAAGGGAACTTAAAGTTGCGTGCCATTGCGCCGCGACTGTTCCCATGGACCTATCCCCCAATGCCGCGGCAGCTTCAGGTTGCTTTCTGTCGTCTCCGAATCGGACACACTCGTGTGACGCATCGCTATCTGATGGAGCGCTCGCCTGCGCCCTATTGCAACGACTGCATCGTCCCCCAGACTGTTCGGCACATTCTTGTTGAATGTCCCAGTCTGGGTGATCTTCGCGCACGATACCTGTCCCAGTACCGGGATTGGCGGGGTCGCTACCGCCTGTCCCTTGTGCTCGGGACAGATTCATGCACATTGACTTGTGGACTTGTTGACTTCTTGGGGGAGGCCGGCCTTCTCCCTATTATTTAAGCAAGGTTTGTTTGTTTTTTTGTTTTGTTTTGTTGTTTTTTTTTGTTTGTTTTTTTCCTTTAGTTGCACGCTCCTGCGCCGGGGGGACCTCTCCCCGACGCACCAGCTTGCTTCCTTTCCCCCTTTTGGGGTGTTGTTTTTTTTTCTCTCTTTTATTTTATTTTAAAGTAGCCTAGAACTAGGCCAGTTTTAATACGGCGACTAATGCCCAAGTAGGCAGTCGCTAGATGAGCTCTTAAAAAAAAAATAAAAAAATGCCAGATAATTATGCAAATGGGTGGGCAAGATGAAAATAGCAACTATGTACCAGCTACCATCTGGAGGAGTACATGCTCGCTGCCTCCTCCCCAATGGTCACACTTTCATGCTCTCCTGGCCCAATCAATGCCTGCAGAGGATCTGGAGCTATATGACTTTCTCTATCATTTTTTTTACCAGATATCTCCTTACAAACTTTCTTAGGGAATTGCTCTTGTTATTTTTTGTTGCAATTAAAAATAAAATTCCTTTTTCTTTATTTTTTATTATTAATTCTTTGACCAGCATGATGATGCTGCTGTATCTCTGATGGAGATGCGCTTCTACATCCCTCCATCAGAATTGGCAGGAGAAAATCCTCTGGAAAGCTTCCAACAACGTGTTATGGGCAAAGCTTCTGTCATTACAGCCACTGGTGATGCTCTGGCCATTTTCAAACAAGTGCAGTGCCTCACACCAAGGTTAGTGAACAATAGCAATTAAAAATCTTGTGCTTTTTTCAATAATCTGTTTACTAAATGCTTAATGATGCCAAAGAAATTCTGCTCTATTTAATTTTTTTTTGATATGTACTCTTATAAGCAATTTTTTCAATGGGTAAATACCTATTTTGTGACTTGATAAGCAATCAAATAATTTGATCAGAAATTCTAACTTTTTGTATATATTTCTGAATTTTTAAACTTTTTTCTAAACCTTATATTATTTTATCCTCATGCTTTTGCTCTCTCCTACCACCCCCACCAAAAAAAAGTAGGTGCAGAATGCATCATCAAAGTGTTTTATTTACTTCAAAGCTGCCAGATAATTATGCAAATGGGTGGGCAAGAAAATACTTTGCCTATACAAACAGATGATGAAAATAACAACTTTGAATGCTGCAATTGTGTCAAGCTGCTCTATTGATGAAAGGGTTTGGGATTTACAACTTTTAAGTCTTATTTCCTATATAATTTTAATTTGTAATTTTCTTTTTAAGTATGTAGGTATTATAGGGGTGCCAATTAATTGAATAGCCTTTTAGCAAAAAAATAATGGTATTCTCTCATGATATACCTCATGTTTAATAAAATGAAGAAACTTGAAAGCTACTTAAATGAGGCACACACACAAACTTTGTATACCTGATGACTTGCATATATGTTGACAGTACACATGAACGCAGTTTAGATGAGTATATGGCAGCAAGGAGACAGCAGACAGAAAAATTATTATAATTTCCAAGAGATAGGTTGAAGGTGCAAAGGCACTCAATTAAGGTGGATTCAACAACTTAGGTGCAGTAATGATTTAAATGGTAGTGACATTGTGCAAAGTCTGGTAAATATGGAGGATGAGAAAGAATGTCCTAACCTAGTGAATTAATTTGGTGGGCGTGCATTGTTATCGAGGGGATAACACCCTTTTGATTGACCAGTAAAGGACATTTTTGTTCAAGAACTTCATTTAAACTTTGCCATATTTGAATATATAGGTTAGGCTGGCAGCAACTATTTACTTATTACTGATACCACTTTTCATCTCCCATAACATTTTCCAGAAATTGCTCACAGGTATTTGAGCCAATAGAGTTAAAACACTATTTACACACAAACATTGTCCTTCAGACAGTTCATATTGCAAACAAATACCCTTTTATAGCTTAAAAATTCCAAGGCCTTGCTATCTTAAAAATGGCCAGAGCATTATTACTACAGCCTTAAAAATGCCAAGGCATTACTGCAGTTATCTTTAAATAGCTTGAAGCAAATTCTGAATTGAAATAACTTTAAAGAACATTTTCTTCTAAAAAAATGACATTTAATTTCTTAATCTAATATTATTATAATTGAAAATAACCCCCCTCTTTCAGTATTTATGGTTGTTTTCTATACTAGGCTTTCTGACTATTCTTTTTCATCCTTGACCTTTTACATTTATTTGTTTTAGCCTTTTCTCTAACCTTGGAATATACACACTCATTGTGTGATAATTCACTTATGACAATGAATTATACACTTTCTATTTCTCTCTTCTCAAGTCAAAATCAGTATCTTTAATTGGCTGGGGGGGGTTATTGAACTTGTGCCATATAAGATCATAGGTCAGCAGACTATATATTAAGGAATTTCTATCATTTCTTTCTATTATAAATATGCTTTATAATTATTTTTTCAATTTTCTTTCTATTATTAATATGCTTTATAATTATTTTTTCAATTTTTCTTCAATAGAGGCCGATATGACATGAAAATGTTCCCCAGTTTTATTCAACTCCATGGAAAAACTTTTGACTTCAAAATTCCCACAAATACTGTTTTGAGGCTGTTCCTTCTGCCACACTTGGATGGCAGACAACATTTCTTTGTTGTGAGTATAATTATTCACACATCACTTTCCAGATTAGAATATTTCACTAATCAATTGATGTTATGACTTATTTTAATTCAAATTAATACTATTCTAATTTTTAAACTAAAGTGAAAAAAGTATAATACAATTAATAATTAAGATTGCTTAATTCATTATCCACAATTTGGGGCCTAAGTGCAGAACCAGCCTGGAAAAGGGTACAAATTCGATTGTTGGTAATAAAACTCATCAAAATTAATTAAGCCCCATTCTGAAGAGTGCTGAGCTCCTTACTGTTTTACTTGATTGCTCTCTCTCTACCTTAATGGCTCTTTACTTATTTCTATCATGTCTGTTTCAATATTTCTCCTCTTGTTAGGTTTCTTTTAGTTCAATTTAATAGCTTTATAAAAATAAATTTCAAAGCAAGGAGGCTGCTAGTGTATTATCTAGCTGTACTTCTTTTTACATGGCATGATATTTATTTCCCAAATTGCTTATGAAATATGTAGGTGTGAAACCAAATTTCTTTTACTTAGCAATTAACCAGATCTAAACATTTTTAGGTGTCCTTGGATCCACCCATTAAACAAGGCCAGACGCGATATCCTTATCTAATTATTCTGTTTGCGAATGATCAGACAGATCATGTAGAGTTGCCCCTTCCAGAGTAAGTATTTTAGTCTATTTGCAATTCACTATTTATCATTCTTTCAACCTCTAGTTAATTTCTAAATTATTTAACTTGAAAAGCTGGAAAGGTTTTTAATTGATTCAGTATAACTAGTTTATTTCATTGTAGCATTTATATATTTTTCTTAATTATGCACTTTCTTAATGATGATGAATGAAATAAAACTTGTATCTAAGGTAGTTGCAAACAGATGTTCCTCTAATTCTAAGATGTACCATGTGCACATTTCCGTATGAAATATTTTCTTTAACACTTATCCGCTCATGTGAAACATTTTGTGGCGATTTAAAAAATAATTGGATTCATATTTGCAACTAATATAGCCTTCGGGCGTGGGTACAATATGATGGCAATGTGGCTATGATCTATGGAATAATAATATTTTTAAAAATCTTATTTATAATATTACTTTACTTATCAATGAAATACTTAAAATTCACTTAAACCTCTCATGTGTTACATTTTGGACCTCTTACGCTTGGCAATCAATCTTTACGGAATGTGTCATACACTGGCTTTATGCACAAAGATGACAACAAATAACAATCCAGTTATTTCATAGTTATGAAGCGTGTATGGTGCATAGTTTCTTCAAATGAAAATATTCTTCAGCAACTTGCGTGTGATGGTCATAGTGAAGATGAATTGCAATTGGGTTCCTCTGATATGGAATAAGAACCGATAGAAGAAGTGACCAGTTGTGATAGAATGACTTTTCAAAATAGGAGAAAGGCAAGAAGAAGAAAGACATACAACAGCTTCCAATCTTTGAAGAAATATCTAGTGGGGAAGTTTCATCTGAGGATCGAGGAAGATGCTCAAGAATATACACAAGATGGAACGCAAATGGATGGTGGCTTAGGCCAATTTCCACTACTCCATTTTTATCACGTAGACGAAGCAGAAATGTGTGCACACATAAACCTCAAACTTTAGCTAGCCTATACAGTGAAAAAGAAGCATTCAGCCTTTTCATTACAAATGACATGTTTCTACATATTCCGAGATATACAAACAGAAAAGTGAGAGACGTTACTCAAAATCTGAGAGCTAATGCAAAGGCTGTGTACACTTACATGATGGAATATACAGTTGTGGATATTCAAGCGTGTCTTGGGCTCATTTTATATGCAGGAGCTGATGGACATAATTTTACTTCTATTGATGATTTATGGAATCCAGTTGATGTGAGTCCAATTTATTGAGCTGTAATGTCAAAGGCACATTTTCGTTTTTTCCTAAGAGCAATAAGGTTCTGTAATCACAGAAATCATCAGGAATGTCTGCAAGAAGATAGGTTAACTGCAATCAGCGAGATTTGGAATCCATTCAAAGAAATGCTTTCTCAATTTTATATTACTGATGATACACTAACTGGAAGAACAACAACTTAGTTACCGAGGATGAATTCCGGGAAGGACCTACATTCCAACAAAACCAGGAAAATATGGGCTGAAAATTTTTTGTTATATGAAGCAAAGAATGGGTATGCGCTTAATGCAAAGATTTACACTGGGAAGAAAAGAGTAGGAGTACATCAGAATCTTGCAAAGGATGTTGTGCTTGAATTATTCACACACACCCTACGAAAAAACTGGACCTCAGATCGTTACAAACAACTTCTTTACGTCACATGGTTTAGCTGTTGCATTATTAGAAAAAATTCTTTCTTTGTTGGCAACAATCAGGTCAAACAGAAAAGAGATTCCTCAGCCCCTAAAGCAGATCAAAAGACCAGTGCAATCAATTGTGTTTGCTTATGATCATCAAAGTAACATCATGTTGGTTTCCTATATTCCAAAGAAAAACAAAAATGTCATTATTATACTTATATGTTCTCATGCTGGGGATGAGTAGTGCTTGAGAATGCTAATAAACCTGCTCTAATTTTAGATTACAATTTGATGAAAACAGAATAATTCACATGCAGAAGGAAACCCGTTTGCTTGCCTTTGCTAGTATTTTATAATATGATGGATGGAGCACTCACATGCGCGCCCTACTGTGAAGACTGCATTGTCCCCCAGATTGTTTGGCACATTCTTTTAGAATGTCCCAGTCTGGGTGATCTTTGTGCACGTTACCTGCCCTGGTCCCGGGATGGTCGGGTCGCTAACTCCTGCCCTTTGTACGAGTTTGTGCACATTGACTGGTGGACTTATCGACTTTTCGGAGGAGTGTTCACAATGCCTTCCTTATTTAATGACAAAGAAATCACAAATGAAGATATTCCTGAAAACCTTGGCAAAATTTCTTGTAAGACCAAGTGCAGAAGCCTGATTTAAAAAGGAAAAGCAAAGAATTCCCCCCAAATCAAGAGAAGACATGGAGCTTTAAGGATTTCTCTCAATCCAGTTACAAGCAGCTAATGTGGAACAAACAAGTTCTACATGGTTGGGAAGGTGTAAGGTATGCAAAAAGGTCTGCAGTGCCTCTTGTGACTAATGTAACAAGAATATTTGCCCAGTACACAGGAGATTGGTAAAAAATACAAAATGTCCAACTTACTAAAAAAAATGCACTCATTAAAAAAAACAAACAAGTACATCTGCTACCGCAAGGTCACTTGGAAAAGCAGAAATAATTAAATATATAGTGTATATTTTGTATGGAAACAAGCCTGTTACAAAATGTTACATATGAGTGATGGCCCTCCTTGCTTCATGTGAGTGGATAAAGGTTAAAACTAAAGGTACTTTTGAATATTTTCGTTATTCAAATAAATTTTATCATTTTGTTGTTTCTCCCATTGAAACTAAAGGTTATTATTAACTTATCTTTTAATAGAGAGGAATTAAAAGAGAAGTATGAAGGTCGGCTTGAGAAAGAAGTGAGTGGTCCCCAGTATGAGGTTATCAGTCGAATATATAAGGGGCTATGCAACAGAAAGATCGTCACCCCAGGCAATTTTATTGGGTATGTAGTTACCTATTGTTTTAATTTTTCAACTTTTAAAAAATTTATGTAGAAAGGTAATTCTTTTTTAAAATCTTAACATTAGTCAAGTTCTCATACTTGTTCCCTAATGCTCTATTGGATTGTATTATGTACTCTACCTGGTTCAAAGACCAGCTATATTTCCTGGTTGGCAGTATCTGTGATTCCATGGCTGCTGTGAGTTGGGGTGGATGTTGAGATTGTCTTCCTGAGCTTCTAAGTAATGCTTGAGAACAAGCACATTGATGATTTATCAGGTCATCCCTTCAGGTTTCCTGCCTGGCAAAAAAGGTTTCTTGGACTTTAGTTTTGTGTCATTGCACGAGAGGACTTTTCTGTGAACCTACCACAAAATACTTTAATGGTATAAAGTCATTTTATATCATCTCAGAATTGGACACACTCACACATGGAGCACTTGATATCCTGGACTATGCTCCACTTTTTGGTTGAACGTCCTACTCTGGGGACACTTCATGCATGGTAACTGTCATGTCACCATCCATTGTGGTGAGTGGTCATTAATGAATAGTAGTTGGATGTAGGAGTCATTCTTCCCCCCGCCTATTCTTTATGAATTTCCACCACTTTCTTTATTCTCTTCTTTTCTGCCTTAGTTGTGTATGAGAATGAATGACAAGGTTTAGATAGAAGGGAAAATATTAGGTAAATAATTTGTTTTAGCCATTAAAATTGACTAAATTAATTTCTATATTTTGTTCTTTTACAGTGTTAATTATAGTGTGTTTAACAGGTTTTTTGCATGGTTTAATATTTGAGATAAGTAAATTCTGGCTGAGAGAGAAAATATATTGATTCAAAAGTTATAGTAAATGAAAAACATGACAATCCTAAAAGCCTAAAGAAAAACAAACTTGAGATACAAATTATTAACTTGTATTGAAAACCCCAAAGAAATTATGGATCAGAATTTTGATTTAAGACCACAACTTAGCAAGCCAAAGTTGGAAATTGGGCTGGCTGAGGTATATTTAATGGAGCATTTCCTTGCACCATACTGCAATGCCCGTGTGGTCTCTCAACTGTCCAGCACATTCTTGTTGAGTGTCCTAGTACTGTGTTGAGCAGAGTCACTGCCATTTGTCCCTTCAACTCGGGATGGGAATTCCATCAAGTTAGGACTACTAGGCTCTGATATGTTTCAAAGCATGCATACCATTCTTTTGGTGAGCATAGGTGTCTAAACAGAAAACCCCCTCTTGTATAGGTATGGAAGTGAGTTCAAATGATTTGGGACTGCAATTTTGGATCCTGTAGCTGTATCAGTCCTTTGGGATGATGCTCTGTCAGCATTCATTGCACATTGTGAGGTCACTAAAGGCTGTCAACTGAACTTTATCTCCAGAGATGGAGAACCCTTTAATGATATGTTTACACTGAGTTGTGCTTCACTCTTGCTTCATGTGCAGACACTGCCCCCTTTTCGGATGATGTCCCATATCCCATGTTTCAATGCCTAGGTAAGCAAGGGCATGACCTTTTTGTTAGATTTGTTCATTCCCCGAGGCCAGGTCCTAAAAGACGCAATTGGAAATCTCTGCCCTGAATTTGGATCATTTCCCTTATCATTGTCCAAGAACTGCTTAATTTTCCCAATTTATTCCTGTGTTCTCTTGATGCTCAGCCTGATTTTGGGTGGGAGGCCATTAATGCCATTCATGTAGTAATTAGTTACCATTCCAAATATTATTTTCTGGAATCCTTCTATCCACCTGTGAAACTATTTCAGTGATGCATGTGTGCATGTGCAGTGGCCTATATTTCAGGAAATGCTGATTTCTCTATCTCAGTTAAGTAGTTGAGATCGGTTGA
This sequence comes from Ceratothoa steindachneri, assembly GCA_963969495.1. NCBI lineage: Eukaryota > Metazoa > Arthropoda > Malacostraca > Isopoda > Cymothoidae > Ceratothoa > Ceratothoa steindachneri. Next base: position 83,488,066 of record OZ018332.1, on the reverse strand, counting down.
TGAGGGTGCTGAGTTCTTCTCTGGCACATTTATTGGGGTGGGGTGGGCCTGCCTACCTACCATTCCTAGCATGTCTGGCACTTTGCATACTTTCCACTTGTTGGCCTATTGTAGTCAGCCCTTAGAGGGAAAAGAGATGCTTTATAAGTACTGCCTGAATGATTTCTCTTTGGTTGAATTTTGTCAAGCTTACGCTGGGTTCCAATTTGTTTTGAAGCATGCCTGCCATTCTTCTTGGCAGGTATATGCATCTTCAATTAACAGAGGTGTAGAAGTGCATCAAAAGGACAACAGCATTTCTTCCAAAATTCTTGCTTTTTCTACCTTGTGTTTTTATAATATCTATGATGCTGCTAGCCAGTAGGATGTCGGAGATTGTCTTCTACTAGGTTTTTGAACATGTAGAACTTGTGTGAAATGACAGCACCAAGCATCCTGTGAGGACTGAGTAACAACCAGCGTTTTACTATCCCCTACTCTGAGTAAATGGCAGGATTTAGGTATCAATGCTGAAAGGCAAAGAAGATGGGAGATAACCAACAGGAATCTAAATTTGCATACCATTGCACTGTGACTATTCCCATGGACCTACTTCCTTAATGTCTCAATTGCTTCAGGTCATTTTCTGTTGACTCCAAATCAGACTCATTTACCTGATGCAGTGAAGCATACTTCGATGACTGCTTAGTTCCCAGATAGTTCTCTACATTTTTTCCCAGTAATGGGATAAGTTGGGGAAGCTATAGCTTCTACTTGGGACGGATTCATTTACTCACTGAGTTTTGGGAAGAGTCAGTCCCTCATTGTATATAGTTTTAGGGGTCGTTTGAGTGCATGCTTTGGTCCCTGAGGGAATACACCTCCCGACATCTGATCATGATTTTCCTTTCTCTCTACCCATTCTTTTGTTTTTTATTAGTTTTCTAATTGTTAAAATGACCTAAAGTTTTTCAGTATCTATGCCCCTGATGGCTGTCACCAAACTCTCCCTGTGCTTTATGGATGCACAAGTGGAATTTGGATGGGGGGTGGTTGACAACTTTCATTAGAGCATCACTTTTACATTCAAATATCTTTTGGCAAGCCACTGCCACTCAGAGGCCAAGCCAACTCAGTAGTGTCTGGATGGGAGGTGATTGATGACCTTTATGGGAATGATATTGTATTAGAGCAGTGTACAAATTTAGGTATTTTTATAGTTTGAAGAAGTCATGATTAAATTGGATATATTTCCATGCATACATTGCATTTGTGTTAATTTATGCCACTCAAGAGGACATCTCAGTGGTGTCTGGATCAGGCACAGAAGTTTCACCTCTATATTATTTGAGGAATTTAGGTTGGTAGAATTCTCCAGTACCCTCATTGCTGCATCCATGCCAGTTCACTTTCAGTGGATTTCACTAGATGAGGACCAATTTCTACTTCCATTCTTCTCAGCAAGCATACATGTCTTCTTCACTTAATAAGAGGACACCTCTATAATTTGGGAGTAAGTTATGCCATGACCACTTAACATTTTCTATAAAGGCATATTCCTTCAAGATAGCTGTCTCCATATTCTCCAACTGGAATGTTGTTATACTAGTATTTAAAGCATGTTGCACAGTTGCTGAAGGCAACACTGGCTGACTCATATCCTGTATGCCATGCTTCAGCACCTGGGTAAGCGAGGCATGGCCTTTTTGTTAGCCTTGGTCATCAAGATCTGGTTGTAGAGTATACTCCCAAGATTCCTTCCAAATCGCTACTGTACACACATCATGCACATTTCTGACCTTAAGGAGCTGTGGACCCATCCTGAGGATATGGTGGTCTTCCTCTGGGTTCCCTACTTAAAGGTGTTGGGTGGTTGTGTTTTTTTGTTTTTGTTTTTCTTTGTTGCATTGATGCAAACTGACCAAATGTAAGAAAACAGTTAACCATAATAAATTTTCTGGTTTAAAAAAGTACAAATAGCTCCGGAGATCAGCGATTAAACCTCTTTCTCTTTATCCCTTGACACTTAACAAACTTCCCTATCAGTATACAATGGCATTAACTCATGCCCACCACACACTCAATGTGCATTTGGAATGATGGGTAAATTAACTTAAAGCTGTTGAAGGTTCTCTCAAAGATCCTCCACTCTGGGAATATGTTGAATTGTCTGTTCCTGGTTGCAGTGTGTCATACTTTATAGTCATGATCAGACATTTTCTTGTTACTTCAGACACACCGGAACTCCAGCCATCAGCTGTTCCTACAAAGCAACTGCTGGTTACCTTTACCCACTGGAGAGAGGTTTTATTTATGTGCACAAACCTCCTGTGCACATTAGGTTTGATGAAATTTCTGTTATCAACTTTGCGAGATCTGGTTCCACTACACGCTCCTTCGATTTTGAGGTAATTGGTTACACTTGAAGATTTTTGCCTTGTATTTATGCATATTTTCCTTGTTAAATATTCCCTTGGCATTTGGTAAGTCTATTCTTCCATAATCATCTGCTTTTTCGCAAAGTAGTCAGTGCACCTTAACACTACTAAAATATAAAAACTTAAAAGCACATATAATCCAGTCAGTGTTCATCCCTTAACAGAAACCCCTCCATGCACACCTATCATCTACTTGTTCCTCAGTTAGCCCTCTTCTCTCTCAACACATATCAATCCATCTTTTACACAGTTTTCCAATCCTTCACTCACCCTGACACTCATATTCTCTTAAGTCTATTTCCGTCTATTCTTCTTAAATGCTCATACCCCTTCAGAACAGTCGCAACCTCATTCAAACACTTATTCGTACCATAAATACTTCTTAACCAATCTTATCTCACTTTACCCTTCATACACCATGCATCCCTATCAAGTTGTCCATTTGCACTGCTCTCACTACATCTTCTCTTTCCATACCAGCACTTGGATACTCTCATATCAGCTTCTTGACATTCAGCCCTCTTTTCACACATAGCCTCTCAAACCTTAGATCAACATTTCCAAATCACTTTCACTCTCAGCCACTTACCCCAAGACATACAACCCATCCATCACCAGTGGTTATACCCTCGTTGGTTGTTGCCATGATAGTTGGATCACCCATCCCTTATCACTTTCCATCATTTGAAGTAAGGTGCAGGTTTGGGAGAGAGATTACCAGAGTGAAGGGTTTGATGGAGTATTGATAGACATATGAATGGGAAAGTGGTGTTAGATTGATGAGGAATGGTAATGGATTGGTTCTATCCAGGTTTGTATTTGCTGATGACCTGGTGTTGGCGGCTGAGAGTGAGAGTGATTTGGAGATGCTGATCAAAACTCTTGACATTGTATGTGTGAGGACTTGCATTCTTTGTGGTCTTTCTACCTCTCATGGGATGAATGAACCAAAGGAATCACCACATCTCCTAGATTGCTTTCCCTCGGCCCTTTAGTTAGGTGGAGTTTTTTTGGCTTGCACAAAGTAAGGGCATTCAAGGTATTTTATGTCATATGGGTATTGGTTACAGCTGATTTAAGTTAGTGTTGGGATGAGGTTTATTCTGTGCTTGTACTTTTGGAGTGTAGTAGCTGAGTGGCCTACTCTTAATTGGGGTAGAATTACTTTGTCTTTGGTATATAGTGATTTCCTTTGGTTGTCTATTTGGTGAGGTGATTCATTTAGGAGGTTGTTTGTCTGCAGCAGATGAGGGTTGTTTGTATTTGTTTTGTTAGGTTGTGTAGGGAGGTATTTTACTGAACTTGGTAGTAATGTGCTGAGTCTACCTTTTTTAGTCTGGGTAGTGGTGCTTTGTTGAGGTGGTAGCTTAGGGTGGGATTACTTTAGTGCTCTGCTGGTGTTGTGCTCCTATTAAGTGAATGTATTTCACTCAGCGAGAGTTTGTTTTGTACGTGTGTTATGATAATGGTTTGTGTGCATTACGTGATAATGTTTTGCTTTGTACTCTTTGGAGCTGGTCTGCATTGCTTTTTAATAGTTTTGGGTACAAATCTGGTATTGCTTAACCCTTAAAGCACTGCATGTACCAAAAGGTTCCAAGCATACACCCGCTGCTTGGACCATTTGGTCTGCTAATGATTTTAGGCCAATGGAAAATTCCATTGAAATTCTAACACTATTTTTCCTGAGGCAAATGTATTTTCTCTCATGACATACCTCCCATTGACTTATTTATATTGTCATTTTCAAATTAATTACTCATGGGTCTTTCAATATGAGGACATTTGATTTTATTTTTTAAACCTTTTTTTCTCTGGGGCTGGTGTGGCTGGTGGGTACTACATTTTCTTAGCATGGCACTTTAAAGGTTAATAATAATGATGGAGGCGCAAATGAATTGTTTGTATAATATGGACTTGTGACTCCATCTCTTGTCCCAAAGTGATGTTAGCTCATGCTTTTAGAGCATCGTTTCTTTAACTTTTGTTATTAGGTATATATGGAGTGAAGGTGTATGAGTGTCAAGTGTGATTACTAGGAGGGTGGGAGTTTTGTTTAAAGATAGGATTTGTCCATTCATTGATTAATGGAAGTCTGGTGTGAGTATGGTTCCCCATGATTTGAGGACAGAGGCTGTCATTCAGTTTTGTATGAACCATTCAAGTATATTTATGCATTGTTGTGTTTTGTTGCTATTTTGACTTTACAGTGTTGTGCTGTTATCAAGAGGTTGTCTGTTTAGATGTTTGTTGGGATAATGGGGGGGGATGTTATTTGTAGAATGTAATGAATGAATAGGTTGAAAATTAGGGATGAGAGAATGACACCCTGGAGATGCTGTGGTGAAGTGGTGGTATGCTTGGTTTGTGGGTTTTGTACGACTTGTTCTTGTCTGCCAAATTGAAGTTTGTTAGCTATTTTTTATCATTGTTTTTGAGTTTGGTGTTTAGGATTAGTTTAGGAATTGTTTCAATATCTACTAGTATTGTGAGTGAGGAGGGGAGGTTGTTGAATGAAACTGTCTAGAATGTGCTGTGAAGTTGGTTGATTTTTTCTGAATTTTTGTTGTTTGTGACAAGGTTGTTATTTCTGGACCTATCCTTCCTTGTATGTTTTTCTAGAATTTTGAATAAAGTGCACAGCAGTGAGATGGATCAGGGTCTTATCCATTTTGAGTATCAGTATGATGTGTGCTGTTTGTGAGATTGAGGAATGGTATTGGCGAGCCAGGGTCTGCCGCTTTGGAGTTTTTGAGAGATTTTATAGCTAATTGAACACTGGGATCAATAGGAGAGCTTGGTATTTGATAACATATTTTTTATCTAGGGATTTGTCTCTGTGTGTGAGAAGCTATTATTTGTAAGTGTTTATTAGAATGTTTCAATGTTGATTTAGGGAGGCTATTTTGTTGTTTTAAATAATCAGACTCCTGTGTGGGCGGTGACTGTTAATGTATTTTCTTGAAGGCTCTCCAAGGTTGTATTGTTCATTTTGTGAGTTATTTTGGTTGTGTACATATTGATTGGTTCCAGTTTTTTGTTTGTTATTTTTAGATTAGATTGGTGATTCAAATATTTTTTCGTTGGCTGGGTTGTAATTCTTGTTTAGGTGCTCTGTTTTGTTTTAGTTTATGTCTGTCTTTTACACAGTCTGAAATTTTGTATAGTTTTATTTGGGTTTTTCTTCAGCCATGGGACATATATTTTTTACTGACTTTGTGTTTTTGTTTTGTTTATGTGCTAGTACTTTGTCTGAGTAGCAAATACTCGGTGTTTGATATGTGAGGATGGAAATGGTTTGAGGCTGGATGCTTGTGTATCTTCTGCCCAAGGATAAATCCTGACTTGGATAAGATAGGCTTTGAAAGGCCAATTTGGCCATAAAAAAAATAATGGTTTGGTTTTTGCTTGAGGTAGTAGGGCATAAAGAGACAAGTAGTTGTGTGGCATTGATGTGCACTGGCCCCTACTTTGTAATTTAATGATGATATGATATTAAATTTCTGACAGTTTCTGAAATATTTGATTTGTTCAGATTGAATGCAAGAATGGGACTATGAATACCTTCAGCAGCATAGAGAAAGGAGAATACCACAAACTTTATGATTACGTTACAGCCAAAAAGCTTCGCATTAAGAACAGGAGCAAAATGGTAAGCTTTCTGCCACTTGTTTTAATCTAAATTTGTACCAAGATCAGTCAGAACATTTTGTATTTCATTTTCCTTCTCAATGTAATTATGGAGCAGCTTTTGTGCTATAACCTATGCAATTGCGATGTTCCTTCTTTAAAATCTTGAAATTTTATAAACAATGATGAGTTGTAGAAAAATAGAATGAAAATATCCTTTTTGTGGTAAAAAATGTCACCAGTGTGGTGTCAGCTGCTCAACAGAATGATGCAACTAAATGTGGCTGCATCCATTCATGTTAAGTTAGGAAGCCATTATTTGTATACCATGAATGTTAGATTGAATTTAGTAGGTGGCTTTACCAGTTCCTCACCTGCCTTTTGTGGATCTATTGTATCTTACTTTTTTCAAATTTGATGTCTCCTTTTTATCTTTTAGCATTGACAAATGCCAACCCTCGGTTATTTGTCAGTGTCGCTAAGCTGAAGAAGCATGACTAGGTTGACTTGTCAATGCTGGGGAGATGCCACTTACTCAGCAGAGTACACGGTGCATAATGTGCCTGTATGCGCAAGACCGATGCCTCACTCAGTCGCTAACAACTCTCATTGTATTGGCAGCTGATCTTGATCGTGCTTATACTGCCAAGAGTCACCTGTCATACCATCTGCCCTTTGGGTTTAGGGCTAGGAAACTCCAAAAGCTGGCGTAGCTCTTGGGCCTGCAGGGCCTCTAGTTCCTCCTGGGATGCTACCCTGGAAGGTGCCTCCTCACATTGTTGCCACAGCTCTCTTTCCAAATGCTATATCCCTTCTGCTTGAAGTCAGTGGGCATAAAGTACCCTAACTGCTCTCAGGGCATTGGAATTCCACACATCCTGGTTCAGTGTATCCATGATGCCATTGTTGCTGCAAATCCAGTGGATGTTGATATTTTCTTCTGCAGGTTTCCATGATATGTGAGAATTGCAGGGAATGAGGGTGCCAAAGAGTCTGCAAGACCTTTGCAACCAGACCAGTGTTTCATTCTTCCTTGCACCAACTACATGGCTGGAATCAATGCCGCTCTCTGGGCTGCCCTGCAAAGAAGATGGCATATTGCCAAGGGGAACTTAAAATTGAGTACTTTTGTATCACAACTGTTCCCATGCTGACATCTTCAGGTTGCTTTCTGTCTTCTTGAATTGGACACATTGCAAGACACACTTCCATTTGATGGAGCACTCCTCTGCACCTTACTGCAATGTCTACATTGTTGCCCACATTCTTCTTGAATGCCCCCCCGTAAGGGGCGCGGCGATTTGCCATCCTGGCCGCCGTGCTGACGGGATCCAGCACTCCGTCCGGCCCCAGCTTAGCCTCTCTTCCTTCCTTCAGATAGCCCGATTTCTCCCCTACCTCGTCGCCTTTTCATACAACCTCTCCCACAACTTTCTCTGGTCAGCCTCTAATTTCACAGGGTAGAATGCTGACCTTCTTCTCAAGCCAACCACCCCGGATCGGGGCTGAGGGGGGAGGGGACATTGTTCCCTAACCCCTCAGCTCCGGTTCGGGATGGGGTTTTTTTAACAACCTGCTTCATCCCCACCCACATCTTCCTCACATCCCTTTTCCTCTCCTCTTCACAACCTATATTTTTTACGCCGTGTCCAAGGTGGAGCCGCCATGCCGAAGGACTGCCAGGCCACCAGGCGGGAGGGGTGGTCCCGAATGGCGGCGCCTGGCTCTGCCGGGCTTGTAAGCACCTCTCGCAGTGCGGGCAACTGCGAGAGGTGATGAGCTATTGCGTCCCGTAATCAAAAGAGGGTCACCATGCCCATGAATGAAAAAAAACAACAAAAAACCCAACCCCCAACTTCCCCAAGAAAATCGACGGAGCCGCCCTCGGGCAGCTCCACCGAGAAAATGGAGGTCCCCCCCCTTGTGCTTGCGCAAGGGACCCTCCATAATTCTTTAACCGGAGAGGAGGCTTACTCCTCTCCTACGCCTACGGGTGTAGGGGACTCCCCCTCACCCCCTTCTCTGGAGGTGCTTTCGGGCACCTCCCTATCTCCAGCGGCAGTCCCTCCTTTGCTTTCTAAGGGGACTGCCAAGAAAGCCAGCAGGCAGCCCATTGCCGACCGCCCCTCGTGCAAGCGGCTCGGTAGGGCAAACCCCCTTAGGGGGGAGAGGGAAGCCAGGCCCCTTCGGTCGCTTCCCTCAAAAGACCTGCTGGCAAGAATTTTAAACCTTGCTGGGGTCAAGGCCTGTGCCTCCCCACACCACCTGACTAGTGACAATACTGCCAAGGGGACCTGCGATGTCCTGGGAGGGGATGGCCAACTGGAGGCCCCTCCTGTGATAGACATGGTCCTTGAGGAGACCCAGTCTCAGACGGTAGGGCCTTCCATGGGGGGGAATTCGGGCTCGGCGCCAAGCACCGAACCCGAATCCGCCCCTATGCAAGGTCCTCCTCAAATGGCTGAGGGCTCCGAGGCAAAAGGAGGGGAGGGATCTCCTCCGACAGGTGCCCCTACGACAACCAGGACCTTCTCCATTTCGGAGAGGGACCTGGCTGAGGCTGGTCCATCTGGCCTGGGGACTTCTGCCGGCGGAGTTGAAAAGCGGGTTCATTCCCCGCCCTCCTCTCCGAAAAAGAAAAAGACTCGGGGCTCCTCTCCATCCGCGGGGGCTGCGGGGACGGATGGGTCTGCTGCCACTCTGGCAAGCGACCAAGCCAAGATCGGCACATCCGCCCCCTCTGCCCCCCCGGTTGCGGAGCCCCTGACAAAGAAGACTACTACCAAGAGTGCACAGGGCGGAGCCTCGATGACATCGGGGCCCCTGATTCAGAGGTTACCTGGCGTTTTCGAGCCCGCTGGCTTCAAACGCTTCCTCGTTATTCGCTCCACTGATGGCACCATGTTGTCCAAGGGCAACATGATCCATCAGCGGAGAGGATTAGCTAGTGCAATTAGTAGAGAGCCGAAGGTAACCCGTTTCTCGGACGGGAGCCTTCTGGCGAATGCGGCGAATCCCGCCGAGGCGGCCAAGATTAGTGCTCTTCGGACACTTCATGGCACCCCGGTGAGTGTGACGCCGCACTCTACCATGAACTTTGTGAAAGGAGTAGTTTATGCGAGGGAACTCGTTGACTACTCCATTGAAGACATCACCTTAGAGCTGGCCGACCATGGGGCGGTCAAGGTCGAACGTGTGATGAGAAAACAGGGAGGGGCCTCGAGACCCACCCCTACACTCTTCGTCACGTTCGACTGTGACAAGCTCCCTGAGTCGGTGCGTGCCGGTTGGTACCGCTACCGCGTGAAGGCATTCGTGCCACTGCCGCGGCGGTGCTATTACTGTCACCGCTTCGGCCATACGAATCGCTCATGTAGACGTGCAAAGTCGGGGTCACCCGAAGTCTGTGTAAATTGCTCCAAGGTCGCACACGATAAGTCCAAATCGTGTGTGGCCAAGTGTGTCAATTGCGGAGAGCCGCACCCTTCTTCTTCGAAGCAATGTGGTGCATATCTCCTTGAGAAAGAAATCCTGGCCGTTCAGGCCCAGGATCGACTCTCATTCCGCGAGGCAAAGGACTTGGTCCTGGCGCGCCCGGCTCTGCCTGGGACGTCGTATGCCTCAATAGTTAGGAATGCACCCTCTGCTCCTGGCCCATCCAGGCCAACGAGCACGGTTGTTTCCGCGCCCATTCGGAGCCCTTCTGCGGGCTCTACCCAACCCGGGCGCTCCCCTGGTAAAGCTGGCGGAAAAAAGGGTTCATACCCTGCCCCGGCTAAAACCAGGGCTCCCCCCTCTTCCCCCAGCGTGACCGTTTCCCGTAAGGCGAAACGGCCACGCGCCTCCACCGAGTCGTTAGACTCACAGGAGGCAACACCCCTGAAGATGGTCGCTAGGCCATCTTCCGGGGTTCCTAAAGCTGTCCCCCGAAAGGAGGACAGCAACAAAGGAGCTTCGGCTCCTTCGCCCACGCCCCGAGGTGGAGCGAGTGGCTCGGAGACGGTGGTTCCTCGAAAAGAGGGCCCCCCGCCTCCGAAGCCGCAACGCCCGCCTAAGGTTTCGAGGCGGAGGGAGGAAAAGACTCGCATGGCGAGCCCAACCTCCCCCAATAAGTCCTCGAAGGCGACAGCGCCTTCAGCGCTTTGTCCGGCCAACAGCGCCCGGGGTTCTGCCCCCGGGAAGCGTACGGCCATTCCCGTGAGGGTCTTCAATTCGAGGAGGGCCCCCGCGTCTCCTCCGAGCTAGGCCTGGAGGGCATATTCCTTCAATGGAATTGCCGTGGACTCCGGGCCAACTGGGAGGAGCTGCGGAGGCTCGTCTCGTCCCGTTCCCCGTTAGCTATTTTTTTGCAGGAGACCATGCTAGGTTCGTGCCCCCTCCCTGCCCTCCCGGGGTATAAGGGTCTTGCGACCCCACCACCGCGGGATGGCCGGGCTGGGGGGTGCGCAGTTTACACCCGGCATGATGTCTCCGTTCTTCCTTTCTCTTTAGATACCTCCTTTCAGGCAGTGGCTGTGCAGCTGCACCTGGATAGGAGGTATACTATCATTTCTGCGTACATTCCACCGTCAGCTGACTTCCGCCGCGTCGTGGCACGGTTGCCGAGGCCCTATCTCTTGCTTGGAGATCTGAACGGCAGGCATCCTCTCTGGGGAGATTACTCCATAAATCCCAGGGGACAAGTCCTTGCCGATCTGATCGAAGAGCTTGAGATGGGTGTCCTAAACGTGGATGAGTTTACGCATCACTGTCCGAGAACCGCTTCATTTTCTTGCCTTGACCTATCTTTGTGCTCTTCGGATGCACAGCCTGATTTTGATTGGGGGGTGGTCGATGACCTCCATGGTAGTGATCACTTTCCAATTCAAATATCATTTTCAGGGCAACTGCCGCCTGAGAGACCACCTCGGTGGTGCTTGGCGCGGGCGCGGTGGCCTGCATTTTAGGAAATGACTGAATTCTCTATCTCAGTCGAGGAGTTTAGGTCGGTAGATGAGGCCGTTGAGTTCTTCTCCGGCAACCTCATCGCCGTGGGCCTGACTACTATTCCTAGGACGTCTGGCCGTTTTGCACGCTGGCCGTTTTGCACGCCGACCACTCCCATGGTGGTCGGCCGAGTGTGAGACGGCCCTCAAACAGAAGCGTTATGCGTACATGCGCTATAAGCGCCGCCCGAACGATTTCGCTGTCGCTGAATTTCGTCGGGCTAGGGCTAGGTTCCGGTATATTTCGAAGCACGCCCGCCGCTCTTCTTGGCGGGCATACGTGTCTTCACTTAACGGGAAGACCCCTTTAGCTGAGGTGTGGAAGCGAGTCAAAAGGATTCGGGGCAAGTTCTCGCAGGACCCCCCTCCCGTTCTCCAGGAGAATGGGACCGCAATCTCGGACCCCGCGTCCGTGGCGGAATCCTTAGCGACCGCTTTTTCCGCATTCTCTAGCCGTGATGCTGCTCCGCCAGCATTCAATGCACGTCGTGATGTCGCGGAAGGCCGCCGGCTGGACTTTACCTCCAGAGGCGGAGAACCCTTCAACGACAAGTTTACTGTGAGTGAGTTGCGCTCCGCTCTCGCTTCGTGCGGGGACACCGCCCATGGTCCGGACGATGTCCCGTACGCCATGCTTCGACACCTGGGTGAGCGAGGCATGGCCTTTCTGTTAGATTTGTTCAACAGGATCTGGGTGGAAGGTCTTCTCCCAGACTCCTGGCGAATCGCTACTGTGCTCGCCTTTCGCAAGCCGGGGAGAGATCACTCTACTCCGACCGGATTCCGCCCAATCTCTCTAACCTCTTGCGTGTGCAAGTTGATGGAGAAATTGGTAAATGTTAGATTAGCCTATTTCCTGGACAGCGGAGGCCATCTGTCTTCTGCACAGTGCGGCTTCCGTAAGTTCCACTCCACGTCGGATGCTCTGCTCCGACTGGAAAATGCCGTGTGCGAGGCTTTCCTTCGTAGACAGCACTACGCCACGGTGTTTTTTGATCTGGAGAAGGCCTATGATACCGCATGGCGATACGGTATCATGGAGACTCTCCACACGATGGGGGCGAGGGGACGCCTCCCAATGTTTATATCTGAATTTTTGCGAGATCGTCGATTCCGCGTACGGGTGGGGGGAGCCCTCTCCGGCCCAAAGGAGCAGGAAGAGGGTGTCCCGCAGGGAAGTGTCTTCAGTGTCACACTCTTTGCCCTGAGCATCAACGGCATCACCTCGGTGCTGCCGGAAGATGTTCTCGCTACGCTCTACGTGGACGACCTTTCGATCTGTTTTGGCGCGGCCCAGATGCCGACTCCGACAGGCATTGAACCGCGTCTCTCGCTATGCCGAAGCGCACAGGTTTCGGTTCTCTTTGGCCAAGACTAAGGTGGTGCACTTCTGCCGCCATCCACGGCTTCACCCCGACCCAGATTTGTTTCTTAATGGGGTGCGCCTGGATGTGGTTGAGTCGCACCGTTTCCTTGGTCTTGTATTCGACCGACGCCTCACCTGGGAGGCTCACATTCGCAGCCTTAGGGTCTCTTGTACCCGCGCCATGGACATTCTCCGTTCCGTGACGTTCAGCGCTTGGGGCGCTGATAGGGCTACCGCCTTACTTTTTTATCGATCCTTTGTTCGCTCGAAGCTCGACTACGGATGCGAGTTTTATGCATCCGCAGCCGAGCGTTTATTGCGGAAGGTGGATTCGATCCACCACACCGGCCTTCGCCTTGCGACCGGTGCCTTCCGCACTTCCCCCATTGAGAGCCTGTTGGTCGATGCTGGGGAGATGCCACTCGCTCTGCGCCGCGTGCAGTGCATCACTCGCCTGTACGCGCGAGCCCGGCGCCTCCCTCAGTCACCAACAGCTCTCACTGCATCCGCAGCTGATCTCGATGGTGCCTATGCCGCCGAGAGACGCCAGTCATACCCTAAGCCCTTTGGGTTTAGGGCCAGGAAACTCCTTCGAGAGGTAGATATAGCTCTCGGGCCGGTGGCGCCCCTGGTTCTGCCCAGGACGCCACCCTGGAGGGTACCACATTTGGCTATTTGTCGCCACGCCTCTGCTCCCAAAGCTTGTACTGCGCCGGGAGTATTGCGTTCGACCTTTTTGGAGCATACATCGTGTCACGCTGGTACCGTGCCAGTGTATACGGATGGCTCCAAGTCCCAAGAGGGGGTCGGCTTCCACGCCGTATCCCCTCTGTTTGAAGTCAGCGGGGCTCTACCAGGCGCTGCGTCTGTCTTCACGGCCGAGCTGGTGGCAATACACCACTCGGTACGGGAGATTACGCGACGTGCCCGGTTCGGAGACCGGATTGTGATTTATAGCGACTCACAAAGCGCCCTGAGTGCTCTCGGGGCATTGGAATCTCCGCATCCCCTGGTTCGCGAAATCCGTGACGCCACGGTTTTGGCGAGCCGGGCAGATGTCGAGATTATCTTCTGCTGGGTTCCTGGACATGTAGGAATTGCGGGGAATGAGGGCGCCAAAGAGTCCGCGAGGACTCTGCGACCGGACCAGCGTTTCGCTCTTCCTCACACTGACTACATGGCAGGAATACGGGCAGCTCTTCGGACTGCTTGGCAAAGAAGATGGGAGACGGTCGAGGGGAACTTAAAGTTGCGTGCCATTGCGCCGCGACTGTTCCCATGGACCTATCCCCCAATGCCCCGGCGGCTTCAGGTTGCTTTCTGTCGTCTTCGAATCGGACACACTCGTGTGACGCATCGTTACTTGGTGGAGCGCTCGCATGTGCCCTATTGCAACGACTGCGTCGTCCCCCAGACTGTTCGGCATATTCTTGTCGAATGTCCCAGTCTGGGTGATCTTCGCGCACGATACCTGTCTCGGTACCGGGATGGGTGGGGTCGCTACCGCCTGTCCCTTGTACTCGGGACGAGTGCGTGCACCATGACTGGTGGACTTATTGACTTTTTGGGGGAGGCTGGCCTTCTCCCCTTTATTTAAGGTTCCTTTTTTTTTGTTATTGTTTTGTTTTAGGTTGCACTCTCCTGCACCGGGGTGAGGGGGACCTCCCCCCGCTGCCGGAGATTGCTTCGATTGTTAAGTTTTTCCAATTTATATTGATTGTTAAGTTTTCATATTTTAACTTTAAAGTAGCCTAATTCTAGGCTGTCGTGTTTTTCGGCGACTTATGCCCAAGTGGGTAGTTGCCAGATGGGCTCTATAAAAAAAAAAAAAAAAAAAATTCTTGAATGCCCCAGTCTGGGTGATCGTGTTTCTACAGAGACTTGTGGTCTATTTGACTTTTGGTGGGAGGCTGGCTTCCTCCATTATCTCTTTCTTTGTTGTTTGTTGCATGTTCAGGTGCTGGGGGCATGTGGGCTCCCCCCCCCCCACCCCCTGACACTGGAGCCTGCTTCCTTCTTGCCCCCTTTCTGTTATTTTTTAAAAATTTAAAGTAGCCTAGTACTAGGTTGAAATTATAATTGCAGCAATTTTAAGTTACCAGGTGAGCACTGGTAAAATAAAATTAAAGTATACCAGAAAAGCCCTGGTGAGACCATTCATCCTCTGAACTATCACATAGGCTCTTTTTCTTCTGACAGGATTCTGTTGGTAAGGCGGATGGCTTCAGTGACAGTGAAGGAGATGAACCAGACCACTATATGAACCGGGTTCGAGCAGAGGCCCAGGAGAGGGAAGATGAAGATGATGAGAGTGAGGAAGACTCTGATTTCAATCCTGGAGAGGAAGCTTCTGACATTGCTGAGGAGTGAGTATCTTTTTCTGAGGTTGGCTCTAATCCAATTCAAGACTCATTACTTACATGAGGCTCTCTTCATTGTTTTCAGTTGTCTCGGTGTTTTGGTGGCTATAAGATTGTCATCTTTTTGAGGTTGGCTGGTGAGGTGGGGAATTGGTCGGCAGTGGGTACTCTTAATCACACATGCCTTTGTTGTAAAGTGTGAATTGTTGGTTTTTTGTGTCCTTGGGTTATATCTTTCTTTCTTGCTTAGAACATTGTGGCTATGAGTACCCTTTCAGAGGCTGCAGAATGGAGAAGAGATCAACAGATGGTAATTTCCTAATGAGTTCAAATAACAATTCAGATGTCAATGACCTTGATTCATGTCAGGCACTTGTCTACCTGACATCTGTGACCAATTTCTCTCATTTACTTATTTTCAAAATTCTATCTCATTCTTTTTTCTACAATTCTGTCTTCTAAACATCACCTGTGCGACACATCATCATCAAAATTACCTCTCCCCATTCCACCCCTTTATGCCCTATTAAGAGCATCTACTTATGCTTCTTTTTTTCTCACTAATGACCCTTAATCTGACTGGCTGCTGTTCTCTTAAGTATCTCATGTAGTCAGGATTCATCCCAGAGCAGAAGGCACCAAGCACTACATTCATCAACTTTAATTAGTCCTTGCACACCACTTATCAACTCGGCCATCTGAGTCCTATTCCTCTTAAAGATCTAGTCTACAGTGTTTCGATCCTTCTCCAACAGCATGCCTGTACCACTCCATGGCATTTCTGGTCACACTTCTTTTACATCTTTGCTCACACCATTTATGCCTATTTCTACCATATCTCTCAAATTGTATATATGCACTGCTCTCATTTTTTATCTTCCTTTGTTAAATGACATATTTTTACTCACATTTACTCACCTAGTTACTGTTATGTAACTTCTCATTCCCTAATACTTTGATCAGCCTGAAAATTTTTGGCCAATTGTAACTGTTAATATCTGGCACAGTAATAATGGTAGTTTCAACTTAGACCCCTGTCATCAGTGTGCTCTTCTTAAAACAAGCGCCTTAACACTGGCGAAAAAGACTGAATACAGAGCCAGTGTTAAGTCGCTTGCTTTAAGAAGAGCACGCTGATGACTGATGCCAACAGGTGTCAAAGTTGAAGCATATTGGAACTGATCAGCAGTTGTGTTGATGGGAGGGAATTTCTTAACAACAGCGCCGTCAAATGCAGCAGTTCCTGCCCAGAGAAAATCATCAACCTAGACACAAATTATGCCCTCAAAATTGTTGCCATTGTACTACGAAAAAAAAGAATTATCTAACGAACACATGTGAACACCAACCTTCAATAATTCATCCTTCACTCTTAAATACCAAGCTCTGGCTGCATCACACAATCTGCACACAGTCTTCTTTACTTTCCACAAGTTACCATTAAAATATTCAGGAGGAGGTTTCAAGTAAAGCTCACGTTCAATGACATTGCCCTGCAGATAAGCAGCCTTAACATCAACACTTACACTCCCACTGCTTGGAAGATGCCAGAGACAAAGCCAGATGCACTGCTTCCCTGGAACATGTAGGTGAATCCTTGTGCAACGAGATAATGTCCAAGCCATATCCTACTAATCTCACTTTAGTAACTGTCTTATTATCTTTCACTTTCTCAGTTATCACCCACCTCACATACAACATCTTGACCTACATTTTCAATTTATTCATAAACATTGTTGTTTCTGCAGTTTTGAATTTCAGCTTCTTTCGCTGCCATCATTATTAAACATTAAAACCATATCTACACTGTCAGGTATCACAGAAAATTCAACAATATCATTGAAGTCAATCCAACCACTTGTACCATCAGAATCGTACCTGTCACTGAAACAATTACGATATTTGTTACTTGTGGCTTTTCCTGCTCTACTTATCACCTTTCTAGAGACAAGGTCACTAGTAGCTCAACTCACACCTTGAAATCGCTGTCCAACTTTTCTCCTGGTTGGCTGTTGGTTGATTTGGCCTGCAGAGTTAGTGCCGATGTCAATGCAACTATCTTCATGTTGATTCTCATTACCATCAGCCAGCGGATGCACTTCAACAGCCTCATCACTGCCATCATCATTTTTGTCATGGCTGTGATCATCCTCCTCATCCACAGGATAGCAGTCCTTTTCACCAGACTGCTGTTGCTCTAAACCATCTGGTGTAGTCTCACTAGACATGATCGTGCTAACTGGAGCATGGGTTAAGCGACAAGCATGAGCTCTCACATAGACGCCACCATGGGGAACCAACACCTGCTTTCCCTCTCGTCCAATCACAACACCGGGCCCATGTCACTCATTATTCTCATTATGCTTGTAGAAAACTTCATCATGATTACTTAGATTCTCCATATCTGTAGTATGCACATTGCTTCTTAATACTCTATTCAGTTGCTCATTTGACTCAATCTTCAAAAACGGCTGCTTGGCACAGTGCATGGCATTCAAATTATTTCTTACAATAGTGGAAGCCATCACCGGTTCGCATGGAGGAAGTTTATTGCAAAACACATTAGGTATAGCAGAGTTAGAGCCAGATACTATTTGGTTAGGTGAAAATACTGAATTATTCCATAAAGCATTATGTGCAGAAATTGCCCAGGCAAGCATGGTCTCCAGATCACAACTACAATCAGCCATAATTTTACTTACTAGATTACCAATGACCATTGAACCATTCACAAGTCGTGTTACTACACAGGATCTCTGCTGCTGTAGTCATCACCTTTATACGCCAAGGGCTCTCATCTCATTATTATTATTGCCCCCCCCCCCTCCTTATCAGTGTTGCTGTACAAAATCTCATATTTTGCCAACTATCGCAAGGAAGTGACATTGACCCCACACTTTCAAATCCATTGCAATTCTTTCATTAAAACTCATTGCCATAGGTAAACATACAACTGATCTAGGAACAGGTCTTTTCACAAATGCTTGTAAATCATTAATTTCACATTCAAGTTCAGTATTGTTGCTACCCGCATTTCTTAGAAGTTTTATAAATTTTTCAGCTGTGGAATTTCCAAATTGTTTGTGTAGCTTCAAGGCAACTTTCTTCACATCAGCATCAGTAGAAGCCAATATCACCTTGTGAATGTTAGCCTGGTCTAATCATCTACACAATGGTAGTACATAGTGTCTAGATGAATCAGAACCTAGCTTGACCCAAAACCATGCCAGCCATTTTCATAGACTTTTTGCTCAGCACCAATGGAATATTAGCCTCGTCAACATCGGTAGTAATTTCCACACACGTTGTTAATCAAACAAGAAATTATTAATTTCTTCAATGAAGGTACAGAGGTGCCATCACCTAACGTAAATGTTGAAACAGATGAGTAAACTGATCATATTCAGATAGGGAATTTAGGTATCTTTCCCACCAGAAACTACCACGCACTAGCAGAACAACCAGTGTCTAGTATAGCGCAACCTTCCGTCTTCAAGCAATGAAAGCAGCGTAGTTTCCTTGCTTTGTTGTGTACATCACCCATAAACATTGATAGTTGCACACTTCCAGTCCGATCATCTTTTTCAGTGACCCTATTATTATTGTTCTCAGACGCGTGTAGACACTGACATGCCCAATTATACTTCAAATCACAAACCTGCTCACAAAGACACTTGACCATTACGAGCTCGTGACTGTGAATGGTAGGATTCTTGTCCAGTTACCGCACTGTCCACACTATGCATACCACCCTGTCCCTGTGATGCATAACCACCACGGTAGAAACCTCGACCACGCCGTCCACCACAAGTAAATAATGCCTCACCACTGGCTCACTGATACTAACAACAGGCATCATATTAGTTGTGCTCGAAGCACCAATCTCATCACCAAAAACACGTTTCAGAGTAGATTTCATATTAGCACAGGAAACCTAACTGATGGCTGACATGACTAACTACGCTACATTTTCAGGAAGTTTACAAGATGCCAACAACATAAATGCCATCTCAGGAGCAGGAAGATTCATATCTTCCTGCAAAAACTTGAAATACATGTGCTCAAATTCACTCACAAACTGATTACCTAATGTTTACAGTAACCTTGTGATAATAATGATTTAACCCTGCTGGGCAAGGGATTTTGTCTCTAGTAGAATCATCTCAACAAACCACCAATGGAATGAAGTTCTCCATAATGATCCATTATTCTGTGTATTTGTAGGGGTTTTTTTAAGATGTGCGTTTGTTGGGCATGCTGTGAATATCTGAGGTGTTTGTTTCCCATGTCACCGAGTGCAGCTGTCTTGTGTTGGTTAAGCTCCTAAAGTACTTGCATGTTTGCCTGGTGATTTCCTTGAAACTTTGTGAGCCATGTGTGAGATGAAAATGTTGCTGATCCTAAAGTTATCTGGCAGAGCAACCCTGAGGAAGGATATGGTTCTGTACCATGTTTTTCCACAGTGCCCTTAAGAAGTGTATATTGTGCTTTTTGTGTGTTTGTTCAGTATTACATTCTGGACCGGCATCCTGACTAGGCTGACTGTATTGAGAGGAATGGTTGATTCAGACTAGATAGAACCATGAGTAAAGTGGGAGTAGATGTTTAGAAGCTGGTTAAGGAGAGATGGTGGACAGTTTATACTGTATAAATTAGTTGTTTTTAATGTATTTCTGTGGGAGTGGGTGTTCTGCTACGTAGTATAGTTGATGGTCTTGGGTGTTTCTTATAGGTCAATGTCTTGGACTCACATTTAATCAATTGCTGAAAGAGAGCTTGCTCTGTTTTGTGAATGGTGCTGGCATATTTGGGAATATTGGGACTACTCAGTGTTCCTAATTAATATACCTTTGTAGTCTTGCGGCTCTTATATATCGTGGTGGTGGAGTCCCAGGTTCTGTGTAGTTTGAGAAGTTTTGCAAAGGTCAATAGTTTGTTTTATGAGTGCTACCTTCATTTAAAGCTTAACGCTTTATCAGGGTATAGTGCTTTATTTTTTCACTTATATAGTGTGGGTGCAAAATTGAGTGTGTAAGCAATAGAGTAGGAGGCCAATGTGAAGTGGATGCACTGCTTGTACAATTCCACTAGACATTGATTCAAAAGAAAAATCTTTCACATCACATACTGGTCACCCTGATGAGGCTCCAATAGTGTCACCATCACAAACACGAAAATTACTTTGTCTTAATCAGTGCATACATCTGCTGCACATGTTGAAAGTAGGAGCCATACACAGATCAGTACATTTGCAACATGCCAAACCTGCAAGGAGCTAGCCTGTTGTGCATGGTACCTGGGTGGGCTGCATGTCCTACCAGCCTGAGTGTAAATTAGGGAAATCCTGTCACTGGGTTGACATGAACTCTGATGGAGCATGGAAAAGTTGTTGGTGCGCTTCCCATGTTACTATGTAATGTTGCTTAAGGCTGCCGACTGGACTTTACATCCAGAGGCGGAGAACAATTCATTGGCAGGTTTATATTGAGTGAGTTGTGTTCCGCTCTTGATTTGTGTATCGACACTGCCCCTGTTCTGGACGATGTCCCATATGCCATGCTTCACACGTACGTGAGCAAGACATGGCCTTTCTGCTAGATTTGTTCAACAGGATCTGGACAGAGGGTATCCTTCCACACTCTTGCCAAATGGCTAATGTGCTCTCTTTTTGAAAACTGGAGAAAGATCACTAATTCAGCCAGTTTCCACCCTATCTCTAACTTACTACTGTGTATGCAAGTTGATTGAGAAATAGGTAGATGTTAGAGTAGCCTTTTTCCTAGACAGTGCAGACTACCTGTCTTATGCACAGTGTGGCTTCCGCAAGTTCCACTTCACTTTGTATGCTCTGCTCCAACTGGAAAGTACTGTCTGTGAAGCCTTCCTTCAAAGACAGTACTACGCCACAGTGTTTTTTGATCTGGAGAAGGCCTATGATACGTATGGTGATAGGGTATCATGGAGATTCTCTACATGATGGGGGCAAGGGGGATACCTCCTGATCTTTATTTCTGAATTTTTGCAAGATCATCGATTTTGCATACAGGTGTGGGAAGTCCTATCCGGTTCATTGTAGCAGGAGGAGTGTGTCTCACAGGGAAGTGCCCTCAGATTCACACTCTTTGCCCTGAGCATCAACGGTATAACGTCAGTGTTGCTGGAAGATGTTCTTATTACACTTTGTGACCTTCAATCTCTTTTGGTGCAGCCCTGATGCCAACCCTGGAGCATCAATTCCAATAGGCATTGAACCACATCTCTCACTATGCCTGCCGAAGCACACTTCTGCCACCATCCACAGCTCTACTCCAACCTGGACTTGTTCTCAAACTGGGTTTGCCATGGAAGTGGTGGATTCCCACTGTTTCCTTGGTTTTGTTTTCGACCAATTCCTCACCTGAAAGGCTCATATTCACAGCCTTAGGGTCTCTTGTTCCTGAGCCATGGACAGTGACATTCAGCACCTAGGTTGCTGATAGGGCTGCTGCTGCCTTGCTTTTATACCTATCCTTTGTTCCTTCAAAGCTTAACTATAAATGCAACTTTTATGCAGCCAAGCATGTCTCCTGTCAACTGGTGCCTTCTGCATGTCCCCCATTGAGAGGCTACTTCTCTATGGTTGGGAGATGTAATTCACTCTGCGTTGTGCACAGTGCATTATGGCCTGTACTCCCAAGCCTGGTGTTTTCCTCGATCACCAACACCTTTCATTGCATCCACAGGTGATTCTTCCCTGCCAATGCCACTGAGAGACGCCAGTCATACTCTAAGCCCTTTGGGTTTAGAATTAGGAAACTCCTTCAAGAGCTCAGTGTAACTCTGGTTAGTGGTGCCTCTGGTTCTGCCCAGGAACCCACCTTTGACTATTTGTGACCACGCCTCTACTCCCAAAGCTTCCACAGCCCCGGAAGTATTGCGTTCAGCCTATGGATGGCTCCAAGTCCCAAGAGGAGATCAGTTTCCATGCTGTATCCCCTCTGTTTGAACTCAGCGGGATTCCTCCAGACGCTGCATCTGTCTTCATGCTGAGCTGGTTGTAATACACAGCTCAGTACGGGAGATATAACACCGTGCCTGGTTCAGAGAGTGGATCTTTAGCAACTCAAAAAGAGCCTAAAAGTGTTCTCTGAGCATTTGAATCTCTAATGTCCAGAGTGCTCCCACCTCTCCCACCTTACTGCGATTACTGCATTGTCCAACCTTCCGCACATTCTTGTTGAATGTCCCCAGTCTCTGTTCTTTGCTTAAGTGAGCTGTCCCTCTACTGGGATGAGCAGGGTCGCTCCCACTTACCCCTTGTACTTGTGACTGGTTTGTGGACTATCTGACTTTCTTTGATGTTGGTCGCATGTTCCCACACCAGTCCCAGGCCCAACACTGAAGCCAGCTTCCTTATTTTTGTTACTCATTTTGTTTATTTTTGTTGTTTTATTTAGTCTGGTTTGGGAATTTTTTAGGTAGCTGAGTACTAGGCCAAAATCTTATTTGCCCAACTTATGCCCCTGAAGGCAGTTGCCAGAGGGGGGTTGTTATATAAAAAACAATGCAACGTGCCCAAATTTCAAGCATCTAAAACAAAGCATATAGTTCATCTAGTACAGGGCCCTACTTTATTGTGGCAAAGTTGGTGGGGCCTACAGCACAGGCAGCAGGATCAAAACAGTCGCCAAATGGGCTCCCCCCCCCCCCGAATCAAAGGCTTTCTCTCTTAATCTCCCAAGTGGTCGGAGGGAAGAGTAGGGGTCATCCATCTGCTCCTGAGGAGCTATAAAGATCAATATACCCCTCGTCCCAGTGCTCTCGTCATCCTTACAAGTATCCCCCATTTTTATCATTGTTGTTCACCCATGTATGAGCTACCACTTAGCAGAGTGGAAACACAGCTTCTGGTTAGCCAAGTTAAGCCACATTGGGTGAGACTAGTCACTGGATGGAGTCAGGATTTAGGTTGACTTCATGCTGGCTGCCATAGACTGTAGCTACCTGTAGTTTGGATTCATCATTAATCAGTAGGTCCCCACCACTGAGAAATAAAAGCATCTTGAATGAGTGGAGATTGTGGGTAAAAATCCCTATCAATTTCTTTTTTCATACACCCTAATTTTCCTTTTGGTTTCCCTCCTCCCAAAATGACTTCCTTTTCATCCACACCATAAAGCGTAGGCAAGTATGTTTCACATTATTGTACATTTTCCCAATGTATAGCAGGGATTTATTCAAAGGTTCAGTGTTTGACCATGACAGTAATAGTTAGTAATACTACCACTACTAAATTATTTCAGGTATGATACGAATGCATCAAGTTCTTCATCTGAAGACTCTGAGGAGGGAGGTGGTGATTCAGATGCAGAAAGAAAACGGAAGAAGCATAAGGAAGAAAAGAAGGTACTGATGATTAATTTGTAGTTATTCACTCCACTGATAGTAGCAGGCCAAGGGCAACATCATCCATTAGAGGAGAGCATTAGCTAGTAACCAGGGCTCATCCGCCAGCGTGACTGCTTCCCATAACGTGAAACGTCCGTGGGCCTCCACAGGAGGCAACACGTGTGAAGGTGACCATGAGGCTGTTTTCCGGAATTTCTAAACTACCCCATAGGAGCTTCGGCTCCTACTACCCCACCCAAGGCTAGACCGGGTGTCTCTGAGACTGTGGATCTTCTAAAGGAGAGACTCGGCCTCTGAAGCTGTCCCGCCCACCATAGGTTTTGAGATGGAGGGAGGAAAGGACTCGCATAAGAATCCTAACCTCCTTCAATAAGTACTTGTCTAGCAAAAGCACCCTGAGTTCTGCCTCCGGTAATCGTACAGCAATTAGCCTACGGGTCTTTCTCTTTGAACTAGGCCTGGATGGCATATTCCTTTAATGCAACTGACACAGACTCTGGGCCAACTGGGATGTTCTTTGGAGGCTCATCTCTCCACCATTAGCTCTCTTTTTGCAGGATACTATGCTGGGCGCTTGGCCCCTGCCCACCCTCCCGGGGTATAAGGGTTTGCGACTCTACCATCACAGGATGGGGGCCAGGCATGGTCTTGGTTCTTGTATTTGTTATAAACACCTCCTTTCAGTCAATAACATTGCAGCCGCACCTGGGTAGGAGGTATATAATTATTTCTGAGTACATTACAATGTCTGCTGATTTCGACGCAGGGGACTTCCGCCACGTCGTGGCATGTTTGCTGAGGCCCTTTATACTTCGGGGATTTTAATGGTAGGCACACCCTCTGTGGAGACTACTCGTTCAATGCCAGGTGTCAGGTCCTTGCCGACCTTATCAATGAGCTACCTTTATCTATCCCTGTGCCCCCTCCCTCTCTGGGATCTTTTCTTCAGGGGTTGTTCCCAGAGAGGCTCTGGCCTTCTCGTGGCGAGGGGGGTCAGCCCTGGGCCCCCTAGGGGACCCATGGTGCTGCCAACAAGTCTTTTAACATGCCCCTCTTTCTATCCTCCTCTATTACGCTCTTCCACTGCCCTTTATTTCCCCCTCTTCCTTCACCTATCTAGTGGTTAATACCCGACCTCTGCTCGTTTAATGGATTGATTCCGAATTGTTCTTTCATGAAGGTGAAAGAGGCTGGGCATCTCCACCGCCTTCGTCTACCGAGTGCCCAAGGAGAAACCCATCGTTGGCCCCTTTTCTCCGTGCGTAGGAGAACTCGGGCAGCCTCTTAGGGTTATAAAGATGGTGTGGTGGATCCGTATCCATTCTCCAAGAGGACATACCCGACATAACTGATTGTATAGTTGCAGTAGTGCCGGGCCCTTGTAGGCCTCCATGGTGGGGAGCCCCGAGGGAGAATGCGAAGTTTTTTTCTTTTTGCAATGGCTAGCCATAAACCAAAAACCTCCCCTTCTCGTAAGGGTTTCTCGTGCCAAACGTTCCTTAGTTCCCCTTTCAGCCTTCCCTCGCTCGTTGGACCCCTATTCCAACGAAGTAGACCCAGATCTTGATTATCCTCGCTTTCTTGTCATGAATTCATCATCTGACATCCCACTTGCAAAAATCGATGTGTTTGACGTTAATGAATCTTTTGAGTCCCGCTGTGGTCAAGAGGAAGTGGTGATGTCGTAGTCGAGGTGTCATCCCACTCTCAACATTAGGCTCCACTAAAGTCCCAACCGTCACACTGATTTTAGCATTTGAACGACAAGAACTGCCACAGTATATTAAAGCTGGGTACCTTCGTGTCCCGGTAAGTCCCTACATCGAACTACCCAGACGCTGCGTAAAATTGCAATCAATTTGGACATGTTGGCCGAGCCTGTCGGCACCCTTGCTCCTGCGTGAATTGTAGCTCTGACTACCATGGCCCCGAATGCACCAAAACGCCCCACTGTGCCAACTGCGGAGGTACCCACAGTGCTGTGTTGAAACTCTGCTCTATATTTTTATATGAAAAGGAAGTTCTCGCTTTGCGCGACTCCCTACGTCTAGATATAAGAGAGGCCCGCCAGCGTGCCCGAGCACAAACCTCGCTACTAGGCCGGCTCTTCTCTGACGTTTTACGTGACGCTGGACGAAACCGACCATCACGCGCGAGTTCCGACCAGCCTGAAGCACTTCACCCTAGATCTAATTGCAGCGTTAAAAACATTCAGAATATGCAGTCGAAGCATCGCTCTCACGCCGAGATAACCAATGTAGCCCCCCTCTCCCCAGCAGCTCTAGCTGGGAGAGACGCTCAGGGTGAGACGCTATTTGAAAGAATCCTCAACATCGACCAGTGAAGGTTCATCCACCCGGCCACGAGACCCAAAGCCCAGTGGTAAGAGAAAGGATTCCTCACCTAGGTCATCAACCACCAATAAGCGGGCAGCCTCTGGAGCTGACTCGGCCGAACCCCGAGAATCTCCAATGGACTCCTCCCCTATGGTTGAACATTCTCTGCCCTTAAGTCCGTCTCGCCTTTCACAGGACGTAGGCCCCATCCTGATCCAGACGATGGCAGATATACACCCAGCTCCACACACCTCGCTCAGATCACCTGTTCGTTCCGCTCACCCTTCAACCGAAGATCCGATGGAAGCAGTTGATACTCCAACATCACCAACTGCGGCGGTTGGACCAACTCCTCAGACACCGAAAATACCCTCGACCCATGAATCCGGATCTACCGGCCGAAAATTCCTTCTTGATCTTCCTTTTCCGCCAGGTTGCGAGCCCGAATTACAATCAAGGGCCTCGGTTGGTTCTCCAAAGCCCACGAAAAAAAAACCCAGTTACTGCTCCATCTAGGATCTCTCTCCCTGCAAAAGCAGGCTCCTCAAAATCAGCTCTCCATCGCCCAAGCTCTTTGGGACGAACCTCAAATACAATATCGGCCTCAAAAGAGAAAAAGATATCCACAGTGGTATCTAATCGTCACACATAATATCTTCCATTTTACAATGGAATTGTCAAGGAGTTCTTCCAAAGTGGGAAGAACTCAAAATTCTTTTGACGACTATCCACCCCGCTGTTATTTGTCTCCAGGAGAATAAACTGGGTATACGGCCCTTTCCGCCGGTACCCGGTTTTCTCACTTTCAACTCTATTGCTCCTGCTGGAAGCCCCTCTCATGGAGGGGTGTCAATCATGGTATCTTCATCCTACCATGTTTCTCTTATCTCCCTACATACTACCCTCCAAGCTGTTGCTGTGAGGGTTTTTCTTACTAAGCTTTTTACCATTTGCTCTATTTACCTACCCCCTTGTTTATCATTGTCAAGATCCGACCTTTTAGAACTTATAGACCAGTTGCCCTCCCCATTCTTATTACCAGGAGATTTTAACGCCTGTCACCCATACTGGGGTGACATCACTCAAAATGCCAACGGCAGTGTTTTAGAGTCCTTTTATTATCTGACCTTCTTTGTGTTTTAAATACTGGCGATTTTACCTCTTATCATGTCCAGACGGACTCTTTTAGCTGTGTTGACCTGTCTGTTTGTTACCCTGATTGCTTCACGGAATTTCGATGGTCAATTCTTGACGATATCCATGAGAGTGACCACTTCCTTATTGTCTTGTCGGCCCTTCAAGTTAGCCTTCATACAACCTTGCCCCTTAAGTGGGACTTAGGTCATGCAGATTGGGAAGGTTTCCAAGAGGCGTCCTTCACAAATGCATCTTTGGAGACCTTCAATGGAGTGAACGCGGCAGTAGAATACTTTACATCGACTATCTACAATGCAGCAACACGGACCATCCCACGGATGCGACCTCTCATGGGCCGCTCAACCGTGCCCCATCTTTAGTTTGATCTTCTCCATCTCCATCTTCAGTTTGTTCTCTTCCATCTCCATCTTCAGTTTGTTCTCCATCTCCATTTTTCTTAGTTCCTCTTTCCTTCGCTCTGCCCATTCGTTCCTCTCTTCTTGTACATAATTTAGTAGGTCTTTGCCCGAAAGACCTAACATTTTACCCTGACTCTTGAATTTCTCGAAGGATGACATTTTTACACAGTTAACTGAGGGAACACTGATATGCGAACGAGCTAGGACACTACCCACTCAAAACGAATACTTGAATATTCGGGAAGGCCTTGATCACAAAAAAATTAAGATACAGCTACCTACCAGAATTAGGACACCAAAGACCTTAACTCTTTTGGATTTATAACCAGGAGATTCTCCAAAATTCAAACACAATAAAAAAAAATTAATTACCTGGGGTCCAACACAAAATCTAAATAGATTACGTTCCACTGCTCTTCAATTAACTTGAACTTGCCTTCTGCCAGTACAATACAAAAAATAAAATAAAAGGGATGTATGTGAATAACAAGGAGAACTTATAATGTTGAAATTAAAATGACACAGGTTTGTAAAAACCCCAAACACACTTGACACCAAATTTATATAATATGTATATTAATATATATATATATGTCATGGTATGACATTATATTACATCAATACTATATTATATCTATGTGGGAAGGACCAATAACTTACAGGCGAACCGAAAAAGGGATGGAACACCACTAGTTTAGACAGGCTAAGTAGCGAGAAAGAGTGCAACGAGGTCAGGTAAATTATGGGCAATGGCAAAGCTCAAGGTTATTTAAAGAGGCATATACAAAAATATAATTTTATTTACATAAAAATAATGAGAGAAATGATGGGCAAAATTTACTTCATAGAATAAAAGGGCAAAATTACATCAGATGAACGAGGGGGGGGGGAGGAATTGTAGTTATTAATCAGACTATGCAGTTAAAACTTAGGTGTTATGGGAGGAGACTATTCAAATGGGGGAGAATTAACGCAAATGGGTTACTGGAGGGGGAGAGGGGTTGCTTACAGAAATTCTGGGTGAGATGTCAGGGTAAGGCTTCATGGATGTCTTCTGCATGTGAGGCGAGGCCGCTTGAAGCTTCTGAGCGGGATGTTAAAGTGATGACGGTTCTCAAAAAAAAGGGGGGGGCAGTAACGTCCGGTCCAGGAAAGAGTATTTTGTCCACCCGAAAACGAGGAGGGGTTCGACAGGAGTCGACGAGAGAAGTCGAAAAAATCACTCTGTAGCGATCGTTAAATGGAATTACCTCACTGGCTGAGGCTAATTCCAATATACAAAAATAGTTCAGCTGTCACTTTGCTTTGTTGTTAGTACCTGACTTGTAACTAGGGAAATTTTCTTGGGGTCCGGGCGAGACTTCTCAACTCTGTGTCGCCTCATGGGAGTTGAGCACTATATGTCCGAGGCTCTCCCCGGGAGGTAGGGGGGGTTAGCGGGAAACAGCTCTACTCTCGAATGGCCTCGAATCTTCTTTGAAGAGGCTATTCTAGCCCATGTAAAGGTTAACCGTGGTGGACGCGGTTCGAGGCTACCGCTTGTGGAAGGGGGGGGGGGGTAGGCTTACCAATTTAAGCCTAACCAAGCCTTCTACAGTGCATGGAAGTTCCGTTCTGAACAAGAGATTCCACGTGGAATTCCCTCACAGTGGCCTCCATTTTTTCTACTCTCTTTAGTCACTCGTTCTTGCACCGAGAGGAGGCCCACCTCACCCCAACGCTGGAATGTGCTTCCGTCTCACTTTATTTTTTTTTTAATTTGTTCTGGTTTTTGGTGACTTTTGCATCTGTCTTTTTTATTGTAGTATTAAGCTATGTATGATTACTGCAGCCCTTGCCCGAGGAGTCAATCACCAGATTAGCGTCAAAAAAATGTACTACCCCACAAATCAATGCACTTTTTCCCTCCCCTGCAAATCAACACACCCCACCCCTACAAACCAATATACTCTTCCCCCACAAACTAATATACTCTTCCCCCACAAATTAACACACACCTCCCCCATAAATCAACACACTCCTCCCCCACAAATCAACACACTCCTCCCCAACAAATCAACACACTCCTCCCCTGCAAGCCAACACACCCCTCCCTCCCCCCAACCAAGCCATGCCCAATCCCCCCCATTTCTCAGCCCATCACCCTCCAAGGCACACTTCCTCAACTAAACATTAACTTTATATGCAAAACTAAATGAACGACAACCTCAGCATACACTGAATCAAAACTTGTAACTCACTCTTGCATCACAAAAGTATCACCCGCGCTACCAGAACATCAGGCAAGGCAAACAAAGAAATAACAGTACATGGACATAATGTTAGAAAATGCTTTCTCATATTTTCAGAGTGAGATCAAACATAAGACCACTTTCTCTTGCATCACTTCCATTTAGTTCTCTAACCCTGCACTTACTTTTCTCACAGCCAAAAAAAGCTAAAACTGTTTCCGAGAATCCCCGAAAAAAGAAGGTAAAGAAGGAGAAAGATGCGAATAAGCCCAAGAAGCCGCAATCTGCATACTTCCTCTGGCTTAATAGTAACAGAGAGACCATCAAGAAGAATAACCCGGGCATTTCAATTACTGAGATTTCAAAGAAGGCTGGTGCGATGTGGCGAGAACTCAAGGACAAGAAGGTAAATTTTCACAATTTCCTTCCTAACATACAGTAATGAGTGTTTCTTGTTAACTCGAAAGCAGTGAATTTGTTAAAATCCTAATTGAGTGCACTTATTCTATTTACCCCTATTGTGTGACAGAGTGAGTCAGTAATTAGAGTTATATTTCATGGAGTGGATCACTCAAAATGTAATTGTTGTTATGCTTTCCATGTGGATGTAGCTAGCGCCATGCATCTCTTGGTCAGCTCCCCCACCTCCCCCAACTGGATAATAAAGCCAACTTAAAGATCAGAATGATAATTGTTCTGATGAGGACACTAGAAGCTTATTTGAATGGGGTTGGGAGTGCTGTCTGGAAGTATTTTGTTTTTTAACACTAGTGCTTGAGTAGGAAACTTCACCCCAGTTGCGAGGATGACCTGTTCTGTGTCAGGGGTATGTCAATACAACTCTCCATTGGCAAGATTCTTTGGAACAGGAGAATGTGCACATTGTTCTGTGAAGATGAAAGGAATGACAGTAGTGGTGTGATTGGCTCTGACGGCCTGGGACAGATTCTACCTACTCCTGTGGGAGTAAAAACACTGTGCCCACCAATCAGTGACCAGACCTGTGTGTGCTTATGATTGTGACTGCTCTTGCTGGAGATTGTATCACCTCTAAGATAGAAACCCAACGCGGTATCCATTAAACCAGTGAGAGCTCAGCTTTTCATCCTTCAATAGGTGTGGGAAGAAAAGGCGGCAGTCTTGAAGAAAGAATATGATGCAATGATGAAAGAATATAAGGCAGGGGGTGGTGGGGCAAGTGCAGCAAGTGCAGCAAGTTCTCCAAAAAAGAAGACAAACGTCGCAATACAATCTGCAGTATCTCCAACCAAAAGTATGGGTGCAGGTACAGGCTTCAAATCTAAGGAGTATATCGAGGATGGTTCCTCGTCCAGCGATGATAGTGATGACAAACCCCTCAATAAGCTGAAGGATTCAGAGAAGGTACGTGAGGTTTGGGGATTTGTTTTTTGGTTTTTTGAGTAAAGATGTGATCTGAGAAATGATACTTATTGCCATTGAATACATTAAAGTGCTAAACATTCATGTTCCTTTCATCCTCTACTCTTTCTGAAGGATTGTACCAATTACATCTTACTCATTTTCCAGTTATTAATAGTAGTTATGTTCTTAAACTTAAATTCACTCAGATGCACTTGAAACAACCACTAAAGATTTTTTGTTCTCTTCATATTATCAAATTGTTTATAGATGAGGTTCTATTTCCTTTGCCTTTTTTTATCAAAGTTTTTCCCAAGAATATTTGGCAAAGGTTCATTCTTCACCATCTTATATTCATATTTAAATGCAAAAATATAATCCTCACAACTATGTCCCCTCTGAAAGTGAACATCATTGTATATTAGATAATTTTATCCTTCACACTCTTGATTGCTGCCTTTCCTCTTCTATTGCTAATTCTATTTAACAAAATAAGATTTACAGCTTTCATTTAATTTTTCATTATTTCTTTCACCTATGTTTCTTCTTAAATATATATGACTATATCACATGTGTCTGCTGCCTCTGAAATTTTTAGTCGTGTGCGAGTCAGGTCATGAGTGACTCTACATCTCACTATGTTGGTCGGTCCCCATTTTGCTTCTTTTCTTTTTAATAACATTGTAACTATTCCGCCGATTCTAACGAAATTTGAAACCCTTATGTTGTTTTAACATTCTCTTTTGAATGCTATAATTGCCAAAGTCCTCCCAAATTAGCCCAGGAATTATTTTGTTTTGGCAATAACAATTATTGGACCGATTCTAACAAAATTTAAAACCCTCACATTGTTTTACATTCTCTTTCAAATGATATAATTACCAAAGTCCTATCAAGGTTATCTCAGAATTATTTTGTTTTGGCAATAACATCATAACTTTTTGCCCGATACTCTGCTAGGCAAGCCTAGAATTGGCTATGTTATCCTAGGATATGCTAAGGCTAAAATATACTATGCTAATTTAGGTTATAATATGCTATGATAGGATAGACAATAATAAGCTATGCTTGACTAGGGTATAATAGTATATTTTAGGCTATATATGCTTAGGATAGGCAAGGCATGAAAGGCTATAGTAGGCTACGCTATGGTATGCTAAGTTAGGTTATGATATACTAAGCTTTGCTAGGCTATGTTATGTAATACTAGGATATACTATACTAACTAGGGTAAGCTAGGATAGGATAGAATATACTAGGCTATGTTAGGCTAGGCTTTACTATGGTTTCTAGGCTAAGATAGGCCCTATTATACATTCTCTGCTAGGCTAAGCTATACTATGCTACATACGCTAGAGTATGGTATGGTAAGTTCTCCTATTATAGGGACTCATAGGCTAGACTAGGGTATGCTATGACATAGTCTACTCTTATACTATGCTAGGCTAGGCAGGATTTACTATGTTAGGCAATCTAGGCTAAGCTCTATTATGCTAGTTGAGGTAATACTATGGTAGGCTTGGTTTTGCCAGGCTGCTATTTGAGACTATATTAAGCTATGCTATAAAATATTATACTATTCTAGACAATACTAGGATATGCTATGCTAGGAGATAATATACTACATATGCTATACCTACTATATTATACTTTACTATACTATGTTTTCTATGCTATACTATACTATGTTATAATATGATAAGCACCACTATGCAATAATATACTATATTATACTATTCTAGACTATGCAATTAGGGTTTGACCATTTTTTTGCCTTTCCAATTCCATAAATGAGGTGTGACAAAAAGTTAAGGCCCACCATTTTAATTAAAAAAATATATAAGTATTTTAATATAATTTAGTTCTGCTTTTTAATAAACTTTTAGAAAGTTGTGACTTTTTAGTCACAGGCAACTCTACATCTCACTATGTTGGTCGGTCCACATTTTGCTTCCTTTTTTTAAATAACTGTAACAATTCAGCCAATTCTAACGAAATTTGAAACCCTTATGTTGATTTACATTGTCTTTTGAATGATACAATTGGCAAAGTCATCCCTTTTAGTCCGGGAATTATATTGTTTTGGCAATAATAGTATAACTATTCTGCTAATTCTAACGAAATTTGAAACCATTATGTTGTTTTACATTCTCTTTCAAATAATATAATTTCCAAAGTCACCCAAGGTTAGTCAGGGAATTAGTTTTAGGGGGCAATAACATCATAACTATTTGGCCAATTCTAACAAAATTTAAAGCCCTTAAGGTGTTTACATTCTCTTTCGAATGATAGAATTGCCAAGGTCCTCCCAGGGTTACTCCAGGAGTCATTGAAAGTTTTCAAAGTTGTAAGGACATAAATCAGAATAAGTGAAGAAACGCGACTTTTGGGGTCAGCAGACCTTGTTTTTTCACCCTCTCCCTTTACTTGTACAAAGAAGCACAAATGCTCTTCCTTATGTCTTGGTACACATGTTTTTATTTTGTTTTTTTTAAATGTATGTTCACCATTGGCTCAATATCACATCATATTTTGCTGCAGTTTGGCAGTTCTTAATCCTTGTGTTCTTGAAAATTTTTAAAATATGCCCTCCAAGCTTCAGATATCTTTGACTTGGCATAGGATGGTAATCTTCTCCATGCCCTTATTTTTTCCCCATCTGTTTGGGAAGATTAGAATAAGTGGGTTTCCTCCCATGAGGCTACGCAATTTTCTTCTTGCTTGATTGTGTCACACCTCCTTTTTCAATCACAGCCTGTAGGCATTGCTATACCTGCTAACTGTAGGTGTGCCAAGTCCTGGCCCGCAGTTAAGCGCCCCTCCTACACAGCCTCCCAGTCCCTTCAGGAGGATACCCTGTGTAGCCTGTTACACTTTGTACCTGTAAGATTTTTTTTTTTTTTACTCTACGAATGTCCCCCCAACCTTTTGTCTACCTGCACTTTTTGCCAGGAAGAACTGTTCTGTGTTGATTCGAACTCTTTATGGGGGCCTGGGGAAGTTACTTGTTGGTGCACTTCCTCCTTGCTCGCTGTCAGGATTCCTTTTTCTCTATGACAATCCCTTAACCCTCTGTCTAGGCTTAATGACCTGACTAGCTACTTCATGCCATGTTAGAAGAGATGCTTTGGAACTAATATAAACAATGCCCTTTAGTGCTTGCAGGTTGCAAGAGACAAGATCTTGAGGTGACCTGGGCATTGGGGCGTGAATAATGGGAATATCGGCTTTGCCCCAGTAATCATTTGCCTCTCTGAGGCTGTTCCCGGGTGCATAATGTTGTACTGGTAGTCACGGGCGGGCTTTATTTTATTGACTTGTTTGCTGCCAGGCCAACTAAACTCGGCTCCCGTCTCTGGGTCTGCCACAACAGATCCACACTGTCCTGTCAAAGATTATTACATCCTAGTGGATATTGCAAAAGTCCTGCTACACTCATTACGAAGCTCTCAACCTAGGATACAATGCTAGTTTTTTTGCAGTTAGACACGTTTATATTGTTGTAACAAATAAATATGTTAATCGATATAGCCCCCTTCAGCAGTGAGCATGCGCTTCAGGCGAGACATGAAAGCTGCACACAGATTATGTATGAAGTCCTTCCTCATGCTGGCCCACATGCGGTTGAGGGAGGACTCGGGTGATCAACATTGCTGTGGCTAACCTTGCAAGCCTTGCCCTCAACATGTGCCTACACATTGTTGTTAATGGGATTGAGATCAGGCGACTGCAGCAGTCAAAAATCCTTCAACCTCAAGGTGTGAAGGCCAGGGCAGCGTCTTAATGAAAGAAGAAGTCTGCTTTTTTGTGATCTCTCTCACGCAGGGCAGGACTTTGGTTGCCAGTGTGTCTGACACCCTGTATTTTTACTCTGCTTGCTCACTGTCCATACAATCTCCCCCATTTTCTCTGGTCAGCCTCTAATTTCACAAGGTAGACGCCGACCAGCTTCCTCAGCCCACTTTTTTGATGAGGGGAGAGGGGACAATACCCCCTCACCCTTGAGCTCTGGTTTGGGGCAGTGGGTTTTTAACAACCTGTCTCACCCTCACCTTCCTTACATTTCCTTTCTTTCTATTTTCAATCATCTACCTATTTATGTCAAGACTAAGGTGGAGTCTCCAGGCCGATGGGCTGCCAAGCCACAAGGCAGGAGGACCTGCCTCAAAGGGTGGCATCTGGTTTTGCTGGCCTTGTGAGGTGATTAGCGTTTGTGTCCCGTGATAACTATAAGGTCACCATGCCCAATGATGAGTATTTACAATCAAATACTCCCCCTCTAACATTATCCGAGCCGCCTCCAGGGAGCTCCACAGCTGAAAAGGAGGTCCTCCCCCACCCTTGTGCTTTCACAGGGGACCCTCCAAATTTCTACCAGAAAGGAGGCTTGCTACTCTCCTATGCCTATGGCTGCAGGGGACTCCCCCATCACCCCCTTTGACACTTTTTCGAGCCTCAGTTCGCCTTTTACTTTCCAAGGGGACTGGTGAGAAAGCAGGCGGTCGCCTGTAATTGACCGCCTCCCCGATGGATCAAACACCCTTAGTGGAGCAAGGGATGACAGGGCCCCTCGGCCGGTGCCCCCTAATGTCCTGCAAGCTTGTGTGAGTAGTTTGCAGGGGGTTAGTCTATCTGCCCCCCTTTCTTCCTCGACGGTGAAAAAGGAACCTCGGGTGGGGGGGGGGGGCACATGGAGGCACCCCATGAGATGGACATGGTCCCTTAGGTGACCCAGCCCCAGACGGTGGAATCTTGCATGGGGTTGAACCCTACTCACTCCCGCCCCATATGCAAGATCCTCCTCAGACGGCTCAGGTTCCCGAGGCCTCACAAGGAGAAGAGGGGTTCTTCGCCCCCCTTCCTTGCTGGTGCTCCTGTGAGAGGCAAGACCTGCTCAATTTCAGAGAAGGATTTTGCAGAGGCTAGTCCATCTGGCCTAGGGGCTCGTGCGGGAGGAGTAGAGGAGGTTCATTCCCCGCCGTCCTCTTCTAAGAAGAAAAAAAACTGGGCTCCTCTCCCCTCGCGCGGACGGACGGGGCCGCTGCCGTTTCTCTATGCGATTAAGCCAAGAAAGGCACGTCCGGCCGTTCGATTACGTCCAGGCCCCTCATTCAGAGGTTACCTGGCATTTTCACGCCTGCTGGCTTCAAACGCTCCTTGTTATTCGCTCCACTGATGGAGGCATGTTGGCCAAGGGCAACATGATCCATCAGCGGACAGCTCTAGCTAGCGTGATTGGTCGAGAGCCGAAGGTGACCTGTTTTACGGACGGGGAGCCTACTAGCGAATGCGTCGACTCCCTCCTAGGCGGCCATGATTAGTGCCCTTCGGACACTCGATGGCACGCCGGTGTGTGACGCCGCACTCTACCATGAACTTCGTGAAAGGAGTGATTTATGCGAGGGAACTCGTGGACTACTGCATAGATGACATCACCTTAGAGCTGGCTGACCATGGGGCGGTCAAGGTCGAACGTGTGATGAGAAAACAATGAGGGGCCTTGAGACCCACCCCTACAGTCTTCGTCACGTTCGACTCTGAAAAGCTCCCTGAGTCGGTGGGTGGTGGTTGATATCGCTACCGCGTTAAGGCATTCGTGCCACTGCCGCGGAGGTGCTACTACTCTCACGCTTCGGCCATATGAATCGCTCCCGTAGACGCGCAAAGTCGGGGTTACCCGAAGCCTAAGTTTCTCCAATGCCGTTTTCCCTTAGCTATCTTTTTGCATTTTCCTGTCTTGATCTATATTGTGCTCTCCGGATGCGCAGCCTGATTTTTGCTGGGGTGTAGTCTATGACCTCCATGGTAGTGATCACTTTCCTATTCAAATATCATTTTCTGGGCCGCTGTCGCCTGAGAACCAGTGGAGCTTGGCACTGACGGGTGGTCCCCATTTTAGGAAATGGCAGTTGAGTTCTCCGGCAACCTCATCGCCGTGAGCCCAACTACTATTCCTTGATCGTTTGCCCGTTTTGCTCGCTGACCGCTCCCGTGGTGGTCAGCCGAATGTGAGACGGCCCTGAAACGGAAGCGTTATCCCTACATGCGCTATTAGCGCCGCCCTAACGATTACACTGTTGGTGGATTTCGTCGAGCTAGGGCTAGATTTCCGTGTTTCGAAGCACGCCCTCCGCTCTTCCTGGCGTGCATACGTGTCTTCACTTAACGGGAAGACTCGTCTAGCAGAGGTGTGGAAACGAGTCAAAAGGATTCGGGGCAAGTTCTCGCAGGACCTGCTTCCCTTTTTCCTGGAGAATGGGACCTCGAGAAGCGGAGGACCGTTCAACGACAGGTTTACTCTGAGTCAGTTGCGTTCCACTTTCGCATCGTGCGCGGACACCGCCCCTGGTCCAGACGATGTTCCGTACGCCATTCTTCGATACCTGGGTGAGCGAAGCATGGCCTATCTGTTAGATTTGTTCAACAGGATCTGGGTAGAGGGTATCCTTCCAGACTCCTGTCGAATCGCTACTGTGCTCGATTTTCGCAAACCGGGGAGAGAGACTTTTTAGAGGGCGCTGGCCTCGTCCATTTTATTTTACTGTTGTTGTTTTTGTTTTAGCCTTACCTTTTTATCGTTATTTCCTACTTACATAGTTATTTGTTTTTTAATATAGTCTAGTAGTAGGCTGTGATATGAGTACGGCGATTTAGGCCCTATTAGGCAGTCGTCAGATGGACTCCAAAAATTAAAATAATCGGCCGCGAACCACACCGGCGGCATTTTGTCGCCAATCGAAACCACGACGCCGAGCATCCTCACGTTGGCCAGGTGTTTGGTCTTGGACACGTAGCGGATCTCTGAGACGTCCTGACCGAAGCTTACTATGCGGTCGTTCTGCTTGTTGATGACCGGATCGACCCATAAGGGTTTTTTCATAAAAAAAAATGAGAATTTGATTGCCATGCCTCATTGAGACCGCTACGACAGTGCTGCCGACGTTGTTCTCCTGACGAGTTGAGGTACACAGACTTGTGTACTATATGACTTTACTTTCTGGGTCAACCTCTTATATTTTATTTGGTAACATACTCCGGGCCAGGGGAGGAGCCTCCTCGCTTCCGTTTTGTTTGGTTTGGCTTTGCTCTTGTCTCGAGTACTTTTTTTGTTTTTTTAATGTAGTCTAGTAATGGGCTAATTGATTTTAGAGTGACGTATGCCTCTGATGACGTCGCCAGATGCGCCCATTAAAAGAAATAGTTTTTGGTTCCTGAGGAAGGCTTACCATCTTCCTTGGACTTCCGATTGCAACGCCGCCGCTACTCTTTCCTTTATTCTTTCCAAAAGGAAGAATTTCCTTGTAGTTTACATTGAATTCTATAGAGGGTTTACGTGTTTATCTCATCTTGTATTACGGATGTTCTATTTAATTCTTACCGGAGACGGTTTGGTTCTGTAAAATAGCCTTAAAAGTACCCGCAAGTCGCAAAGAGGCTTATGCTTAATTAAACATTAGGCTCAGGAACCTTTATTTGTTTTCTTTGTTTCTGCAGCGGAAGAGAGAAGTTCCTGATGAAGAGGTTAGACTATTTTATATCTCTTATTTTAATTTATGTATATTGGCACGAAAATATGTAGTTGGGTTCTATCTAGTTCATGCCTGAGCTGTTTGTGAGTTAAACATTCTCATGCCATCCCATCCCACAGTCCTTATAGTTTCTTCCTAAGATTAATGAGATTAATTATTATAGTGGAACTCCAACCTTTTTCTTTTTTCCTATTCCCTATTTTGTCTCATTTTTTTTATCTGTATGTCCCATCTTGTATACTTTCTCCACTGAATGAAATGCATTTGTTAGTTACACATTTCCTTTCTTTTTTTTTATTAAAGATTTATAAAAAAATATGCAAGTTTGTTATATTTAGCATGTCATTTGTTTTGTTTGTTTTTTATCTGTCTCATACACATTTTGGATTACTGTAAGTTACTTTTCTCTTTGAAAAAATAGATCTCCCCTCCCACCTTATCCCATTGAGCCCCCTCTCCCCCAGCTTAACCTCTTCTCCTTCTTTCTGACACCCTGTCTTCTTTTCCTGCTTCCTCATTTCCCCTACAACCTCTCCCACAACTTTCTCTGGTCGGCCTCCAATTTCACAGGGTAGACACCGACCAGCTTCCTCTCACCCAACCATCCCTGATCGGAGCTGAGGAGGAAGGGGACAATGTACCCTTACCCCTGAGCTCTTGTTTAAGGTTGTGAGTTTTTAACCACTTGTCCCACTCTCATCTTTCTCACATAGCCCTTCTCTCTCCTTTCACAGTCTACAGTACTGGTGGAATTATTATGGATTTTTCCAAAATTTGATTTTTTTTTTTTTCTTTTCTACAAAAAAGCCAGTGAA
The DNA here is from genome assembly GCA_963969495.1 of Ceratothoa steindachneri. Classification (NCBI taxonomy): domain Eukaryota; kingdom Metazoa; phylum Arthropoda; class Malacostraca; order Isopoda; family Cymothoidae; genus Ceratothoa; species Ceratothoa steindachneri. The sequence goes on along the minus strand of OZ018332.1, from coordinate 83,449,073 downwards.
ACAAATTTCATTAATTGCAAATGGATTTAGTTTATGCACTAACATCAATCAACTATTTAACTTTTATTTTCAAGAGCCTTAGGTTATTTTGTAAGTATAATTGGTAACACAGATGGAAATCTGTGTTACCAATTATACTTAAAGAATAACCTAAGGCTCTTTGGACCTTTTTGGACCATTTCAATGAAGTCAGCCAGTTGGTATCTTGGCTTTATAGTGCAAATAGGATGTTTTCTGTTATTATATTAACCTGGGTGAAAGAGGCATGGCCTTTGATTTGTTCAACAGGATCTGGGTAGAGGGTAATCTCCCCCCCCCCCCAGATAACTGGCGAATCGCTACTGTGCTCGCTTTTCGCAAACCGAGAGAGATCACTCTACCCAGGCCGTTTTCCGCCCAAATTGGTAAATGTTAGATTAACTTTTTTTTATGGACAGCGGAAGTGACCTTTCTTCTGCTCAGGGCCGCTTCTGCAAGTTCCACTCCACGTGGGATGCTCTGCTCTAACTAAAAAATGTCGTCTGCGAGGCCTTCCTTCGTAGACAGCACTACGCCGCGGTGTTTTTCGCTCTAATGAAGGCCTATGATACCGCATGGCGATATGGTATCATGGAAACTCATCCAGCCGTATCCCCCCCCCTCCTTAGTTTTGGCGAGCCGGGCAGATGTCGAGATAATTTTCTGCTGGGTTCCTGGACATGTGGGAATTGCGGGGAATGAGGGCGCCAAAGAGTCCGCGAGGGCTCTGCGACCGGACCAGCGTTTCGCTCTTCCTCACACCGACTACATGGCAGGAATACGGGCAGCTCTTCGGACTGCTTGGCAAAGAAGATGGGAGACGGTCGAAGGGAACTTAAAGTTGCGTGCCATTGCGCCGTGACTGTTTCTATGGACCTATCCCCCAATGCCGCGACGGCTTCAGGTCGCTTTCTGTCGTCTCCGAATTGGACACACTCGTGTGACGCATCGCTATTTGATGGAGCGCTCGCCTGCGCCCTATTGCGACGACTGCGTCGTCCCCCAGACTGTTCGGCACATTCTTGTCGAATGTCCCAGTCTGGGTGATCTTCGCGCACGTTACCTCTCCCGGTACCGGGATGGGCGGGGTCGCTACCGCCTGTCCCTTGTACTCACGACGAGTGCGTGCACATTGACTGGTGGACTTGTTGACTTCTTGGGGGAGGCCGCCCTTCTCCCTATTATTTAAGCAGGGTTTGTTTGTCTTTTTTTGTTTTGTTTTTTTCCTTTAGGTTACACGCTCCTGCGCCGGGGGGACCTCCCCCGACGCACTAGCTTGCTTCCTTTACCCCTTTTGGGATGTTTTTTTGTCTCTTTAATCTTATTTTAAAGTAGCCTAGAACTAGGCCAAAAAAAAACAAAAAAACCCAGTTTGTAGTCAGCGGAGCTCTGCCAGGCGCTGCGTCTGTCTTCACGGCCGAGCTGGTTGCAATACACCACTCGGTACGGGAGATAACGCGACGTGCCCGGTAGGCAGAGAGGATTGTAATTTATAGCGACTCACAAACCGCCCTAAGTTCCCTATGGGCATTGGAATCTCCGTATTCCCTGGTTCCCGTCATCCGTTACGCCATGGTTTTGGAGAAGCTGGCGTATGTCGAGATTATCTTCTGCTTGGTTCCTGGACATGTAGCAATTGCGGGGAATGAGGGCGCCAAAGAGTCCATGAGGACTGGGCGACCAGACAAGCGTTTCGCTTTTCTTCACACTGATTGCAAGGCAGAAATACGGCCTGCTTAGCAAAGAAGATTGGAGACGGTCGAGGGGAATTGCGACGCGACTGTTCCCATGGATCTACACCCCGATGCCGCGACGGCTTCAGCTTGCTTTCTGTCGTCCTCGAATTGGACACACTCGCGCGATGCACCGCTATCTGATGGAATGCTCGCCTGCGCCTTATTGTGACGACTGTGTTCCCCTTCCCCCCCTGAATGCTCGGCACATTCTTATTGAATGTCCCAATCTGGATGATCTTGGCGCACGTTACCTGTACCGGGACGAGCGGCATCGCTACCGCTTGTCCTGATTCGTGCATACAGATGCGGACTGTAAGACTTTTTGTCTCCATTTTATTCGACTCTGTTGTAGGTCGCATGTTCCTGCGCCCCTGACGTCGGAGTGCGTCTCCTTCTTCCTTTTGTTTTATTTGTTTTTTTTTTTTTTAATATAGCCTAGTATTATTAGGCTCTCCGATAATTACGGCGACTTCTGCCCTAGTTGGCAGTCGCCATCAAATGTCCAAGTAATTTGCAAGTGCATAAAATATAGCTGTTTTTTTGCTTAGCATTATTCTGGCAGTGAACCGTCATAAAATTGAGATTCACTTTTAATATTCAATAGGATTAGATTTTGTAATCGAATTTGAGAAAAACAAATTTTCCTCATTTTAAATGTTGAAAACTACCATAGTCATGCATGAAAGAGTAGGGGTATATGTTAAAGGATAAGACCATGTGAAACTGAATGGGGAGCGTTTCTGAGTTAGGTTTCCTCGCAGTTAGATCTTGCTATCCAACGCATTCGGATGAAGCAAATTGAAAAAGCTAGACATGCTTTATGAATATATGTTTTTCTTGACCTACCAATTTATTACTGGTATTTGGGCCAAATTGTCATTTTTGTTATTTGATCACTACTATTTTAAGCCACCCATCTTTTACTTGGCCCAAAGATTAAATTCTCCTGAACGGATAACGAAATTCATAAAGATGAGAGTAACAATCGCTGCTGAGACTTAAGGAAACAGAGGGCCGGTCCTTGTTAGGGGGTAGGTGTCTGGGTACTGTTGTGCAACTCTGAGAGGGTATGTTGATATTAGTACCCTATCGGCAGGCTATCGGAACGAACACGAACGTGTATGTACAGATACACAGACAAGCAGTAAATCTAGACCTACAGTTTTAGGATAAAATGGTTTTATTAATCATCCTTGGAAAGCAAAATTGGAAGGAAAGTTCAGGTTTCCAAGCAAAAAATATTGCTTGGAATATCCCTTTCTTCCGTTAACAGAATTATAATTCAATTTAACCCCTTTATGCCAGAAAAATTGAAGTTCATCATTGAGTTAAGAGTGTTATATATGTTGAAATATATGCACAGAACAGCCCTAAAACCTATTTTATATGGTTATCTTATGTTTTGATAACATTGTAGCGGGCCGAAAGCAACACTAAACCCGCATTCCAACCTTATCCTAGGATTTATGGGCCTTGAGAACCCCGAGGAAGAATTGATACGATTTGATATACAGTCCTTTACTTTACAAAAAAAAGTACAGTTATAATTACAGTTCAAAATAAATACTCTTTATAAATTAATCTTCTGTAACAGAAAACAAAATAAGACAGGCTATACAACAAGGTCCACATGACAAATCAAAACAACAACACCCAAACAAGAAGAGGCATATGCATATGACTTGAAGGCTGGGGTGGTGGTGGAAGTAGTTGCCGTCCAATAAGAAGGGCAAAGGCTCGTCAGCCAATGCAGGTAATGCCCTCCGTTTCAGATCTGGTCTGGCGGATCACTTGCATCGAGGATTTCTCTCGCAGCCCGCTGAAGCTATACTCTTTGAAGATACCGGACGCAATACTAGAAAGAGCCAGAGAAATTTTGGTATAGCGTTTTCCAAGGAAAATCTGGTGATGGACATTGCTATCCATCGTTAAAATTAATTTTGAGCCTATTAGTACTTTAACAAGGAAACAATCTTACCTAGGGTAATATCCCAATGCGCTGGACAAACAATTATTTATATAGATATATTTTAACTATCTAAATATTTAGAAAAATTATATCTCTGAAAATAGAGTACAATCAGTTATTATTATTCATAATAAAAAAATCGGATGGCAAATTATACCCACACACACACACAGGGGTAGGGAAGGATATATGTAAAGGGTGGGTGGGAGAATGGCCCTACAGACACACACACACCGCTTCCCCACAACATGTTATATTAAAAAACTCATTGTTGTAAAAATGCAATGAGTGACATCATATAGCACGATTTGTTGCAAAAAATGCAATGTCAGGAAGAGTAGGTTCAGGAGTTTACAGGCATATTTCTAATAAAAACGTTTGTGAAACCTCTATATTTCCATTAAGGGGCGTTTACACTAGGCATGTGTGATACGATGCTATTGGAAACGAGAGAGCGATTGAGAATTTGTAGCACAGGGTAGATACAAAGAGTAATGCTTTATAGTTATTATGTAGCTCTGCTATATACTTTTTTGCGTCCATACAAATTCTCAATCTTCCAATCGGTTGGTCCAGACTAGCTTGACTTCTTAATTTTGTTAGAAATTTCCTTAGACTTCCATTCTTTTGGATTCAGTTGTGTTTACTTCAAAACCCTTTGTGTAATCTTATTAAACCATTTATCCATACTCGTAAGATATCTTGGAAGTTTCCTTGGGCCAATAGGTTGAAAATATTTTGTGACATCTCCCTCAGGGGCATGGCATAAAATTATGTCTTTCCAACCTTTTTTTGGCCGGCCTCCAATTTTCTGCCACCTTCAAATATATATTTGCTAGAGTATCTTGCCGCCCTGGTCTCCTTAATCCTTTATCCCAGGGCTCATATTTATTCAGATAACATGGCAGTCCTTTATAATATTAGGCAAGGTAAACTTCTTAAAGAGATCCTACTGTTATTATCCTCTACTTCTCTTATTGTACTTTCTAAAACCTTTCACTATTCCTCCATTAATTTTTCATATATTAAAACTACCAAAAATCCTGCTGACTGGGTTTCTTGGACGGGCATCGGACCGAACCCTATTTAGCCCTCTCCCTCTTAGGTCCTTTTTTGACTATAAAAGGACAGAGGGAGCGGGAAACCCTATCAGTCTGTTCTTTGACCGCCGGTGCACGGTCAAAATTATTTTTGCCTTTTTTCAAAAAATATTTCTTCAATAACAGTTAAATTTATATAACTTTTGAAATCAAAATTTTTGTAAAACCTGTTTTATATTTTCAAAATAAAGGAGTACCCTAGTGGGGGTACTCCCCCGACTGTGACTATAAAAGGATCGAGGGAGCGGGAAACCCTATCAGTCTCTTTGACCACCGGTGCACAAATTTTTGGCTCCCTGGATCATCCTGACTGTTCCACCACTCCCATGCTGCTTTCCGTGCAAATTAAAGATACACATACATAGCCCTCATTAGGGTAGCACACAAGATAATTGGCACATACCTTTCAAATGATGAAAACATGATATTCGAAAAAAAGTTGCCTTGTCAAAATGGAGCTGAAACATAGCACACCCACTTCCCCTGACTATCTGCTTGTGACTAATCGCTGTTTTGAAGTTGCAGCATGCGCCTGTTTGCATACATGTCCTGAACAGTATGGGTAGGTTTTGTTGCAAAAATGCAATGAGCAGTATAAATGGGTTAAAGAAAAGGATAAAACCACCGAAGTCACCACCTGGTCGTCCTGGGGATTCTAAATGATGTCTTTATGCTCTTTAAAAATCTATTGAAAACAACCTTGTGTTAAATTCTGAAATGCTTGAAATATTACAAATCAGCCCAAGAATAGCTATAAATTATCTGCACTCTTACATATTAATTATCACATGCTGAGGAAGCCTCTTTAACTATGACCAATATTGAGAAGAATGAGAGACAAACCTTTTGAAGTTTTGATAGAGCATATTTTTTCTGACCAAGGTTTGCTCAATTTTTTAGACAGTAAACAGACATGGGCTTAGAGATTATCCACTCAAGAGCTTGACATAAACAAGTTAGAGCCAACAGTGAAACATGATGGCTTTTCTGTTATGGTGTGAGGAGAAATTTGGAATGCTGTAAGGTCAGAGTTGTTTGAGAATATCAACTCGGCGAAAAATGCATTTACATTTTTAAAAAGGGACTTCTACTAGTGTTTTCAAACTGGTCACCTTGAAAAAGTTTATTCCTGCAAAAAGAACCAAAACAACATCAAACGACTTCCTTGGCTGAATTAGTTCCCTAACCAACCAATAGAACATGTGCAGGGAATAGTAGGCAAGATATTACGGAAAAAGTAAAAAGCTGTAGTCTCATTATTTATTAATTCTATGTTCAGACGATTTGAAGCTCTAAAGGCTGCTAAAGAGAAGTCCACGAAGTATTAATAGTGTACTTTAATTATTTATTTTTGAAAATAAAGGTATTTCAGTAATTAACTAAGTGTCTTTTTACTTATTTTGTCTCTGTATATGTTGTGAACACGTTAAAGGGAAATGCTAGCGTTGTTGTGATTGTCTCTGCGCATGATGACGGGTAGGCCTAGCGCATACTCGCCAATAGTCGACCAGTCCTTCACAGGATAGACTCTGAAGTTAGAAATCCACTAGACTAAGCGAGGTTTTCTCTTTTTCTTTTTTTTATGTAAACAAAACTTATGTTTAGCGAATAATTTTGATAACTTTATCAGATTTTGACACATTATTTTTATGCAGGGAAGTAAGAAACAATCCAAGAAGAAAAAATCTGAAGAGGAAGAGGAAGAAGAAATGTCTACTGGATCAGAGTCTGATTAAATTATCTTCCCTCATGAAATTTAGCAGCTAATTTTGTAAAAAGATGGTAAAGACTTGCTTCCATTATTGTCTCATTATTTTTTCCATAATACATGAATAAAGTAATGTATTTTCAGTACCCTTTGCCTTTTTATTACCATCTGTAAACATTGTCATTCGTGCTAGCTGTCAGCAGAATTATGAGAACCGTTGAGGCCGAATCCTTGTTCAACACTTGAATTGCATACGTACAAGCCAAGATTTCAAAGGTACACCTCCATCCCTCAAACTTTGGCTGCTACAGACCCAGATGCCCTTACTTCACCCCGTAAAGGGCGCGGCGATTTGCCATCCTGGCCGCTGTGCTGACGGGACTCAGCGCCCCGTCCGACCCCAGCTTAGCCTCTTCTCCTTCATTCAAAACACTTGTTTCCTTGCTTTTCATACAACCTCTCCCACAACTTTATCTGGTCAGCCTCTAATTTCACAGGGTAGAGGCTGACCTTCTTCTCAGCCAACCGTCCCGGATCGGGGCTGAGGTTGGGGGGGGGCAATGTTCCCTAACCCCTGAGCTCCGGTCTGGGGTGGTTGGTTTTTAACAACCTGCTTCATCCCCACACATACCTTCCTCACATCCCTTTTCCTCTCCTCTTCACAATCTATCTTTTTTTACGCCGTGTCCAAGGTGGAGCCGCCATTCCGATGGACTGCCAGACCACCACGCGGGAGGGGTGGTCCGAAATGGCGGTGCCTGGCTCTGCCGGGCCTGTAAGCACCTCTTGCAGTGCGGGCTGCTGCGAGAGGTGATGCGCGATTGCGTCCCGTGATACAAATAGGTTCACCATGCCCAATGATGAATATAAAAAAAACCCAACTTTCCCTGTAACATCAACGGAGCCGCCCTCGGGCAGCTCCACCGAAAAAATGGAGGTCCCTTCCCCTGTGCTTGCGCAGGGGACCCTCCATATCTCTCTAACCGGGGAGGAGACTCACTCCTCCTTCGCCTACGGGTGTAGGGCACAACCCCCCTCACCCCCTTCTCTGGAGATGCTTTTGGGCACCCTGCTTCCAGCGGCAGTCCCTCTTTTGCTTTCCAAGGAGACTGCCAAGAAAGCCAGCAGGCAGCCCATAGCCAACCGCTTCCCATCGAAGCGGCTCGGTAGGGCAAACCCCCTTAGGGGGGAGAGGGAAGCCAGGCCCCTTCGGTCGCTTCCCTCAAAAGACCTGCTGGCACGGATATTAAACCTTGCAGGGGTCAAGGCCTGTGCCTCCCCACACAAAACTGGTGACGCTGCCAAGGGCACCCGCGATGTCCTGGGAGGGGATGGCCAACTGGAGGCCCCTGCTGTGATAGACATGGTCCTTGAGGAAACCCAGCCTCAGACAGTAGGGCCTTCCATGGGGAGGATTCCGGGCTCGGCGCCAAGCACCGAATCCGCCCCTATGCAAGGGGCTCCGAGGCAGTACAAGGAGGGAAGGAATCTCATCCAACCGGTGCCCCTGCGACCACCAGGACCTTCTCCATTTCGGAGAAGGACCTAGCTGGGGCCGGTCCATCTGGCCTAGGGACTTCTGCCGGCGGAGGTGAGAAGCGGGTTCATTCCCCGCCCTCCTCTCCAAAAAAGAAAAAGACTCGGGGTTCCTCTCCATCCGCGGGGGCTACGGAGACGGATGGGTCTGCTGCCACTTTGGTAGGTGACCAAGCCAAGATCGGCACATCCGGCCCCTCTTCCCCACCGGGTCCGGAGCCCCCGACTAAGACGAAAAGTGCACAGGGCGGAGCCTCGATAACATCGGGGGCCCCTCATTCAGAGGTTACCTGGCGTTTTCGAGCACGCTGGCTTCAAACGCTTCTCGTCATTCGCTCCACTGTTGGCAGCATGTAGGCCAAGGGCAACATTATCCATCAGAGGAGAGGATTAGCTAGTGTAATTGGTAGAGAGCAGAAGGTGACCCGTTTCTCGGACGGGAGCCTTCTGGCGAATCCCGCCGAGGCGGCCAAGATAAGTGCTCTTTCGACACTTGATGGCACCCCGGTGAGTGTGACGCCGCACTCTACCATGAACTTTGTGAAAGTAGTAGTTTATGCGAGGGAACTCGTTGACTACTCCATTGAGGACATCACCTTAGAGCTGGCCGATCATGGGGCAGTCAAGGTCGAACGTGTGATGAGAAAACAAGGAGGGGCCTCGATCCCCACCCCTACACTCTTCGTCACGTTCGGCTGTGACAAGCTCCCTGAGTCGGTGCGTGCTGATTGGTACCGCTACCACGTGAAGGCATTCGTGCCAATGCCGCGGCGGTGCTATTACTGTAACCGCTTCGGCCATACGAATCGTTCTTGTAGACGTGCAAAGTCGGGGTAACCCGACCACGCCTACGCTGTATCCCCTCTGTTTGAAGTCAGCGAGGCTCTGCCTGGCGCTGCGTCTGTCTTCACGGCCGAGCTGGTGGCAATACCTACGCCTCACCTTGGAGGCTCATATTCGCAGCCTTAGGGTCTCTTGTACCCGCGCCATGGATATTCTCCGTTCCGTGATGTTCAGCGCTTGGGGCGCTGATAGGGCTACTGCCCTACTTTTTTATCGATCCTTTGTTCGTTCGAAGCTCGACTACGGTTGCGAGTTTTATGCATCCGCAGCCGAACGTTTATTGCGGAAGGTGGATTCGATCCACTACACGGGTCTTCGCCTTGCGACCGGTGCCTTCCACACTTCCCCCATTAATGGGCCTGTTAGTTGATGCTGTGGAGATGCCACTCGCTCTGCGCCACGTGCAGTGCATCACTCGCCTGTACGCGCGAGCCCGCCGCCTCTCTCAGTCGCCAACCGCTCTCACTGCTTCCGCAGCTGATCTCGGTGGTGCCTATGCCGCCGAGAAACGCCAGTCATACCCTAAGCCCTTTAGGTTTAGGGCCAGGAAACTCCTTCGAGAGGTGGATATAGCTCTCGGGCCGGTGGCACCCCTGGTTCTTCCCAGGACGCCACCCTGGAGGGTACAACATTTGGCTATTTGTCGCCACGCCTCTCCTCCCAAAGCTTGTACGGCGCCCGGAGTATTGCGTTCGACCTTTCTGGAGCACACCTCGTGTCACGCTGGAACCGTGCCAGTGTATAAGGATGGCTCCAAGTCCCAAGAGGGGGTCGGCTTCCACGCTGTATCCCCTCTGTTTGAAGTCAGCGGGGTTCTGCCAGGCGCTGCGTCTGTCTTCACGGCCGAGCTGGTGGCAATACAACACTCGGTACGGGAGATTACGCGACGTGCCCGGTTCGGAGACCGGATTGTGATCTATAGCGACTTACAAAGCGCCCTGAGTGCTCTCGGGGCATTGGAATCTCCGCCTTCCCTGGTTCGCGATATCCGTGACGCCACGGTTATGGTGAGCCAGGCAGATGTCAAGATTATCTTCTGCTGGGTTCCTGGACATGTAGGAATTGCGGGGAATGAGGGCGCCAAAGAATCCGCGAGGACTCTGTGGCCGGACCAGCGTTTCGCTCTTCCTCACACCGACTGTATGGCAGGAATACGGGCAGCTCTTCGGACTGCTTAGCAAAGAAGATGGGAGGCGGTCGAAGGGAACTTAAAGTTGCGTGCCATTGCGCCGCGACTGTTCCCATGGACCTATCCCCCAATGCCGCGACGGCTTCAGGTCGCTTTCTGTCGTCTCCGAATCGGACACACTCGTGTGACGCATCGCCTGCGCCCAATTGCGATGACTGCGTCGTCCCCCAGACTGTTCGGCACATTCTTGTCGAATGTTCCAGTCTGGGTGATCTTCGCGCACGTTACCTGTCCCGGTACCGGGATGGGCGGGGTCGCTACCACCTGTCCCTTGTACTCGGGTCGAGTGCGTGCACCATGACTGGTGGACTGATAGATTTTATGGGGGGGAGGCCGGCCTTCTCCCTTGTATTTAACTTGTTGTTTTTTTGTAGGTCGCAGGCTCCCTGATTGTTATCTCTTTTTATTGTTGTTTTTGTTAAAAATTTTATTTTAAAGTAGCCTAGAACTGGGCTTTTGTTTGCAGCGACTTATGCCCAAGTGGGCAGTCGCCCATCCCGGTACCGGGATGGGCGTGGTCGCTACCGCCTGTCCTTTGTACTCGGGACGAGTGTGTGCACATTGAATGATGGACCGTTTGACTTTTGGGGAAACGCCGGCCTTCTCCCTTTCATTTAACTATGTTTAGTTGTTTTGTTATTGCTCACTAATTGTTATTTCTTTTTATTGTTGTTTTCTGTTCCACTAGAACTAGGCTGTTTGTTTACGGCGACTTATGCCTAAGTGGGCAGTCGCCAGATAGCTCCTTAAAAAAAAATCCCTTTACTTTTCCCTCTAGCATCGCCGGATCCGCATTCGGGCAGCTCTACTAAAAAAAATGGACCCTGCCCTTCATATTCTGTGCTCTCTCAGGGGACTCTCCAAATTTCTCCTGGGGAGGAGGCTTACTCCTCTCCTAGGCCTACGGGTGTAGTGGACTCCCGCTCTTTCCAGTGGCAGCCCCTCCTTTTCTTTCACAAGGGACTGCCAAGAAAGCACGGAGGCTGCCCAGAATTGACCGCCCTTTATAGAGCCAACCCTTTCATGGAGGCAAGGGGTAGCAGGGCCCGTCGGTACGTGCCCCATGACTTCCTGCACTCGTGCGTTCAAAGTCTACAGAGGGTCAGTGTACGTGCCTCCCCGACGGATACCGGTTCGCCGGTCCAACATGCGACGAAATGTTCCTCGAATAGGATGCCCGAAGTTTTGGGGTGGGGTGGGAATATTGAGGCCCACCTAAGGTGACCCAGCCCCAGACGGTAGGATCTTGCATGGGGTCGGTGTCAAGCACAGAACACGAGTCCGCCCCTATGCAAGCTGTCTTCAGACGGTTCAGGTCCACGAAGGCTTACGGGGAGAGGAGAGATCTCCTTTCCCGGCTGGTGATCCCGTCACAGGCAAGACCTCTATTTCAAAGAAAGATCTTGCCGAGGGTGGCATATCTGGTCTAGGGGGTCTTACCGGCGGAGGAGAGAAGCGGTTTCATTCCCCGCCCTCCTCTCCTAAGAAGAAAACTCGGAGCTCCTCTCCCGCCGCGGGGACGGACGGGCGAGGTCCCTGCCGTTTCAGTATGATATTAAGCCAAGATCGGCACGTCCGGCCCGGGTGGGGAGTCCCTGACAAAGACAAAAAGTGCAACTGCAGAGAGCGGAGCCACGATTAAGTCGGCTTCAATCGCTTCCTGGTTATTCGCTCCACTGATTGCAGCATGTTGGATAAGGGCAACATAATCCATCAGAGGAAAGTTCTTGCTAGTTTAATTAGTAGAGAGCTGAATGTGGTTTATGCGATGGAACTCATGGATTACTGCATAGATGACATCACCTTAGAGCTGGCCGACCATAGAGCTGTCAAAGTTGAAGGTGTAAGAAAACAGGGAAGGGGCTCGTGGGTCACGTTCGACTGTGACAAGCTCCCTGAATCAGTGCGTGCCGGTTGGTATCGCTACTGAGCGAAGGCATTTGTGCCACTACTGCGGAGGTGATACTACTACCACCGTTTCGGCCATACGAATCGCTCCTGTAGATGTGCAAAGTCTAAGTTGCCAAAATCTGTGTAAGTTGCTCCAAGGCCGCACACTGTAAATCCAAATCGTGTGTGGCCAAGTAGGACACCTGCGGAGAGTCGCACCCCGCTTCTTCGAAGCAATGTGATGCGTATCTCCTTGAGAAGGAAATCCTGGCCGCTCAGGCCCAGGATCGTCACTCATTTTGCGAAGTTACAGATTTGGTGCTGGCGGGCCCGGCGCTACCTGAGACGTCTTATGCTTCAATGTTAAGAACATCGTCTGATCCTTGGTGGTCCAGGGCTATGAGTACGGTCGTTTCCGCGCCCACTTGGAAACCTGCGGGTTCTACCCACCCCGGGCGCTCCCCTAGTAGAGCTGGCGGCATAAAGGGTTTACACCCGAATACGGCTCCCACTCCTTGCCCTAGCGTTACCGTTTCCAGAAAGGCGAAACGGCCGAGTCGTTAGACTCACAGGAGTAAACACCTCTGAAGTTGGAAATTTGATCGTGAAGCCATCTTCCGGGATTTCTAAAGCTAGAGCACTAAAGGAGTTTTGGCTCCTACACCCACACCGAGTACTAGACTGGGTAACTCGAAGGCGGGGGATCATACCAAAGAGGGACCCTCGCTACCTAAGGTTTCGAGGCAGAGGAAGCAAAAGACTCGCATGACGATCCCAATCTCCCCCGATAAGTTCTGAAGGCGACAGTACATTGTCCGACCAACAGCGCCCAGAGTTCTGCCTACGGGAAATGTAAGGCCATTTCTGTGAGGGTCTTCTCTTCGAAGAGAGCCCCTGCATCTCGTCAGACGTAGGCCTAGAGGGCATATTCCTTAAATAGAATTACCGCGGACTCCGGGCCAACGAGGATGGGCTGCGGAGGCTCGTCTCCTCCCGTTTTCCCTTGGCTATCATTTTTTTTTGCAGGAGACCATGCTTGGCACGTGCCATCCCCCATTTCCCGGGGTATAGGGATTTTTCGACCCCACTACCTCCATATGGGGGCCCGGCTGAAGGATGCGCCATTTACACTCGGCATTGTCTCCGTTCTTTTCTTCGCTTTAGACACCTCCTTTCAGAGACTATCTGTTCAGCTGCACCTGGATAGGAGGTGTACTGTTTTTTCTTCGTACATTCCACCGTCAGCCGACTTCGACACGGAACTTCCGTCGCGGCGTGGTACGGTTACTGAGGCCTGTTCTCTTGAACGGGAGTCACCCCCTCTGGAAGTCGATGACTTCCATGGTAATGCTCAATTTCCTATTCAAATATTTCCCGGGACACTGCCACTTGAGATCTTGCCCCAATGGTGCTTGGCGCGGCTTTGGTGGTCCGCATTTCAGGAAATAAATGATTTATATGTCTCAGTAATATAGTTTAGGTCGCTAGATGAGTCCGTTGAGTTCTTCTCTGGGAACCTCATCGCCGTGGGCGCCACTACTATTTCTTAATCGTTTGGCCGTTTTTCTTGCCGACCGCTCCCGTGATGGTCAGCCGAGTGTGAGGTGGCCCTGAAACGGAAGCGTTATGCCTACATGCGCTATTAGCGCCGCCCGAACGATTTCACTGTCGCTGAATTTCGTCGAGCTAGGGCTAAGTTCAGTTATGTTTCAAAGCACGCCCGCCGCTCTTCTTGGCGGGCATGCGTGTCTTCATTTAACGGGAATACCCCTCTAGCTGAATTGTGGAAGCGAGTCAAAATGATTCGGGATAAATTCTCGCAGGCCTACCCTCCCGTTCTCCAGGAGAATGGGACCGTAACCTAAAACCCTGCGTCGTGACGCAATCTTTCGCGATTTATTTCTCCACATTCTCTAGCCGGGATGCTACTCCGCCAGCATTTAATCCACCTCATTACGTGGCAGAAGTCTGCTGGCTGGACTTTACCTCCATAGGTGGATAAACCCTTCAACGACAGGTTACATTGAGTGAGTTGCGTTCTGCTCTTGCTTCGTGCGCAGATACCGCCCCTAGTCTCGACGATGTCCCGTAATCTATGCTTCGACATCTAGGTGACCGAGGCATGGCCTTTCTATTAGATTTATTGAACAGGATCTGGTTAAGGGTATCCTCCCAGATTCCTGTCGAATCGCTACTGTTCTCGGTTTTCGCAAGCCTGGGAGAGATAAGTCTACACCAACCGGTTTCCGCAAGCCTGGGAGAGATCACTCTACACCAGCCGGTTTCCGCCCAATCTCCCTAAACCTCTTGTGTGTGCAAATTGATGGAGAAATTGCGGCTTCTGCAAGTTCCACTCTGCGTCAGATGCTCTGCTCTGCCTGGAAAATGCCGTCTTCGATGCCTTCCTTCGTAGACATCACTACGCCACGGTGTTTATCGATCTGGAGAAGTCCTATGATACCGCATGGCAACAGAGTATCATGGACACTCTTGACTTGACGGGGCGAGGGAACGCTAGTGTATACGGATGGCTCTAAGTCCCAAAAGGAAGTCGGTTTAGACGCCGTATCCCCTCTGTTTGAAGTCAGAGCGGCTCTGCCAGAGGACACGTCTGTCTTCACGGTTGAGCTAGTTGCAATACACCACTCGGTACTGGATATAGCGCGGTATGCCCAGTTCGGAGAACGGACTGTAATTTATGTCGACTCGCAAAGCGCCCTGAGTGCTCTAAGGGCATTGTAATATCCGCATACCCTAGTTCGTGATATCTATGAGGCCACGGTAATGGCGAGCCAGGCGGATGTCGAGATTATCTTCTCCATGTTGGAATTCCGGAAATAAGGCATCTAAAGAGTCCGCAAGTACTGGACGACCAGACTACCATTTCACTCTTCTCCATGCTGGTTACATGGGAAGAATACGGGCAGTCGTCAGGGCAGCTTGGCAAAGATGGGAGACGGTCGAGAGGAACTTAAAGTTCCATGTCATTGCGCCGAGGCTGTTCCCATGGCCGTACGCCTCAAATGCCACGACGGTTTCAGGTTCCTCCTGTCGTCTCCGAATTGGTCACACTTGCGGCACACACTGCTATTTGATGGAGCGCTCACCAGCACCTTATAATGACGACTGCGTTGTCTCCCAGACTGTTCTCACATTCTTGTCGAATAGCCCACTCTGGTCGATCTTCGCTTATGTTACCTGTCCCGGTACCGGGATGAGCGGGGTCGCTACCGCTTGTCCCTTGTACTCGGTACTGTTTCGTGAACACGGACTTGTTGATAATACAACTTTTTGGAGGAGGCGGGCCTCCTTCGCTTTACTTGACTGGGTTTTTAGGTCGCATGTTCCTGCGCTGGAGGCAGGTGGGGCTGACCCGACTCCGGACAACGCTTCCTTCCCGTTTCCTCTTTGCCTTCTTTACTTTTTGCTTTTTTCCTTTTTTACTTGTTAGAGTTTATTGGCTTCTGCTTAGCTTCTTTTTCTTCCTGTTCTCTCTTTTTTATCTTTTTATGTACCCTATAAGTAGTCTGTGATTTGATTACGGTGACTTTTGCCCTAGTAGGCAGTTGCCAGATGAGCTCTCAATTTTTTTTGGCAAAAATCTGGCACATATGTTTTTATCTTATGTTGTTGGCCGCCAATTTACGCATATGCGCCTTACTCAGCGAAACTAATCTATATTAAGGAGTAGAAATGCAATAAGTCCATACACCAAGCATTTGTATTGGGTTTTTACCGTGGGGCTCCTCAAAAACATGCCCACCCTTTTGTTAGCATGGCGCAAGCTCGAGGGATAGGTAGTGGGCCTGGTAATTTAATGGAGAGCAAAGATGTGACACGTGAATGAGGGTCAAGGGTGTGTATGAATATGATTAGTTGCGGGGCAACAACAGAGCCAGGCTATTCTGAAAGGATTAAGTAGTCGAATTTCCGGATAGAGCCTAATAGATGTTCGTGTAATCCTTTCTAAATAATACATCTTGATGATTAAATCCCAAAATTTACATTTAAAAATAGTATTTTTCCATATCATAAATCTGACAAGATTCCTTCTACGTTAGCATTTCTCGAAAAACGCTCATGCCTCACTTGCCCAAACATATCGCTAACTTTAGTTCTGTTTTAATTATGCCGTTATATAAATATACGTACCATAATTTCTATATTATTCTGCAGACCACTTTAGCTATTTATACATACTGCATTACTCTCAAATTCCATTCCATTCGGTAGTCAATTCACCCTAGTTCTAATTATCTCAATTCCTTGCGCAACGCAACTTTCATTCATATACCCAAGTTGTATCTAAATTATTGTCAACGCAATCAAATTAATATCCTATTGTTTTAACGCATATTAAATATAATTTGTGCATAAAATTGGGAAATTTATTTGAATATCTAAAAATACTTGATAACTATAGCTATTGAGATTGGTTTAATGACAAAACTTGCCTAGATAGCAGCCATTAAACCTTGCTATATGAATTTAAAGATAAAAAAAATGACTTAAAAGAGAAAACGTGATGAAGGATAATTATTTCAACCGGGAAAGTTTCAAAATCACTGACTCAAATTTAACAAGATTTATTGAATAACAAATAATGAAATATGACTAATTTGAATTTGATAATACAGTTAATGAATATAATGTGCATATATGTATATATATATATATATATATATATATATATATATATATATATAGAAAATATATATGTAGGAGAATCGTCACCCACCCGTTCTCTCTCAGTGGAGACCCGAGATGTTAACCGCAAGAGCATCCGGCCAGGCAACTCGGGTCAAGCGCATAACCACAGCACCTCGCCACTCGTCGCTATGAAAGGTCTAAAGGTTAAAATGCAAAGATCTCTCCTACGAGAGTAATATTCAATGTCACCTCAAGTAAGAAATTGGAGACGCGTTTCTCTCAAGTTCGAAGGCTAACGAGGGCCGATGTATGTCTTGGTGAGAAAAACCATTTGGAATAAGAACCCTCCTGGGCCCGTCCCCAAGCCCTCCCCCCTCTTACCCCTCCCCCATGGGGTGACGTATAAATAAGAAACACTGAGGAAAATCGGGGTAGAATACGTCAGTCTCCAGGTGACGAAGACCCCGGGCTACCCAGACTGGATTCGTAGAATACGTCAGTTTCCAGGTGACGAAGTCCCCCGATTAAGATCGGGCTACCGAGACTGGACAGGTAGATTACTTGGCTCGTCAGACCAAGAAGTACCCTGCAAGAGAGGCAGGGCTACCTACCTTAAGGGGCTGAGGAGCAGCTCATCCTCGAGCTAGTCCCTGGTTATCCAAACCCAACGTTAAGTTAACTTGTTCAAGTTCAACTTACTCTCGTAAGAGAGACTCCTCATATCCTGGTACATCTTAAACACAGGGGTATTCCTCGCCCTTGAGGAATTAAGAAAAGAAGAAGGAAAAGGCTCTCCCTCGAGCTTATTACTCGGTGGCCACACCAAACTCATAAGTTAACTTGGTTGAGGAACCAAGTTCAACTTATTCTCGTCAGAGAAACCCCCCTCCGTTATACTCGCCCTTGAGGAAGACTGGAACTAAGAAGAAGCTCATCCTTGAGCTAGTTCCTGGTTACCAAACCGACCTTTAAGTTAACTTATTCAAGTTTAACTTACTCTCGTCAGAGAAACCCTCCCTCCTCAATCCTCGCCCTTGAAAAAGACCCTCCCCGATTTCAGTCCTCGCCCATGAGGAATTAAGTAACGAAGGAGAAAAGCTCCCCCTCGAGCTCGTTACTCGGTGGTCACACCGAACTCTAAATTAACTTGGTTTAAGAACGAAGTTCGACTTACTCTCGCACGATAGACCAGGCCTACCTTGGTGCCGCCTAAAGCACCATGATTGTTCTCGTCCTTGTAGAACCATCCCCCCCTTCCTGAATACCGTGTGGGCCCCCAGCTGCTACCCTCGCCAAAAGTACTTCGTGATCTCGACCCCCTCCATCTGGCCGGTCAGCACGCGTCGTGGACACAATAACATTCCTGAGGTATTTAAACTCCAATAGAGTCTATAAGCCTAAATCTTGTATATTGAAGTGCGTGGCAAATTTAGCCAATTTTAGAGGGTCAAACTAATTGAATTAATTATTTGTGTATTAAATCTTTAAAGTTAAAATATAAGTTTATTTTGGGAATTATTGTGCGTTTCTCTATATCGTGACGTGTTTACAACGGCCCGTCTCTAAAATAGCAATATTAGCACTCTTATCACTCTTAGCTCAAAGCCTAATTATCAAAGAAGTATATCACTACCACCAAGAATACCACGACAACAGCGGTTTGTGTGTGGAAAGATGAAAAAGGGGCATTCTCCTACATAAAAGTGGTATTGTGTGTGGAGTGATCAGAAAAGCAGGGCCATCCTACGACAATATATATATATATATATATATATATATATATATATATATATATATATATATATATATATATATATATATATATATATATATATATATATATATATATATATATATATATATATATATATATATATATATATAAATATATATAAATATATATATATATATATATATATATATATATATATATATATATATATATATTTATATATATTTATATATATTTATATATATATATATATATATATATATATATATATATATATATATATATATATATATATATATATATATATATATATATTTATATATATATATATATATTTATATATTTATATATATATATATATATATATATATATTTATATATATATATATATATATATATTTATATATATATATATATATATATATATATATATATATATATATATATATATATATATATATATATATATATATTGAATATAGGGAAATGGCCGATGATTATAATGTTAAGAGGAATAAGCTATATAAGGTGAATATTATACTGAATAAAATATAAAATATGTGGGAATTATATAGTATAGTACTACCCATACATTTTTGAAGTTATAAATCGGGGGAACTTGATGGAGCGCTGCTAAGATAAAAGTGATCGTTAATATGCGCTCCTGACTTGGGAAATAGGAAATTCTATTCTGATTGGTTAATTTCGAATTGGGTTGTAAAAGGTTTTAATTGGTCGGTCGTTGGGAGGAGTCGTACTTTCATTTTGAGGTAACCGCATTGGTATTAAAGGTCATACAAAAATGGATTTTGGGGCGAGATACATAATTTTCTTGGACGGGAAATTGTCAACTTCCTCATTACGAACTTTGTAGGAGCTTGCAAAGATGTTATATGTTACAATACTCACCCCCAAGAGACTTACCCAACCCGTTACAAAAAATATTAAGCTAATCCAGATATCTCCAATGCCTTCTTACAATGCGACCAGACTGTGTGATGACGCCGGTGGGCTGGATACGATTCCTGGGAATTACACAAAATGCGGGCCAGGCACTGTGACTAGCAAGAGTCGACGGATTGATAGTGATCCGTTTGAGTAACCTCTCCCTGAGCTGGCGTCTGGCGATAACATGACGCTCTGTGCCTAGCTTGCTGGTTTCGAGGTTTAACAGAGGCGGATGGATGGTCTCCTGACTGGACAACTATGATGACGAGGTTTTCTGTAACAAAAGAGGAGGCGGCAGCAATCGGGAGGGAGATGGAGATATGGGCGAGGTAGAGGAAATTGGGTTTGAGGTTAGATGATGATGAGGTAAGGGAATCACTCGATCATTATTAGAGATAGTAAAAGAGGAAAATGAGGACTGCTCAGAATGAAAGCATCAATAAAGGCAGATTTCAAGCGATCCAGAGAAACCGTATCCTGCTTGGCGCGAAACTGCAGTACATAGAATTTCGGCTTCCTAGAGATGACGAGAAAGGGTCCGTCATAAATAGGTTGCAATGAAGAACGAGTAGAATCGCAACGGACAAAGACATGGGAGCAAGTGGACTTCTCTTTCGGCACGAAAGATCTCTGATTGCAGGCACTCCGAGGGCGGTAGGCTCAGCCATAACCCGTACAAAATCGTGTACATAAGAAGCAGGATGGAAGTGAGAAGATAGAGGTCGGTCAGGAGAAGAGAAGAATTGACTAGGCAGACGAAGTTAAGTACCGTAAATTAGTTCCACTGCCGAGCAGGTCAAATCCTCTTTCAACGACGAACGAATGCCCAACATAATCAAACGTAGGTTGTCCGCCCAAGTGATATTAGGATCGGTGGAGCGTAAGCTTGCCTTGAGCGTCCGATCCAAACGTTCGACGGCAGAGTTGTTTTGGGGGTGGTAGATTGTGGTATGAATACGAAAGGAACCAAGCACTGCTATGAGTGCATCCCATTGGTGGGATTCAAATTGGCTACCACGATCAGTCATGATCGTTGAGTGAATACCAAAATGAGCAACCCATGTTAAGACGAAGGCTCGAGTAACTGTTGAAGCTCTGATGTCCGTGATAGGAACTGAATCTGGCCAACGAGTAAAACGATCGATCATGGTGAGATCATAATTGCAACCTAGAGAGCAAGGAAAAGGACTCACTAGATCGACGTGAACGGCGTCAAAACGCGACGAAGGAAGAGGAAAAGAGAACAGAGGAGCTTTTGTGTGGCGATAGACTTTGGCGTGCTGGCATGGCAGGCATGAGCGAGTCTATTTTGCCACGTCGGCATTCATACCTATCCAAACGAAGCGTTGGGCAACGAGCTTGCGTGTGACATTGGCACCAGGATGAGAGAGACCGTGAATTTGGTCGAAAATGTGCCGACGGTAAGCAAGAGGAATGAGAGGACGAGGACAGTCAGGTAATGAGTAATCAACCAGGATGCGCCTGGAAGGACACTCCGTCAATTCAATCTCACGAACGACCAGTTGAGAAGAGTGACGCAACGTTTTCGTGTCTTCATCTTGTTCTTGGGCAAGCGCTATTGAGGCATGATCGATGGGCGCAATGCAGGAGAGTTAAATGCCCGAAATCACTGAAATACGAGAGAGCGCGTCTGGTGCGACGTTTGAAGAAATAGAAACATAGCGAATATCGTTCGTCAACTGCAGGATGAAGTCAAGATGACGAGTGTCAACTGTATTGTGTACTGGCAAAGTACTACGAGACGAACAAGCACCGAACAAAGGCTTATGGTCCGTAAAAATGGTAAGTCACGCCCTTCCAAGTATTGTCGGAAGTGACGGGTTGCGAGGTATATTTCGAGGAGCTCTCGAGAGAACGTATTATACCTCTTTTCAGAGTCTGAAAGAGAGCGAGAGAAGAAAGCAAGAGGTTGCCATTGGTCACCAACTTTCTACTGCAATGTTGCACCTACGTGGGTTGAGGATGCATCGGAGGCAACGCTGAGGAGGGTTCCTGGAGAAGGATGGGCCAATTCCGCAGCTCGGGCAATAGCCTCTTGGGTGCGAGAGAACGAATCACACGCTTTAGCAGACCATTCATGAGGAGAGTTTTTTGTGGTCTTGCTGAGCAGAGAGTTGATAGGTTGCATGACTTTGGCACACGTGTGTATGAATCTGTGGTAGAAATTAACCATGCCACAGAAACGCCTAAGTTGCTTGCGTGATGTGGGCCAAGAAAAGTTGCGCATCAGGGTAACTTTATCTTCGACTGGGATAATCCCTGTACTCGAGACATGGTGCCCAAGAAGGGGAGTTGGGGGACATCAAAAAGGCACTTGGAAGTGTTGAGTACGAAACCGTTCTCATCAAGTCGAGCGAAAACCTGATGAAAGTGAGACATATGCTCTTCTAAAGACGAAGATGCTATCAGGAGGTCGTCTATGTAGCAGAAGACGAAAGGCAGACTTCTCAGAACCTGATCCATAAAACGTTGGAAGGTCTGACCTCTGTTACGAAGACCATAATGTATCCTGTTCATGACGGAGGAACCAAATGGCGTGGTGATAGCCGCCTTTAGGACGTAATATGGATGAATAGGGATCTGGTTAAAAGCACGTACCAGATCGAGTCGAAAAAAGATCAAACAACCGAAAAGAGTAGAATTGAAATTGGACAGATAAGGCAGAGAATATCTATCGGGGATAGTACAAGCATTAAGCCACCTGTGATCACCTACAGCTCTGTACACACCGGGGAAAGATTTGGATACAATATTTAGCGGAGAGGCCCAAAGTGAAATAGAGGGGCTAGCTATGCCAGCTTCCACCATGAAGGTGAACTCCTGCTTCATTAAGGCGAGTTTATCTGGGGCTAATCGACGGGGGCATGAAAATACAGGCCCTCCAGTCGTTTCTATCCGGTGAACCACATTGTGTTAATAGGCCTGTCTTTAGAGGATGATATGCTAATTGCAGGAAATTCCTGTAGCAGGCGCTGTAACTGTGGATTGGCTGAAAGAAACTGCATAGAAATAAGAGAACTCTGTGACGATAAAAATGAACCCGAAACTGTGAGCATTGTAGCGCGATCGATAAGCTTGCGATTACGAGCGTCGACCAAAAGGTCGAAAGCAGAGAGAAAATCTAGGCCCAGAATAGGAACGTCGACCTCGGCAACAATAAAGGTCCATCGAAAAACTCTACGGAGGTCGAGAGCCAAATGAAGGATGCACCTTCCATAAGTCCTTATATCCGAGGAATTAGTGGCTTTAAGGACAAGATCAGAGGAGGAACAAGCTTCATCGTCCAGTGACGCTGGAATATCACTACATTGAGCACCAGTGTCAACTAAATATGAGAAACCAGAGAGTGGATCATAAATGCAAAATGGTGGATCGACCTGAGATGAACGAACGGCAGAGGTAATAGACCCATTGATCACTTGCGTTTTCAGTTTAAAGTAGAATTAGAATTATTAGGATGAGAAGATTGAGGTTGGAATGGAGCACCAGATTGAGAAGAGTAAAATGGTTGTTGAGGAGATGAAAGTAGTGGATGAACGTTAGAAGAAGGAGGCACTGGTAGTACATATGTGCAGGGCTATAAGCACTTTACGGCTTGTGCACCATATTTGTTGTGGTACCAGTAACAATTAGTTGGTCGGGTGAAAGTAACATTAGGAGTAGTACGACAGTGAGAAAGAGAAATTGTGAAGAACGGGCATGTGATTGAGAATAAGATGAGTGGTGATATTGGCAATGTTGTACACAGTGTACCGCGTTACCACCAAACTGCTCATGGTACCAGCAGAGACTCTTTGGTTGAGAGTAGGGAAGATTAGTTGGAGAGGGATAAGCGGAATGCCGCGCCTCCTTCTCGTGCATGAATGTCCTCGTTGGTTTCGTTTTTGAGAGGACGAACGACGCCCGTCGCTCCGTCCACCCTTGTGGCCGTTCAGTCGCTCGGTCCCAAATTGGAGTTTTAGTTTTTGCAGCTCTCCCTCTATCCTCTCCAAAGCGGCAGCCAAGTCCGGTGATGAATGCGAAAATGAGCGTTAGACGGGTCCCGCCTATTGCCAGAAGGCGTCGTTGGTAAATGAATCTGCGAAATAGATGGATTAGTGGGAAGAATGGTACGTTGTGGGGCAGTTCCCCAGTTTACGTAAGGATTGAGATATATTATCTCTGCTGCTTTGGCGACTTTACCCACGCTTTTGTGCTCACCAATCATGATGAGGGGCCTAATGTGGTCAGGGATCCCACGCATGAAAATCTCTGTTAGGAGCGAGTCAAAAAGCTCTGACAAAGCGCACTTCGCCCTGATTAATTCTTTGAGATGCTCAAGGAAACGCGTGGGACGCCTATCACCCATTTGTTGAGTATTTAGCAGTTCCCTTAAGTCTTCAACTTAAGATCTCCCAAATTCAAGCTTGAAAGCTTGCCTCAACTTCCCCCCATGCACCATTTCTCCCACTTTGTAACAAAATTCCCCGAAACAAAGCAAATATACTTATTGGGTCTTTTTGCGTGATGCTTATGATGCGTTCTTGATCAGATATTGCTTGATATGCCATCAGAAGTTCGAAAATTTTGAATCACGTGATCGGATCGGTCTCATCGAAAGCGGGAAGATTGATTGGTGCCTCGGGCGCTGACATCCTGGTTTATAGTAAAGGATGACTAACTGCCAAGGGGACGCACATGTAATCGTGAAAGTTGAGGAGGCCTAGCTCGCTAGCGTAGTCGAAGCAGTTGAAGTAAACGTCGTGGCTTGACTATTCATGGCTAAGGGATGTGTGTCTTTTAAACTTCCGGTTAAGAAAAAAACTGAGGAAGTTGAAGTAAGATGAAAACAAACTTACAGCGAGAATAAGAGAAGGGCGGTAGGCTTAAGCCGAGCGGTAGTCACTAAGAAAGAGAGAGAGAAAAGCGGCTGAGCCTATAGTTGCCAAGCATAATCCCAAGGGGAAAGAATAATATAATTTCTACGTAACTACACGTTAAACTATATTATACTTAATTAAAAAAAAGAAAGGGTCTATGGCACCAATTATAGCTATTGAGATTGGTTTAATGACATTAAACCATTAAACCTTACTAGATGATTTTAAAGATAAAAAATGACTTGAAAGAGCAAACGTGATGAAGGATAACTATTTCCAACGGGAAGGTTTCAAAATCACTGAACAACAAATAATGGAATATGACTAATTTGAATTTGATAATACGGTTAATGAATATAATGTGTATATTTATATATATATATATATATATATATATATATATATATATATATATATATATATATATATATATATATATATATATATATATATATATATATATATATATATATATATATATATATGAAAAACTCACAAAGTATCACGTGAGAGTAGCAAATGAATGCAATGTCCCGCAGGAAAAAAAATGAAAAGGTGTTTCCAAGTACTTTCGAACTTTATTAAGTTCCTTATCAAGAATAACTACAAGAAATAATATTATATTAGAGGTATATATACAAAAGAAAAGTATGAAAGACCGCCTCTTATAATCTCCCTCGTTAGGCTATCTCCATTTCTTTGAATCTGTTACCCTTTCCTTCGGCTTAGTTTGACCTTACTACCTGTTTCTTGTAATTCTTAATGTGTTTCTTTACCTTCCCCCTTCCGTCTTCTTCATTGGTGATTTCTTGTACCGAAACGACAGAAGCCACGTCCGTCCCCGTGGCTTTTGTCTTTCGATTTCTTTTCTTTTTAGAAGAGGAGGGCTGGGAATTAACCCAGTTCACCCCCTCTGCCCTAGGAGTCCCTAAGCCAGATGGATCGGCTTCAGCAATATCTCAAATGGAGAAGGACTTGGCTGTCACTGTGGCACCAGCTGGAGGATGAGATCCCTCCTCCCCTTGTAAGGCCTCGGGGGCCCGAGCCGTCTGAGGAAGACCTTGCACAGGGGCAAACTCGGGTTCACTGCTTGGCACCAAGACCAGGTTCGACCCCATGGAAGACTAAAATATGGGGCTCGGTCACCTCAGAGACCAAGTCCAACTTAAGGGGGGCCTCCGTGTGGCCATCGCCTACGAGACATCACAGATCCCATTCGAGGTTCCCTTTTCACCTAATGCCGGCGAACCGGCATCCGTCGAGGAAGAGAGTGGGATAGGTACAGTAACACCCTGTAAGCTCTTAACGCACGAGTGCAGGATGTTAGGGAGCACGGACCGACGGGCCTTGCCATCCTTTTCCCCTTGACGGTTTTGGTCCTAGCAACGCGCTCCCACCGAGAGGGGTCAATTTGTTAGGCCGCCTGCGTGCTTTTTTGGCAGTCTCTTGTGAAAGAAAAGGATGGATTACCGCCGGTAATAGAGAGGCACCCAATAACGCCCCCAGAGAAGGGAGTGATGGGGACTCCCATACACCCGTAGGCCTAGAAGAGAGGTAAGCCTCCCCTGAGAGAACACAGCTAGGGGCGACCTCTATTTTTTGTAGTGGAGCTACCTGAAGGAAGCTACGGTAATAGCACAGAGGAAGGGAAAGGGAGATAATTTTTTTTGGTATAATAACTCATCATTGGGCATGGTCATCCTATACATTTGACTGGATGCATACGCTCATCAGACCCACGCAGTAGCCCATCTGCGAGAGGTGAATAGGGGGCCGGCAAAACCAGCTGCCGCCATTTGATGCCACTCCCATCCCCTCCCCCGCCTAGTCACTTTGCAGCTCGTCGGCATGGTGGCTCCATGCCGACGGGCTCAGTCTCGATGCAGGATGGTTGGGTGAGAGAGAGCTGGTCGGCATATACCCTGTGGAATTAGAGGCCGGCCAGAGGAAGTTGTGGGAGAAATGTGGTAAAATTGAGTACGAGGAGAGGGAGACAGGGTGACAGAAGGAAGGAGAAGATTCTAAGCTGGGGCCGGACGGGGTGCTGAGTCCTGTCAGCACGGCGGCCAGGAATGCAGATCGCCGCTCGCCGTAATGGGTAAAGTACTGTTAAAACGACATGTACGGAATAAGGACGATCCCTTAGTACGGGAAGTGGAACTAATCGAAACCGATCGTAAATATGCACACGTCAGATTTCCAGCCGGCCGAGAAGATACGGTGGCTATTCACGATTTCGCCCCAGCCAGAGATAGCAAGTTCAACGAGATCGAATATATTCCTAATCTTAATTCCGATACAAAATCCTCCTCTCCATTTTTTGATGCTCCTGTAAATATTGAAACTAAAGGAGATCCTAATAAAAATAAATTTAGGCCTAACGAGCCGGAGAATCGACAGGTAACGCGTTGGGAAATTAGGACGAATGGATGAATGTGTAGCGGTCTACACCCCTACAAATGTAAATATTTATTTCTTACTGTATATATATATATATATATATATATATATATATATATATATATATATATATATATATATATATATATATATATATATAATTTCAAGAACGGTCGGTAACCCTGACTTAAATCTGAAGCGTCTTAAAAATAAGCCATGAGGCTTCATTCGTTTAGCTGTGCTGAATCGGTGAACAGGTCTGTAAATATTTGAATTGTAATTGTTTTGCTAAATATTTCCCAAATGAATCCTGAATTAATGCTTGATTCTTTCGTCTCATTTTCAGACCCATTCAACTCCGTTATAATCCAATTTACCAATTATCTATTTATCTAATTTACTTACAAACCAATTACTATTTATCCATTTACTCACCAATCCAATTACTTATAATACAATTACTTATAATCCAATTTACTTATAATCTATTTACCAAAATGTTTAGCAATTAATATTTACCAATTTACTTATAATCGATTTACCAAACCATATTTATCAATTGTAAATCCATTTCCGTTAACTCATTCAAATTTAATTCACGTGTAATTCTCAATCCAATCAAAAACTGTTACTGTATTCTATTCCCCCTTAAATAATCTAACTGTTTATTCAATAATATATTTTTCTTAACTCTTTGTTTTTAATTTAAATACTTTCCCCAGTCACCCAGATTAGGCCTAAGGAATTCGTCTGCAAAATTTAGACTCGCGTGATCAATTAACAATTCATTCGCTTGAATAACGAAATATAGTTTTGTAGGTTTATTGTGGTCTAAGAGCTATCTAGGATATTCCCGCAATATTCATTTAAAACCTATAAATGGTGCCCAGAATAGTTTGATTATCTCCCATTCATTCATTAGTAAAATTAAATTAATTTTCACTGTCACGTGTGTTGTATTTTTCGGAGGACACATTCCGCCTCACTCACTTCCATTTTTTTCTAGCGTGGACTTTTATTTTTCACGAGTGATTTTCAACACGTGCTCGTTTTCAATCCTTAGTAGACTTTAACATCCTTCAGACATCCCTTAGTAATTTCATAAACTTAATTATAATATACTGTAATAAATTCAAAGAGTGACCAATTTTCAATAATTTTTTTTTTTCAAATTTTACGTTTAAGCGCGTGAATCGAATTTGTGCATAAGCACAGACACATTTTTATTTTTTGGTAAATGGTTTATAACGGAGCGCCAAGCTAAGCCCCAATTTCGGGCATAGTAACAACGACCATCCTCCCCCGCAACAGCAACGACGTATTAATCCACGTTCGGCGCGCACGCAAGCATCCGCCCTCATTCGCCTACCACCCAACAACGTCCCTTCCCCACTCGCTCTTGGGTTCAGCTTCCGCCATTCGACCCACAAAATCCCATTGGCTGGTGGGAAATGGTGGAGCTCATCCTCCTACACCAGGCAGTTCCTTGAAGATCAAAGGACAATCCTCGTAGCCCAGAGATTACCTATAAGTATTTTTACAACTTTTAAGAGTATTCTACTTGATGGGTGTATTTCTGGTTCTTGGGGAAGGTTTAGGTGGGCGGTAATGGAGGAATTTGGAAGGTCACAAATTGGAGCACAGTTCGACCAACTCGAGCCACTCATTACAGAAATATTCATGCGTGGGATGCCGGACCAAATTAAGCCACTTATACTAATGTCCTCCCCTGCGAACGTAGATAAGATGGCAGAGGTGGCTGGCGCCTTGTATAACAATCCATTCGTTAGCAATGTAAATAGGGGGCATAGCACATCATATAACTCTAATGTTAAAAACAACTCACATGTATCCATCTCACAGGTTAGGTCACTGGCCGAAGCTCCTTACAACTGGCTAGGACTCCCTCAGGATGAATCCTCCCAGGCTTCGGGTCTTTTATTCGTTCTGGAGAGGATTAAAATGGATATTCGTGCCCTAAAGGTGCGAACGGGTCTTCACCGAGAGCAAAATCGTGAGCAGGACGGAGGAGTCAGACGTCGTTCCTCCTCCCGAAAAAGGCAACACCAACGAGGAAACAGCAGCATAAGATGTGAGGCACAGCAGTTTCATTTCTAACCTAGACCTAATTCCCCCTAATTATAATTATGCGAGCAACGCTGTCCACTGCGTTAAGCCTTTCAGTTTTTACCGTGCATCATTTCATGACCATAACTTTCACCCTTATTCTAGGCGTGTTGCTCATACTGCTATCTTTCAGCCTCTAGGCTTTTGTTGGTATCACCTCAAATTTGGCTCCAGAGCCAAAAAAAAAGAAGCTCTGCCCCTGCAACTACCAGCAAAATGCTCAACTTGCACCTCAATCTCAACCTAACCTTACCTCACCACCTCCGACTTTACAAAACTCTGCGGGTTCCCTTACCCAACCTTCACCTTCAGCAGAGGGAACTTTAAACTGAATTCGCAAGTGATACGTGGGTCTGTCACCTCTGCAACCTCATCTCTCCAGGCCGATCCTCCTTTTAGTGTTCATCGCCCACTTTCTGGTTTCTACTTCCTGGTTGACACTGGCGCCCAATGCAGTGTCATTCCAGCCTCTTCAGTCGAGAAAGATTGCACTTCTTCTGATCTTGTCCTTAAAGCTGCCAATAATTCATCGGACATAAAGACTTATGTGAGGCGTATCCCCCCCCCCCTATCTCTCTCTCTCTCTCTCTCTCTCTCTCTCTCTCTCTCTCTCTCTCTCTCTCTCTCTCTCTCTCTCTCTCTCTCTCTCTCTCTCTCTCTCTCTCGGGTTAAGTCGTGTTTTCCCATGGGCGTTCATCATTTTCGACGTCGACATGCCAATTTTAGGCCTAGATTTTCTTATCACAGAACTACGACACTAACTGATGCTGGTTCATTATTTCCTTCTACCAGCTCTCTCCTCTCTGTTCGTCTCCCTGCAACTGCTCCCGACTTCCAGCAACTTTTGCGGGAGTTTTCAAGCCTCTGTCTGCCTCATTATAAGGACAGAGCTATTAAGTACAATGTGGTGCACATAATAGAGACGACAGGAGGGCCTATTTTCTCACGTCCGTCGACTGGCCCCGGATAGACTTGCCCTAATGAAGCAGGAATTTAAGTTCATGATGTACATAGGCCGGGATCGCGTTCTCATCCACCTCCCCATGGGCTTTACCACTTCATGTAGTACCTAAGTCTAGTCAGGAGAAATTAAAAGCTGTAGGTGACCACAGGCGACTCAATGCCTGTACAGTTCCGGATAGGTATCCTCTGCCTTTATTATTGGATTTTAACTCCGCTCTCTTCGGTTGTTCCATGTTTCTCGGCTAAATTTGGTTCGCACGTTTAGATGAGTATGGTATCGTACTAAACACTTCTTAGTGTATCTTTGGTGTCACACAGCTCTCCTTTTTTGGGGACACCACATTTCCCTTGGGGGAATTCGTCCTTTCGAGGACAAAGTTGAAGTTATCCGGGCTTTTCTTCGACCCTCTTCGCTAAAGCAACTTCGTAGATTCTATGGGATGGTAAACTTTTACCACAGGTTCATTTCCAACATCTCCCACATTATGCAACCTCTCTACGAATTGCTTTCCGAGTCCAAAAAGAACCTTCCTCTTTCCTGGTCCCCCGAAGCTTGCGAGGCTTTCTCTCGCACCAAACAGGGTATGGCTTCCGCTGTCGCCCTGGCCTACCTTTGCCCAGGAGCTCCCATAAGCGTTGCTTCGGACGCTTCCGCTACTCATGTCGATGCGAGACTACAGCAGAAGGTTGGCGACTCTTGTCAACCTCTTTCCTTCTTCTCTAAGGATCTTCTTCCTTCCCAACATAAGTAGTGTACGTTTTCCCTCGAATTACTGAGCATATACCTTGCCCTCCGTCACTTCCAACAATACTTGGAAGGGCGTGAATTCACTGTCTTTATCGACCATAAGTCATTGGTTGGTGCGCTCGCCTCTAGTGGCACCTCCTCTGGGGATTTTTCAGTTGATACTCATCAACTTGACTTCATCCTACATATGACAAATGATATTCGCTACGTTCCTCGTTCCTCAAACAACGTACCAGATGCGCTCTGTCGCATTTCATCGATTTCAGGCACGCAACTCTCCCAAACTGTACCCATCCATCACGCTACAATAGCGCTTGCCCAAGAACAAGATGAAGACACAAAAACACTGCCTTACTCTTCTCAGCTTATCGTTCACGAAATCGACTTGCCGGACAGTCTCTCCAGGCGTATCCTGGTTCACTATTCATTGTCTGACTGTCATCGTCCACTCATTCCACTCGCTTACCGTCGGCACATTTTTGACCAGACTCACGGCCTCTCTCATCTTGGCATTCAAGCAACTCGCAAGCTCATCACACATCGTTATGTGTAGCCAGGTATGAACGCCGACGTGGCCAAATGGACCCGCGCATGTCTGCCTTGTCAACATGCAAAGGTTCAACGCCACACAAAGACCCCTCTAGCTGCTTTTCCACTTCCATCGGCAAGTTTTGACGCCGTTCACATCGATCTGGTTGATCATCTGCCCTTTTCACGTGGTTGCACTTACCTTCTCACTATGATCGATCGTTTTACCTCTCGGCCAGAGACAGTTCCTATTCCAGTCATCAGAGCTTCCACTGTGATTCGAGCCTTCGTCTCATCATGGGTTGCTCGTTTTGGTATCCCATCAACGATCATGACTGTTCGAGGCAGCCAATTTGAATCCCACCAATGGGATGCACTCATGTCAGTGCTTGGCTCCTTTCGTCTCCGTAGCACTAGCTACCATCCCCAGAGTAACTCTAAGGTGGAACGTTTTCACAGGACTCTCGATGAAAGCTTACGCTCCACTGACCCCAACATCACTTGGGTGGACAAGTTACCCCTAATTCTCCTAGGAATTCGTGCCTCCTTGAAAGAAGATTTGAAATGCTCTGCTGCGGAACTCGTCTATGGTACGCAACTTCGTCTTCCAGGCCAATTCTTTTCTTCCGCTGACTGTCCTCTTCCTTCCGACATACATCCTGCTGCATACATACACAATTTAGTACGGGCGATGTCTGAGGTAAAGCCGACCGCAGCACGAGTGCCTGCTAATCAGAAACCCTCCGTAATATTCATTTAAAACCAATAAATGAACGATAATGAAATTAAAATGTATTTAAGAATTGACAAATGAAAACAGGATGGATTGAATATACTCAGCCTAAACTAACTAAGCTAAACCTAACCTAACCCAAGTACAAACCTAACATATCCTAAGTTAACTAGGTTAGCTGGTTAGATTAGGTTAAGCTGAATTGGGTTAAGTTAGTGAGGGTAGGCTAGGCTGGACTTCTCGAGGTCTCTTCAAAATTTAATTTACCTAGACTTTACTTACACTATTCAAGGAACAGAGTTAAATATTAAAGTATTTTATACAAATAGCAGAAGTATTAGAAATAAAAAAATAGAGCTCTTATCTTACATAACTACGGAAAGTTTAGATAGTCCTGGTTATTATGATACAATGAGAAAGAATGTATCGTCGTAAGTCCAGTGGCGGCTCGTGTATAGGCATGCAGAACTACAGCACCCCCTATTTCCACTTGATATTATCGATAACTTTCAATATAATTAGTCATTTTTTCTTTATACTTATGCATTATATAATCCTTTAGCTTAATGTCAGTAGCCATTCCCTAGTTTATGAAAGAAATACAAAAATACTTGTATAGAACTGTGTGCTTCACAGTTCCAGCGACGCGGTGTTTGGCTCTTATGCGCATGCTGGCATGTCCGAGATAGGAAGCTCTACGCTAGGGAGAGAGTGTACTGTTCTTTTATTTTATGTATTAAAAACTAGGTTATGGATTAAACAAAATGCAGATGCACAGTTTTCTTATCTATTTTGAACACTAAGTACAGCAGAAACGAGAATAATGAAAAACTGTAGGAGACAAGTAACACACGACTTCTTCCTAAGACGACTGATGATCCAGTGCGGAAAACAAAAACGGACGCTTATATATGAGTGTAAGACAGTTCCAGAAACTTCTAGAAAGTTCAATATGGCAATCATGTGAGGAGTAAAAAATTCCTCGGTAGTCATTTAGAGATCAACGAGAAAATAATTAATCTTTCGCGCAAATTAAAACAAGAAGAATGAATTTCGTTTTTAAATGAATGGATCAAGCTTGAACTGTAACAATTTAGGCTATTAGTAAGTGAAAAATGTTTAATTTTGTTCTGTTTAAAATTTTATCAAGTTTATCTATAAATTTTATTTTTATATGTTTATTTCTTTTTACACAATATTAAAACAATGCTAAAAAGTTCTGATGCAGCAACCCCACTAATTTTAGTTACAAGCCCCCACTGTTCGTAGCCAGCTGAAAGAAAGAAATTATTACCAAGCAGTACTCCTTAAGGCCATTGAAGTAATAAATTTCTTGGCTCAACGTGGACCATCATTCCGCGGAAATGTAGTGTTTGGATCCTCTAGAAATAGAAATTGCATGGGAGTTTTGGAATTGATTGTAAAGTTTGATCCTTTTCTTGCAGAACATATTTCTCGTTATAGAAACAAAGCAAGTGAGACAACAAGTTATCTTTATTCAAGAATATGCAAGGAACTTATTAAACAAATGGGTAAAGATGTTTGTCATCTATATGTGATGAAGTTCATAATGCTAAAAACTTTTCTATATGTGTTCATTTCTCACCTGATGTTAGTCATATTGATCAACTGACTATCATTGTATGTACGATACATCAACAAGAGTGAATGTACTGTAGAGAGATTCCTGAAAGTACTTCCTATTCTCAGATATTCAGGTGAAAGTCAAACAATATGTACTGAAAACTCTCGATGAAATTACTCTTTCTCTTGATGACTGCAAAGGTCAAAGTTATGATAACGCTTCAAATATGTCAGTGAAATATGATGGTTTACAAGCAAGAATTAAGGAAATAAATCCATTAGCAACACATTCTTTAAATCTAGTTGCAATTGCCAGGGGCAACTGTTGCCTGAATGCTTGCAATTTCTTTGGGCTTGTGCAAGAATTATATGCATATTCAGTTGGATCAACAAAGCGCTGTAATTTGATAACAAAAGGATTGTCGCCTAATGCTGACCAGCAATTTTACCACATGGACTTTTTAATTCGCGAATAAGGCACTCCATCGATTTGGTGTGGGTTGGGAAAGATGGTAATTCAAATTTGCTGGCATTCAAATCCTAAAGTTCAGCGATGGTAAAATCGCAAGAGAGGGTAGACTCTGAAATCATGATTGAATCCAAGTCGATGAGTTCAGCAATGGTGTTGTGTTCACATTGGAGTTGACGGCATAGGGAATAAATTTTCTCAACGACTTGTCACCAACATCGCTCCTTTGGCGAAGGTCCATAATCTTGCAAATGGCGGAGGCGCGGAGATTTAGATCATCATCGCAGAGGAGAGAGACGAGAAGATTTTCTGGGTATGCGTTCCATGATTTGATGTGAAGGAACACTATGTCTCACGTTGATTGAGAAACAGGGCGGAGACATTTGATTGGGAAAAGAATGTGATTCGCGGCGTCAAGAAATGTGTGGTCGAATTTTGATTACAAACCAACAAGGAATATAGTTATTCCCTTTTGAATTTACACGTACTCCCTCGTCGAAAGAAGAAACTGTTCATGGAAGTATTAGTTATATTATTTGAAACAGTCCTTTTTAAAGTAAGGAAGAGGCTAATTGCAGTAAGGACATGGAAATATTTTTATAAGTAAACTTGATAATGTTAATCAAAATATTTGTTTCTAACATCTCCAGGGCTGACTTTAACGATACATCCTGTTGAGAGCAAACTGGGTACCTCTGGCCCTAAACTTATTGTAAAAGCATAGAAAGTTTGAATCACAAAAGCACTGGAAAATTGATTGATTTAACATTAAAAAATGAGATCAATTGTTAAATCGAAAAAAAAACCCAATTTGTATTAATTTCAATGTAATAAAACATGTAAACATTACTAAAATTTAGTAAACCAAATAATAACAACTACTGCAAAGCTCCAGGATATACAATATTTTTTGTATTTCTATTTCCATTAGGAGTGAGAATAAATAGATTTCTCCCACAACTTTCAAAGACTGGCCTTGGGCTTTGTTGATAGACATTGCAAAGCTGACTCTAATAGGAAATTGCAGTCCTTTGAATTCAAATGGCATATCTGGATGTATCAGTGGAATCTGTGGAATGAGAACCAATTCTCCTTTCCCTTGACCGTTAAAATTTCAGCTTGATGAAGGTAAAGCATAATGGAACAATTAGTCTTGTTCCATTACATATTTAGCTTCGGAGGATCCAAATTTCTTAACAACATCACTGGCGCTCCTTCTTTTAAGGAAAGCTTATGGGAAGGCTCTTCAGGAGGATCAAGAGAGTTAAGGAACTCCATGGGATAGTTAACTCCTTGGTCAGAGACAACAGTGCAATCCTAAGAGAAATAATTTTTGACTCCTTTGATAAATGAGGAAAAACCTCAGAGCTGGAAAGAATTAGTAATTAGAATGATACTAAAGAGTAATAAACCAAGTGTAAAAGAACTTAGACCAATTTCATTGAACAATGTCTCATATAAAATATTTATGTCGGTAATAAAAGATAAAATAGAAGATCATTCGTATATAAACGATGAAACACTAGATAATCAAGCAAGCTTTACCGAAAAAAAGAAGGATAAAGGATAATCTGTTTATCTTGAGATATTGTATAGATGAAGCATAAAGATTAAAAAAGTCTCTTTCTATTATATCTATAGATTTCTGTAAAGTTTATGATTCTATTAAAAGGGGAAAAATAATTGAAGTTATGATAGAGTATAAAGTAGATCTTTATATAATAAACAATGTAGCTAACCTCTATAAAAATGATAAATCCTATATAAAATTGAATGATGCTCAAATAGAATTTGAAGTCACAAGTGGAATAAAGCAAGGATGTACATGTTCCACACCTCTATTTATATTAATTACATACATTATTATAAAAAAAGATGCAGGAAGGACAATTGTTCACTAATGATAAATTTACATTTAATATACTATTTTATACAGATGATGGCCTGGTCTTAGCTAT
The DNA here is from genome assembly GCA_963969495.1 of Ceratothoa steindachneri. Classification (NCBI taxonomy): domain Eukaryota; kingdom Metazoa; phylum Arthropoda; class Malacostraca; order Isopoda; family Cymothoidae; genus Ceratothoa; species Ceratothoa steindachneri. The sequence continues at coordinate 83,413,364 of OZ018332.1, read as the reverse complement.
GACGAGAGAGGATGCAACAAAGAATATAACAATATTAATAAAAACCAGTAAAATATTGGGACTAGATATAAATAAAGAAAAGAGTAACATTTTAATTATTAATGAGGACGAACCTCCAGATGAATTAGCAGGAATCAAAATAGTAAAGAAAATTAAATATTTAGGTATATTTGTAGATATCTTAGAGTAGGAAAGGGCGCAAAAAAAATAATTAAGAAAAGTAGCGAAACTAGTTTCAAAGGCGATTCCTTCGTCGCGGGACAGCTGTCGGCCAGAATCATAAACCACTCGACCATCCTGAGTTACCCTAAGAGACTCATTCAAGCAAAGCATTTAAGCCGCTCGCCTGAGCTTCTCGCCCGCTACATATTAATAGACAACAAAAAGAACTGTTTCAAAAGCCAAAGGGAGGAAATGCTAAAAAAACTCTAAAACTAGCAAACTTAATTTATTCAATTATAGCAAAAAACAGTAACAAGGTAAGGATTGGCAAAACCCTTTGGAAAAATATAGCATTACCAGCAGTACCCTATGGTTCAAATATTATAGATCTCACAGAAACAGATATAAATAAGCTACAAAGGGGAAAAAATGCAGTATATAGAAAAATAGGTAAACATGTAGATTGGCGGTGCGAACGATGGGACGTATACTATTTCGTCCGTGTTCCAATATGTTTTACGTTTTTGCAGTAAATTTAAGGGGACTGCTCGTGTGGGGGTAAACAATGCAGGGGAACCCCCTACGATGATCCTGAGTTTCAATCAATTAGGGGGGTCTGGGGGGCACAGCTCCCCAGTATATAATGTTAATTGTTTATAGAATAATATTCTAACGTTTACAGAAGTGAATCATTTAACCAAATCATTTCTGCGACTATAATCGTTTTGCGAATTATAATGGGGGTGCGGGTGGGGCCTGACGTCACAAATGAATGAAGTGGGTTACTTTTATTTGTCAATATATTTGTCCCCATTTTACTATTTTTATTACCTTTTTTATACATTTAAATATACTTAGCTAGATCGTTTAAGGGAACTAGTTTTTGTGGAGCCCTTTGGGTGGAGGAAAGGCGACTTTTACGCGGTCAACGCAGTTTGAATATCGCTTCCATATGTGAAATTTGCCCTTCGTCTATTGTCGAACTTTGTACTTTGTTTTCGGATCGAAATAAATTGTTAACCTTTTTGGACTGTCATAATTTACTTAAGATTAAAATCGATTGCGAGGTTTATGGCCAGGCATTAGAGATTAAAGATAATTTTGAATTTAGATGTTTTAAAACTAAACGTTACTCAAATGATCGCCATTATTTTAAGAAATCATCATTGAATGGCACCTTTTCTACAAAAGATTCCTTTTTAATAAAACGTGAATTACAGAAAGATTCCACGCTTTCCTCATCGCCATTTTAGAAGTATACCCACCGCAATACAGTAAGTAAAGAGCGTTTTTCGTTTGGTTATTTTCGGGCCTTTTGGTACAAAAATGGCGCCGGCTATATTTAAACTAGGACTCAAACACGCATGAATATTCATGTACGGGTGAACGAAATATAAACGCACAAAAATCCACTTTTTCGGGCGCGCCGCCATTCTACATGTTTACCGAAAAATATTAGGAGCAGCTAGTTACGAAACAAGTTGGGTATTAAGATCAGAAATAGTACGAGGAGCGGTCAATAAGTTTTGCAATTCGGATATAAGGAAACGAGATATGAGGAAAAGTGTTTTATTATTTTTAAATATAACTACCCTCGACTTCAATGCACTTGCGCCACTTGTCCCTATGGCTTCGAATTCCCGACAACCAGAAATGTCCCGACTGCTGTTCAATCCACTCCTGGACGGCGAGCTGGACATCTTCATCGTCCCCAAACGGGCGTCCATGCAGTGCAGCATTGAGCTGGCGGAATGAAAAGTAGTCGCTGGACTGTAGGGGGGATGGTTGAGCTCCTCGAATCCGCACTCGCGCAGGGCAGCTTGTGCATCTCTGGCCTTGTGGTCAGGGGCATTGTCGTGAAGGAGCAGGACACCGCTCCTCAACTTACCCAGCCGCTTCTGACGGATGCACTTCTTCAACCCAGCCAGTTCCTCAGCGTAATATTGGTCTGTGATGGTCCTCCCACGAGGCGGATAGTCCACTATCAACAATCCCTCAGAATCCCCGACGATGGTCACCATGATCTTCCCGGCTGAGGGTTGGATCCGGAATTTGAAGGGGGTCGGAGAGCCCCTGTGCTTCCAGGCCATGCTTTCGAGCTTAGTCTCAGAATCCCAAAGCTGGACCCACGTTTCATCACCTGTCACTATGCGTGACTCGAATCCCGTCGGGTCTTGGTTGTACATGAGCAGCAGCTCCTCCGAACTTTGACGACGTTGAAGTCGATCATGGGGCATGAGGTTTCTAGGGACCCAAATTGTCGTGGGTGATATTGATAACACTTCCATGTGATTGTCCAAGTTCTCGCTCGATTTCTTCGACCTTTGATTTTCGAGGATCATCCTCTCCACACGGGCCACATTGTCCTCGTTGGTCACGTCTGACGGCCTTCCTGGACGGGGTCATCTTTAAGGGACTTACGACCATGGTGTAACTTCCTATTCCAGCGAGCAATGGTTGCATAGGAAGGGGCGGTGTCGGTGTACACTGCAACCATGCGTTCATGGATCTCTTTTGCATTCTTGCCTTCCTTGGTCAAAAATTTGATCACTGCGCGGTGCTCAACCTTCTCCATTGTTGAAAAATTTGTGACTGACGATCTGTGATCAGCAACTGCTTCTTAAATAGACGAGGCAGGAGCGTGCGGCAGCAGGTCATGACTTGTCATAACTTGTCCTAACACCCCCACAAACATCCATCCCCCTTCCTCTGTTTTGCCCTACCAATTCGCAAAACTTTTCGACCGCCCCTCGTATATATATATATATATATATATATATATATATATATATATATATATATATATATATATATATATATATTCAAGTCATGCCAAAAATATAAAATCAGCTGTCTTTTCTTCCATGTATCATAGGGCTCGTGGAATATGTAGTCCCGACTATATAGATAAAGATTACACAGAAATTGAAGATATTGCTTCCAATTTATGCTACCCAAAGTACTTTCTAGAAAAATGTATGAGTATAGCAAAAAAAACATTTAATAATTGTAAATTAGGGACAATAGAACTTCGTAAAAACCTATAATTTTTACCCTATCATGATTATTTTATGTCTGTAGTGCCCATTCTAAAACAACTTAATATTAAGGTAGCCTTTAAATACTATCATACATTAAAAAATCTCTTAATAAAGCATAACCCCAATAATGATAATAATGTAATTTACCGAATTCCATGTTTAGATTGTAATTTATTCTATGTAGGCCAAAATTACAAAATTGTTTCCATAAGGACCCAACAACACAAATAGAGAGTAATAATAATAATAATAATTATAATAATCATAATAATAAGTCTTTTGTAATGCGCTCTTCAAGGCATGAAGCCTTCCCAGAGCGCACGCTGTGCTGAGATGAGAATTTAAATTCAATGGAAATTCAAGAGGGGGAGAAGGCAATATTGAAAAGATGCGTTTTCAGGAGACGCTTAGATGTGGTAAGAGAGGGAGAAGACCTGATTTCAGCAGGAAGAGCATTACACAACTTAGGGGCGCAGATTGAGAAGGAGCAGTCGTCCATTGAGCAGAGGGATGAACGAGGAATATTCAAAAGAGGTATATGTGATGACCGAAGGGCCCGAGGGACATGGCGTGGCGAGAGGGCAGAAGAGAGGTAAGACGGGGCCTTGTTGTTTAGGGCCTTAAACGTGAAGAGAAGTATCTTGAAGTGAGTACAGGAGCGGAGCCCTGGGGGTTTTGCCCAAGGGAGCGAGCCATTCCTCGGAAACCAGCAAGGGGAAACCTCTCTCCCCGCTCCTCCCCCGGAGCATTGACTCCTGAAAACTGCTTAATCAGTTCTGCCACCCCTTATATAAATATATATATATATATATATATATATATATATATATATATATACACTTGTAATTGATTTGTTCCTTGGAAATCTGATATGTAGCACGAATATGAAGACCCAGGGGATTACACTAATCATTTATTAGCCGGACGTTTTGGACCTTTACTAGGACCATCTTCAGCAACTATGGCAAACGTATGACATAAGTCCAGTGGACCCGTTACTGGACATATGGCATACGTTTGCTTTCTTTTCTCGCTCTCATTCTGACTCTCAAGAGAGGTATCGTACGTTCTCACGTGAGTTAATTTGTATATACTTCGCAATCCAACATTTCCGCTCATATTTGGAAGGACGTGACTTCACTATTTTTACCGACTATGAGCCTTTGTTCGGCACTTGCTTGTCTCCTTCCAAGTCTTCGGTGTACAGTGCAGTTCATACTCGCCATCTTGACTTTGTCCTGGAGAATACGAGCGATCACCGCTATATTCCTGGCTCTTGAAACATTCGACTGGACGCGCTTTCCTGCATTTCCGCGATTTCGGGCATGCAACTCTCTCATACCGCGCCCATCGATCATGCGACAATAGCGCTAGCCCAGGGACAGTATGAAGACACGCAAACACTGCGTCACTCTACTCAAATCGTTGTTCGCGATTGTTATACCAGTTGTCCAGAGGCAGTTCCGATTTCGGACATCAGAGCTTCCTCGGTCAGTCGAGTCCCCGTCTCAGCATGGATTTCTCGATTTGGTGTTCCCTCAACTATCATGACTGCTTGGCTCCTTTCGCCTGTGTACCACCGCATAACATCCTCAGATCTACGCTGCCTTGGAACGTCTACACAGGATCCTCAAAGCAAGCTTACCCTCCCAAAATCTAACATCACTTGGGTGGACAAGCTACCTTTGATTCCCTGGCTATTCGTTCATCGTTGAAAGAAGATTTGGCCGGTTCTGCAGTTCAACCTATGTATAATACTCAATTTCATCTTCCTGATCGATTCTTTTTTTCCTCTGACCAACCTCTACCTTCCCTCCTCGATCCTGCTTCATATATGCACAATTGTGTACGGGTTATAGCTGAAGTTAAGCAGACCGCCGCTAGAGTGCCTACCAATCACAAAATCTTCGTGCCGAAAGATATGAAAACATGTTCCCCTGTTTTTGTCCGTCGCGATTCAACTCGCTATTCCTTACAACCTGTCTATGATGGACCCTTTCTCGTCATCTCTAGGAAGCCGAAGTTCTTCGTCCTTCAGCTTGGCACCAAGCAGGATACTGTTTCCATAGACCACCTGAAACCCGCCTATATTGAAAACGTTCGACCTAAACATCCTTTACCTATTTTTCTTCCCACTCAAACTTTTTATGTTCCCCAAATAATCTCCAAATCACTCTTTCAATCACCCCTGCTACACAAACTTCGCCTTCCGTTTTGCTTCCTCTGCATCTTGTGTTGCAGGAACCCAACTCGGCAGCGGTGGTCAGTCCGGTGCAAAGGAACAAATCTCTTCACTTCTGATCACCTCGTCAAAGGAAAACCAGACTTAAAGGTCCTACGTACCGCTGGACGCCATCTCAGAAGGTACCAATAAGCGGATAACCTTCGCTCTATCGCCCTCCACTCGTGTCGCTGCTTCACCCAACCCAACTGACACTGCCACAACAAATTCGTGTCCCCGTGCTCGCAGGTAAACCACAGGTACTGTGACAAGCTCCGGACACATCATAATGAAACGTAGCGAGGACAAATTAAAGGGTGGGGGGTAACCCACCCTTTAATATGAATATATATATATATATATATATATATATATATATATATATATATATATATATATATATATATATATATATATTGTGGGGGAATTCCACGTGGAATTTCTTTTCCAGCACGGAAGTAACCTCCGTGTGTTAAAGAAAATTCTAGAATCTGGTTAGGCTTAAATTGGTAAGCCTTTCGCCCACCCACGCACAAGCGGTAGCCTCGAACCGCGTCCACCCCTGACCACCGTTTCGTGGGTTAGAATCTCCTCGGCGTGAAGGTTCGATGCCATTCAAGAGTTGAAGAGTTCTGCCAGGATCCAAGAAGCATTCCCCTAATTACTAATTCTTTCCAGCTCTGAGGTTTTTCCTCATTTATCAAAGGAGTCAAAAATTATTTCTCTTATGATTGCACTGTTGTCCCTGACCAAGGAGTTAACTATCCCACTGAGTTCCTTAACTCTCTTGATCCTCCTGAAGAGCCTTCCCATAAGCTTTCCTTAATAGAAGGAGCGCCAGGGATGTTGTTAAGAAATTTGGATCCTCCGAAGCTAAATATGTAATGGAACAAGACTAATTGTTCCATTATGCTTTACCTTCATCAAGCTGAAATTTTAACGGTCAAGGGAAAGGAGAATTGGTTCTCATTCCACAGATTCCACTGATACATCCAGATATGCCATTTGAATTCAAAGGACTGCAATTTCCTATTAGAGTCAGCTTTGCAATGTCTATCAACAAAGCCCAGGCCAGTCTTTGAAGGTTGTGGGAGAAATCTATTTATTCTCACTCCTAATGGAAATAGAAATACAAAAAAATATTGTATATCCTGGAGGTTTGCAGTAGTTGTTATTATTTGGTTTACTAAATTTTAGTAATGTTTACATGTTTTATTACATTGAAATCAATACAAATTGGTTGTTTTTTCGATTTAACAATTGATCTCATTTTTTAATGTTAAATCATACAATTTTCCAGCGCTTTTGTGATTCAAATTTTCTATGCTTTTCCAATAAGTTTAGGGCGAAAGGTACCCAGTTTACTCTCAACAGGATAAGAATATAAGAAAAGAAGGAGACTGCAAAAGACCATTAAAGTCAGCCCTGGAGATGTTAGAAACAAATATTTTGATTAACATTATCAAGTTTACTTATAAAAATCTTTCCATGTCCTTACTGCAATTAGCCTCTTCATTACTTTAAAAAGGACTGTTTCAAATAATATAACTAATACATCCATAAATAGTTTCTTCTTTCGACGAGGAAGTACGAGTAAATTCAAAAGGGAATAACTATTTTCCTTGTTGGTTTGTAATCAAAATTCGACCACACATTTCTTGACGCCGCGAATCACATTCTTTTCCAAATCATATGCCTCCGCCCTGTTTCTCAATCAACGTGAGACATAGTGTTCCTTCACATCAAATCATGGAACGCATACCCAGAAAATCTTCTCGTCTCTCTCTTCTGCGATGATGATCTAAATCTCCGCGCCTCCGCCATTTGTCAGATTATGGACCTTCGCCAAAGGAGCGATGTTGGTGACAAGTCGTTGAGAAAATTTATTCCCTATGCCGTCAACTCCAATGTGAACACAACACCATTGCTGAACTCATCGACTTGGATTCAATCATGATTTCAGAGTCTACCCTCTCTTGCGATTTTACCATCGCTGAACTTTAGGATTTGAATGTCAGCAAATTTGAATTACCATCTTTCCCAACCAACACCAAATCGATGGAGTGCCTTATTCGCGAATTAAAAAGTCCATGCGGTAAAATTGCTGGTCATAAGGAAAGACCAGCATTAGGCGACAATCCTTTTGTTAGCGAATTACAGCGCTTTGTTGACCCAACTGAACATGCATATAATTCTTGCACAAGCCCAAAGAAATTGCAAGCATTCAGGCAACAGTTGCCCCTGGCAATTGCAACTAGATTTAAAGAATGTGCTGCGCATGGAATGTAATCTGCTAATGGATTTATTTCCTTAATTCTTGCTTGTAAACCATCATATTTTACTGACATATTTGAAGCGTTATCATAACTTTGACCTTTGCAGTCATCAAGAGAAAGAGTAATTTCATCGAGAGTTTTCAGTACATATTGTTTGACTTTCACCTGAATATCTGAGAATAGGAAGTACCTTCAGGAATCTCTCTACAGTACATTCACTCTTGTTGATGTATCGTACATACAATGATAGTCAGTTGATCAATATGACTAACATCAGGTGAGAAATGAACACATATAGAAAAGTTTTTAGCATTATGAACTTCATCACATATAGATGACAAACATCTTTACCCATTTGTTTAATAAGTTCCTTGCATATTCTTGAAAAAGGTAACTTGTTGTCTCACTTGCTTTGTTTCTATAACGAGAAATATGTTCTGCAAGAAAAGGATCAAACTTTACAATCAATTCCAAAACTCCCATGCAATTTCTATTTCTAGGGGATCCAAACACTACATTTCCGCGGAATGATGGTCCACGTTGAGCAAAGAAATTTATTACTTCAATGGCCTTAAGGAGTACTGCTTGGTAATAATTTCTTTCTTTCAGCTGGCTACGAACAGTGGGGGCTTGTAATTAAAATTAGTGGGGTTGCTGCATCAGAACTTTTTAGCATTGTTTTAATATTGTGTAAAAAGAAATAAACATATAAAAATAAAATTTATAGATAAACTTGATAAAATTCTAAACAGAACAAAATTAAACATTTTTTACTTACTAATAGCCTAAATTGTTACAGTTCAAGCTTGATCCATTCATTTAAAAACGAAATTCATTCTTCCTGTTTTAATTTGCGCGAAAAGATTAATTATTTTCTCGTTGATCTCTAAATGACTAGCGAGGAATTTTTTACTCCTCACATGATTGCCATATTGAACTTTCTAGAAGTTTCTGGAACTGTCTTACACTCATATATAAGCGTCCGTTTTTGTTTTCCGCACTGGATCATCAGTCGTCTTAGGAAGAAGTCGTGTGTTACTTGTATCCTACAGTTTTTCATTATTCTCGTTTCTGCTGTACTTAGTGTTCAAAATAGATAAGAAAACTGTGCATCTGCATTTTGTTTAATCCATAACCTAGTTTTTAATACATAAAATAAAAGAACAGTACATACACTCTCTCCCTAGCGTAGAGCTTCCTATCTCGGACATGCCAGCATGCGCATAAGAGCCAAACACCGCGTCGCTGGAACTGTGAAGCACAGTTCTATACAAGTATTTTTGTATTTCTTTCATAAACTAGGGAATGGCTACTGACATTAAGCTAAAGGATTATATAATGCATAAGTATAAAGAAAAATCACTAATTATATTGAAAGTTATCGATAATATCAAGTGGAAATAGGGGGTGCTGTAGTTCTGCATGCCTATACAAGAGCCGCCACTGGACTTACGACGATACATTCTTTCTCATTGTATCATAATAACCAGGACTATCTAAACTTTCCGCAGTTATGTAAGATAAGAGCTCTATTTTTTTTTATTTCTAATACTTCTGCTATTTGTATAAAATACTTTAATATTTGACTCTGTTCCTTAAATAGTGTAAGTAAAGTCTAGGTAAATTAAATTTTGAAGAGACCTAGAGAAGTCCAGCCTATCCTACCCTCACTAACTTAATCCAATTCAGCTTAACCTAATCTAACCAACCTATCATATCCCTAACCATCTAACCTAGTTAACTTAGGATAGGTTAGGTTTGTACTTGGGTTAGGTTAGGTTTTAGCTTAGTTAGTTTAGTCTGAGTGGTCTAGTTTGTCTCCTCACTTTGCCAGGTTCTTAATTGATAAAACATTTCACGAGGGTTAAAGCAATAAATAAATACAAAATAAAGGAGGATGCAATAATTACGATGTTATGAAGTGTTACTCTTTATGCAAGCAGTCTAATAACAATAATTGCATAAAAACAAATATTCATTTGGGAATCCCACAGAGTACAAATATTTTTTGAAACTTCTTAGATACAAATCCCAGCTGTTGAAACACAATAAATATTTCTTCTTACTGGGCTGACTATTAGACGGGACTCGAGGCCTCGTCCAGTAGTACCCCCAGCAAGTGTTTTCCTCGGGACCGGCTTCTCCAGAGAGAAAGGCCACATGCATTTCCCATAATGAGGAGGACCTACACCATAGTGTAATTGTCGTATAGGTAAGTCCTGCCCTGACTTTAATGTTAATATAATAAACTTGGAATGGAGGAAGATAACCTTCTTCAGAGAATACTCAGGTACGGATTGTTGCATGGAAAAGGCAAGATAAAAGGGCCCCAAATTAGAGTAAAGAATAAAAACTGTAGGAGAATTGTCACTCCCCCGTTCTCTCGCAGTGGAGTCACGAGGCGATTACCGATAAGACATCCAGCCCCGACACCGTGGGGTCCAGCGCTTAACCACAGCGCCTCGCCTCTCGTCGCTAGGAAAGTCCTAAAGGTTAAAATGCAAGATCTCCCTCAGGAGAGTGAGATTTAATTTCACGTCAAGTAAGAAATTGGGGACGTGTTTCTCCCAAGCTCGAAGGCTAACGAGGAGCCGATGTAAGACTTGGTGAGAAAAACCGTTTGGCATAAGAACCCTCCTGGGCCCGTCCTCAGGCCTCCCCCTCTCTTACCTCTCCCCCAGTGGGGTGACGAGGTATAAATAAGAAACATTGAGGAAAATCCTGTTAGAATACGTGTCTCCAGGTGAAGAAGTCCCCGGATTAAGATCGGGCTACCGAGACTGGATTGGTAGAATACGTCAGTCTCCAGGTGACGAAGTCCCCGGATTAAGACCCAGGGCTACCGAGACTGGACAGGTAGATTACTTTAGTCGCCAGACTACGGAGTCACCTGCAAAGAGGCCTACCTACCTTAAGGGGCTAAGAAGCAGCTCATCCTCGAGCTAGTCTCTGGTTATCAAACCGAACGTTAGGTTAACTTGGTTAAGTTAATATTCGGAGTATTTCTGTGGTTAATGGTTAATTTTTGTGCAGTAAAATGTTAAAGTTAAAATATAAGTTTATTTGGGGAATTATTGTGCGTTTTCTATATCCTTACGTGTTTCCAACGGCTCTTCTTTAAAATAACAATATTAGCACTCTTAGAACAAAGCCTACTTCATCAAAGAAGTATATCACGACCACAAAGAATACCACTACAACAGCGGTTTGTGTGTATAAAGATGAAAAAGGGGCATTCTACGACAAAATCTATTTATTAAAAAGAAGAGAAAGAATAAATATTTAAATAAAAATAACCTTTGATTATTTGCCGAATGTTACGAAAATCTAATTTGTTTGTGAAATACACTATCAATATATTGGTTAATTAAATCATTTTAGTTCAATAAATTCATGGGAACATAAAAGATGGAAAATTTGATCACGGGCAATTATAATAGCTATAATTATAGAAATTAATAAATAGGATAGCTAAAGTTGATATGTTAAAATAAGAGGTAATGGAAATGAAATAGAATATAACAGGTTGATAAATTAGAATGGTTAAATTGAATTTGTATAGGAATAGCTAAATAGTATGTTATAATAATATGATAAGATATAAAAATAATAGGTGTAGGATCACTGATATGGTATATTTTATACAAATTGGTAACATTTCGAGCGAGAGCCGAGACACAACGAGGTTTGTCTCACAGAAATATGGATGCAACATCATGATGTGTTCGATTTCGTACAAGAGCATAGGAGCAAATAAACATTTTGAAATAAATTGCAAATTACTGTTTGATATATATATATATATATATATATATATATATATATATATATATATATATATATATATATATATATATATATTATAGTATATGGTTATCCATGCGATTTATTTTCTGTTAATAATCAGCCTAAATAGCGTTTCGAAAACCATAACCATAAATTTGTTTGATCGAAGTTGTCGCCTTATAATTTGTAGGCCTAAGACGAAAGCGAAATAAATTTTGAAATAATGAACTGGAGTTTAAGAAAAACAATTGAACAAATATAAATATATTCATAGAAACAACAAATGTACAATGAGATAAGTTGGATTAGGTGTACAATGTAAGATATGCTTTACAGTAACAAGATGCGAAGAGAATTGAAGTAGGTGAAATAAATATGAAATAATATTGTGACTATGATGGACTGTGAATTAAGGGCTGCAATATGAGAAGTAAATATAATTAGGACCTACTCTCGTATGGTCGTTTGCAAATAATTGCGAGAGAAAGTGGAATTATACTAATTATGATTTGTTTGGAGGTAAATGACTAATTGTAGAAGGAATGAATACCGACCTTTATACAGAGAATGTCGAGAGTCGAATGAGAAGGAATAGTGTTTGTTTGTTTGTTTCTGTGTGAAATTTTAAGAGATGATGCTTGGAACAGTAGTACGTTAAATGAATTGACAAGTAAAATAAATGAATAAATTAATTAATTATTACGTTGTGCATAAAATGATTTAATTTACAAAATTTAAATTAAATAATTGGAAGATTAAATTGACAAAGTTAAAGAATTGTATGTCATGAATTTTACATAATAATTGATATATATATATATATATATATATATATATATATATATATATATATATATATATATATATATATATATATATATATATATATATTATATATATATATATATATATATATATATATATATATATATATATATATATATATATATATATATATATATATATATATATATATATATATATATATATATATATATATATATATATGTATATATATATATAAGTTTCACAGGAGTTTTTTATTATAGGAATGCCTAGAGGGCATTGCTATAACACTGCCCCCTTAAAAAGTTACTCCCCTTTTTACTATTTTGAGATTACAAGTCCGAGTACCGACGAGACCTCCTGATGACGCGACCAGAGCGTGTAACAGTGCCATTGGTTTGGCTCCGGGTACGGGAACACAGATTTGTTGTGGCAGTAGCAGTGCCTTTCGCGTTGAACGAGGCACTGGCACGAGAGAAGGTTGATGGAGCGAAGGTGATCCGCTTGTTGGCTCCTTCCGAGATGGCATCAAGCGGGATGTGGTAATCTTGAGTCCCGTTGTCCGCTGACGAAGTGACCAGTTGGGAAGAGATTTGCTCCTGACTGACCACTTCTGCCGACGAGGGTTCCTGCAATAAAGGAGGAGGTGGCAGCAATGCGAAGGTGGAGTTGGAGTAGCAGGGGTGGTTAAAAAGGTGGGGTTGAGGTTGTTTTGGGGGATTACTGTACCATAAAGGGTTATAGTAGGAGAAAAATGAGGTGATAGTGGTTCTAGATGAACATTTTCAGTATAAGCGGGTTTCAATTGTGTTGTCAGAGCACTATGTGTGTGCTGAATTTAATTGATGGCGTGCTGTCAGAGCACTATGTGAGTGCGAAAGAATTAATGGCGTGTTGCTAGAGCACTATATTAGCACTGAATGTAATGGCGTGTTGCCAGAGCACTGTGTGAGTGCGAGCGGATTTATGGCGTGTTGCCAGAGCACTGTGTGAGTGCGAGCGGATTTATGGCGTGTTGCCAGAGCACTATGCGAGTGCGAGGGTTGATGACGTGTTGTCAAAGCATTATGTGAGTGCAAAAGAATTAATGGCGTGTTGCCAGAGCATTATGTGAGTGCTAGAGAATTGATGACGTGTTATCAGAGCACTATGCGAGTGCAAGCGGTTTGATGGCATGTTGCAAGAAGAGCACTATGCGAGTGCGAGGATTGAGTGTGGGTCAGTGCAAAAGTGAGGACCTACTTGAATAAGTGAAGTGAGGTGCAGGTGGTAGATGTTGATCCGTTTATTGTCAATCCCTTGAGATGTTAGTTTAGGATGTGAGGTGTTTATCGTTTGTTAATCCCTCGAGATATTAGTTTAAAGATGTGAGGTGTTTATCCTTTGTTAATCCCTCGAGATGTTAGTTTAAAGGATGTGAGGTGTTTGTCGTTTGTTAATCCCTTGAGATGTTAGTTTAAAGGATGTGAGTGCCATTAGCGTTGAACGATTTAATTGACAAAGTTAAAGAATTGCATGCCATGAATTTTACATAATAATTGATGTATATATATTGTGGGGGAATTCCACGTGGAATTTCTTTTCCAGCACGGAAGTGACCTCCATGCGCTGGAGAAGATTCTAGAAGTTGGTTAGGCTTAAATTGCTAAGCCTTCCCCTTCCCATCCACAATCAGTAGCCTCGAATCACGTCCACCACGAACCACCTTTACGCGGGTTAGAATCGCCTCGGCGTGAAGATTCGAGACCATTCGAGAGTAGCGTTGTTTTCCCCACAAACGCGAGGGGAGCCTCGTATATATAGGACTCGTCTTCCAGGTGGAAGACACAGAGTTGAGGAGTCAAGCCCGCACCCAAGAAGATTCCCCTAGTTCCAAGTCAGGTGCTAACAACGAAGCAAAGTTACGGCTGAACTATTTGTGTGTTGGAATTAGCCCCAGCCAGTGAGGTAATTACATTTGACGATCGCTACCGAGCGATTTTTCCGACTCCACTCATCAACTCCTGTCGAAGCCCTCCTCGTTCGCCTCTCATTTACGGGTGGCTGAAATACTCTACCCTGGACAAGACGTTACCCCCCCCCCTTTGGAGAACCGTCATCACGTTAACTTCCCGCTCAAAAGCTCCGAGCGCCCTCGCCTCACGTGCAGAAGACATCCGCGAAGCCTTACCCTGACGTCTGACCCGGAATCCTCCTTAAGACAACCCCTCTCATCCCTCAGTAACCCATTTGAGTTAATGCTTCCAATTTGAATAGTCTCCTTCTGAAAATACATTAAATTTTAACTTTAGAGTCTGATGCATAACTACAATCCCCCCCACTCGTTTACCGATGTAATTTTGCCCATTAATTCTCTTATTTTTATGTAAATAAAATTATATTTTTGTAAATGCCTCTTTAAATAACCTTGAGCTTTGCCATTGCCCAAATTTTACCTGACTTCGTTGCACTCTTATCTCATTGTTCCGCGCGTCGAAACTAGTGGCGTTCCATTCCTTATCGGTTCGCCTTTAAGTTATTGGTCCCTCCCGCATAGATATAATATGGTATTGATATAATGTAATGTCATACTACGACATATATATTTATTAATATACATATTATATAATTTTGGTGTGAAGTGTGTTTTGTTTTTTTACGAACCCATGTCATTTTAATTTCGACATTAGAAGTTCCCTTGTTATTCACATCTATCCCTTTTATTTTAATTTTTGTATTGTACTGGCAGAAGGCAAGTTCAAGTTAATTGAAGAGCAGTGGAACTTAATCTATTTAGATTTTGTGTTGGACCCCAGGTAATTTTCCGCTTAGAAACAGCAGAAGCAGTTAGCTGTATCGTAATTTTTTTGTGAACAAGTCCTTCACGAATATTCAAGTATTCATTTCGCGTGGGTAGTGTCCTAGCTCGTTCGCGTGTCAGTGTTCCCTCAGTTAACTGCGTAACAATTTCATCCTTCGAAAAATTCAAAAGTCAGGGTCAAATGTTAGGTCTTTCCGGCAAAGACCTGCTAAATTACGTACAGGAAGAAGTGAGGAACGAACGGGCAAAGCGAAGGGAGATGGAGATGGAGAAGAACAAAATGGAGATAGAGAAGAACAAACTGGAGATGAAGGAGGACAAACTGAAAACGGAGATTGAGAACAAACTGAAGATGGAGATAGAAGAAGAACAAAATGGAGGTGGAGAAGAACAAAATGGAGATGGAAGAACGTGAACAAATTAGGCAGCATGAGCTGGAAATGAGCCGAAATCAAATGGATTCTAGGTCCATCGGTTCCCGGGTTGAAATTCTCCAGACTCCTTCAGTCAAACTTCCCGCTTTTAATGATGGAGAGGACTTTGAGTCGTTTTTTACCCTTTTTGAGGAGAATCTTTCAGATCAATAGATGGGATCTCGAAAATAATGGCGTCGTTCGCTTACTTCCTCTCCTCAATGCCCAGTTAAGGGATATCTTTGTATACCTTTCCCCGGAAGCAACTTTGGACTATTCCACGTTAAATCCCGAATTGCTAGCCGCTGTTCATATGAATAACAAATTCTACCGCTCCGTATTCTGCCAGGAAAGGATCCGCCCTGGTCAAACATTTCGGCAACACAGGTACATCCTCCAAAGACACCTTCAGTGTTGGCTGGATGCGGGCAAGATTCCCCAGGTCTACGAGTCCCTTCTGGACTTCTTCCTTAGGGATCAGCTTTTAGCTGCCGTGGCTCCCGAAATTCACGCCTTCATTAAGGATAAACGTTGTGCCACTTTCAAGGAGTGCTTGGAAGAGGCCGATGTTTACGCGGGTAGTCACAATTTATACCCTAAGGAAGTTAAAAAGGCTCCCCAATCACCCCCCAAAAACTAAATTTTATGGTCCTAAGGCCCCTCCTAAATTGGTTCCAAGATTTACCAAAGTTCCTAGTCCCTCGAAGCCAAGAAACTTCCATCCATTGGAACACTGAGACGTTAAGCCCCTAGTTTCTTCTCCTCCGGTTGTGCCGTACCAAAAGAACCCGATCGTCTGCTACACCTGCGGAGTTCCCGGCCATTACCGCACGAACTGTCCTCAAATCTCCCGATTCTCAAACTCTCAGTCCCACCAAGTGCACTAAATCTGGGCCGCCCCTGATCCCTCTCCGTCGCATCATGAGACCCGCGATCCTCCCTCGCTCGACAAATGTCCGGTCCATCAGGTAAATTCCCCTTAAATGAGAAAAACCCTGGTGGATTGAAGTTCGAGAACGGAACTGCGAACGGTCGCCGAGTATCCACCCTCGTCCGTGACACCGGGTGCACCTGCATCATAGTGTCTGAGGACCTACTCCCCCCTGTGTGCCCCGACAACAAGAAGTTTGCGGTGGTCCACGACTACCTTGGCCGGGCCAGTCGTTTCCCAGTAACTCGTTGTCACATCGAGTGCGACTATATATCCGGTTGGGCCGAAGTGGTAGCGGCCCCAATCCAGTTCTGCTCCGTTTTGTTCGGTCAGAACCCCGTAATCCACGACCATCCAGTGGCCCAGCCCGTGAGTACCCGTACACAGGCAGCCCTGGAATCCCATGCACCAGTTCCCCTAGAAGCCCCTATCGACCCGGAGTTCCAAGCCCTCCAGAGCGACAAGTTTGCCCGCGCCCAGAAGGAGTGCGCAACTCTCCCCCCCCCCCCACACACACTTTGGTAGAAAACTAAAGCCCTCGAGAGTGAGTCCAACCGAGGTAACAAACGAGTGTCGTATCTCGTGAAGAAGGACTTATGAGAGGTATAAGACCTACTTTGACCTTAAGTCACGAGAACGAAAATTCAAGCGTGGCGCGGAGGTGCTGGTACTGCTTCCCACGGGAAGCAACAAACTCCTTAGCCAGTGGAAGGAACCCTACCCCGCCCTCGAGGCTAGAGGACCCGTGGATTACCTCATCTGTACTCCGGCGGGAGCGAAGGTTTCCACGAGACTTGTATATATTATCTTATTAATGTTCTTAATTATGATTTTTTGGGGGGGTCCACTAAATTGTTTAGTGATTAGTCCCATATTTATGCCTCCATTTAATCTTATCCTTTTTTTTTGGTTCCACTGAAATGTCGCCAATGTTCTCCTGTGATATTTTTTTTTAATTGGCCAAGTTAAATTGTCTCTAGAATTGACCCGTTTAAGGCTTATGTCCTTAAATTCCCCGTTGAGCTCAGATTCACTTGTGTGTGTGTGTGTGTGTGTGTGTGTGTGTGTGTGTGTGTGTGTGTGTGTGTGTACACCTGTCGTAGCAGGTCAGAATTTCCATAGACCCTGGATAATTCTAGTTTGACGGGTGGGAAGATCATTTCATACGCAGCTGCTCTGTAAAGCATCATCTTTCGGTTGGGAGATGTGTGGGGGAAATCCACGTGGAATTTCATTTCCAGCACGGAAGTGACCTCCATGCGCTGGAAAAGATTCTAGAAGTTGGTTCGGCTTAAATTGTGAGCCCCCCCCCCTTCCCATCCACAGGAGGTAGCCTCGAACCGCGTCCACCACGAACCACCTTTACGCGGGTTAGAATCCCCTCGGCGTGAAAATTCGAGGCCATTCGAGAGTAGCGCTGTTTCCCCCACCCCCGCGGGGGGTGGAGCCTCGGATATATATAGGGCTCCTCTTCCAGGTGTAAGACACAGAGTTGAGGAGTCTCATCCGGACTCAAGAAGATTCCCCTAGTTCCAAGTCAGGTGCTAACAAAAAAGCAAAGTGACGGCTGAACTAATTGTGTGTTAGAATTAGCCCCAGCCAGTGAGGTAATTCCATTTGACGATCGCTACCGAGCGATTTTTCCGACTCCACTCATCAACTCCTGTCAAAGCCCTACTCGTTCGCCCTCGTTTTCGGGTGGCCGAAATACTCTTCCCTGGACCGGACGTTACCGCCCCCCGTCCCATTTGGAGAACCGTCATCACGTTAACTTCCAGCTCAGAAGCTCCATGTGCCCTCACCTCAAGTGCAGAAGACATCTGTGAAGCCTTACCCTGGCGTCTCACCCGGAATCCTCCGTAAGCCAACCCATCTATCCCTTCAGTAACCGATTTGAGTTAATGCTCTCCATTTGAATAGTCTCCTTCTGTAATGCATTAAATTTTAACTTCAGAGCCTGATGCATAGCTACAATCCCCCCCCCCCCCACCCTCGGTTACCGATGTAATTTTGCCCATCAATTCTCTGATGTAATTTTGCCTATTAATTCTCTTATTTTTATGTAAATAAAAATATATTTTTGTAAATGCCTCTTTAAATAACCTTGAGCTTTGCCATTGCCCGAATTTTACCAGACCTTATTGCACTCTTATCTCATTGTTCCGCACGTCGAAACTCGTGGCGTTCCGTTCCTTATCGGTTCGCCTTTAAGTTATTAGTCCCTTCCCCATAGATATAATATGGTATTGATATAATCTAATGTCATACCACGATATATATATATATATATATATATATATATATATATATATATATATATATATATATATATATTTAAGTTTCACATTAGGGGTTTTTATAGGAATGCCTAGAGGGCATTGCTATAATATATATGTGTATATGTAGGAATATACAAGATTCAAGGGCAGCAAAGGACTGCAGAATGAAAGCAATGCATAAGAGAAAACAAAATAACACCAGGGGAAAGAGTCTGAATTATCCTACCCTGGAATCGAACACGGGTAAGCTCATACCCAGTTAGATGCTCTAACATTAAGCTACCAGGCACTGTATATGTACGAATATACAAGATTCAAGGGCAGCAAAGGACTGCAGAATGAAAGCAATGCATAAGAGAAAACAAAATAACACCAGGGGAAAGAGTCTGAATTATCCTACCCTGGAATCGAACACGGGTAAGCTCATACCCAGTTAGATGCTCTTACATTAAGCTACCAGGCACTGTGACTTAAAAAAATGGCGGATCCATGATAAAAATGTGGGTGGGGAGGGCTAACATGAAAAACTCCCTCTGAGTAGTCTGAGAAAAGGCCATTGATCATTAATAATGTTTATCTTACACATAATTTATAATAAATAACCGTAAATCATTCAGCCGTGAGCACTAAATCTCAGATTTTATTTTTTTTGGGGGGGAGGGGGGTTCGGCACATCATCAAATTATGAATTGTAGCATTAAGACGTCAGCTAAGCCATAATACTGAATTTAATCATTATTTTTGAGATTTACCTGAATTCTTGACATGTATGATATAAAAAAACTGTTTTATATATATTCTATATTAGTAAATAAGTATTTCACATCAGCAGCAACCTCCAGTTCGTTTAGGCATATATCGTACATTGGTTAAGCTGTCTATTCTAACATCAGTTGTGTTGTGAACATCACTCAGCGCCAAGACGTTGAGGCATTCGTGACCCATGCTATTTCTTAATTACGCTTTCAGTCGTTTCAGGTCCGAAAATGAACGCTGGGCCTCGTTGTTCGAGACTGGAAGAGTGATAAGAACTTGGAAGAGCTTGGCCAGGTTCGGCGTGGGCAAGAGCATCTTCAACGGAAAAAAACTTCAAGGTTGACGAAAACCAGCGCCCTCCTTCCGCTTTGAGGATGCTCAAGGCCTTGATGTCAGCGTCTTAGACTTTTGCCGCCTCAATTAAAGCAGCAACATCTCTGTGGACGTTGCGCAGAGCAATACTTGATGTTTAAGACAACCGAAATAATGTCGTCCCTGAATCGTCTCTGCAGCTCCATAAACATCTGTTGAATGAACGGGTCATAGACAGATCGGCGGTAATATTCCTCCCCTGTCTGGTAGGGTAGGTTCGGTCGTTGCGTTTGCCGCCTACTAACTTGATGCACTGGAATGGTGTCATGAGACGAGCCGAGCTCCTCGGGGAGCTCCTCTGCCTTCTTTAAGATGTCGTGGAAGCTATTCAGTGCAGTTTTCCGGGTCTTGTTGAGATATGTCTCCAGTTCACTGATTGTAGCGTATGCTGAGATGATATCGAGCATAAGAGACTGCAGGGCTTATCTCGGCTCCACAGTGTGAGCTAGAACCGATTCAGCGACAACAAAGTCTATCGGAAAGCACAGCTTTCGGATTGCGATAATTAGGAGTCCCGCCGTCGCGTCCGAGTTGCTGTCATCCTCAAGGAAAATGTCAATAACGGGCAAGAATTCGTTAAGCACAATGAGTGAATCGTGTCATTGTGGGGCACGCTTAATGAAGTTGCTTCGCACTGTGGGTATAAATTTGGAGGTGAAGGGGCTTCAGTCCTTTCAACCCCAACCTTGGATCGCCGCCTTAGTGAATCGTGTCATTGTGGGGCGCTTAATGAAGGTGCTTTGCTCGTAACTATAGCCTAATGAAAGGACAACTTTGAGGGGTTTAAGCCACCTCAGCCCACCCTCTGTATCCACGCCTGACTCAAACCCAGACAAAGCGTCACTCTATCAATCCCAGTATCACTACTGGCTAGCAACTTCAAATTGATTTTTATAACATATCTTCATACCCGCTCGCAATTTAAAGGCTCATTATTTATGTCACATAGAAAGAAAAAGCAAATACCTGTTCTGCTGGTGGTAACAACCACTAAAGGCTTTTCGGCATTTCTAATATCTGCCTTTCAAAAACCTATTGAAGACAGAAAGATGCAGGGATGTTGAATTGCAGGCTATATAACAATATGTAAAGTACAAGTGAAGATTAATTTTGACGTAAATGAGCAATGATAAATTAAACAGGAGGGATTTTTGAAAGGCAAGATAAGGGGATATTAGAAGATATGAGAATCAAGGAGACAAAATGACGGCAAAATATAGGCAATCCATACTGAAAGGACATAATGGATCGCCTTCATTGTGCCCTTTTTGCTCTCTTTGATTCTTCTATCTTCCGCTGTCACTTTCTCTTGCCTTTCAAAAAAAAACCTCCTGTTTCTTGTCTTATTTCTCATGTACGACAAATTTCATCTTCTCTTGTACTGGCAGCGAGTATGGAGAATCACGCTACCATTTTTTCGTTATAGTGAAAGGAGAAAGAGACGAAGGTTGATGTAACGGGTTGCAATGAAGAGGAGTTGAGTCGCCACAGAAAAAAAGAGGTAAACAAGTTGACATCTCTTTGGGCACGAAAGTTTTCTGGTTAGCAGGCACTCATGGAGAAGTTGCCTTAATTTGGTCCAGCACCCGTACCAAATTGTATACTTATGAAGCAGAATCCAGATAAGAAAGTAGAGTGTAAGCAGTAGAAGTAAGTAATTGACCAGGAAGACGTAGCTGGGTACTGCTGCAGTTCCCCTGTAGAATAGGCCAGATTCACTTTAAGTATTAATGAATAGCTAGAAGTATCAGAGACAACTTGTCCACCCAAATGACATGAGTGCATTCCTATGGTGGGACTCAAATTAACTACCATAATCAGGCATGATTGGGGATTGGAGACCCAAAAAAAAGCCACTAATCCTAAGACAAAGGCTCGAGCGTAGGTAGAGGCTCGGATGTCTGGAATATCAACGCATAGGGCAGAGTGCCTACAAGATCGACGTGAACAACGTCAAAACGTAATGAAGGCAAAGGGAAAGGAGCTAGAGGAGTCTTTGTGTTGCACTGAACCTTGGTAGGTTGACAAGCCAAACATAAACAACTCCACGGCGGCATTCATAACTCACGACACGAAATGTGGTGCGATGAGTTTGCGTGTTGCGCTTATACCAGTGTGAAAAAGACCGTGAGATTGATCGAAAATATACCGACATTAAGTAAGAGGAATAAGAGGACGATGACAGTCGGGGAATGAAAAGCTGACCAAGGGCACTTGGAAAGACTATATGGTAAATCGATCTCATGAACGACAAGTTGAGTAGAGTGACGCAGTGTTTGCGTGACTTCTTCCTGTTTCTGACCAATTGCTAACGTCACATGATCGATTGGTGCAGTATGTGAGAATTGCGTGCCCGAGATCACGGAAACACAAGGAAGCGCGCCCAGTAGGACTTGTTTAGACCCAGGACCATACTGAATAGCGCTCGTAAGCTGCAGGATGAACTTCAGGTGACGAAAACCGACTTCAGTGTGCACGGAGGACGTATTACGATCGAAAAGTGCACTAACCAAAAACTTAGAGTGAACGAGGACCGTAAAATCACGCCCTTCCAAATATTGGAGGAAGTGGCAGAGTGCGAGGTACACACATAGCAGTTCCGCAGAGAAGACACTGTGCCTCTTTTGTGAGGGAGTTAATGATTTAGAAAGAATGCGAGAGGTTGCTAACACTCACAACTTTCGGTGACAGCCCCTCACCTACGTGAGTTTATAACTCATCTGAGCCAAGGAAACAGCGGAGGTAATAACATCTTCCGTAGGAGAGAAATATTCGCACGCCTCGGAAGACCATGTCAAAGGAGTATTAATCTTGGTGACAGAGAATAAAGTGTGGAGAAGTTGCATAATGCAAGCAACCTCAGGAATGAATCTGTGGCAGAAATTTACCATACCACAAACCCGAAGAAGTTGCTTGAGCAAAGAAGATCGAGGGAAATCCCGAATAAGAGTAACTTTGTCCTCGAAAGGACGATTTACGTGAGGAAAAATGTGGTGTCTAAGACAAAAAGAGATACGGGTGTAGATAGAGAGGGTAGGGAAAGGAGCAAAGAAAAAATAATAGCGTTGGCGAGTTGCGAACAGCTTCCCACGTCGCTGGACCACTGTTAGCCAGCGGCGAATCCACTCGGCCATCCTGAGTCTCAAAAAAAAGACTCATTCAAACGAAGCTTTTAAGCCACTCACCTGCACTTCTCGCACACTATACGGGTCACAAATAAAGGGATTTAAAAGCGGTGAGTACGAGATCATACTCTTCCAAATGAGTGAAAACAATACGAGGATGAGTCAAATGTTCATATAAGGATGAAGATGCTCTCAGGAGGTCGTCTATATACCAAAAGACGAAAGGAAGACCTATTAGAACCTGAGCCATGAAAAGTTTGGAGGTCTGACAACTGTTACGTATACCAAAGAACATACCAAGCATTACAAATGAACCAAAAGGCTTAGTAATACCTGTTATTAGATATCATCTTGTTGAATAGGGATCTGGTTGAAAGCACGAAGCAGATCAAGTCGAGGAAAGATGCGAAAGGTACTGAAGAGGATTGAGGAACTCCAGGATACTTTTCTAGCCGATTAAATAATTCTTATTATTACCCTTACTTAACTGCATTGACTAGAACGTTATTGTTCATTTATCAAAAATATTAGAAAGGGCAAAGATCCGCAGGTAAATTCACATTCTTTGTTTGCTGTTAAACTAAACGTTTAGTTTACACAAAAGGCTTTTTGAAATTTCTCTTTTTAGATAAATGGATGGTTGCCTAATCGTATGTCACACTCCTGAAGAGGGTTGGGGAACTCCAGGAGACTTTTATAGCGGATTAAGGAATTCTGATTATTACCCTTACCTAACCACATTGACTAGAATGTTATTGCTAATTTATCAAAAATGAACAATATATATATATATATATATATATATATATATATATATATATATATATATATATATATATATATATATATATATATATATATTATATATATATATATATATATATATATATATATATATATATATATATATATATATATATATATATATATGTATATATATTTATATATATATATATATATATATATATATATATATATATATATATATATATATATATATATATATATAACAGTATTTTTAACGCTTAAATAGCCATTTCTTATAAAACGTTAAAATCTCATTGCAAGGTGTGTAGCGAGTGGCGTGTACGTCTAAAATAGGACACACTCGAGAGTTGCTACACAGATAAATACACAGAGAGAGGAAAGTAAAGTTAGCACCGTTTACGAGAATGTCACACGGTAGTAAACGGAGCAGAGTTATCTCTGTTAGAGTTGGTCGAGGCAATCTTAGGCAAACATTATAATTAAGGCCGAATCCAGAATTAACTAGATAGCTATCAAAGTTAAACAAATAGAAGACAGGTCAGGAAGCTGTCTCCATGGCAACATGCCACCGCCTACAGAGAATTTTACCCAATAGTCGGAGTGCCTTCCTTATCAATATGTTCGGCAGTATCCAATCAAAAGTCGAGTTATGATAATACCGACAAATCAGCAGGCCGGTACATAAGAGGGAGGTGTGGCTTAGTTGGACGAGGAACTTGTAGGGCGTGGCTTAAATTCAATATATAACTATGCGAAGCCAGAACAAAGAGATACTTAGATTACTGTTTTATATAGCAATATTTCGCGTTATATATCGTTCAGTCCGATCTCTTGGATTCACGTAATTCATCTTTGTATATAGTCTTGTACATAATGCAGACATTAAGGTGTAACTCTTAAAAGCTCTATTCGTCTGGCCTCCTTTAGACCTTGCCCGCACTTGACCTCGAGCTTAATTTATGTCATAACTTAGAACTTAAACCTTAATTAAAGAACTTTTGTAAACTACAATAAGATCTAGTACAATAATAATTCTATTTTTGCTTTGGTGACTTCCATATCCTGACGTTCCTCAATCTTCCTGCTTCAAGGCCTTATTAATCAGGAAAACAGCCGTTGTGCATTCTCCTCGTTAATCACAATTCCTCACGATTACATAACTCCCGAAATACCGGTGTTCTACCCTGGTGTGGTCTATCCCCATCCTCCGGGCTATTTGACCCCGTCGCTAGAATAAGACCGCCCCTCGGCTTAGGGCACCCCATAGCAATCAAAAAATAACTCTCGTGGGAAATTAGGAAGGACAACGCAAACCAACTGGGGCAAATGTATCAATCGGAGTCCTTGCCAAAAGATACGCGATAACTGGGTAATCTATCAACATTACTGGCAACCAGCGTCCCCCTTCCAAGGCTTTTGAGTTGTCCTCACGATTACCTTCAAAGTTCCCTATAATTAGGGATGACCTTTAAGAGCCCCCCATAACTTGCGACATTACATTAAGAACCGTCCATTCTTAGCAACCAGTACCGTTGTTCCACCCAACAAAACAAGAAGAGGAAGAACATTGAAGAATTTGAGGAAACACAAGGAAGAAGAAAGAGAATGGAAGTCAACCTGACGAGGCAAGGTGAGGCAGAGTCAGTAAGTGCCGTGACGATAAAAGCTCTAGCATTCAACGACGCTGTATGACGGGTTGGTTTAGGATTATAGAGGCTCAATTTTACAATTCAAAAATCACCAAGGAGGTAACAAAAATTTACCAAATATTGGCCTCATCACCCCCTGAAACAGTGAACCGCCTACCTGCAGGCATTTTCGAAGATGAAAACTACGAGAGATTGAAGGCTGAAGTCGTAAGTCTATTCGAGAAGACTAAGCCAGAATTATTCTAAAGAATAACAGCCTCATCGACTTTCACTGGCTGTCCTTCGCGAAATTTGACGGAACTGAGGCGCACAGCCTTGCAGCTTGGAGTAGATGAGGAACTTGTGAGGCATAAATTTATTCAATCATTGCCTCCCACCATTGCACCGATAATTGTCATTCAAAAGGACCTTTCATTAACTAAAATCGGTAAACTCGCAGATGAATTAATAATTTTTAACAAAGAACAGTGTGTTAATTGAAATGAGTGCAGATTTGGCCTTTCCAAGTTTAAGAAGGTCATTTCGATGGTTTTTCGTTGTAGCAGACATCACCACACCCATCCTGGGAATGAATTTCTTGAAGCACTTCGATCTAATCGTGGATTGCGCCTGGAATAAGCTGCTGGATCGAAACACCAAGCTCACTTCAGTGGTTCAAACTTCCGAGGAACCATCCATAGCTTTGATAAGAACAGACCTCCAAAATGTACCCGAGTCCTGTCGAAAAATCTTGGAAAATAGGGCGCACTGTATGGACCAGCTCCCGCTCAAACGGTACCAGCAATAGACCAATCAGTGTAGCATAATATTGATACCGGCAGTTTCCCCACCTATATTTGCGCGGCTTAGGCAATTGACGTCGGAAAAGCTGAAAGTAGCAAAGGAAACAATCGAGGACCTCTTAAAAGAAGGAGTAATCCAACCATCGAAGATACCGTGGGCCTCATCGATACATTTGGTACCCAAGAAGACCCTCAGGGATACAGGATGGTCGAGGACTATAGAGCTCTAAATGCCATTACAAAGCCCGACCGATATCCGTTGCCACGGATCCAAAACTTGGCAGATCATCTCCATGTAAAAAGGAACTTTTCGAGACTGTACCTCGTAAGGGCATATCAGCAGATTCCAATGAGCCCGGCTGACGTCGAAAAGACAGCAATTACCACACCCTTTGGTTTGTGGCAATACATGAAATTTCCATTTGGCCTTCGCAATGCGAACAGTACCTTTCAGAGATTTATGGATAATATATCCAGGGGTTGAGGTTTGTATACATATATATATATATATATATATATATATATATATATATATATATATATATATATATATATATATATATATATATATATATATATATATATATATATATATATATATATATATATATATATAGACGATATCCTGATTTTTCCAATAATTTGGAGGAACACCTCAACTATATGAAACGAGTAATGGAAATATTATCACATATAGGCCTCAGGATTTCCTTAAAAAAGTAAGAGTTCGCGAAAGAGGAAATCACGTTCCTGGGCAATCAAATCTCGCAAAAAATGTATATGTCATCCTGCCCCCCCAAATAAGGAAAATTGGGGAAATGCCAAAGCCAAGAGACTCTAAAGGACTGCGTCGTTATTTGGGAATGTTGGGATACTACAGAAGAATGATGCCCAACTTTGCAGATAAAGCAGCACCGCTAACTGAGTTGTTGCATGTGTACCCCAAGTCGAAGAACATCGAGTGGAGTGAAATCGATGAGAGAGCGTTCGAATCAACAAAGAAGGCTTTAGAAAAAGCACTCACGCTTCATCACTCTCTCCCGGACAATTTACCGTTGCAATTGGTGACGGACTACGATGGTTGAGATCCGTGCTACCGCCCCCAAAGCGCCGGCTAATCAGAAAAGCTTTGTGCCAAAGGTGATGGCAGATTGTACTCATGTTTTCTCTTTTCATCCTTCGCGATCCAGCCCCTTTTTCCAAACAGTTTATGACAGACCCTTCTCGTTATCCCTCGGAAGCCCAAGTTCTTTGTTTTTTTATGTAACACCAAAACAGAATGCTAAACCTGCCTTTACCTAATGCAGAAATTATCCCTTTCTATTTCTCTTTCTAATTGAATTATTGATGGTCCAGAGATCTTCTAAAAAATTATCCAATTTCATAGGGTTTGCAACTATCTTGGTAGGAATCATGTAGCAATTGGTGCTCCATAATTTGTTTCGTGATAAATGTGAATATTTGCAAACTTTTTCATGTCTCGCTAATTTGAGTAAGAAAAACTCCTGTACCAAATATTGTTATAAATCTATAACATGTAGGCAGAAATTTAAATACTTAAGTTATTGTATGTGCTTTTTGGTTAGCTCTAAATATGGGTTGAACTATGGGGTGCTCACATTGCAAGATTGAATTAGAAAACCAAAGAGGCCTCAAAATGAAATCTTCGGAGTCTTATTAAATCTTATTATGGGTTTATAGGGTCTTGTGTAAAGTATGATATTATCTCTCATGTAGTTTTGCAGGCTGGGTCAAATGATCAACCACTTCCTTATGGGATGAAGGAATATCAATTTTTCTTCTTAGACAAAATAATTTTCTGACTCTTCTGACTAACTTTTACACAAAAATACACCTATATAAATAGTTATTTCATCAACACTTAACTCTATACCAATTCAACCAATCAGGCGCCCTAATATATTTAAAATGTTACTAACGTTCCAACCGTTTACACATTAACACGGCCGAAATCAGTTTTCCGAATTTTTAGACTTGGAAGAAATCTACAAGAAAATTGAGCTGACCGAAAAGTTCACAGCTGGCAAAGAATGAAAAAGATCGAGGGCAAGTAACCTCAAGAAAACGCCATCGATTTTTACCTTTCTCCACGGGGACTTCAAGAACAAGATCTATTTTGTCCGGAGCCACGTATGGCCGAGCCATGATATCGTACTGCATACTGGGGAGTTTAGCTTCCTGTTTACGAAGGAGAAATACTACAAAGCGGTAAGTTTATCTTCCTATTTACAAAAGAGAAATACTAAAGCGGGAAGTTTATCTTCCTATTTACAAAAAAAGAGATACTAATAACGGGAGTTTATCTTCCTATTTATAAGCTTAAATGTGTGAACCATTTAAAATTTTCAAACAAATGTTTACTAGGTTTGACCCCCACAGGTTCACGGTAAACCAAAATAACATTCAATGTAAAGGGAATACAAATGATAAGTGTTATAAAGGGAGCACTGTTCATAAATTGTAAATAGGTTTCTTTTGCATTATAAATATCAATAAACAGCCTAGTTATATTTCTCCGAATTACTGTCATTCTCTCAATTACTCGCTTATTTTTACCACTTACTAAATATTTTTTTATTTCTATTACTGGTATATGGTGAAACCTTAAACGAATTTATAAAAAGAAATGAAAGATTAAAATATAGTAAGTTTTAGTTAAAAAATATAAAATTCATGTAAAAGTCTATGATAGTACTTTCCATTTAATCTTTTCAAAATATTTAATATAAATCGGATTTAATTGATGAAAACAAAGGGCATTTTTAGTTTAGATCACCTTAATAAGAGAAATGGTGCCAGTTGGCAACCAGTCTACCAAGCAAGAAGAGAGCTTTCCACTTTTGGAGTCTTGTGAATAGAACGCAATTACATTCTGAATACAACCTATATAACCTAAATAGCATAAGTGAAGAAGATTAAAATAAATTCTTTCCAAATTTCATCATTTCGAATTCTACACTGAACCATATACTAAAGAATGTAAAATGACTTAATATGCTATATTGCCAACAAGTGATATTGCCTATAAGGGGATTACTTGTAGATCATTCGTTTATAATCATTCACATTACAATTTTCAATCAATAAAATTGCCACTGTTTCACACAAGCTACCACTTCTTACCGTTCAGCAAAGTTAAACTACAATAAGCCTTGTTAGAAATTGGATAGGAAACTACTTGATATAATTATTATGTATCAATGACTGTTGTTTTAGTCGTGGTAATATTATATAATTAATTAATGTTTTATTTAGCCTAGATAACGAACAAGAATTAATCACATAATAAATTTTGAGATGAAAATTGAATAATGAACTTAGGTCTAATGAGCCGGAGAATCGACAGTTAACTCGTTGGGAAATTAGAAGGAGTGGAAGAATGAACGGTGACGAAAAAAAAATGTATTAAGAATTAACAAATAAAAATAAAATAGGATCACAATGATATTAATTTGGATGTTATCGAATGTTAAATAGGATGTTATTAATAGTTTGTTAGTGATCACAATGGTAATAGTAAATTGGGGTCTGAAATTAATTAAAAATATCTATATTTAAAGTACTCACGCTTAAAATTAATTTATTAACCAGATTGGGGAACTCGTTTGTACAAAACTTGTGAGTCGGGAGAACCGAGCACAATGAGGCAGAATGAAAAAGATTGGGATTTACTTTAAACAATGTGGGGAATTCTAATTTATTATATATATATATATATATATATATATATATATATATATATATATATATATATATATATATATATATATATATATATATATATATATTTGATTTACAGATACAGATACCAGTTACATTGAACTACTCTTAATAAGATAAGAAATTATTTAAATTACTTTTGTAGTGCAGATTTACATGATAATAATTTAATTATTTTGAGTAATACAGAAATCATTATATACACGTACATTATTTTGTTATTTTGGGAGTATTGCAGATTAATAAGAATTTGGAAGTGCTACACATACTCTCCACGAAATAAAATTACCCCCTCTCATTTTAAAATATGGTCTTGCTAGTACTGCTAACGGCGAGGTCTCTTTATGACGCGACCAGAGCTTATCACAATGTCGGTGGTTTGGCTGCGAGCACGGGAACACGTATTATTCGCTATGGCAGTACCCGTAGCGTTTAGCGTAGCACCGGCACGAGCAGAGATTGACGGACGAAAGTGATCCACTTCTTTGTTCCGTCTGAGATGGCGTCAAGCGGGATGTGGGAGTCTCGAGTCTGGTTTTTCGCTGACGGGTTAACCAGTGTTGGAAAAACTCTAGTAATATTTCTGGGATTCTGGTGGGCCTACTGAAGCGGTAAGGGTGTGTGCTTTATAATGGGGATAATAATATTAAGTAGAACATTTTTAATGGTAATTAGCCTAGACAGTTTAAGGGGGCACCAAGCAAACTAAGAAATTACTTTGGCAATGAATGTGAGTTTGAAAGTGAATGGATGAGATAAATGCAATTCTTCAGGAGGGATATTAATTATAAGTTTAGCAATATATTTATTCGAGAA
The DNA here is from genome assembly GCA_963969495.1 of Ceratothoa steindachneri. NCBI lineage: Eukaryota > Metazoa > Arthropoda > Malacostraca > Isopoda > Cymothoidae > Ceratothoa > Ceratothoa steindachneri. The sequence continues at coordinate 83,382,660 of OZ018332.1, read as the reverse complement.
ATAATTTTAATAATATATATATATATATATATATATATATATATATATATATATATATATATATATATATATATATATATATATATATATATATATATATATATATATATATATATATATATATATATATATATATATATATATATATATATGGGGAGAGCGTAAGTTATGTCCTTTAAATTACAAAATTAAGAATTGTACAGTACGACAACATGGTTTATGTAAACAGGCAACGTCTGATCAATGAATAGAAAACTTAATAAGAGAGACTAAATAATGGTAATGAATGATTGGGGGCAATTATTAAATAGCAGTGGGTTATTGATTAATTAGAACTATGTAACGTAAATAATTTGGGGATGAATGAATTCTAGCGTAACGAAGGTTATACGATAATTGCTTTGGGAATGTAGGAAGTTATATGATAATGATTTGTGATGAAGGATAAATCTGTGCTAATGATTTGGAGTGAAGGGTAAAACTATACTAATGATTTGGAGTGAAGGGAAAATCTATACTAATGATTTGGAGTGAAGGAAAAATCTATACTAATAGTTAACGTGATTAATGGCTCTGGAAATGAAAAAAACCTGCCATAATAAATTTGATACAAAGGGGGAAAACAAACTAAGAATTGTACGTAAATTTGTGACCAACCTGTTAATAGCGGAGCACGATTGAAATAGAGAGCATTTGCTGAATTTACGTTCACATGGTGAAAAGGAAATGTGCCATTTTATACATTTCCTGATATAGCTCTAACTATATATATATATATATATATATATATATATATATTGTTTGGGGGAAATTTATTACATTTTGTAGGGGTTAAACCACTACAATACTCTCTCACCCCCCCAAAAATCGCTCTACACCATAAAATTACAATGAATTTTAGTTCATATATCGGCGAGGTCTCCTTACAAGGCTAACAGAACGTGTCACTGTGCCTTGTAGCTGAAACTGATTGTGGGCCGAATGATTGGCAGTGCCACTCGAGAGAGGTGAGAGACTGTCGCGAGCGAGGGCAGGCGGGGCGTTACTCATCCGTTCAGTATCTCCCCGACTGGCATCACTCCGTGGCTGAGTGTTGATAGGTTTTACTGCTGGTGACCAGGGCTCCTGCAACAAAAGAGGAGACGGCAGCAAGCGAGAAGGACAATTGGAGGGTGCAGGATTGGAAGTTGGAGAGTTAAGTATGTAAGTTAGGGAAACCACTGGATCATAATTAGTAGAAGATAAGAGTAGTGACTGTTCCAGGTGAACGGCCTCTATAAAAGCTGGTTTCGGGCGATCAATGGAAACCGTATCTTGCTTGGTGCCAAGCTGAAGAACAAAGAATTTCAGCTTCCTGGAGACGACGAGAAAGGGCCTGTCATAGACAGGTTGCAAGGATGTGCGATTGGAATCGCGACGGAAAAACACACGAGAGCAAGTTGCCATTTCCTTTGACACGAAAGGTTTCTAATTAGCGGTACTCTTGTGGCAGTCGGATTTACCTCAGGCATCGCCCGTACTAAATAGTGTACGTATGCAGCAGGATGTATGTCGGAAGTAAGAGGACAGTCAGCAGAAGAAAAGAATTGACATGGAAGACGAAGTTGCGTACCATAGACGAGTTCCGCAGCAGAGCATTTCAAATCTTCTTTCAAGGAGGCACGAATTCCTAGGAGAATTAGGGGTAGCTTGTCCACCCAATTGATGTTGGGGTCAGTGGAGCGTGAGCTTACCTTGAGAGTCCTGTGTAAACGTTCTACCTTAGAGTTACTCTGGGGATGGTAGCTAGTGGTGCGGATACGAAAGGAGCCAAGCACACATGAGTGCATCCCATTGGTGGGATTCAAATTGGCTACCTCGATCAGTCATGATCGTTGATGGGACAGCAAAACGAGCAACCTATGCTCAGACGAAGGCTCGAGTTACAGTGGAAGCTCTGATGTCAGGGATAGGAACTGCCTCTGGCTAAGATGTAAAGCGATCTATCATGGTCAGAAGGTAAGTGTAATCGATAAGGGAAGAGGACCAACCAGATCGATGTGAACGGCGCCAAAACGTGCTGACGGAAGTGGAAAAGCAGCTAGAGGGGAATTTGTGTGGCGTTGAACCTTTGCATGTTGACAAGGCAGACATTGCAAAACAAAAATTTTGTTGCCTTACATGCGCTCTTATTTTTTCGTTGCCCCCTTTTCTACTCCCCTCTATCTACAATGGTGCCCAGACCTGACAGGGGGAGCGGTGGTCCAGAAACGCGGGAAGCTGTTCGCAACTCGCATACGCTATTATTTTTTCTTGGCTCCCTTTCCTACTCTCCTCTATCTACAGTGGAACGGATGGTGGTTGTTAATATCGCATAATCCATGATTAACTAAGTACACCCACTTCTAATCTGATGTGGCATTTCGTCTCCAGAATCGGTCGTTCATTGGAATATTTAGAAGTTGGCTGCAAATCTCTATTCTACGGGCAGCTTGTGATTCGGCGAGGTCATATAGATCATCAAATCAGGGCTTCTTGTGAACCAAATCCATTTGATGCAATCGGTTCAGCACAGTCTAGTGGGATGACACTCCGAACCACTTTCGCAAGATCACGGTTGCTTGAAAAAGGTTCACCTTTCAATGCTGCTACTAAGGCTTCGCTCGCTGTCAAGGGTTGATGGTCGTTGAAACTTGGTTGTCTTCAAGGGTAAGATCCCTGGAGTTGAACGTCTGTACCACCTTGAGACTTTCGCCTGACTGACTGTGCATTCTCATTCACTATCGCAAATTTCCTTTAAAGCAACTCTTATAGAAAGTTTTCACTTGTAACAGTAGCTAATCAAAACTCTAATTACACTTTCTTCTAAACTCATTTCTCTCGGTTGGGAATTACATAAAGAGAAATAAACTGCGCAGGATCAACAAACAATAGCAGCGTAGTGAGGCTGGTAGTCGAATGAGTAAGGCTAACCTAATTTATTGTAGTCGAATGAGTAAGGCTAACCTAACCTAATATAGTCGAATGAGTAAGGCTAATCTAACCTAATGTAGTCGAATGAGTAAAACTATCTAACCTAATGTTGGCGTTGCTCCATAAAATTTTGTTGTTTTCTTTCCGCTTCCTGAGTGAGGACTTTCTGGCCAACCATATATAAAAATCATTATCCTTTCCGTAGCCTTATACCAGGCAACATCTAATTATGCTAGAAGACTTGTTTTATTGTGGCATTAGGCAAATTGCTGTTCTTCTAAAAAAAAATAATACAGATCTGGTGCCGTGTTCTAAAATATGAAACTTTTGCAGAGTCTCAAGGGTGTTTTTTCCCATTTAGCCTGGAAGCTAATAGCTCCGCTGCTCTCTTGGAGGGTAGCAAATCACGTGCTGAGCCATTCAGTTCCGAATGAGTAAATCGCTGAGATGGAGATGACTGATTTGCATTTATTGAGGAGTTTTCGGAATTTGAGGTCATATGTTGAAACTCCCGATCAGATTTACTGCTTTGACTTCAGAGGAGGCAAAACCATTATAAGAACTGAAACTTCTTCAGAATGCGGAGTAGCTCGAATTGCAAGGGGAATATTGAAATAGTGTCGTGGTATGATATTACATTATATCAATACCATATTATATCTATAAGGGAGGGACCAATAACTTAAAGGCGAACCGACAAGGAACGGAACGCCACGAGTTTCGACGCGCGGAACAGCGAGATAAGAGTGCAACGAGGTCAAGTAAAATTTGGGCAATGGCAAAGCTCAAGGTTATTTAAAGAGGCATTTACAAAAATATAATTTTATTCACATAAAATAAGCGGATAAATGGGCAAAATTAAATTGGTGAATGGGGGGGAAATTGCAGAGTTATGCGTCAGACTCAGAAGTTAGAAATTAATACCTTACTGAAAGAGATTATTCAAATGAGGAAGATTAACTCAAATAGGTTACTGAAGGGGAGAGGGGTTGGCTTACGGAGGATTCCGGGTGAGACATCAGGGTAAGGATTCACGGATGTCTTATGCAGGCCATAAACGTGATGCGAGGGAGCTTCTAAGCGGGAAGGTCACGTGATGACGGTTCTCCAAAAAGGGGGGCGGGGCGGTAACGTCCCGTCCAGGGGAGAGTATTTCGGCCACCCGAAAACAAGGGGCGAACGAGGAGGGCTTCGACAGGAGTTGATGAGTGGAGTCGGAAAAATCGCTCGGTAGCGATCGTCAAAAGGAATTACCTCACTGGCTGGAGCTATTTCCAACACACCAAATGTTCAGCCGTCACTTTGCTTTGTTGTTAACACATGACTTAGAACTAGGGGAATCTTCTTGGGTCCGAGCGAGGCTCCTCAACTCTGTGTCTCCCACCTGGAAGACGAGCCCTTTATATCCGAGGCTCCCTCCGCGGGGGTGGGGGAAACAGCGCTACTCTCGAATGGCCTTGAATCTTCACGCCGAGCGATTCTAACCCGCGTAAAGGTGGTCCGTCGTGGACGCGATTCGAGGCTACCGATTGTAGATGGGGGGGGGAGGTTTAGCAATTTAAGCCTAGCCAAATTCTAGAATCTTCTCCAGCGTGGAATTTCCCCACAGAATGAATATATTACGCCGTTTTTATCCTTAACACCGTTAGTGTTTACATATCCAAATAGCAGTCACTTATGTAGTACTAATAGCTCCGTTGCTTTCTTATATAGTGGCATATCACGGTTTAAGTCATTCAGTTCCACTCGATTAAAACGCCGAGGGGCAGATTACTGCTTCACATTATATGAGGAGTCTTCGGAATCTTAGACCATGCGTTGAAACTTCTCATCAGATATACTGATTTAATATTCAGAGGAGGCATAACCATTACAAATTAGAACTTGGATTTATTCAGTATCTGGAAAAAGTCCAATTGCAGATGGAATACAAGGATATAATATATTATGCCAGTTTTTTTTAAACACCTTTATTGTTGACCAGACCAAATAGCAGTCATGTATGTGGTACTTTAGCTCTCGCCAAACCATGGGACTCCGAAAAGTAGAAGCTTTTGTTTTGCTATTCATTCATGAAAACTATCCTCCTCAGTCTGGGGAGGTCACTTATTCTCTTGGTCCCTAAGGGGAACGTCAAAATATGTCTTATTGACACGACGCACAAGCTTTGTCATAATATGTCTTGGAAGAACAAGTGTTTAACAGTCACAGACTTAATAGAATGCATTGGCAACATTTATTTTTACTTGAAGAAGCCACCGTTAGAACTCAGACAAAACATGAATAGTGTTAGTTTAAGAAAAAAAATCATAAATTCATAAATTTTAGATAAGGAATGTAGCATGGGACGAATTCGAACACCTTCCTGTTGCGTCTCTCCACCATTGGCGAGCGGCGTATTTACTCTGACATCTTGAATCTAAAAAGACTCATTCGAGTGAAGCTTTTAAACCGACTGCTTGCATTTTTTTTGGCAGTACCATATGATTAGTTTTATATGCGGGAGGTACATGTGGTAATCATAATAAAGCGTCAATACCTTTCTCTAGGCTTTATTCAACTAACAAAACATCAATACAGTCTGAAAATGAAAGAAACAATATAAGTAAACATACCCATTCTAATCAGGTTAAGTAAACAAAGTAATGTAGTGTAACCCATTAGGCAATTATACATATAAGGTTACATGAAGCTTAGATCACCACATTACACTAAATCACACATGATTTTTTTTATTAAATAAGAAAGTCGATATAACTGGTAGGAGTAATTTGGGGTAGACATGGGCATCATAGTCTGAGAGAGCCGCGCAAGAAGCATGATCAGATTAGGTCGTTCTTTATTTCAGTGAGGAGAATCTAGAGAGTGTTAGCTCCGCAACAGATTTCTGAATTGTGTTGTTGAAGTTAGCGAATAAAATGTAAGTGTTTTATGTAGCGTCACTATTATTAGATACCATAAGACTCTTATCGTCAGCTTGTTTGTAGTACTTTGATCTCCGAATAGCATCGGGTAAGCCAGTGGCATGCTGTCGATGAGATGAAAGGATGCATGTATACCTCCTTTGAACCACAGAGGAATACAAAAGAGTTTTTTCTGTCCCTTGCTTCAACCTCTAACTTATTTCTTCTTTTTTTATTTTATGTTAAGTACTTCTATGCATTTTCACTATTGCAAATTTCTTTTTTAACCTTTTCGAGATAAATGTTCATGTTAGCGGTTGGATTTTCCTTTTTAATGCAATGTTTTAGTACTGCCTGCATAAAATAAAAACTTGAATTCATAATATTTCTTTAATCTAACATGTATTGTACTTATTGATGAGTCTGTACATTAATATTGATTCAACTGTTTAAATATGATTTTGTCTTCTTCTTTTAGATCATTATAAGGATGAAGACGAAAGCCCTCTGTATCTTTTTTTGCAGAGGTTCTAGTTTTGCCGCTTTACTCAACTTATAGTTTATTTTTAATACTGATTATTTACATAAATAGTTTTAAAGCATTTTAAATGGTGTACCGTTTTGAAGTAAAATCAAATGAATAACAACGCCCTGTGACTTGATTTACAAATATATCAAAGAAGCAATGTCTCTACCTTTTGTTAGTGTTTATTCTAGGCCAAGGTTACATGGCCATTAAAGTGCTGGTTTCAGTCCTCCTATCAAGCTACATATGTTGCTGCTTATCAGGTGGACGTCAGCTAATGGTGCCGACTGTGGCTGAGTTAAGTACTAAGGTCGGCTCCTTGTCTACTCGAGGTAGCCTGTATGACCAGAGCACAGCTTGTAAGTCTGGCTGCTGAGGTCCGAGATGTGCCTGCTGGTGTTGCTTCAGGCACTGGATTCTCTATTTCCAATGAGGGAGTATTACAGGCCATTAAGGAGGAAGCAAGAGATCTTGATGAGATGGACAAGAGAAGGCAGAGTATTATTGTTAAGGGATGGTCTTCAAACTTTGCCAGTGACTTCAGAGAAGTAACTTTTGGTAAACCTGAAGATCCATATCCCGCCTGCTGTACTATGGGTTGCTACACCCCCCATACATCCCGCTCGCTACGCTCAGTAAACCTGAAGATCCATACCCTGTGAACTGTATTATGGGTTGCTATATGGGGGCATAGCCCCCCATACCCCCCCACACTACCCTCGCCCTCAGGAACATAAGAACATAAGAAAAGAAGGAGACTGCAAAAGACCATTCATGGCCTACACTTGGCAGCTCCTGTTCCATTCAACACACAAAAGATTTCTTACCAGAGAAAAGTCATCAACATTGTCACCCTTAACAGGAGTTCGTCAGATCTAATCTACAATATACATAAAATGCATCCAGAGGATTATGTCCATTCATGCAACCGCAAAATATAATCTTCCCACTCCTTAGAAAAATATATACATATGTACATAAAAAAAAGTCAGTCCCATCTAGCAGCTTCATCCATATATTTATCTAATCTATTCTTAAAACTACCCAGAGAGGAGGCTTCTATCACATGCCTAGTGAGCCTATTCCATTCATCTACCACACGATTTGTAAACCAATTCCTCCCAATCTCCTTCCTAAACCTATACTTATCAAGCTTAAACCCATTGCTACGTGTCCTGTCATGTTCACTAAGTATAAGAACCTTACCCAGATCCCCTTTATTATATCCTTTTACCCATTTGAAGACTTCAATCAATTCCCCTCTAACTCTTCTCCTTTCCAATGTATGTAGATTTAGTTTTCTGAGCCTTTCACCATAGGGTAAGTTCCTTAGCCCACCAATCATCTTTGTCATCCTTCTCTGCACAGACTCAAGCAAATCAATATCCTTCCTATAATATGGTGACCAAAATTGTACTGCATAGTCTAGATGAGGCCTAACTAGCGCCAGATACAGTTTTAGAATGACTTCAGCACTCTTATTGCTTACACTCCTCCTAATGAATCTCAATATCCTATTAGCTTTATTCTTAGCATTTAGGCATTGCTTTCTAGGACGAAGGTCTGAACTTACCAAAATACCCAAGTCCCTCTCACAATCAGTCCTCCCTAAAATTCTGCCATTTAATTTATAACTATTCAATGGATTATTTCTACCTATACTAAGTACACTACATTTGTCTATGTTAAACTTCATTTGCCATTTCTCGGCCCAATTGGACAGAATGGTCAATTCCTCCTGCATTACAACAGCATCAGAATCAGCCCTAATGGCCCTACCTAGCTTAGTATCATCAGCAAATTTACTCAGGTCACTACTTATACCTATGTCAAGATCATTAATATAAATTAAGAATAGCAAGGGACCCAAAACAGATCCTTGAGGAACTCCACTGCTAACACACCCCCACTCAGATTTAACTCCATCTATACTAACTCTTTGCTGTCTGTCACCAAGCCATGACTGAATCCACCTAAATATACTGCCATCGATCCCGTGTGCTTTAACTTTACTCAGAAGTCGTAAGTGTGGCACTCGATCAAAAGCCTTACTAAAGTCCAAGTATAAAATATCATAGTTTTCATCATTATCTGCTGCTTCATACACCTTACTATAAAAAGACAGCAAATTAGTCAGACAGGATTTACCCTTACTAAAGCCATGCTGTGATTCTTTTATCAACTTATGCTTATCCAAGTGATCTCTAATATTCCTTGCTATAATAGATTCCATCATTTTCCCTACCACTGATGTCAAACTTACTGGTCTGTAATTAGACATATTTGTTTTATCCCCTTTCTTAAATATAGGTATCACATTGGCTTTCTTCCATGCCACTGGCACAATGCCACTCTCCAATGATTTTCTAAAGATGCATGCTAGGGGCTCACTTAACACATCCTTACATTCTTTCAAAATTCTAGGAAAGACCTCATCAGGACCGGGTGCTTTACTACTTTTGATTTTATCAATTTCCTTTGTCACTATCTCCTTTGTGATCAATATATCCTTTAATTTTTCTTCATCACTACCCCGAAAGATCATTGACACCTCGGGTATATTTAGAGTATCCTCCTGTGTAAATACTGAGAGAAAAAAGTCATTTAGCATTCCAGCCATTGAGTCCCTATCACTCACTAATTCTCCATTGGAATCTATAAGTGGGCCTATTTTATCTCTAACCTTAGTTTTGTATAATTGATAAAAACTTTTAGGATCTTCCTTTGCCTTATTTGCCACTTTAATTTCATAATTTCTCCTTGCTACTCTAATTAACTTTTTAACATCTCTTGCTAGTTGATTATATCTCTGCCTTAAGTGATCCTCTCCATTTTTTATTTTCCTATAAATGCCCTTTTTAATGCCAATATAATGCTTAATTTTATCTGTCATCCATTTTGGGTCATTATTTTTAGTCCTAATCTCCTTATATGGAATGTTAATCATCTGACCTGTAATTAATTGCTCAATTATTCTTTCATACTCCTCTTCAATTGTAATCTCTTCCTCCTGGTGATTATTGTCTCCACTAACTGATATCATTGAATCTATTTCTGAATTGATTTCATTGCCTGGTTTCTGTACAACTGCCTCCAGGTAAGTCCTTAGCCCATTATAATTTGCTCTTCTAAAGTCAGGAATTTTAACATTGTTCATGCTACTATCAATACCATTCCATTTCATCTTGAATCTAATTTCACAATGGTCACTATTACCCAAATTTCCTCCAATCTCAGTATCCTTAATAACTTCTTCCCTATTTGTCAGAACTAAATCCAGTATATTATTACCTCTAGTGGGTTCGTTAATAATCTGCCTCAGAAAATTATCTTGGACAACATTCAAAAATTCCTCAGCCTCCTGATCACCCACAAGAGCTTCCCAGTCTATATTTCTGTAATTAAAATCGCCCATTATACACACATGCTTACTTCTACATGCCCGTTCAATCTCCTGCCACAGAAGATTTGAAGCTTCCTTACTAAGATTTGGTGGTCTGTATAATAATCCTAAGACAAGCTTGTTTTTACCTTCCTTTACATTTAGCCATAATGACTCTGTGTTATCATCTAATTTAATTGTACTGTTTATACAACACTGGAGATTATCTTTAATATAAATAATAACCCCTCCTCCTCTCTTCCTATTCTTATCTGTATGGAACATGTTAAAGCCCTCAATCTCAACCTCAGGTTTAAAGTGATTACCTGCCAAATCAAGCCATGACTCTGTTATCGCAATTATATCAAAATTCTCTTCACTTGCTAACGCTCTTAAGAGATCTATCTTATTCCTTATACTCCGACCATTTGTGTAGTATATTTTTAAGTTTTTTTTATTATTCCCATCTTCATTGCATTGTGCTTTTTTATTCCTAGTTATCTGCTCATTCACTTGTGCATTAGTCCCCCTATAACGCATCAGTATGCCTTCCCCCCTAGCTATTCTTATATCACTGCATCCCTTCCATTTCCTACACCTGCCCTCTATTCCTGTTATTCCCTTACCTCTAACAGCTTCTAGTTTCCCACCCGTAAGGACCTAATCACACTATCCAGCTCCCCCCCATAGAACCTCAACACCTGCCCGACTAAGATGGAGCCCATCCATCGCATACAACCTCCTATTCCCGTAAAACCCTCCCCAGACATCTACAAACACCAATCCTAGCTCCTCACACAGTCCTTTCACAAATTCATTCAAACCAATTGCACGCGACAACCATTCTACCCCCACATCCAATCTCGGAAGCACACCAGAAACAACACCTTTTACCCTGCTTTTACTCATCCTTTCAACTAACCTTTTATACTGCTCACGTAACTCACATGTACCCACCTTCTTTACATCATTCACTCCCACATGCGTAATCACAACTGCATCCCTCTCACACCCAGAAACCAGCCTATCATACCTCTCACAAACATCACTTACACCAGCACCCGGCAGACAAACTCTCATTCCCTTCCACTTGCTATCACTCAACTTCCTATCTAAATACCTAATCTGAGAGTCACCCATCACTAGCACCTCAGTCATTCTCCTATTCTGTCTTGACCTAACATTACCCTCCCTCCTGCTCTCAGTCATGCTACCACCCATCCTGCTTTCATCCATAATCACACCAGGCAAATCACTTTCACACTCTTCCTCTCTCAGGACATTGAATCTGTTAGTCAACCTAACAGGTTCTATGTCCCTCTCATTCACACACCTAACCTGTCCTAACTTATCTATCCTATCCATTTTCACCCACCATTCATCATCACTCACAACTTCCACACTGTTCCCAGTCCTAGCCCTATCTTCCACCCTCTTAGCACTAATCTCACCCTTCAATCGCACACTTGCATCTCTTCTCACTTCAAACACCAAATCATTCAACCTCTTACATTCCCCACTCAACCTCCTAACCTCCCCTTCCAGAAAACACACACGGCATTTAGTTACATTCACTCTCCTTTCAACTCCACAAGCATCACACACCACATACACACTACTTTCAAACGGCATGCTCTCACCATCTATACAAAAAGCCATACTCTCAGAAATTTACTAATGAAAAAGTTAACACTCACCAAAAAAAAAATTCTTGCTCAGGATTGCTGCTAGTTATCTTCCCCAAAAGTATTAATCACTAATGTATTTATTATACAATGATTGATGTATTAAATAAATACAAGAAAAATTACACACCCAAATCAGTATTATATCCCAATCTTACAATGAGAATCAGGAGCTCCTGTAAGACAACCTTCCAGAACAAAGCCAGACAGCCAACAACAAAGCCAGACAGGAACAAGTAATAAAACAAGTTAATCACACAGTTGGGTGAAAAAATGTTGGGGGGGGGGTTAATAAATGGTAATTGTGTAAAGTACGGCTGGATTCAAGGCCTACCTTATTTTTGGCTACTTTGGTAAACATGTAGACGAGCGGCCCGGCCGGAAAAATTATTTTGTGTAAATATTATCGTTCACCCGTGTCATTTCTGACGTCATACCCCAGATCGTAGGCCTAGTTTTTTTTGGCTATTTTGGGCTACTTTCCGGTGTTACTCTTTTAGAGATGAAATCAAAGAATTTTATGGCTATTTTCATTTTTATACTGGGGGGCTGTGCCCCCCAGACCCCCCAAAGGATTGAAACTCAGGGTCATCGCAGTGTTATCCCCGCGGCGAGCCATACCCAACAATGAGCCGACGCTCAAAATAATCGTTAATACTTACGCCAGACGGGTGTGTAGAGTTTACCGGCAGCAAGCCAGAATTTGGTAAGATGTTCGTATCCTTCAGATGACAAATTTGAATAGGCTGCCCATCCGTCAGATACGACTGTCGTACCCGGCAAAATCCACTTTTTTATCGCTGCGAGGAGGGTTTCTCGATTTCGATTTGCCACCGAAACAATGAAAATTCTCTTTTTTTCACATTCAAACCCTCCAAAAACCCACTGCCCTTCCACTACACGGCCCATAGGCTTCGAGAAATGTAACATATTTCTCATTGTCGGTTAAAATAGCACCGAAACGTTGAATAGGTAACGAACAAACTTCACACAAAAATGAAAGTTTGACAAATGAGCGGGAAACGGCGTGGGTGGTCGTTTAAATATGAGGCGCGCGGACGGAAAAGTACTTCATTGTTCACGGAAAATTCGTGACCTTTTTACTGAAATTGACCATTTGTGTTTCTTGAACTACACATATATAGTAATAAAAACATCCATTTGGAACAATAATCAAAATGAAGGTCCTAAAAAACCTGTTAAAAAAATCAAAGAAGAGAAATAAATACGGAACAGAAAAAATGAAAAAGTACTGTTTTTGTCAGAATTAAGAGGTGAGCCTTTTTTAACAAAACCGAAATATGGTTTAATTGAGCATTAAACAATGGGAAATTAAGTAACAAGTAAATAAAAAGACTAAATAATGTCAGGCATAGGGTAGGTAGGTTATATAGAAAAGAAATAAGGGAGAAAAACATCTAAAATATAAGAAAAACCAAGTTTTGATCAATATAAAAAGCACAAAAAGCCTTGAAACAAATGCAGCTTTCTGATTGGTCATTTATGAAACTGAATCCAGATCTGTGATTGGCCAGTGCGATAGCAGAAAAACAATGAAAAGTAGCCCCCAAAATAAACTAGAGTCGCTTCTGCCCATAGTCTTCACAATTACCGAAAATAGTACGTCTTATCAGCCAGGCCGCTCGTCTACATATTTACAGCTACTTTTTCTGAGATGAAATTGATGAAGTTTAGGGTGATTTTCGCTTCTATACTGGGGGGGGCTGTGCCCCCCCCCACCTCCCAGACCCCTCCAAAATAATTGAATCCTAGGGTCATCGTAGGTACATTCCCGCGATGAGTCGCCCCCAACAATGAGCCGACGCTCAAAATAATCGGTAATACTTACGTGAGACGAGTGGGTAGAGTTTACCAGCGGCGAGCCAGAACTTGTGGAATCTCTTTTTAAAAAATCAAAGAAAGGAAATCAATATTTTTGGCTACTTTTCATAGCTCCTTTTCTGTGATGAAATCAATGAAGTTTATGGCAATTTTCGCTTCCATACTGGGGGGGGTACAGACCCCCCCCAAATGATTGAAACTCAGGGTCATCGTAGGCACATCCCCGCGATGATCCCTACCCAACAACGAGCCGACGCTCAAAATAATCAGTAATACTTCAGATTCGGGCACACGGTAAGTGGCGCTGTTAGTAGGCTACAATTTTGGAATTCAATATATCTCTTATGATGTCAGACAGTAGCTTCAGATGTGACCAATCATGACGTTATATCTTTTTGTTGTTTTGGGGATTTGTAACTTTTAGTCTATTATTTACTATATATCTGCGCCGCCCCTCGTTTATAGTTTTTTCTAAGTTAGGTAAGGTTTCTTGATGTCTTTTATTGTTTTTTGTTTTGTTTTCATATTATTTGTTTGCTGTTAACGATTACAGCTTCTTACTGGCAATGTCATAGCTTATAAATAGGACCCGTTTTGCAAATGTTTTTCTTTTGTTATTGCGTTTTCATGCTCTCCATGTGCTTCTTTGTTATTCCTATTTGGCTTTAGTTTGTATAATCACAAAAAACTTTTAGATCATCTATAGGCGCATAAACTAATCAAGAAACAACCTATAAAAGTAAGAATTGTTTGTTATTAGGTTACGTTTTTCTGCCAGTTAAAAGCTGTTGGGGGAAAACCCCCCTAGTAAATTCAAGGGGACTGCTCGTTGGGGAGATATCACTGCGGGGGGACCACCCTGTGATGATCCTTAGTTTCAATCACTTGGGGGGGGGGGTCTGGGGGGTCCAGCTCCCCAGTATATACTCATACAAAAAAAATATGGTAATACTTCAGATTCAGGGCGCACGGTAGATGGTGCTGTTAGTCGGCTACAATTTTGGGTAATTGTGTAGACGATGGCCGGATCCTAGGGCTAGCTTTTTGGGGACTATTTTGGGCTACTTTTCGTTGTTACTTTTTTAGAGATGAAATCGATGAATTTTATGCCGATTTTCTTTTTTATAGTGGGGGGCTGTGTCCCCCAGACCCCCCCAAAGGATTGAAACTCATGGTCATCGCAGTGTTATCCCCGTGGCGAGCCTTACCCAACAACGAGCTGACGCTCAAAATAATCACATCCGGCCATCGTCTACACAATTACCCAATTTTGGGCTACAGCATATCTCTTATGACGTCAGATGTGACCAATCACTGCGTTGTATTTTTTTGTTTATGGGGGGATTTGTAACTTTTAGTCTTATTTACTAAATATCTGTGCTCTGCTCATTTATAGTTTTTTTTCTAAGTTAGGTAAGGTTTCTTGATGTCTTTTATTGTTTTTTGTGTTTGCTGCAAACGATAACAGCTTCTTACTGGCAACATCGTAGCTTATAAATAGGACCCATTTTCCAAATGTTTTTCTTATATTATTGTTGCTTCTTTGTTATTCGAATTGGGCTTTACTTTGTATAATCGCCAAAAACTTTTAGATTATTTAGAGGTGCATAAACTAATCAAGAAACCTAAAAAAGTAAGAATTGTTTGTTATTAGGCTAGGTTTTTCTGCCAGTAAAAAGCTATTGGGGAGAACAAACCTCTAGTAAATTCAAGGGGACTGCTCGTGGGGGAGATATCACTGCAGGAAGACCACCCTGTGATGATCCTGAGTTTCAATCAATTCGGGGGGTCTGGGGGGCATATACTCATATACCCCCCCAAAATATTACGCCGTGATTGTTCACGTCTGACGTCATAAGAGATATATTGTAGCCGACTAACAGCCCAATCTACCGTGTGCCCCGAATTTGAAGTGTTACAAAAAATATAACGCCGTAATTATTCTCATCTGACGCTACCGTCTGATATCATAAGACATATATTGTAGCCTATAAACAGCGCCACCTATTGTTCGCCCTGAAACTGAAGTGTTACCATACTTAAGTCAGATGGGTGGGTAGAGTTCACCGGCAGCGAGGCAGAACTCATGGAATTTCTTTTTAAAAAATCAATACGGAAGCAAACAAATTAAGTCATTGTTTAGTCAGAATTAAGAAGTCAAGCTTCGTTAACAACCCCAAAATATGGTTTAATCGAGCATTAAACAATGGAAAATTAAGTAACAAGTAATTAAAAAGACTAAATTTTTGTTCATTCTAAGCTCTGCCTTATAATTAGGACACTCACGTGTAAATTTTAATAGCCCATAGGTGTGTGAATGAGAGGGACATAGAACCTGTTAGGTTGACTAACAGATTCAATGTCCTGAGAGAGGAAGAGTGTGAAAGTGATTTGCCTGAGGTGATTGTGGATGAAAGCAGGATGGTTGGTAGTTTGACTGAGAGCAGGAGGGAGGGTAATGTTAGGCCAAGACAGAATAGGAGAATGACTGAGGTGCTAGTGATGGGTGACTCTCAGATTAGGTATTTAGATAGGAAGTTGAGTGATAGCAAGTGGAAGGGAAGGAGAGTTTGTCTGCCGGGTGCTGGTGCAAGTGATGTTTGTGAGAGGTATGATAGGCTGGTTTCTGGGTGTGAGAGGGATGCAGTTGTGATTACGCATGTAGGAGTGAATGATGTAAAGAAGGTAGGTACATGTGAGTTACGTGAGGAGTATAAAAGGTTAGTTGAAAGGATGAGTAAAAGCAGGGTAAAAGGTGTTGTTTCTGGTGTGCTTCCGAGATTGGATGTGGGGGTAGAATGGTTGTCGCGTGCAATTGGTTTGAATGAATTTGTGAAAGGACTGTATGAGGAGTTAGGATTGGTGTTTGTAGATGTCTGGGGAGGGTTTTACAGGAATAGGAGGTTGTATGTGATGGATGGGCTCCATCTTAGTCGGGCAGGTGTTGAGGTTCTATGGGGGGAGCTGGATAGTGTGATTAGGTCCTTACGGGTGGGAAACTAGAAGCTGTTAGAGGTAAGGGAATAACAGGAATACAGGGCAGGTGTAGGAAATGGAAGGGATACAGAGATAGAGGAATAGCTAGGGGAGAGGGCATACTGATGCATTATAGGGGGACTAATGCACAAGTGAATGAGCAGATAACTAGGAATAGAAAAGCACGATGCAATGAAGATGGGAATAATAAAAAAAACAAAAATATACTACACAAATGGTCGGAGTATAAGGAATAAGATAGATCTCTTAAGAGCGTTAGCGAGTGAAGAGAATTTTGATATAATTGCGATAACAGAGTCATGGCTTGATTTGGCAGGAAATCACTTTAAACCTGAGGTTGAGATTGAGGGCTTTAACATGTTCCATACAGATAGGAATAGGAAGAGAGGAGGAGGGGTTATTATTTATATCAAAGATAATCCCCAGTGTTGTGTAAACATTACAATTAAATTAGATGATAACACAGAGTCATTATGGCTAAATGTAATGGAAGGTAAAAACAAGCTTGTCATAGGATTATTATACAGACCACCAAATCTTAGTAAGGAAGCTTTAAATCTTCTGTGGCAGGAGATAGAACGGGCATGTAGAAGTAAGCATGTGTGTATAATGGGCGATTTTAATTACAGAAATATAGACTGGGAAGCTCTTGTGGGTGATCAGGAGGCTGAGGAATTTTTGAATGTTGTCCAAGATAATTTTCTGAGGCAGATTATTAACGAACCCACTAGAGGTAATAATATACTGGATTTAGTCCTGACAAATAGGGAAGAAGTTATTAAGGATACTGAGATTGGAGGAAATTTGGGTAATAGTGACCATTGTGAAATTAGATTCAAGATGAAATGGAATGGTATTGATAGTAGCATGAACAATGTTAAAATTCCTGACTTTAGAAGAGCAAATTATAATGGGCTAAGGACTTACCTGGAGGCAGTTGTACAGAAACCAGGCAATGAAATCAATTCAGGAATAGATTCAATGATATCAGTTAGTGGAGACAATAATCACCAGGAGGAATAGATTACAATTGAAGAGGAGTATTAAAGAATAATTGAGCAATTAATTACAGGTCAGATGATTAACATTACATATAAGGAGATTAGGACTAAAAATAATGACCCAAAATGGCTGACAGATAAAATTAAGCATTATATTGGCATTAAAAAGGGCATTTATAGGAAAATAAAAAATGGAGAGGATCACTTAAGGCAGAGATATAATGAACTAGCAAGAGATGTTAAAAAGTTAATTAGAGTAGCAAGGAGAAATTATGAAATTAAAGTGGCAAATAGGGCAAAGGAAGATCCTAAAAGTTTTTATCAATTATACAAAACTAAGGTTAGAGATAAAATAGGCCCACTTATAGATTCCAATGGAGAATTAGTGAGTGATAGGGACTCAATGGCTGGAATGCTAAATGACTTTTTTTCTCTCAGTATTTACTGGAATATGGAGAAATACCCGATGATTGGAAGAGAGTGAATGTAGTCCCCATTTTCAAGAAGGGTAGTAAAGAGGATCCAAATAACTTTAGACCGGTTAGCCTAACTCCTGTAGTCTGTAAAATTCTTGAGAAAATAGTTAAAAAAGGGATTTGCCAACATCTAGAGAGGTAGGCGTTAATCAGCGATGCTCAGCATGGGTTTAGATCAGGTAGATCATGTTTGACTAACTTACTAGACTTTCTGGAGTTTGTAACAGATCAAGTAGATAAGGGAGAGAATGTAGATATAATTTACTTAGATTTTAGTAAAGCATTTGATAAGGTACCACATAGGAGACTAGTTCATAAATTAAAAATGATTGGGATATGTGGGGGTGTTTCAAATTGGATAGCTGAGTGGCTGAAAGACAGGAAGCAAAGGGTAGTGCTAAATGGTGTAAATTCAGAGTGGAGGGATGTTATCAGTGGGGTTCCTCAGGGATCAGTTCTCGGTCGATTATTATTTGTCATCTATATAAACGATCTTGGGGAGGCAGTTAATAATAAAGTGTCAATTTTTGCGGATGATACCAAATTAGCAGCTGTAGTTAAAAATATTGATGATAATTTTAAAGTGCAGGGGGATTTAACTAAATTGTTATCCTGGGCACATAAGTGGCAAATGACTTTCAACCTCGATAAGTGCAAAGTTATTAACATGGGAAAAGATAATAGAGAATTTAACTATGAAATGGATGGGCATTGGCTGAGCTCAGTAGAGGATGAGAAAGATCTAGGAGTAGTAATAGATAAGTCATTAAGGTTTTCTAAGCAGTGTATTGAAGCAAGAAATAGGGCAAATAGAGTGCTGGGTTTTATTAAGAGAAATGTCAGTTACAAAAGTAAGGAGGTTATTCTTAAACTCTATAACTCTTATGTTAGGCCACATCTAGAGTACTGTCCCCACATTTTAGACACGATATTAACCTTCTCGAGCCAGTGCAACGGAGGGCAACAAAGATTATTCCTTCCCTGAGGCACCTTGAATATATAGATAGACTGAGGGTATTAAATATGTTCTTGTTCGAAAGGAGGTGTGTGAGAGGGGATATGATTGAGCTGTTTAAAATTTTTTCCGGGATAGATAAATTGGATGTTAGCAAGTTTTTTGAGTTAGATGATGGAAATCGGACTAGAGGTCACCACTTGAAAATTAAAAAGCAAGGGTGTAGGTTGGATTTAAGAAAATATTTTTTCACCAATAGAGTGGTAGACTTCTGGAACAAATTGCCGCAGAGGGTAGTAGGTAGTCCAAATCTAAATGTATTTAAGAGTAGGTTGGATGAGTTTATGGGAAGGCAAGGTTGTGATGATTCCTAAGTTTTGTATATATTAATATTGTTTGTATATATCTATAGCTGCATGATTTATTTCTTGATAAGCCTTGATTGGTGATACCCTTGTTTCTGGATGCAATCCTCTGGATGTAGTTTTCCTGGGAGTTTGGGTGCCCTAAAAAAGAGGCCATTTGACTTGGATGACCTATGATGAGCCCTTGTGGATTTTGTCATCTGTTATATTATATTTTGGGGGACTTTGATTTTGTCTTCCCCTGGTGATGGTGCTTTTTGTGGGTGGGTTTTGATGGATGCGGATGACCTTTGATAGGCCCTTGTGGCTTTTGTCATCCGTGTAATTATGTTATGTTAAATATACCCGAGGTGTCAATGATATTTTGGGGTAATGATGAAGAGAAATTAAAGGATATCTTGATCACAAAGGAGATAGTGACAAAGGAAATTGATAAAATCAAAAGTAGTAAAGCACCCGTTCCTGAAGAGGTCTTTCCTAGAATTTTGAAAGAATGTAAGGATGTGTTAAGTGAGCCCCTAGCATGCATCTTTAGAAAATCATTGGAGAGTGGCATTGTGCCATTAATTAGCATGGAAGAAAGCCAATGTGATACCTATATTTAAGAAAGGGGATAAAACAAATATGTCTAATTACAGACCAGTAAGTTTGACATCAGTGGTAGGGAAAATGATGGAATCTATTATAGCAAGGAATATTAGAGATCACTTGGATAAGCATAAGTTGATAAAAGAATCACAGCATGGCTTTAGTAAGGGTAAATCCTGTCTGACTAATTTGCTGTCTTTTTATAGTAAGGTGTATGAAGCAGCAGATAATTATGAAAACTATGATATTTTATACTTGGACTTTAGTAAGGCTTTTGATCGAGTGCCACACTTACGGCTTCTGAGCAAAGTTAAAGCACACAGGATCGATGGCAGTATATTTAGGTGGATTCAGTCATGGCTTGGTGACAGACAGCAAAGAGTTAGTATAGATGGAGTTAAATCTGAGGGGGGGTGTGTTAGCAGTGGAGTTCCGCAAGGATCTGTTTTGGGTCACTTACTATTCTTAATTTATATTAATGATCTTGACATAGATATAAGTAGTGACCTGAGTAAATTTGCTGATGATACTAAGCTAGGTAGGGCCATTAGGGATGATTCTGATGCTGTTGTAATGCAGGAGGAATTGACCATTCTGTCCAATTGGGCCGAGAAATGGCAAATGAAGTTTAACAGACAAATGTAGTGTACTTAGTATAGGTAGAAATAATCCATTGAATAGTTATAAATTAAATGGGAGAATTTTAGGGAGGACGAATTGTGAGAGGGACTTGGGTATTTTGGTAAGTTCAGACCTTCGTCCTAGAAAGCAATGCCTAAATGCTAAGAATGAAGCTAATAGGATGTTGGGATTCATTAGGAGGAGTGTAAGTAATATTAGTGCTGAAGTCATTCTAAAACTGTATCTGGCGCTAGTTAGGCCTCATCTAGACTATGCAGTACAATTTTGGTCACCATATTATAGGAAGGATATTGATTTGCTTGAGTCTGTGCAGAGAAGGATGACAAAGATGATTGGTGGGCTAAGGAGCTTACCTTATGGTGAAAGGCTCAGAAAACTAAATCTACATACATTGGAAAGGAGAAGAGTCAGAGGGGAATTGATTGAAGTCTTCAAATGGGTAAAAGGATATAATAAAGGGGATCTGGGTAAGGTTCTTATACTTAGTGAACATGACAGGGCACGTAGCAATGGGTTTAAGCTTGATAAGTATAGGTTTAGGAAGGAGATTGGGAGGAATTGGTTTACAAATCGTGTGGTAGATGAATGGAATAGGCTCACTAGACATGTGATAGAAGCCTCCTCTCTGAATAGTTTTAAGAATGGATTAGATAAATATATGGATGAAGCTGCTAGATGGGACTAACTTTTTTTTTTATGTACATATGTATATATTTTTCTAAGGAGTTGGGAGATTATATTTTGCAGTTGCATGAATGCACATAATCCTCTGGATGCATTTTATGTATATTGTAGATTAGATCTGACAAACTCCTGTAAAGGGTGACAATGTTGATGACTTTTCTCTGGTAAGAAATCTTTTGTGTGTTGACTGGAACAGGAGCTGCCAAGTGTAGGCCATGAATGGTCTTTTGCAGTCTTCTTCTTTTCTTATGTTCTTAATATAAAAAACACAAAAAGCCTTGAAACAAATAGAGCTTTCTGATTGGTCATTGACGAAACTGAATACAGATCTGTGATTGGCCAGTGTGATAGCAGAAAAACACTGAAAAGTCACCCCCAAAATAAGCTAGAATTGCATCTGGCCATACTTGCAACATTTACCAAATAAATATTATGAGAATGCAAGCGGGAAAGCTCACAGGGTATGGATCTTCAGAATTACCAAAATATTATGGGAATGCGAGTGGGTGAGCTCACAGGGTATGGATCTTCAGAATTACTTAACTTTCTTGTGCCCTTACATCCCAAATATATTGGTCACTGATACTATCCACATTAGAAGAAATCTAGTTTGTGCTAAAATTTCAGTAAAGATGTAGATTGGCTATGCAAATGATGGGATGTAAACTATTTCATCCATGTTCCAATATGTTTCATGTTTTTTAAGTAAATTTAAGAGGAATGCTGGTGTGGGGGTAAACACTGCTGGGGAACCCCACTACGATGATCCTGAGGTAAACATGTAGTTTGCTGCGCACCTGAAAAAGTGAATTTTTGTATGTTTATATTTCATTCACCCGTGCCTGAATATTCATGCGTGTTTGAGTCCTAGTTCTGTAAACCTTAGAACATTATTCTATAAACAATCAGGATTATATACTGGGGGTCTGTGCCCCCCAGACCCCCCTAATTGATTGAAACTCAGGATCATTGTAAGGGGGGTGGGAGCCATGCAGTGTTTACTCCCACACAAGCAGTCCTCTTAAATTTACTCCAAATACATGAAACATATTGGAACATGGACAAAATAGTTTACGTCCCATCATTCGCATCGCCAATCTAGGAAGCACAGTCCCCAGTATATAATCATAATTGTTTATAGAATTATGTTCTAACGTTTACATAACTAGGACTCAAACACGCACGAATATTCAGGCACGGGTGAACAAAATATTAACACACAAAAATCCAGTTTTTCGGGCGTGCCGCCAATCTATATATTTACCAAAATTTCCAATAATAACCGTCGTATGCAACTTTTGTCTTAACTCTAAAAGGCTAGCTGGTTCTAGATTCGGTAATTGTGTAGAGTATGGCTGTACCCCAGTCCTAGCTTATTTTGGACTATTTTTCTTAGTTACTTTATCTGAGCTGAAATCTATATGGACAAAGTTTCTGGTGATTTCTGATTCAATCCCCAAAGGATTGAATCTCCGAGTCATCATAGGCACATCCCCGCAATGAGTCGTCCTTAACAATAAGCCAATGATCAAAATTAAACTTGTTTCTTACAGTATTATAATTGTTGGTAGATACTTACATCAGACAGGTGTGCAGAGTTTACTGGTGCTGACCAAGAACTCATGAAATCTCTTTCACGTTGGGAAATTTCTTCCTAAAAAGAGTGTTGCTGAGATACCTGTCCATATGTTCTATTCTCTGCCCATATTGGGGAATATTGGCTCTCGTATCCCGCCAAACTCTCTCTCTATATTTTGCGTGCTGGCACCAGTTTCTGGATCCATGAAATTCTGGGAGTGGTTGATGGTTAGATGTTCGTATTCTTCAGATGACAAATTTTAATTGGCTGCCCATCCGCCAGATACGATGGTAAATATGTAGATTGGCAGCTTGGCTGAAAAAGTAGATTTTTGTGTGTTTATATTTCGTTCACCCGTGCCTGAATATTCATACGCGTTTGAGTCCTATTTGAAATATACCCGGGGCCATTTAAAAAAAATAAAAATGCCTGTTTACTTACTTTATTGTGCTTCACTTACCTGGTAGGGCCTCCCGATCTGGTGTCCAACCAGTTTGCCACGGTAAGGGGGGCCCAAAATACCCAGTCAGATGTGCAGGAAGTAGAGCATGGATAAAAATGAGCAATAATGACTGATTGATTGTATCCGTCTATGAGAATAGCTATTAACATGGAGTAAATCATAGAGGTGGTGTGTAGACTAATGGATGGGATGGCAGTGTGGCTTAGTCTACATAGTCAAAATGTCTAACTCTGATAGTACATAAGAACATAAGAAAAGAAGGAGACTGCAAAAGACCATTCATGGCCTACACTTGGCAGCTCCTGTTCCAGTCAACACACAAAAGATTTCTTACCAGAGAAAGGTCATCAACATTGTCACCCTTTACAGGAGTTTGTCAGATCTAATCTACAATATACATAAAATGCATCCAGAGGATTATGTGCATTCATGCAACTGCAAAATATAATCTCTCCACTCCTTAGAAAAATATATACATATGTACATAAAAAAAGTCAGTTTCATCTAGCAGCTTCATCCATATATTTATCTAATCTTTTCTTAAAACTACCCAGAGAGGAGGCTTCTATCACATGTCTAGTGAGCCTATTCCATTCATCTACCACACGATTTGTAAACCAATTCCTCCCAATCTCCTTCCTAAACCTATACTTATCAAGCTTAAACCCATTGCTACGTGTCCTGTCATGTTCACTAAGTATAAGAACCTTACCCAGATCCCCTTTATTATGTCCTTTTACCCATTTGAAGACTTCAATCAATTCCCCTCTGACTCGTCTCCTTTCCAATGTATGTAGATTTAGTTTTCTGAGCCTTTCACCATAAGGTAAGTTCCTTAGCCCACTAATCATCTTTGTCATCCTTCTCTGCACAGACTCGAGCAAATCAATATCCTTCCTATAATATGGTGACCAAAATTGTACTGCATAGTCTAGATGAGGCCTAACTAGCGCCAGATACAGTTTTAGAATGACTTCAGCACTCTTATTACTTACACTCCTCCTAATGAATCTCAATATCCTATTAGCTTTATTCTTAGCATTTAGGCATTGCTTTCTAGGACGAAGGTCTGAACTTACCAAAATACCCAAGTCCCTCTCACAATCGGTCCTCCCTAAAATTCTCCCATTTAATTTATAACTATTCAATGGATTATTTCTACCTATACTAAGTACACTACATTTGTCTGTTAAACTTCATTTGCCATTTCTCGGCCCAATTGGACAGAATGGTCAATTCCTCCTGCATTACAACAGCATCAGAATCATCCCTAATGGCCCTACCTAGCTTAGTATCATCAGCAAATTTACTCAGGTCACTACTTATATCTATGTCAAGATCATTAATATAAATTAAGAATAGCAAGTGACCCAAAACAGATCCTTGCGGAACTCCACTGCTAACACACCCCCACTCAGATTTAACTCCATCTATACTAACTCTGCTGTCTGTCACCAAGCCATGACTGAATCCACCTAAATATACTGCCATCGATCCTGTGTGCTTTAACTTTGCTCAGAAGCCGTAAGTGTGGCACTCGATCAAAAGCCTTACTAAAGTCCAAGTATAAAATATCATAGTTTTCATCATTATCTGCTGCTTCATACACCTTACTATAAAAAGACAGCAAATTAGTCAGACAGGATTTACCCTTACTAAAGCCATGCTGTGATTCTTTTATCAATTTATGCTTATCCAAGTGATCTCTAATATTCCTTGCTATAATAGATTCCATCATTTTCCCTACCACTGATGTCAAACTTACTGGTCTGTAATTAGACATATTTGTTTTATCCCCTTTCTTAAATATAGGTATCACATTGGCTTTCTTCCATGCTAATGGCACAATGCCACTCTCCAATGATTTTCTAAAGATGCATGCTAGGGGCTCACTTAACACATCCTTACATTCTTTCAAAATTCTAGGAAAGACCTCTTCAGGAACGGGTGCTTTACTACTTTTGATTTTATCAATTTCCTTTGTCACTATCTCCTTTGTGATTAAGATATCCTTTAATTTCTCTTCATCATTACCCCGAAATATCATTGACACCTCAGGTATATTTAGAGTATCCTCCTGTGTAAATACTGAGAGAAAAAAGTCATTTAGCATTCCAGCCATTGAGTCCCTATCACTCACTAATTCTCCATTGGAATCTATAAGTGGGCCTATTTTATCTCTAACCTTAGTTTTGTATAATTGATAAAAACTTTTAGGATCTTCCTTTGCCCTATTTGCCACTTTAATTTCATAATTTCTCCTTGCTACTCTAATTAACTTTTTAACATCTCTTGCTAGTTCATTATATCTCTGCCTTAAGTGATCCTCTCCATTTTTTATTTTCCTATAAATGCCCTTTTTAATGCCAATATAATGCTTAATTTTATCTGTCATCCATTTTGGGTCATTATTTTTAGTCCTAATCTCCTTATATGGAATGTTAATCATCTGACCTGTAATTAATTGCTCAATTATTCTTTCATACTCCTCTTCAATTGTAATCTCTTCCTCCTGGTGATTATTGTCTCCACTAACTGATATCATTGAATCTATTCCTGATTTGATTTCATTGCCTGGTTTCTGTACAACTGCCTCCAGGTAAGTCCTTAGCCCATTATAATTTGCTCTTCTAAAGTCAGGAATTTTAACATTGTTCATGCTACTATCAATACCATTCCATTTCATCTTGAATCTAATTTCACAATGGTCACTATTACCCAAATTTCCTCCAATCTCAGTATCCTTAATAACTTCTTCCCTATTTGTCAGGACTAAATCCAGTATATTATTACCTCTAGTGGGTTCGTTAATAATCTGCCTCAGAAAATTATCTTGGACAACATTAAAAAATTCCTCAGCCTCCTGATCACCCACAAGAGCTTCCCAGTCTATATTTCTGTAATTAAAATCGCCCATTATACACACATGCTTACTTCTACATGCCCGTTCTATCTCCTGCCACAGAAGATTTAAAGCTTCCTTACTAAGATTTGGTGGTCTGTATAATAATCCTATGACAAGCTTGTTTTTACCTTCCTTTACATTTAGCCATAATGACTCTGTGTTATCATCTAATTTAATTGTAATGTTTACACAACACTGGAGATTATCTTTAATATAAATAATAACCCCTCCTCCTCTCTTCCTATTCCTATCTGTATGGAACATGTTAAAGCCCTCAATCTCAACCTCAGGTTTAAAGTGATTACCTGCCAAATCAAGCCATGACTGTTATCGCAATTATATCAAAATTCTCTTCACTCGCTAACGCTCTTAAGAGATCTATCTTATTCCTTATACTCCGACCATTTGTGTAGTATATTTTAAAGTTTTTTTTATTATTCCCATTTTCATTGCATTGTGCTTTTTTATTCCTAGTTATCTGCTCATTCAATCGTGCTTTTTTATTCCTAGTTATCTGCTCAAAGTAGTGTGAAGGGAGTGTTTGAAAGCATTTAAGGATGGAGCTTCTACTACCTGGGAGGGAAGGGAGTTCCATAGAGGAGCTACTCTGCAACAGAAGAACCTTCTGCGGCCTCCATGTGGGCATGGTGGATCTGAATTTTGTATCTGTGGCCTCTGGTGGTTGAGTTGAGGCTTAATGGAGCACAGATCATGAAAGATTCGGTAGCAGTAGATCAAGTTGTTGGAGTCTTTTGGAGTAGGAATTGGCAGACTGCCTGTGGACCTATTTAGTCCACTTGCCTTGTACTTTCCTGAGGAGTCGGAGGTCAGATATATAGTTAGTATTCCAGACTGGGGAAGCAAAGTCGATAATGGGGTGGATGTCGCTTACTAATAGTGCTGCCATGAATTGGGTTGTGCGACAGTGTGGATTTCAAAAGGTTTGTCGCAATGCCTCCAGCCTTGGATACTGTCAGTCTGGTGTGATGGTGGAATTTTAGGTCTGTGTCGACTGTTACTCCTAGGTCCTTGTGCGATGAAACCCGCTTGACAGGCCTTCCATCCAAGAAGTAGAGATTGGTGGGAATGAGAAAACCTAAGGTAGATGCATGATCTGACAATATCCTATGGATGCATTATATGGGTGGGATTTGACGGATACAGATGACCTTTGATAGGCCCTTGTGGCTTTTGTCATCCGTGAAATTATGTTATGACACACTTGTCTGGTGCAAACCTCAGGCCCCAAGGTATTGGCGAGAATGTTGATGTTGTGTTGGGAGGATTTCTGATGGGGCTTGGTTGTCGGAGGAGGCGAAGTGGAGATATAACTTGAGGTCATCAGCGAACATCTTGAACTTGCAGGTAACCTGAGAGCCGATGTGGTTGATGAAGACAAGAAAGAGAAGGGAACCAAGGACTGAACCTCGGGGAACGTCGCTCTTGTGACCACTGATAGTGACTATCATGGATCGATTGAGTAAGAAACTTTCAATCCATTGGAGCAGGTTTCCCGAGATACCCAGCTCTCTCAGCTTGTCGATGAGGACCACATGGTGGACTGTCAAAGACTTTAACAAAATCAAATAGAATGAGGTCGACATTGTGGCCTTGGTCATACCAGTAGATGAGGAGTAGCTGGTCTGTGACTGATCTCATGGTGCGGAATCCATGCTGGTTGTCATCGAGGACTGTGTGGTCATCCAGAAATTCAAGCATGCCCTCAGTTATGAGGTGTTCCATGGATTTGCAAGGGATAGGACTGAGGCTTATAGGGCGGGTAGTTCAGAGGGTTAGTTCTGGATCCTTTCTTGAAGATCAGTATAACATGGGATGTTTTCCAAGCAAGGGGGAGGGAGCCAGTATTCATGGAGCGGTTGAAGAGAGGCAGGGGTGAAGACTATCATGGCCCATGGCCGAGTTGCGTTTGAGGGTTTTGAGTAGTTGCTCAATTGCCTGAACCCGAAAGTGGATGTTTGAGATGGTGGCAGGGCAGTGTTGATGGGGGTAAGGATTGTTGAGATCCTCACTGATAAAAGCTGAGGAGAAAGCGTCAGCAAATACATCAGCCATAATTGCAGGGTTGTCAGTCAGAATCCTATCCTTCATGAGGGGGCCCACCTTTGGTCGGTCAGTCTTCTTGTGCCAGATGTAGGAGTGGAACAGCTTTGGTCTAGTGGGCCGGCAGTCAATCAGGTTCTGTTCGTAGTTTGCCTGAGTAGTAGTGGTGGATGTTTGGAGGCGTTCGTTGAGCAAGTTGAATAAGAATAGCTGGTGAAGAGCTATGTGAGAATGGCATCCGTGGGAATGACATAGATCCTTTATATCTGGCCCGTGTTCTGGAGCATTGCCTCGACAGGCCCTTTGGGATGTGCTTATACCACAGGGGGGAGGAGGGTTGTTGAGTCCTAAGTGGAACATGGAGGTTAGCCAAGTTTGTAGTAGCTGGGTTATAAAGTTGTTTGTCTCATCGTCAGTATGGTGGGCAAGCTCCAAGTCCCTGTCATAATTGCGGAGGGCTTCCTTGATGCGGTTGTATTTGGCTCTATTCCAATTGAGAGCAAGGTAGTTGTCTAGACTGTTGTCCGTTAGGTTGCCCTGAAATAAGTATGAGAATTTGATGAGGTCATGTTCACAGTGGGAAAGGGTGGACACTGATTATTTTGTCATCCTCAGAGGACAGGACCAGGTCTAGAGTATTACCGGAGCGAGTGAATGTTGGCTTGTAGACCCACTGGTGAAGGCCCAGTGAGGTGAACAGGTTGAGGAAAAGCGAGTCAGTGGCATTGGAGTGGTTATCATCTAAGTTGGACCATTTTATTGAGAAAAAGTTGAAATTGCCAATTATGATAAGTTCCTTGCCAGGGCTGAGGTCAAGAATGAATTGAATGAGAACAAGGTTCTCATCCCGGGTGTAGGAGGGGAGTCGATAGATAGTCATTATATATATGTTGTAATCAGGGAGATGGAGAGTTAGAGTATTGGGGTGGGGACCTTGGGTTAGTGTATTCACATGCTTTGATTCAATCCTTGATATAGATGCCTACGCCGTGCTTGGGGGTTGGGGACAGAAAGTCATTTCTAAAGAAAGTGTAGTTCCTTAAGTTGATTGAACAATTCTTGACCTGGGGTTGTAGCCAAGTTTCAGTAATTCCTAGTAGATCTAGATCTTCCTCAATGCACACCTTATTTACAAAGTATAACCTGTTACTCAGGTAATTTACATTTTTGACTATGTTTAATAGAACAGAGCTGGAGCATGAAGGAGATGAGGCTAGTTTTTTGGAGGGAGAGATGTGGTGGCAGAAACTAGTGATTCAGGTGGGTCCTGGTGACCTTGGGCTGGCGAGAGTAGGGGTGGGGGGTTGTTCGCACAGTTATAGATCTCAGAGTGAATTGGACTTGGGGAATTTCCAGAAGAGGTTTGAGATAGAGGGGTCGCGGTTGTGGCGGCAGGAAGATGGGAGGGTAGTGAGCTGGTAGAGTTTGGCCTAGCTGGATTTGTGGTTGAATTTGCACTGGGGGAGGGAGGTTACCTTCATGGTAGAGGAAGTTGGTGACATCTTTTGAATTTCCTCTTCACTTCTTGAGGGTCACACCTGAGGCCTCTGATGATGATGGAGTTTGCTCTTTTCTCATGCTCTCTTATTTCAACAGAAAGTTCATGGAGGATTTTTTTTATGCTGTGTGTGTTTGGCATGAGAGTTGGAATGGAGTGAGATGGAGTAATAGGTGGAGGTGGAAGAGGATGGGATGGATTGTGCGCAGCCTTTGGTTCTGCCTCAGAGTTGAGATTGTGAGAAGGAACAGGTGGGGGAGATGGTCTTGGAGTTTCTTTCATCTTTATCACATCATTCTGGAGGGAGGTTAATAATTCGCTGAAGCCCTGTACCATATTTAGCAATTGATGAAGACCATGAGATTTCGCGAGATTGTTGTTGTCATTTTGTATTTGGCAGCTGGTGCATACATATGTAGCGCCGTGATCAGAGACTTTGCAGAGTTCACACTGTAAGGCATCTTCCTCACCAACATTAGATTTACATTAAGTGTATGGAGAGGGGTCAACACCCTTAGGAGGTGGTGGTGGCCTATATATATATATATATATATATATATATATATATATATATATATATATATATATATATATATACATGAGGGGACGGTCAATAAGTTTTGCAATTCGGATATAAGGAAACGAGATATGAGGAAAAGTGTCTATTATTTTTCAATATAACTACCCTCGACTTCAATGCACTTGCGCCACTTATCCCTGAGGCTGGACATCTTCATCATCCCCAAACCGGCGTCCATGCAGTGCAGCCTTGAGCTGGCGGAATAAAAAGTAGTCGCTTGGGGCCAGATCTGGACTGTAGGGGGGATGGTTTAGCTCCTCGAATCAGCACTTGTGCAGGGCAGCTTGTGCAACTCTGGCCTTGTTGACTTTGACGACGTTGAAGTCGATCATGGGGCGTGAGGTTTCTAGGGACCCCATGGGCAGAGACCTTGGTCATGACTAAATTGTCATGGATGATGATCATAACACTTTCATGTGATATTCCAAGTTCTCGCTCAATTTCTTCGACCTTCACCCGTTGATTTTCGAGGATTATCCTCTCCACACAGGCCACATTGTTCTCATGGTGGTTGCGAGATAGTCTTGAACTGGTTGGTTTTTCTTCTGTATTTGGGGATTGAATTTCTCACATCCACCAGACGCGTTCAATATTTTGGGTGCTTGCGCCGCTTTCTGGGTCAACAAAGTTTTTGGAATGGTTGACGGTTTGATGTTTATATCCCTCCGGGCCCCCCAAAACCCACACTCCTTCAACCACTCTCCCTTTGTTGTATTTTCTTTTGCCAAACTTTGCCTCATCCACCTCGACCACTTTCCAATCGCTGCCAATCTTCTGTCTATTTTGTTCACAATAGTGAATTGTGACCTCTCTGCAGAAACTAAACCAATCAATCAAAGTTTTTAGTGTAACCTTGATTTCATGGGACAGAACTTCTAATGTCAATTGGTTGACTAGAAACCAGTAAATAATTTGCAGAATAGTTTCTACAGAGATCCGGGTGTTTGAGAAAAAGGTGCCATTCAATGCCAATTTCTTAAAAAAATGGCACTTACTTGACTCCCGTTTAGTTTTAGATCATCTAAATTCAAAATTATGGTTACTATCTAATGCCTGGCCACAAACCTCGCATTCAAAACTAAAGTACAAAGTTTGACAATAGATGGACAATTTTCACAAATGAAAGCCATATTCAAACTGCATTGACCTCGTAAAAGGCGTCTTTACTCCACTCAAAGGGCTCAACAAAAAGTAGTTCCTTTAAACGATCTAGCTAAGTATATTTAAATGTATAAAAAATAGTAAAATGGGGATAAATATATTGACAAATAAAAATGACTCCAAATGAGGATAATAAAAAGATATTAAGTGAAAAACAAAATAAAAATTCAATTCAGTTATTTCTGACAAAGACCCTGTAGCGGGCCGAAAATATATCTCTAATCCCAATCGATCCAACCCGCTTCCTACACTGTCCGGACGAGAGAAATCGACGAGGGAGAATGAAACGGATTGTATATACAGTCCCTTTACTTACAAAAAAAGTACAATGATAGTTACAGTAATTTATATTTACAAGGGAAGTGTGCACACTTCAAAATGAGGCCAAATTCCCCAATCCAAATAAGATACCAAAAGAGAATTTTATAACAGGCGAATACAACAAATTTACTTAAATATATCTACACAAAACATAAAAAACACAACAACAACCGAACGAAAAGGGGCACGCGCTATCACTTGTGTGCTGGAGGTGGGTGGTAGTAGGCTAACATAAAAGTAGGCAGGATTGTCAGCCAATGCGGGTATGGTGGTCCAGGTGTCTAGCGAGGTATGAAAGCCCTCCATCCAAGCTTCCACTCTCTGTAGAAGAGATATATCCTCCGTTTATGACCCATTTACTTATACATGGAAGGGAAACTAATAAGTGGGCATTACCCGAGTAAATTTATCGACTAGCTTACCTCTAAATGTATATCCAAACAATCCTCAAAATATAATCTTTTGATAAAAGATTATTTTAAACAAAGTACTATTTTGTTTTAATTATAGTGATATATCAAAACTACCTACTATCTTTCCAGAATATGGCGCCTGGAAAGAAAGAAAAACATGGTAATCATTTTATACATAAAATAAACAAAAACAAAACAAACCCATTCCCATTCACACACACACACACATTCTTACAGAGGGAGGTTGAGGGTACTGAGAAAAGGGGTGGGAGAATGGCCCTTTTACACACACTCACATTTGACCCCCCCCCCACCCCCATTATAATTCGCAAAACGATTAAAGGCGCAGAAATGATTTGGTTAAATCATTCACTTCTGTAAATGTTTAAACATTATTCTATAAACAATTAGGATTATATACTGGGGGGCTGTGCCTCCCAGACCCCCCGAATTGATTGAAACTCAGGATCATCGTAGGGTGGTCTCCCCATTGTGTTTACCCCCACACGAGCAGTTCCCTTATATTTACTGCAAAAACGTGAAACATATTGGAACACGGACAAAATAGTTTATGTTCCATCGTACACACTGCCAATCTACATATTTAACCATATGACTGTCGTTCCTGGCAAAATCCACTTTTTTATCGCCTCAAGGAGGGTTTCACAATTTCAATTTTCAACCGAAATGATGAACATTTTCTTTGTTTCACATCCAAAACTCCACTGCCCTTCCACTACATGGCTGTGGTTATATTTGCATTTCCCTGCAAAAACTAAACCAACCAATGAGGGTTTTTTGACAAACGCCTGTATGCAAGGTTATTGCTGTCATAGGTACCGTATTCACGATAAACCAAAACACGACTATGACAATGTTCTCGATTGAGAGTCAAGACCCTGTGGAAATAGTTTCTTTCCGAGCTGTCGATTTGTGTTTACAGAGGGTGCTATTGCTATCTGTGTCAATATATGATTTATTGCACCAAAATACCCAATTTTTGTTCATTATAATCTCTGCCCTACAATTGGGATACTTGTGCCTAGATTTTCATGGGCTTTGAGAAAAGCAACACATTTATCATTGTTGGATAAAATAGCATGTACACAGTGAACATTTAATGAGCACTCAATGCAGGAAAAAAAACACTTTGACTAATGAACTACAAATATATAGTAATAAAAATATTAATACTGAATGAATCTATTTGGAACAAGAATCAAAATAAAGGTTGTACAAAAACTGGTAAACCTCAAGATTGGCAGCCTGCCCGACAAAGTGTATGTTTTTCAACTGAAATCTATTGGGGATCAAGTTGCTTTGTAGTCATTCAATGTCAATTCAACCAGTCATTTTTGCCACTGACTCAAATTTTCTTGCAAATTACTGTACTTATAGAACTTAATGAGACAAATTCAATGGTATGTGTATCACTTCTGTAGGTCAAATGGTTTCTAAGATATGACCCCTCAAAGTTGGGTCAAAAAGGTCATTTTGGGAAAAAGTTCAAAGTCAAATACTTCAGAGACTATTGCACCTACAGAGCTCATTCTGATACCATTCTAAAACTAATAAGATTCCCTACAACTTGTATTAATGCATATATTTCCTTACAAGGTCGAACAAAAAAGTTGACCTTTAATTTGACCTTTGACCTTGAAATGGTCACTTGACTAGAAATCAATTCTTTTGTAACTAAATTGCTATTTTTTTATCCTGGAATAAAAGTTTGTAATATTATGCAATGGGATTAGTGCATGAGCAACTAAACTATATTATACATATTTCTTCACACTAATGTGACCCTTTTTATTTCTTTCCAGGTACCATGGATCTAGGCTCATTGAATGTAGGGCATCATTGCTGTGACCCTTTTCAAAGACACAACAAAAATTACTAAAGGATTTCGTTTTGTACCTGAAGAATTAATAGAAAGTAATCTAATAGCACAGCCTAAAGTATGTCCTACCCGTCGCAATTTATTGTTAAAGGCTTCATCTTCACACACTGGATCTCAAAAGCTGACTCCATCACAATGCGATATTGAATTAGAAAAGGAGTATGAACTTCAAAACCTCAATACATCTTTAGTCCCAATAGCAGAGTCCCCATTGCAAAAGAAGTGAAAAATTGACCATCCTCTCTGTCCTACCAAAAAACTGGACCAGACTAAAAATAATGAACACTTTTAATTGCTCACAATACATGGTTCAGGAACCAAAACATTTGGTAAAAGAGAAGGTGGTACTATTTATGCCAAATCCAAAGTTGCTACTAAAGTTAGAGACTTCTATAAATCCCCAGACATCAGTAGAGAACTGCCCGGTTTAAAAGACTACATCTCAGTAAATGGAGCTGATGGCTGTCATGAAAGAAAGCAAAAATTTATCATGCTTAGCAATCTGAAAGAGGTATATGAAGACTTGAAAGGCAAGTATCCAGATCTAAAGATTGGATTCTCAAAGTTTGCAGAGCTGAGACCAAAAGAATGTGTTTTGCCAGGAGCCAGTGGCACACATTCTGTGTGTGTGTGTGTACTAAACATCAAAATGTGAAACTAAGTATGCAGCTGTTGAATCTGTGTTTCAGCATCAAGAAACACCTGACACTTCTGATGATACCCTAAATACTAATCATATTTCAAATTTATAGACATTGCCTCACCCTTCTCCATTGCAAACCGCCTCGAGAAAAGTGCTATTTTGGTGAATGTGAACAATGCCCCCCAAAGGAAGAATATTTGGATTTATTAGATAAAGTGTTTGACAGAAAGGGACTTGATGAGATTGAGTTTAGGCAGTGGGTTACAACAGACAGATGAACTTTAGAATATAAAAAATTAAAAGCATATTTTATTCAATATTTCAATGAACAATTAAGAGATCTCTTGCCACATGATTTCATTGCCAAAGCTCAAAGTAGCTTTTTACAAGAAAAGAAGCAAGAACTAAGTGAAGGTGAATTTGTAATTATGGTGGACTTTTGAGAGAATTATTCCTTTATTGTGCAAGATGCAACCCAGTCATTTCATTGGAATAATTGCAAAGCATCACTACATCCATTTGTTGTTTACTACCATAAAAACA